>OY735221.1:20724400-20886900 GCA_963457665.1 Thysanoteuthis rhombus | reverse complement strand
TATATATATATATATATATATATATATATATATATATATATATATATGAATATATAGATATTCAAACTTGGGTAATATAAGATATAAAAGATAAGAATTACGTATAGATTATACTTGTAAAGATATGCTGTCTGTATACACACACATACGTGCACACACCTTGACGAATATATAAGGCCATCTAATTGATTAAGGTATTAGTTTTATTGATTCGATTGATTATATCATGAAAGTGAATGTTTGCATGAATATACACCTCATTCTCAAATATTCTTTACCAAAATAGCTGAGTGTTAAAAATTCATGGAATACTCCATTCAACCACTGGAAGTTGCTTATAATTGGAGCAACTCTATTCATGAAGTATCTCGTAGTAGTTCTGGTTTCCAAAATACCGAATAAGAAGTTTATTTTGAGATTTCTATCTATTCTTTATATTCTTTTGACATATTTTGTCTCTCTCTATTTCTCTCTCCTTTAATGCTCAAAATCATGGATCCACCCCTGGATCAGTTTCATATATTATGCCTTTGAATCCACAAGATCCCATGCATCCGTATTTTAAGAAAAAAAACATTATTATCTTATTAAAAATGAATCAAGTGTGACACATGGTTAAAGTACTGAAGACCTCCGCATACAGGTGTCTCTTTCAATTTAGTGTTTTGATTCCATTTTAGACTTGATGAATTCTTAATTGAAGCGTGCATAAAGCTTCATAATTATTTTTTTCTTTGAAATAAAATACTAAAGAAAATGTTTTCAATTTATTAGATCAGAACTCTTAAAAAGAGCATTGATCCATGCACAAATAAAAATAGAGTAACAGAGTAACTAATTGATTAAATATCATAAATATAAATGAATAAAAAAAACGGGCAAAGTCAAATATTAACAGAAAAAACTGATATTAGGCCCAGGCCAGATGGGGAATACAGACAGCATTTCAAACAGGTAATTAAATATTTCTAATGAAAAATAAAAACAGGGGTTTTTGAAATTCAAAAGTCAGCTCTAAGCAACAAAGCTAATGATGGAATATCATTTCCAAACATAATAATGTATCTTTTATCAACAAGGATTGAGACTATTCAAAGAAATCACACTTATCTGAAAGTTTCATGAAATCTAATAAAAAGATATGTTTAATGAATTTGGATCATAACTTGGTTTTAGTTATCTGCATTTATTTATCTTTATTTTATCTGCATTCAAGGCCAATCCTAGGGTGTTGGGTATCTCTTGCCAGCTGAACTTTGGCAGGCTTTAAAGTATAGAATCATCTTATTTATTCATTTATGTTACATGATGAGAAAAATGGATGTACAGGAATATATATAGATAATGTAGTATACTGATTGATACTAAATATCAATAATTTTGATAACAATGCATTAAGTAAATGTGCTTGTTGTCTGTTATCCTTTGCCAATTGTTTCTCCACTACGACAGAAATTATTCAACTATCTGATATTTCTAAAAATATCTGACTTCACATCATCTTGACTGTTTTTATCTTGTTTGGTCATTCTCCCATTTTTTCATTTGTATCTTGAAAGTCCAACTGTCTCAGACACATAATAGGTGTCCCCAAGCACTTGCTGCCCTGGTAACTGCCTGTGTTGCCTCCAGAAGAGGCTGTCGGCCCCGCAAAATAGTAGGCCCATGCTAACAAACCCCTCCCCCATCTCTCTGGCCTACTTCTTTTATATCATTCCAAATCTTTGTTCTTTTTCAAGTTCTGAGAATAAAAACCACAATCCTTTTGATGCTTTATCAACATTCTTCATGTTTACCAATTTCCCATGGAATTACAGAATGATTTTGAAAAAAATATAAATGCTTATTCGTTGCTTGGAAAGAAGAAAAAAAGAGAAAAGTTTTCCTTCCTGTTTTTTGTCATAGCATTCCATGTGAAGCTATAGGAAATGACACAGATTTCAACTAAGTCTTCTTAATTACAAACATCGTTCTTTAATTTTTTTTCTCTCATTAGAAACCATCAACCAGAACAATCAATAAAAATTTCTTCAGTTTTTAACCTGGTCTGGTTATGTACAAATATAGGTCATACCAATGGAGTTAGAGGGCTGAATTCTCACATTTACATATGCCTAGAAAAAATATTTTTCTGTTTTGTTTTTTTTTTCAAAATCTCTCCCCCTTGGGTTTTTTGTGGGGGTTCGATTTAAAACGTAAGTTTATGCAAAATTGGTCACTGGTTTATGCCCACTTGTTTATTCCAATTCAAAATTTTTAGTAATCCAACAAAAAATGAGAGAAGTAATTCATTCATTGATCACACTTTTTTCGTGTTTCTTAATTCATCACCCACTATAAGGCATGCTGCCAAAATAGGTGGGTCAGGTGACAGTTTCTGTGATGTGACTGAACAGACCTATTTTTCATTATCATTAAACAATGTATTAATTTTGACGTCTATTTACAGCAATACCTTAAATAGTGCAGTTTGAAATTGTGAAGGATTTTGTTGTACAAAGCAATGAAATTAAGTATGAGCTGAAAACTCTTTTAATCATAATAAGACCTCAAATGTTGGAGTACTGAACAATGTAGACAAATTTTGGAATGAATGAACTGTATTATTCAAGGTTTTGCTGTACATTCATCTAAACTTTTTAGTTGTTTTTCTATCACAATTCAACTAAGTTGTCACTTTCACTCCAAACTCCAACATGCCCTAATCTTCCATTTCATGCCCTATCTTCATGGACCCCACATCTTGATGACAACAATCAAAACCAATTTACAACAAAGCAAGATTCCATGGAAAAATTTCTTTTTCTTTCTAAATTTTTACCAGATATTAGCTTAATACCCTTAAAAAAACAACATAAAAAGGCAAAAGTATTATTTACACATGGATTAGCACATCTGCCCAGGATCAGTGTATCTGCCCAGGATCAAAGAGTTGCTCCCCTGCCTTCTATAAACTCTTTGAAATGTATTGGATGCTTTCTTAAAGAACAAGAAAATCCCATTAGTCTTAAAAAGAAGAATATACAACCAATGCATTCTCCTGATAATCACTTATCGAACTGAAACATGAAACCTAATCAAAAGACTGAAAACCATGCAACATGCACAAGAGAAAATCATGCTCAATATCACATGGAGAGATCACAAGACAGTACAGTATATTAGAGAACCTTAGAGCAATGTGGTTGATCTTTTTTTTAAAATCTTGTATCATATGAATTGTGAACTCCCCTATTTTTATACATGAAAAAACTGAATGTATTAGATAATACTGAAATTTCCAGCATTTTTTCGTCAAAGTGTTCAATTCATTCAGATTGATAACATTATTTAGTCAGCAAAGATATTTCCTTTGTTTTTTCTGGGTTTACACCATCTTTCAGCAAAGTTATATAAAATATCTCAAAGAATGGTTTAGATATTCATTGAATGAATTTTTGAGGAAGATCTTTGATATCATGAACTTGTTGGAATGGCTGACTGAACAAAGAGTTGTATAAAATGAAACAAGTGATTGAGGGTACATAATGCATCTGGGAGAAGTGGCAATGGATCTGAAAGCCATGGTGCATCTGGGAAAACCAGCTATAGACCTGAAAAACATGATGCATCTAGAAGTAGCGGCAATAGATCTGGAAAATCTGGTGCATCTGGGAAACCAGCAATAGATCTAAAAAATATAATGCATCTGGGAAAACCGGCTATAAATCTGAAAAAAACATGGTGCATCTAGGAAAACTGGCCATAGATCTAGAAAACATTATGCATCTGAGGTGCCAGCTATAGATCTGAAAAACATGGTGCATCCAGGATAAGTGGCATAAGATCTAGAAAACATGATGTATCTGGGAGGACCAGCTACAGATCTGAAAATCATGGTGCATTTGGGAAGCCTGGCTATAGGTTTAAACAAGATAGTGCATCTGGGAGAAATTGCAATAAATCTAAAAGCATACAGCATCTGGGAGAAGTGGTAATAGATAAAAAAAACAAGGTTCATCTGGGAAAACCGGGTATAGATCTGAAAAACATGATGCATCTGACAAAATTGGCTATAGATCTGGAAAACATGATAAATCCAGTGGAAGTAGCAATATACCTGAAAAACATGGTGCATTCTGGAGAACCAGCTATAGATCTGAATAACATGGTGCATCTGGAAGAAGTGGCAATAGATCTGAATAACATGGTGCATCAGGGAGAAGTGGTAATAGATCTGAAAAATATTGACAGTGAATAATCCATGAGTAGCCTCTTCTTTTGTTTTTCATCTTTAGTTACCACTATTTGTGCTCTCCATGGAGACCTGCTAGTTTTGATGATGTCTGACTCCAGCAGGTTTTCACCTTTCTTCATAAATTCTTCTTCTTTCAAGGACCTTGTGGATACTACAGTCTGGTCACAAGTTCACAAATGAAGAAGGTGGCATAATCTATATGTTAGTCAATCGCACAGTTTTAGGTGTCGCCTGTCATCATCTTACTGAATCTACCTTTTTGTGTAATCCTTTTTTGTAAACCTAGACCAGGATCATGTCATCATAGGTTATACATCTGGAATATTTGAAACTCTTTCTGATTTTGTTTACACTAAGTTAGAACTATTGCACAATCTCCAACTGTCTTCAATATAAAGTTTGAAAATGCCATGCTGACATTTGTGCTCATGTCAAATTTCATAGCTTGGGCTAAACTGGAGTCAATGAAACTATGACCTCTTCCAGAATCAACTAAAATGGTGGGTTTCCTTATATTTATGCAGCACTTTATCTTTCCTGATCCTTTGATGCTTTCTCATAATAGCAGTCATGAAAGGCAGCAGGAGTCTTTTGATTCAATTTAGATCTATAGAAGTGACCTTGAGTCTTGCAATTATGGCATCTAGTTCCTCATGTTGGCTCTTGTGTTAGGGAATTAGTCTCTCCCAATGTTTGGATATCCTCTCTTTCTTTTTTTCCCTCAGGAGAGGCTAATCTATCTGCCAAAGATCCTGAAGATTATGTAGCTACCACTTCATATCCTTTAAAATTAGCAATATAGCATACAGCATAGCCTTTCTCTCACTTCGAGCTTGATTTATAGCATCCCTCAGGGTTAGCGTTTTATTCTCAAGGAGATGAAGGCATCTCTGATTGGTTCCTCTTTGTACATCTGAGCAGATACTTCTTCAAAGTTACAGTCCTTTGCCAGTATGTACAATGTTTGTAGATACTGACCCAAAGTTTTTCCAGCTTGTTGACTCCTGTTCACTAGGGCTTACTTCTTTTATGCATGAATGCACTCTTCAGCTATAGCTGTTAATTAATGAAGCAGAGGTAACTAATGCTTTGAACCCATAAGGCTTGGTATTTTGAAGACCAATGATTATGGAGACCAGGTAGTAGTGGTATGTCTAACTGCCAAGTTGGGGGCAATGTATGTAAGAGCAACTTGGGGGCCATTCTCAGACACTGAAAAACATACAGAATGACTATTTAAATCATAAAAAACACATGATGTTTAACCCATGTGCGCTTCCTGAAGTAAGGAGAATTAGATGACAGAAGATAATTGTGACTGTTGTGTAGTAAATTCTTGTCATTTCATTCCCAGGAGATGGAGATGTGAATACATATGTTTGATCTTGAGAAGAAGACACGATTTAGTAGCTGAATGTATGAGAGGTATCCCAACATCTGTGAAATAAAGTGGGCAGTATTTAGAACAGTGTTTGGTCATGGAGGAAAAAAGGTGAAGTTGGAATTGGTTGGCTAGAGAGATTGAAAGAAAGAAAGAGGAAGTGGTAACCGACTAAGAGAGTCAAAACAAATGTGCTCTTTTATGGACAGTAGATAAATGAAGGTTTATTATCTAAAGCTTATACCTTTTTTTTTTTCGTTTTTAATTTTAACTAAAAATAGATTTACAACTAATCTAGATATCAAAAATGACCCAACACTTAGATCAGTAGCAGATTAACCATTAAGCTGAGTGTGCCTAAGTCTTAGGGCCCAGGAGGAAGGGGGAACAGAAAATGGATCATTAATTGAGGGAACAAAAATGGTTTCAGTGTACATGTCAGTATTTTGGATAATACTCTTTTACTTATTTTTTCATATCTGTTATATTACAAATACCATTTTGTGTCTGAATTAGGCTCCAAACATTTAGAAGTAATGATGATTCTGATATCATTACCAACACTTCGAAAGTGGGATTAGATTCAACTTTCAATGCTTCAAAGAGTTAAGCTCTTTCATCAGTTTACTTTCATTTTCCTAACATAAATGACATTTCTTGGTACTGCTGAGAAATTAATGCACAAATCTGATTGGCTGGAAGGGAACTTGGAAGAAAGAAACTATCCAATGGCATACAATTCCTAATCTTTTTACTCTAATTATTTTTTATTTGATGTAATCAATTGGGCAATGCTCTCTTATACGTTGTTTCTTTTTGGAGTGTTTGCAATCAAAGCGTATTAGTAACAATGCTTCTATAATGATCATGTTTGATGAGAAACAAAGAACCAAGTTGAAATGAATTAAACCATCTGCAAGTGAAAAAAAAATAGCATCTACTGGGATTAATCTGTTTTAGGCTTATTTTTGTCATCTTTCTTGTGTCGTCCAGCTTGCGGTCCTAAGAATAGATCTTTTGTGGAATGAGTCTGCATCAAAAGCAGTAGACATCCATGAATTTAATGGGTTGTAGTGTTTTAAAAAAGTCATACATATATATATATATATTGTGTAGGTGTGACACTTTTCAGTGAGTACACTGTTGCTACTAAGCAGAGTACAAAGATTCTCTAATCCCAGCCAGAGTCCACAGATACTCTGATCCCATGGAGAGTCCACAGATACTCTGATCCCAGGCAGAGTTCACAGATACTCTGATCCCAGGCAAAGTACGCAGATACTCTGATCCCAGGCAGAGTAGGCAGATACTCTGATCCCAGGCAGAGTCCACAGATACTCTGATCCCAGGCAGAGTCCACAGATACTGTGAACCCAGGCAAAGTACGCAGATACTCTGATCCCAGGCAGAGTACGCAGATACTCTGATCCCAGGCAAAGTACGCAGATACTCTGATCCCAGGCAAAGTACGCAGATACTCTGATCCCAGGCAGAGTCCGCAGATACTCTGATCCCAGGCAGACTCCACAGATACTGTGTACCCAGGCAGAGTCCACAGATACTCTGATCCCAGGCAGAGTACGCAGATACTTTGATCCCAGGCAGAGTCCGCAGATACTCTGATCCAAAGCAGAGTCCGCAGATACTCTGATCCCAGGCAGAGTACGCAGATACTCTGATCCCAGGCAGACTCCACAGATACTGTGTACCCAGGCAGAGTCCACAGATACTCTGATCCAAGGCAGAGTACGCAGATACTTTGATCCCAGGCAGAGTCCGCAGATACTCTGATCCAAAGCAGAGTCCGCAGATACTCTGATCCCAGGCAGAGTACGCAAATACTCTGATCCCAGGCAGAGTACGCAGATACTCTGATCCCAGGCAAAGTACGCAGATACTCTGATCCCATGCAGAGTCCACAGATACTCTGATCCCAGGTAGAGTCCACAGATACTCTGATCCTAGGCAAAAGTGCTAATGAATACATAAATATTCCCATCATTTCACATGGATACCTTGCTAGTAAATAAAGAATGAGGAAGATAGTTGGAAAGTTTTGTTGTATTTGTTTAATAAATCATACTGATGATATTGTGGGTTACATAAGCAGCTGATTCATCCATATAAAAGCCATATATGCAAACTGGTATGTTCAACTAACCATTAGGCCACCTGCACCTCCAATATAATATCACAAGTTACATAAACAAGTAAATATATATTTTCTTACTAGAAGAAATTCTGCTTCTTTAACATTGGTTTATCATTTAAAAGATTGTTGTTCAACAAGCATCTCTGATGGTGTTCCGATTTTCATTCTTTTGTCTTCAATGAAATCTCAATCTCTTCGTTTTGTTTTTTTATTTTTTCTTTGTTTTGGGTTGATTTTTTAGTAGGGGGTATTGTTTTTGAGTAATACATGCTGATAATTTGAGAGAAACAAAAAAATAAGTCAAATGATCTCACTATATCTAGAGTTTCAGAAGTCTGTCAAAAGATTATCTGTTAGACAATATCTGGTGAGAGGTGTTGAATTGATCACCTATCTGGCAGGTTGTCAAAGCAATGAAGGATTTATATATAACTGTCACTTCAGAATCAGAACTCTCTCTGGTTAATAAGAACGTTGCTGAGATGAATGTTATCAAGTAGAATAGGAGAGTTTTTTGTTCTCCCCAGTTTTACATCAGAATCTTCTCGATAAAACCAATGGTATATCAGATCTGACACTTTATATACAATAATACATAATCAATAGAAATGCTGTGTGCACACAGAGAAGGAGAAATCCACCCACTTTCTGGAATTCCTGAGTTATTTATTTTTCAGCTTAGTATCTATTTACTGTTTCAGAAAAGCCTGCCTAAACTGTTGTGGGCAACTGAATTCCCATCAACTTTGAAGTCTTTTATTGCAAGGGTCACCACAGGACTGACCCTAGCATTCCAGACCCCCAGGCAAGCCGAGTTTCAGTACCTTTTAAATATATTATTATCTTATTCATTTATGTTTTACTGCGGGAAAATTAATAGATAGGAATTAAATGATCATAATCAGGTAAATTTTCTTTTGCAAATGGTTTCTCTTAGGTTCACCACAACAGAAAGTATTAAACTGTCAGATATTCTTGAAAAATCAGATTTCACCATTTTGACTTTTTTAATTCTGTCTAATTTATTCATTTTTCTATTTGTATTTTGAATATCCTACTATCTCAGACACATAACAGAGATACCCCTTACACTTGGCACCTTGGGCGACTGCCCATGCTACTGTTGCCTAGTCATATCAGATTATTAAAATTGTTGTTGAGATGCATTCTGGAAATGGTACATTGTTTACCTAATAGAAATTATTTATTTTCGTTGTTGGAGGCTATAACAATTGGGGCTCATTGCTAAGCATAGTTATTTACCTGTCAATCAGAATTGACCGCACTTATAATTTATGCAGAAATATTTCAAAGACTCAAATTCTATCTGACACTAAATTCTTTGGGTCACATGTATTGTCATTGTTATCTGTTGGGGAGTTTCATTATCAGTTTACATTTACAAACTAAATATTTCTGGTAGTGAGGAAAAATATAATAATTAAGCACCTAACTTAGCAAATTTTAGCAGTGTATGTTGTGTATTTTTATATACATAATATAAATGCATTATAGATGGTCATAATATAGAAATGCTCTGAAAATTAGATCAAATGCTATTGACAAAATAGTGCCATTATATCTTTTTATGTATTTTTTCACTGGGACAGCATTCATTCCTAAGTTCACAGAAGTATATCTGAATAAATGAAAGCATATTCCAATAAAATTATTCTATGAAAATGTATGTAAAATTGACCCGTGAGTTTCAAGTGCTATAGAGAGAAACGGACAGGAAGACACAAAATGACATTTATGAACAGCTTGAACGTATTAAGCCTGAGTGGGATTTTTGTCATTGCAATTCTATGGCTCAATAAAATTCTATTTTCATTGTGACTGATAGCAATTCAGTTCTATCTGTGAATCAGGGTTCTTATCTTGCAATGGATAACTATTTCTTTTCACCACTTTCCATAACTAATAGGTTTAAGTGTTTGATGAATAATGAAATACCTTGAACTAATTATGTGTATCTACATTGGGATAATGCTCATTTTTGTTCCAGAATATTCAAGTGAATAAATCCATTACTTGCTTCGACAACTTACCAAAGGTCAAAAGCAGAAGGAACTTTTTTTTTACTTTTAGGGATCAAAGTTGAAGAGATTTTTCTTCACTTTTAAGGGGTCAAAATGGGGTCTTGGAGATTTTTTTTCCACTTTTTAGTTTCAAAATTGTGGGAGAGATTTTTTTTCCCCAATTTTAGGGGTCCAAATTGAAAGGTAATTTTCTTCCAATTTTAGGAGGTCAAAATCAAGGGGAAATTTTTTTTCTTACTTTTTGACATCAAAATGGGGGGATTCACTTTTATGGGCAAAAATTGAAGGGAACATTTTTTTTCACTTCAATCTAGGTGTCCAATAAATATTTTTTCTACTTTATCCTCTTTTCAACAATAGTCCTTTTTTTTCTTGACCTTTTCCTTAATGTTATGCCCCTATTTTTAACCTTTTCTGTAAAAACTATCCACCATTTTTTTACATAAGTCACCCCTCTTTTTGAAAATTAGCCCTACTTTTTCCTAGCATTAACACCCATTTTTAACTTTGCCCATTAGCCGAACGTCCTTTCACATTTTTCACATTAGCCGAACGTCCTTTTTTATATTTACACTCCACTTCTTCAACATCAACCCACCCTAGTGTAAAAAGTGGTATTAAATTAGTTTTTAAAACAAATTGAATTAAACGCTATCTGATTTGCTTTCATCTATCTTTATATTTCTTTTGTGAACAGCAATTTACTCTGCCTGTTTGAGCAGGTATTTCTTCTAGTTGATTAAAATTTTTGAATATATAGACTTCATATAGATGTACACACAAAGAAACAAAGATGAATATAAATGTTTCTGCCTTAATACACATACATATGATTGTTTTTTGATTTAGTATTTTGTACCAAGTACTTTTCACCTTTGGCAAGTACTATTAGTCAATACTATCAAGGTAGTTGAAAAGAGGTTGAGTTTGTGTCTGTTTGGTTCTTTGTCTATTTATTTGATTGTCTGTTGGTTTGTCTGTCCACCTGATATCTCCAAAAACATTGAATAAATTCCGATGAAATTTTATGGAAGGATTGGTAATCAGATAAGAAAGGTATGCTAAAATTTTGGATTGAGATATTTCCCCATTTTTTGGTATTTTTCAATTACATTTATGTACATGCTTATGACTGACAGCATGATATCTCCAAGGGTTTTCAATGAATTTTTATGAAATTCTTTGGAAAGTGAACAATAAACTATGGAAGAACTGATCAAATATTAGAGCAGATCCATGCACAGTAACCTCCCTTACATTGTTATTTTATGTCCAAACCCCAGGATATTACCAAAATTTCATGTCTGTCCACATGATATCTCCAAAAGTAATGAATGGTGAACAAAGGGGTAAGAGAGAAGTGGTAAAATTTTTGGATGCATCCAGAAATTTTTTCCTGATCGACTTTCTAGAAAGGTATGCTAAAATTTTGAATTGAGATATTTCCCCGTTTTTTGGTATTTTTCAATTATATTAATGTATATGCTCATGACTGTCAACACAATATCCCACAAGTTATCAATAAATTTCAATGACATGTTGTGGAAAGGTGGGCGATAGGCTACATGAGAGATATTATGAATAAATTAACACACTTAAAGATAGCAGGGTGGGCATAGTATGAAGTACAACATATTGACAGGAAGAATAATTGACAAATATGACAACTGAAGGAAGCGACACACACTTTATTTAGTCAAACCAGTTAGCCAACCAAGCATTTATATCAATAGTATCTGGGACTCTCTCATCACAAGAGACTTATCAAAAAGGCAAATCAGATTACCCTATACATGGGAGGGAATAATATCCACACAACTGTAAAAAAAAAAAACAGGATATGATGTGCTTCATGTTTGGAACTATGAATAAGCATTTAGACAAGCATTTCCCATTTCTATTTACAATGGAACTCTGATATATTTTTTGTGTCATCCCTAGGGGAATGACATAAAATAACTATCAAATTTTGAGATTTTTAATGAATTCTATGATGTTCCTGACTCCTGCCTTCTTCCAGATGTACTGTGCTGTCTAGTGGTCTCTCCATATGAGGCCCAGCATAATTCTTTCATGCGCATGTTGCATGGTTCTCAATTTGCAGATCTGTCTCTTGGTTAGATTCCATGCTTCAGCTCCATAAGTGATTATTGGGAGGATGCATTGGTTATACACCCTTCTCTTTAGGATTAATGGGATCTTCTTGTTGAGGTTGCTCTGCCAAAGGTTTGCTATCCTAGTGTGGTTCTTTGCTTGATTTATTCCACTTTTGAGGGTCTCATGGAGATTCGTTGTCCTAGGTAGATGTAGTGATCTACTTTCTCCAGTTTTGTGTCCTCAATTTTGATCTTAGTGTTTTTGTCTCCAATGTGATTGTTGCATATGATCTTTGTCTTGCAGAAGTTCATATGTAGACTGACTTTCTTGCTCTCATCATTTAGTTCATCTAGCATTA
Organism: Thysanoteuthis rhombus; assembly: GCA_963457665.1. NCBI lineage: Eukaryota > Metazoa > Mollusca > Cephalopoda > Oegopsida > Thysanoteuthidae > Thysanoteuthis > Thysanoteuthis major. The sequence continues at coordinate 20,874,633 of OY735221.1, read as the reverse complement.
GTTGAAGGTCGAGTTTGTTTTCTGCAAAACGGTCAATGTCATCTGCAAATCTGAGGTTGCTCAGATATTCACCGTCCTGTACTCTCCCAAACTAGTCTTCTGAAGATCATCTCAAGGCAGGCTGTGAAGAATTTGGGTGAGCTGGTATCATCTTGTCTTACCCCTTTCTGGAGCTGAAAGGGGTCTGAGTCTTTATGTAACCTGATAAAGGAGCTGCTGTGATGGTATATATGTTTCAGCTTGCTCTGCCAAAGGCTTTCCATCCTACTGTGATTCTTCAGTTGATTTTCTCTTTTTTTGAGGGTCTTCTGGAGATTTGTTGTCCTAGGTAGATGTAGTGGTCTACTTTCTCCAATTCTGTGTCCTTGGTTTTGATCTTGGTGTTTTTATTTCCAACGTTGTTGTTGCACATAATCTCCATCTCGCTGAGTTCATGTGTAGGCCGACTTTCTTGTTCTCTTCATTTAGTTCATTTAGCATTAGTTGGAGGTCATGTAGATTCTCTTCAAAAAGGGCAATGTCGTCTGCAAATCTGAGGTTGTCAGATATTTGCCGTCTATTCTGATTTCTGTACTCTCTCAGTCTAGTCTTCTGAAGATTATCTTGTCTCACTCCTTTCTGGAGCTGAAAGGGCTCTGAGTCTTTATGTAGCCTGATAAAGGAGCTGTGACTGTATATATGTTGCAGGACTTCAACATATACTGGATCTACATCTTGTCGAGTGATGGCCTTCATGACCTTGGAGATATCCATTGTTGAATGCCTTTTTGAAGTTGATAAATGCTACGGTGAGTGGTAGTTTATATTCTGCTGCTTTTTCTTTCTGCTGATTTATTGAGTGCAGGTGGTCCATGGTCAAATACCTTCTTCTAAAGCCAGCTTGCTCTCATGGTTGGTTCTCATCAAGTGTTTTTGTGATTCAATTGGTGATGATTTTTTTTTTTAAAGTTTGTATACGCAGTTGAGTAAGCTTATAGGCCTGTAGTTTTGGGTTTCCTTTTTTTATATAAAAGTATTGTGATAGCAGTTTTCCAATCATCTGGGACTTTACTCTGTTTTAGACACACTTGAAAAGGATGGCCAGTTTTCTATTGATGATTTTACTTGCTTTTCAGAGTAGGTCGATGGTGATGTTGTCCGGTCCAGGGGCCTTTCCTTTCTTTGTCTGTTCAACAGTTAGTTTTACCTCTCACGGGGTTACTTCTGGGAAGTCTTCAAGTTGATTGCTCGCGTCTTGCATATCCTGTTCATTGTTTTGTAGTTTTTATTTGGACGAATAGAGTTTTTGGTAAAATTCTTTAACACATTCAACAATCCTGTCTCTGTCTGTAGTTAGGTTTCCATTTCAGTATGCTGGTTATTTGCTTTTGTCCTGAATTGAGGCCCTTGTTTATAGCTTTGAAACCCTGACCTCTTTTGAGAGTCGATTCAATGACTGCCATTGTGTATCTTCTGCTGTTTTGCTTTCGTTTTTTCCTGATCAATCAATTGAGTTTGGTCTCTTCAGTTTTCTATCTTGTTGTTGTTGGTGGCTGGAAGTTTCTTCCATGAGATTCCTGGTTTGAATATATTGGTGACTTCTATTATAGATGCTGTGAGTTTGTTGTTTAGTTCATTGATGTTGATGTCGTCATGTTCAGTAAGAATTTTAAATCTGTTTTCGAGTTCAAGCTTGAAGGATTGGGCGTGCTATTTTGGTATGTTTAGAGGTTGCAGTTTGGTGTGGAACATTTTCCTGCATTTTTTGTTGATGTTTACTTGTATTTTACATCGTACCATTCTGTGGTCACCTCCTACATAGACTTAATTCAGGATTCGGATGTCATGGACGGTGTCGCTTTTGTCCGTTAGGATGTAGTCCATTTTTTTCTTTGTTTCGTGATTGGGGCTCTTCCAAATCCAATTCCTATTGGGTCCCTTCTTGAAGAAGGCGTTCATGATTTTGAATCCGTTAGCTGTTGCAAAGTTTACATGATCTTCTCCTCTTTCGTTCCGTACTTTGCACCAGAATTTGCCGACACAATCTTCATTTCCTTGTCCTACTTGTGTGTTGAAGTCTCCCATGATGACATTGAAGTGTTTTCTGGTATCTTGGAGTAGGGAGTTCAACTCATAGAAGTTGTGTATTTCCTCTTAGGTTGATTGCGAAATGTGAGCATAGACTTGAATGATATTCAGTTTGTACGTCTTTGGAAGTTGTATGGTAATGCTAGTTATTTGGTCAGAGACGGCATTGATGCCTGCTACATTTTGGATCCTCATTGATGAGAAAGCCTACTCCACTCTGTTTTACTTTCTCTTTCCCGTAGCTGTAAAGAAGATGTTGGCTTCTCAGTTCGATTAGTTCTTCTCTGGGTCTCTTTAGCTAGCTAATGCCTATGATGTCCCGTTTGACATTTTTGATTTCACTTTGTAGATCGGTTAGGTGCATGTCAGTTGACAGTCTTCTGACGTTGTAGGTGCCAATGTAAAATGTTGTCCTTTTGGTGACGGTTTTAGGGATGTTTAAATGGTCGCTGTTGGACTGATGACTTGGTGGGAATGGGTGATTTCTTGGTGAAGTGTTTGGGTTGTTGTCCTTGGAGCACATCATCCCAGCACAAAGCAGGTGATGTGGCTGGGCCTTTTGGGACCAAGAACCCAGCAGGAACAGCTTGTATAATTTCAGTGTGCAAACCATGGGGAGTGATGGGCCATGCCCTGCCATGCTGGCCCATGACATGTTGAGTGGATGTTCTCAATGCTGCAAGAAACAAAAAAATAATTTTGTAAATCATAATTTTCCCTTAATTTCCAAACTTTTTAACTTGATCAAAGTCCCAGGGTTAGATTTGGGAGAAAAATTCAGTCTTAGCCTTGCCGATCTCATCAGGTAGGGGAGAGAGAGAGAAAGAGAAGACAGGAAGACATCTTTACCCATGGAATCTAAAATTAAAATTCTAGCAAATATAGTTAATATCATTTGAAATGAAATCAAGATCAAATACTACTTATCTGTGGTCAGACTAGGCTTTTGGGTCGAAAGTTGTGTGATTTTCCATACAACAGTCACAGTTTGAAGTTTTTAGAATTCAACCATTTGTTATTTTGTCGAGGAGTCTCGCTTCCTTTTCAACATTACTAGGATGTCTATGGCAAATCTACTGTAACATAAAACACAGTTTGGCTCATAGCTGACCTAGTGACATAGAGCAATTGGCTTAACATTAAGGTATGTTGTCCTATTGTGACACTAGGGGGCCAGGAGTCCCCCGTGTCCTGAAAATTACTATGGCTGTTACCAAAAATTACTATGGTTATTACCAGTAATTACTATGGTTATTACAAAAGGAGTTATCCGTGTTAAAATGGATAATGTGTTTTTCGAGATACTATAGGAAGTTGAATCACCTGCACTTTCTCAATCTAATATCTTCTGCCAAATCCAGGGTTGCAAAAGACAGATGCTTTTGGAGAAGGTTTTCTTCCCGATTCGATGACCAGATAAGGGCTTAATATGTTTTTTGAAGATACTGTAGGAAGTGAGAATTACATGCTTCCAAGTGCGGGCACCTGTGCCTTCTCAATTTAATATCTTCTGTCATTTCCCTGGGTTTCAAAAACAAGGCCAGATAAGGGCCAGTGTCTGGGGTCTTGAGAGAAAGAGTAAAGCTTATGAAAGAAAAGTTATTTGCAGAGTCTCTGAGAGAGGGGGAGACTAATTTATGATCTTGGACGGACTTGCGTTGCGAGTTGAATGAGGGTCAATATTTGGGGTTTTCCGGAAAGATCGAGATAACAGGAAAAAGAAAGAAAGGAAGTCAATTACAAAAAAAATACAGTGTTGATACCAAGGGCTTAAATAGGAGGGATCTTCGTAACAGCGGCAGAGAGTCAAATTGGGTTTGGAGAAGAGAATCGCGGCCAGTCTCTCTCGTGTTAGACGCCGCCCTTAGTAACCATCAACCGTTGCTACCATTCAGTAGACTACCAGTCGTCTGTTTGACTTAGATGAAAATCGGCCTCCTCTCTTTTCAACTGCGAATAGGCATTTCCCGTCTCCAGAGATATTGATAATCAATATTCTATATAAAACATTTAAACGAAATTCCGACTTGTTGCCTTCTTTTACTAACCCAGAACCACGGCTGGTTTAGTATAGTTTGTGAGACCATCACCATAGGTGAAGACCCACACTATGGTAAAGGGAAGTCAGCCCCTCATTTTCAATAAGCAGCAAATGATTCAAGGTAGTGAACTTTTACTTTTACTGTGAGTTTTTTGTTTTTTATATCCTCTCCAACCCCACCAAAATTCAGAAAATAAGAAACATTCAGATTTTTGTACAGGGTATAATAATATTTGGCACTCTATCAGTAGGCCCAGTAAATAAAAATAGTTGAATGGATGAATTTAATTACATTCCTTTAGATTTTTACTTGAATAGAATAACAAATTTGTATCATTGCCTTGGGACCAGGATGAGTGATCAAACAAACACAACCAGAAGAAAACAACCCTTGGGCATTATTTTTGCTCTGTATGACTTGAAAAATATAATTTTATAAAAGGAAGTTCCTATTACAGTTCACTAGAACATTTTATCAGCAAATGAAACAAAACATCAGCAATTATTTAGCACTGCAGGACTAGCATAAAAAAAACACCAAGATGACTGAACACATATTCATTTTGGTGGATGATGACAGTAATATATCCCCAACATGGATATCACTAGGAGTTATCAATTAATCCCATTGAAAATTGTCAGTGAATGGGCCATGGGATGCATGGAAGAGTGGGCCATGGGATACTTGGAAGATCAGGCCATGGGTTATGTGGAAGGGTGGGCCATGGGATGCAGAGGAAGTGCTTAGATATTGGTGCAGATTTAAGAATTTGTTTTTGATTTAAGGGAATTTTCAACATTCTGCAGGAAAAGAAAAATTTTTTTCACTTTCATGGTCTTTCTCTAACTTTATCTACTGATGTAAGTAATTCCTTGATTTTTTCCAAATCTCCATCCATTTCTTGTCGTCATTTTTGGGACATTACTGTCAAACATTGCTTTTATTCTTATACATATATATATATATATATAATATATAGGAAAAAGCATGACTAGCATGTGTATATATATATATATATATATATATATATGTATGTGTGTGTGTGTGTGTATATATATATATATATATATATATATATATATATACCTTAAATTGAATTTTTTGTATTGCTGCATTTTATAGGGTTTCTTATTCAATCTTTCTTGGAAGCATCTTTTCTCAATAATTCTCCTGCCTGAATCCACTTTTACTTCCTACATTTCTGCTTCTCTCCTTTTTATGTTTTCTCCCCTTTTTTGTCATCTCATCCGGAAAGCACAGAAATTATGCCATATTATCTGTCTATTTATGGTTATGATTCTACATAATACAGAATAAAAATGTAGACTTAAGATTGTTTCGATTTTTATAGCCAAGTTCTTGTATGTATTTTCTTCCAGTGGCTTCATCACCCAACCAAAAAATTAATACCCATAATTACCTACTATCCATCCAGTAATCATTTTTAGTATTCAGCAACCAAATGTTTCTCTATTTATTGAGTTATATGGAAATTATCCTAAGAAGTTGAAAACTAGAAAACCAATTACTCAGATGTTATGTTAATGTTTATTCCTGTGGACTCTTTGTGGAACATAGGGCCTGAACCATTCCATTCCAGCAGAAAATCACTGGAATGTTGCTTATGCAGTTTCTGTAGTAAGTAGAATTTTATAGAGTTTAGTTTGTAGCCTCAAACGTAACTCTTCATTACTCAGGCTTAGGTTGCAGTGCTTCAACTGCCCTACTGGGAGAACAAAGGGATCCATGCTTTTCCCAAAGGTATTAGTTAAAAGTGAATATAAGCAGCCTCTGCAGTAACTTGTATTCAGTTGACCAATTTCATTATCCGTGCCGGTAACAGTTACACCACTCTGTAATTCCAATTTGCTCAAACAGAAACTACAAATGTGCTTTTCAACATCCATCATTGCCTGTAGAAATATACAATTGATTTATAACTGTTCCAAGTGGCTCTGAAACACGTTCTCTTATCAACTTTTTTCAATTTACATGCATCTTTGGATACTTTTAACATTAACAAATCCAGTGAAGAAAAAAAGCTTCATCATCAGAAATTCAATATATTTGAATATACACTTGCTTTCAGGCAACATAAATTTTCTTATTCTTGCATCCATTGATTCTTCTGTCTATTCTATTCCATTTGTTGTGGTTGTCATGATGATCAAGAAGTTAAAACCAGAAAGCCTATCTACATTTCCTTTTTTGTCAAGAACATCCTTTGATAGTTGAGATATATTTTCAGTCAATCTGCTTCTTTTTTACCTCCTGAAATCAAAAACTTGATACGATTAAGTGTGAGTTGTCCCTCATTTTTTTTTCTTCTTCCCTCTGTTTTATTTCAAGAACTAACTTGCTAAAAACATGTCTACAGTTCTTATTAGTACATACAAAAAATTTCCTGGTAATATTTGGTGTGGTTCCTCTGTTATGCTGTTACATACAGACAGATGGATTAGCATTTGGTGAATAACAGTAGGATTGTCATAATAATGATCTTTTTACATTTTTGAATGTCATTTGAACAAATAAATTATCATCAATGATGGAAATGGGTTTCGGGAACTAGGTATACTGTAATATCTCCAATAGTAGACATTGAATATACACAAAACAAGAAAGTGTATGCCATACCCTTGCATAACTCCCTCTATTTCTGTAACCATTATAAACCTTTACCTTTTTCAGAAAATGTCACTTTCTCTTTTGATAGTTTTCACTGATATTGATATGCCATAATTATCTTATTCATATGTTATCAAACACCACCAGAAGTACGGATTTTAATGGACATGGCTGTACCAGATCTCGTTGGGTCCTGGAGTTTAGGACTGTTCAGTGGTTGGTTGTGTTTGAGGCCAGAGATGTGTTTCCACCAAAGAACTTTGGAAGGAATAGTAAAAGATGAAGAAGTGGAAGTAAATTCAGATTGCCCCTCCAGATATCAAGGAATAGGAATGAACAGAGAATATGTACACCTAAGGGAAAATGTGACAGACATGTCATTTACATTGTATGAGCCATGTGCTAATAGGGGAATCTCACTCAAAAACCGTTTGTAGATATAGAAAATGACTGATTTGTTTTGTGAGTTGTGTGTATGTGTTTATCGTGTAATACAGAACTGTTATGTTGATTGTTGTGTTTAAAGACGTAAATGTTGTCTCTTGTCTCACTGTTTCTACCTCATGTTTCGTGAAAAATGCTGAACATTGTTGTGTTTGTTTGCATGAAGATCAAACTCTCTTCCTCTCTCTCATATTCTGTTTGATTACTGACCAGCTTTTGTCTCTTTGTTTGTTGCCTATTGAACTTATCTCCGGCTCAAGCTGATCTTCTCATTTTCTCTGTTTTATCTTTTTCACTTTGCCAAAAACCTAAGAAATGAAAATTTTGTGTTATAAGCCTCCAAAAGCCCATTTTGGGTGCTGGTTGGTGGCAATGAGAGGAACGTCTGAGACTACACTGGTGTCAGGAGTGTGGCTGGGTGAAGATGAGTGATGATAGCAATGAAGGAGTAGAGAAGGCCCACTATGGAATTTAAAAAATCTATAAAAATGGAGCTAAAAGCTGATCAGTTGACCATCACTGAGAGACAAAAGAAATGGGCCAAATGGAAGGAATTCTGCCTTGTAGGAAACCCAAATTTCACAGCTGAAAGCAACTAACACCAAGCTAAACCAACAGCTGCAAGAGAAAGATGGCCTCATCAAATCCCTGAAGGAAAGGTTGGCTTTTCTGGAGGCCTGGAATGTCAGCTAGAACAGACTTTGCATCAAAACTGAAAATGGAGATACACACACTGTGGGTAAATGACATTGTCATCAAATTCTTGGAAGAGAAAGTTGCTTCTCTTGATAACTGGATCATCAATGAGAACAAGGATTTCCTGGCTCAACTAGACAATGTCAGAAAGGGAAAGAATTTTCTGAAGCAGTCACTGGAGGAGAAAACAAATTACCTAGTTGAACTGTGAGGATGGTCAGCCGCAATTGTCAGCGAGCTTACTACTAATCACTTGTCTCATGATGAGATCTTGCAAGGAAAGGAAAAAGTAGTTGTGCTGATGAAGAGAGAGAGCTGGCTAAGGAAAGGTTTGGGTCTAAGAAAGCTGTTATCAGAATTGCAGAGCTGATTGGTGCTTGAAGAGAGAAAATAAACAAAAAAACTTGAATTCACTGGAAGATGCAAGCTCATGTGGTGGAAAGGATAGTTTCCCTGAGCTAGAAAATTTCAGTCAAGGATATAATGATAGGGCAACTTAGTTCTGAGGTTGCCCTGCAGAATGCTATCATCTATGAAGAGAATGAGCTAAAGACTGATAAAACCTCTTGACTTTGACTTAGAAACCAAACTAGAACAAAACCATGTTGCCAAGTGTTTTGAGAGAAACTTGGATGTTGAGAAGTTTCTGGATTACTGTTGTTAGGAGTAAGGACACGGGAGAGCACTTGTTTTCTGGGGTTGCATAAGGACAAATAAGGTGGCAAGCTGTTGGAGTCAGGTTTTTAATGGATACTGTGCCAGACCAATTGGGTTTAGGAGTTTGTGACTGGCTCTTTGTCATTTTGGAGGTTTGAAATATGTCTCGTCCAAAGGACTATGAAAAGGATAGTAAAAAGACTGGGAGTGGGAGTGGATGTTCTGGGAAGTAACGAAATTTGGACCGCTCCTCCAGGTATTGAGAAAAATAAAATGAAAAAGAAACAATCAAACTGAGATCACCAGTGATAAGAAAACAAAGCGATAGTTATCAAATGATTTATTTGATATACTGTGCAAGTCCCGTATGCTGATGAATGAGCTTGCTCATTCCACTGTGTTGGAACTGTTTTTTATGGTAAATGTTTTGGTTGTCTCCAGAAAGAACAAACTCAGTTCCCACCTATGTTTGTGTGTTTCTGGTAACTGGCAAAACTGTTTCACACCTCCCATGTTATGTTGGTGTCTTTATTTTGTAGTCTTTTAAACTTCTCCTGTGTCGATCTCTCACACATCTTGTCATTTTAGCTTTGTCTCTCTTTGCCTCTTCAAGTCAAATATAAGAAATCATTCATGTCTCGCTTTCTCTCATGATTATATATAAATAACTGGGAGTTCTCAATATGATGTGATAAAACAGAAAGAAACAAGAGAAAAGAAGAAGAGAATACCTTAAGAGGATAAGGAAATGATTGGAGACCAAGATGAATAGCAGAAATTTGATAAAAGTATCAGTCTGGGCAGTATCAGTCTTGAGATTCACATAACCATTCATTGGATGGACAAAGGAATGCACAAGGCTTCACTCCTCAGAGATAACACATATAGACTGTATATGAAGTGGAAAAAAAGCAGTAGAGGACTCATCAACATAGAAGACTGTGTCCAAAAGGCCGAAAACAGGACTAGAAAAGTAATTGCAAGCTATTAGTGAAGACATAAAAAGCACCCAAAGCAGTGCAACAAATAACAAAAAAGTAGCAAAGGAGCAGCACAGCAAACAAGGAAAGAAAAATGGGAAGAGAAAAAACAATACAGGGAATTCAAAAAAACAGATACAAAATGTTGCAGATGAGTGATCATAGAAATGGTTATGCAAAGGAAACCTGAAGAGGAAAACAGAATTGCTCATCATGACAGCCCAAAACAAATGTATCAGGACAAACTATGTCAAGGCAAAAATCAACAAGACTCAAACAAACAACAAATGCTGCCTATGTGGAGAAGAGGATAGGACCGTAAACTTCATAACCAGTGACTACATTAGTCAACTAGCCAAGAAAGAGTACAAAAACAGAGACGACAGGGTAGCAACAGTGATACGCTGGGAATTGGTCAAACAAATGGGATTCAACCATGTGGACAAATGGTATCAGCACAATTTAGAGACAGCCCTGTAAAAGAGTAGTCATAAATTACTCAGGAACTTTGACATCCAAACTGACCAAACCTGGTCATCATGGATAAAGGAAGGAGAACCTACCAAATAATAGACATGGCTTGCCTACTGATCACTGAGTAAATACAAAAGAGAGTGAAAAGCTATGGAAATACAAGGACCTGGTGAGGGAACTGAAGAAGTCAGGTTAGTGCTAACAATAGCAAGTGCACCTGGATCCATACCAAAAACACTGAAAACGAGATTGGAGGAACTGGGACTAAGAGGAAGGATTGAGACATAACAAACCACAGACCTACTGAAGACTACACAAATACTGAGGAGAGTACTGGAAATATAAGATACACGACCCCCAGCGTAACAGCCCAGAAAAAGGCATGGTGGAGATTGTACAAACCACAGCTCTGCCATGATAGGACAATATGAGAGAAGGGCCGAAGACCTAAGGAGACTTTATTTTATACTTACGAAAGGAGTGCTGGAGACCTGAGTAGACATTTCAGTGATAACCACTGGGCAACTGGTGTGAATCTGTAATCCACAGCACTGCTCTGCTGTGGAGTGAGCATGCACAAGAGAAGGGCCTGATACTTGAGACTTGCTGTCACTCAGTCTCCAGAGGTGACCAATAGAAAACTGGTGTGAAGAAACAACAACAGCAACAACAGTAATAGTTTACTTTAGAAGGAAGGGGCTGCTGTGATAAACCATAGAAAGAGTCACTATGTAGCATGCAGCCACTGCTACATGTGTCTATACTTCTGTTTCCCACCAAATGTGTGACATCATGGAGGGAACTTGTATGTGTTCTAAGACACAAGCCACCATTTTAAATATTGAAGACATGAATAATAGAATGGTCAAAACAAAGAAGGTTCATAATAGAAATGAAACAAACACTTAATGAACAAATCAAAACAAGGCAGTACATACATTTAAGCTACTGAGGAGAACATATAATTAGTAGTGAAGTCTAGCTAGGGTTAGAGTAGAGAAATTATGTGTCACAAAAATTTCATTGAAAAAAGATAAATGAAAAATGATCTTGCAATTTCATTTACCGTATATTTTACTCAACGGTGGAAACTGGAAGTAGTGTCTTCAATGGGTTTGTTATAGGATAAACACATGATATTATTGGAGACAGGATCAGGTTAATATCTAAGAGGTTCATCATCATCATCAGTCTTTTAACGTTCATCGTTGGACATAGACCTTCCCCAGGATTTGCCACACTTCTCTTTCATGGGCGTCGCAGGGCCAGTACTTTCTGAATTTGTTTAGCTCGTCTCTCCATCTAATATTCTGCTGGCCTCGGTTGCACATATGATTTCGGGGATCCATATCGTGAGTCGTGATGTCCATCAGTTGTCTGCCATTCTTGCAACATGGCCAGCCCACTGCCATTTGAGCTTTTTAATGGATTCTATGATGTCCCTGTCTTTTCTCAGATGTACTGTGTTGTCTTGTGGTCTCTTCATGGCCCAGCATAATTCTTTCATGTGCATGTTGCATGGTTCCCAATTATCAGATCTGTCTCTTGGTTGGGTTCCATGCTTCAGCTCCATAAGTGATTATTGGGAGGATGCTTTGGTTATACACCCTTCTCTTTAGGATTAATGGGATCTTCTTATTTTTTAAGGTTGAGCTTGCTCTGCCAAAGGCTTGCCATTCTAGTGTGGTTCTTTGCTTGATTTCTTCTACTTTTGAGGGTCTCATGGAGATTCGTTGTCCTAGGTAGATGTAGTGATCTACTTTCTCGAGTTCTGTGTCCTCGATTTTGATCTTAGTGTTTTTATCTCCAATGTGATTGTTGCACTTGATCTTCTGAAGTTCATGTGTAGGCTGACTTTCTTGCTTTCTTCATTTTGTTCATCTATCATTAGTTGGAGGTCATGTAAGTTCTCTGCGAAAAGGGCTATGTCGTCTGCAAGTGAATAAAAAATGAGAAAAGCCACAGTGCTTATACAGTTTTCAACAACAGTGAATATACTTACAAAGTAATATCGTAATCTTTGAAGTAGAAGGGAAAAAAGATGTGAGATCACTTTGTGTAGAAACAATTCTGTAGAAGAGAGAAGTAAAGATACTGGATTGGCCCTGATAGATTTAGTAACCAACTACCTGAATATTATCTTGAACCAAGATTCAGTGGATTCAGATGACTAGTTACGTGATATGTCATAGTAAAAAAGGTACTTGCATGGCAGATTTTAATCTATGCGTGCAGGAGCAAGGAATAACTAAATGAAGAGGACCAGAGCTCTGCTTTCATAGCATTAGATGAGAAGTGGTCAAAGATGAAGAAAAATGAGGAGAGATAACATCTTCCAACTTGGGCTGTACGTGGTTAAAACAAGCCAGTTAGTGAGTACTGGTAATCAGAAGTGAGGACTTTTATAGCCAGAAGCTAAAGGAAGTGACGTCAGTAAATATGGTAAGCTTTAGATTTTGTAGTTAAAACTAGGTATCTAGCTAGTCAGTTAGTTTCATACTTTAGTTCTGTTTTAATTTATGTACTAAAATAAACAAGCTGCTACAATAGCTTTGGTATTAGCTTGGTAGTACATTTTGACTTAAGCAAAGAAGTTGCAAGTGCAACCATCACAACATGGTCACTGAGAAAGGAAGTAACTACGTAAGCACTATTACTTTTCCATTAAGGAACATGAAGTAGCAAACTGATTTGTTGTTTACAAAATACAGTATTTTATGAACCACATTCTTTCTGACATAAGATGGACAGAAATTGACAGCCAAGTTTTATATTACTGTTCCATAGTAAATAGAGTCCCTCACCATGAACACCACAAAATACAATGTTTCTCAAAAGTGACAAAATATTTCTATGTATTCATTGAATAGAATGAATGACAGAAATTGGAACCCTATTGAAAATCACAGTATATAATATTTTGGTTATGGATTTTGTGGAATGATTTTTTTTTTTTGATTCAAGTTCATTTTTTTGTTTAAGTCTGTAGTAAGAAAGTTATGACTTGAATGTTAGTAAAAAGAATGTGGGATAATATATTGATTATTTAAATGTTTTTTCTCCTACTTATTTGTAAAAGTAAATGCTTCCATATGTATCTCATAGTGAAGTGTCCAACTCTGTGAAAGACAATGGCTTTATTCGTGGAGGAGAGGGGGGGGGGCATTTTTTTTACTCCTACTACTACTACTAATAATAATAATATTGTTGTATTGTTATATTAATAAAAGAGTGGCAGAACTTGTATTAAGAGCAATTTTATTGTTAGAAGTCTTTGTCTCTGTCAGGAGAGTTACTGTAGAAAAATTTAATGTAAAAATCATTTATTTCCAACATTTGTAACCTAATACTAGCTTGAAAATTACTTTGAATGACCTTCAAGGTCAACATCACATAGTGTATGTGTGAAGCTGACCTCTTCTGTCTAAATACCTTGATATGCCTTGTAACTTTAGCAGAGAAGAAGCTCGAACAAAAAAAAACAAAAGGCTCAAACATTAATATGAATAAATATTTCAAGAAAATAGATATACAGATTCATAAGTAACACCGTATGGTCAGTTAGACATTTGAATATGTCCTGAAAATTTATCAATATTGGTTGTTTAATACTAGTATTATTATCAAAACACTGACTTCCGTAATAAAATCTGACATGCTATAGTGAGTTTTATTCCAGCTGACCACCCTATACTCATAGCCTTGTACCAGACTAAGCTAGTAAGTCTAGTAAGGATCATTATGGATCTTTGACCTTCGAAGGAAACAATTTTTGCTTTTATTTATTTAATTTGTTGTTAATGAGTCCCACTTACCCAGCCTTACATACTGCACTTTAAACCTCAGCTATTCAAAGCTTTATTAGTAAATGATTCTAACATGTAGGGTGTATAGCAAATGAGGACTTCCAAGGAACTTTCTCTATGCAAAATAATCAATGTTTATTTCAAAGTAAGACACAGTGGTTGGATTTGCAGGTATTATCATGAAGTACACCTGCAATCTCTATATATGCATCTATCTACTCAATTCACTGCAAATATATGTAAACATGTTTACTGCTACTTTGGATAACACAAAATACAAAGCAGTAAAATGAGCACATCCTCTCAGAGATGGCACAAGGGTTTCATGTACCCTGGGTGAGTGTGCCCCTAGGACCTCTATGTTTTAAGTGACTGCCTAGATTTACCTAATGGACAGGCCAGCCCTACATCCTGTGCTCAGTGCCCCAAGAAAGAAATTGCCACAATTATTTATATTGCCTTGAATAAAATCATGAAGTGGATGCACATATGCATCAAAGACAATATGCAACACGCCACAAGATGCACATGTGCATTGTACACGTAGTGTAAATGACTTTACATCCATCATAAAATGTCCTTTCTATTTCTACTTCCAGAAAAGCCACACTGCTTCATCCCACCGATGCCATTAATGGTCAATGTGGAGACGCTTTTCAATTGTTCTGTGAACTATGCTGGCAGCAGAGCACCACATCTTGAATGGTACCATGGCCCTGATGTAATGCAAGCAGACAACAACATCACTGGTTTCACTGTCTCTTCTTCACTCATTGTAGCAGCCACAAGAGACAAAAATGGACACATATTTACTTGCTATGCCAAATACGAAGAGCAAACCTTCACAACTTACTGTCAAACAATGCCTCCTTTGAATATTTATTGTAAGTATTTGCATGAAAATTTGTTAGCCAGCTTTCATTTTTTTTATCGACATCTTCGGACACTGATTGGTTATGAGTTTTGTGCATGTGTGAGATTTCTAACTAGACAAAGCCAGAGTCTGTCTGCTCACCAGAACTTTTACTGTCTGGCCTGGCTCAAGGTAAATACCACCCTATGCCAGAGAAATTGTGGTTAGCACTTTAAAATACGTATCCATTATTATTGAGAAATGCAATGGTAAATGAGGATCTGTTGGTGTGTGTTTGGAATGTGTATGGTGAAGGGGTATCCCCCGGCATGTCATACTATTTGTTAAAATTGTTTGGAGCCAAACTCTGTAAATAGGGTATCAAATTTCCTTGGGATGCCTTGTTTTAGAAAAAAGATGTTCCCTCCCCCCAAAATTAGGGAAAAGTACCTCATTTCCATGTATGAACTCCTGCAAAACAAAGGTCATGTGCAGAAATCATGTATGAGAACAGTTTTCCATTGACGAGAAATGGATTTTTTTTTGTTGTTATTTTGGCTACTTCAGCAAGACAAAGATTATGTGCAACAATCACATCGAAAATAATAACAACGATCAAAATCAAAGATGTAGAACGGGAGAAAGTAGACTACTTCATCTACCTACGTCAAGAAATCTCCATGAAACCCTCAAAAGAAGAAGAATTCAAGGATGGCAAGCCTTTGGCAGAGAAAGGTCAACCTTCAAAAACAAGAAGATCCCAATAATCCTAAAAAGAAGGGTATTCAACCAATGCTTCCTCCCGATAGTCAATGGAGCTGAAACATGGAACCTAACTAAGAGACTGACTCATGCAATTTACACATGAAAGAATCATGTTCAAACTCATATGGAGAGATCACAAGACAGCACAGTATATCAGAAAGAAAATAGGAGTCTGATACATCATAGAATCCTATACAAAACTCAAATGGCAATGGGCTGGTCATGTTGCAAGAATGGCAGACAGCTGATGGATATCATGACTCACAACATGGATCCCCAGAGATCACATGTGCAACTGAAGCCAGCAGAATAGAAGATGCAGAGATGAATTAGACTAATTCAGAGAGTATTGGCTCTGTGATGCCCACAGTAGAGAGGTGGGGTAAATCCTGGGGAAGGTCTTTCCAACAACGGACAATAAAAGGCTGATGATGATGATCATGATGATCATCATCTCGAACTCACCTCCAAAAAACGAAATGGCTACTCAAAAAAAATGCAGAATTTCATATTTCATTGTGCAATTGACATATCTGAGTACTTTAAAAGATTAAATCAGGGTTTTCAGATATGAGGAGTTGAAAAATGCACTTAATTTTACCATAAGAGTAAATTTGGATTTTTGTATGTATTTGTATATGTTGGGTATAAAATGTTACAACAAAAATCATAAAGCTAGGTACGTAGCATTTTCCAGAGAAATTTCAAGTACACAGTTCTTTGTCTTCAAATCATTGGATTAATTCTTGATGGAAGTATATATATATATATATATATATATATATATATATATATATATATATATATATACATGTATGTACTGTAAGAAATAAAATTTCCCTCAGCAGTTACAGCAAAATTCATGAATATAGGTATGTAGCATTTTTCCAGAAAATTTCAAGTACACAGTCTTATTTCTTTGGATTGTGTAATGAATCCCTCATGGAGGTATAAGCATAGGGAGACCATGCGAAAAAGAATTTTTATCTGCTGATCAAATTCTCTTTCTAGCGATGCCAAAATGTATTGTAGCGCCCTCTATTCTTTTAGTTAGGAAATAAATACAAAACTCTACTTTTAGCTAGATATCAAAAACGTCACTTCCTCTGACGACCCCAATAAAACCCCTGGACACACATGATCCAATGCTCATTGGCACCCCCTAGCTGGTCATGCCTCTGGCCTTTGTGGCCGGCTACTCTTCCACTCACTCTTTCTCTCTCTTTCTTTCTCCTTTAGAACGTTATCATTTCTCCAATCTCCTGGCCGATCTGATCTCAACCATTCTTCCACCGTGATCTATCTCTGTACTAACTTAGCCCATTTCACATCACTAATATTGAGGCATCACACATATGTACAGCCTCGCACCTATGCCACTATGTCTTCACCACGTGCTCCAAATGCCTATCACCTCTCACTCTTGTGAATGAAATGATAAGGTCTTTTTACTATCCGATTGTCACAATATTCTTTCCTAAACTTCTTTACTTCAAGAAACATGCATGGATAAAACTCCACGGTCTCTGTCTTTCGTGGTATGTGCGTCAAGAGTCTAACAGCGTCTGAGAATAGCCCCCAAATTAACTCACTTACTTGGCAATATGGCTTGCACACTGAATCCAGATTCCATGTATTATCTTTGAGCGATCCAAGACATATGGAAATCCCCACGTTCACACAACTCCACTCCAACTCCGACGCCATTACTATCAATGACAAAAAAGTTAACACTTCTCGCTATCACTTCTCTTATCAATACTTCTCACGATCGATCATATTTATGTTATCCTTACATGTACTTCATTCTTGTATTAAATGTCTTTGTCTTACCCAAATACATCTATGCGTTCTTTCCACTTTGTTTCAATGTGTGTCCAACTTCATACTTGGTGCGCATTCACTCTGTACATCTCCCTTTGTCCTCCACATCAATAGGGCTATGCACGCGCGACAGTCAAACCACGAGGGAGACAAAAGTTCTTTCTCTCACCGACATTCATCACGCTCTTCATTTCACAACTAAAGAAGCAACTGCAAAAGTATATACTTTCATTTGAAAATTAATTCCAGAACTCAAAGAAATAAGACTTCGTTCTTGGATTGCATTAGGAATTTACATTTGGTGGCTACCTATTTGTTCCTGGCAAATGAGGTTTTTTGTCCCCAAATTTTTCTCTCGGGAATATCTTTGAAAAGAGGATATCCTAAGGAACATTTTGCTACTCTATTTACATAGTCTTGGAGGTGGTAGGTGCACAGTGGGTCTTGTTTAGGCCCTGGACCTTATAGTATGACATGCCAGGGATAAGTCCTCCCCTTGCCAAACACACCTGCAGATGCCTGTTTAACATCACATTTCTGAATACCCACAGTGAAAAGGGTTTACCTTCACTTTTGACCCCAAAAGGAGGGGGGGAAAGTCTCCCTTAATTTTTGACCCCTTAAGAGAGAGTGTCTCCAATTACTCACAGGGAAGGAAAAGTCTCCTTTCACTTCACTTTTAACCCTTCAAACTGGGGAAAAAATTTACATTCACTTCAAGGGGCGAAAGTTTCCATTTACTTTTGATACCTTCATTTTTGAATTGTTAAAAGTGGAAAAAGACTCCCTCCACTTTGAACACCTTGGAATATTATAGGCTATATCATAGGCTAGCGGCCAAATTCTGTACCCCACTTATCTTTTTAATTAGTTCACAGATATTTGTATCAAGCTACAACCGTAATGGAATTTTCATTTGATGTTTATTGAAGAGTGTTTGACTGGTAGTAGACTTCCAAAGTTGTGCAGGGCTTTGTAATTTATTTTATGGTTGAATTATAGCACTTTATTATAGCAAAATTTTCAAAAGATGATAGGTGCCTTATCCTAACACAAAACCTAATCACAATTTGTTGGGAACTTCTGGAGATTGACAGACAGAAGCAAATATAGAAATTCATGAAAAAGAAAATCAAATGAATAACTCAATCAATCAAGAACAAATACCTGGATCCACTGCAAAATTTATTCACTTATTGCTAAAACTTTGACTAACCCATCCTCAAAATTCATTGAAATTCTTTGATAACTTTCAGAGATATCATGTAAACAGGAGTGAATACAGAAATATGTAAAGTATGAAAACAGAAAAATATTTCCCTAATTGAAAAAGAATTCCTGGATCCATCCCAAAATTTAGATACTTCTTTCATACCGCATACTCCATGCTTCCATGAAATTTCATTGAAGAAATTTCGATATAGTGTATACAGGCAGGAGCAGAAATGTACAAGGTATTAAGAAAGGAAAAATATTTCTCAGTCAAAAATGAATTCCTGGATCCACCTTAAAATTTAGTGACTTCTTTTTTGTCCCGTGCCTTACCTTTCCAGGAAATTTCATTGAGAAGCTTTGGAAGATATTTTCTTATCTCAATGCTTTATACATTTCTGTAGTTGTTCCTCTCAGTATATACTACATCTCCAATCAAAAATGAATTCCTGTATCCACGTCAGAATTTAGTTACTTTTTCCTTACCCTTCCACAGAATTTCATTGAAATTTGTTGAGAACATTTGCAGATATTGTATGGAAAGATAAGAGCGAATACAGAAATCTATTAGAAAAATTTTTTTCTGCCATAAATTTTGTATTCAATCATGTCTGTCTACACAACATCTCTGGAAGTTGTCAATGAATTTCAATGAAATTTTGTGGAAATATAGACTGCAGGTAAGGAAAAGTAATTAAGTTTTGGATCCAAGTATTATTCAATATAGTTTGTACTGCTGTAAGAAATCATCTATAACTTATGAAGTATGTTGGTAATGAGAACTTTATATGCCATTTTAGAAAATTATGCCTTCCCAGTGGCCAGGCTGTGGAAGACTTTCACTTACTCATTTATACCTGATACTACAAAAAATCACTGAGAAACCTTTGGTGCAATTTTTTGGATGGTAAGGCGGGATCTTTTCCTAACTAAGTTGGCAGTCAATTGGAACACCATCATAGAGATCATACCTTTCAAGTGGTCAGACTATGGTAAAATTTTGATTCATTATTAAGCACTCTTGATACGACAAAAAATGTTGAAAAAGTTTGTAGTGAATAGTGGGCAGTATTTTGCAGCCATCATAGATAGTATATGTATATGTCAAAGTGCTGAAACATATATACTATCACAGCAGCTCTTTTATCAGGCTACATAAAGACTCGGACCCCTTTCAGCTCCAGAAAAGGGTTAGACAAGGTGATACCAGCTCACCCAAACTCTTTACAGCCTGATGACCTCAACTGACCTCCGAGACAGACCTATATGGGGAGTGTATCTCTCATACATGCAGAATATTTGGTCAATAGGCCCTGTAGTTTCAGCATAGAAGAGACACAAACAAACAAATGAAGAAAAGACTCAGTATAGTATACATATATAGTCAGGTTGAAAAACTCTTGAAAATATGAGTTGTTGTGGTCTTTGCATTTTCGGCATCTTTGGACCTCTGTCAACTTTCCTGGATGATAACATGAAAAATAGGCAGTGACAATTTTTTTATTTGCATTTGTCCAGACCAAAATATATGACACCATCATTTGTTATATTTTTTAATATTTATCATATAGTCGAATGCATTTATGAAAAAAAACAACCTCACCCACCAAAAAAAACGTTTTTCAATAATTTTTCATAGGAAGTCTCATGCAGAAAAGAAGTGATTAAATTTGGATCGGATTTAAGAATTCGTTTTTAATTGAAAGATATTTTTCCATGTTTTTTTATTTAATGCATTTCTGTATTTGCTTTTGTCTGTCTACATGATATCTCTGAAAGTTATCCAATGAAATTTCATGAGAGTGTAAGTTACAGTGTAAAAAAGAAATTTAGGGGTGTATCTCAAGAATCGTTTTTGATTGAGAGATATTTTCCCATTTTAATATTTCATACATTTCTATAATTACTCCTGTTTGTGTGCACAATATCTGCAAAAGTTCCCTATGAATTACTAGTGTGGGGTTTTTGCTGTTGGGGTTTGGTCCCACAAACTATACTAAACCAGCCG
The DNA here is from genome assembly GCA_963457665.1 of Thysanoteuthis rhombus. Classification (NCBI taxonomy): domain Eukaryota; kingdom Metazoa; phylum Mollusca; class Cephalopoda; order Oegopsida; family Thysanoteuthidae; genus Thysanoteuthis; species Thysanoteuthis major. The sequence continues at coordinate 20,854,177 of OY735221.1, read as the reverse complement.
TGGTTCTGGGTTAGTAAAAGAAGGCAACAAAACGGAATTTCGTTTATATGTTTTATATAGAATATTGATTATCAATATCTCTGGAGACGGGAAATGCCTATTCGCAGTTGAAAAGAGAGGAGGCAGATTATTATCTAAGTCAAAATGACGACTAGTCTCTCATGTCACGAGCGGTAGTCTACTGAATGGTAGCAGCGATTGACGGTTACTAAGGGCGGACGGCTGACACGAGGGAGAGAGCTGGCAACGACTCTCTTCTCCAAACCCAAATTTTACTCTGACTGCTTGTTACGAAAATACTTCCTATTTAAGTCCTTGGTATCGACACTGTATCTCTTGCAACCGACTTCCCTTATCTCTCCCTCTCCTGCCATCTCGACCTTTACGGAAAAACCCAAAACATTGACCCTCGTTCATCTCGCGACCAAGGTCTGTTCAATATCATAAATTAGTCTCCCCCTCTCCCCAGGACTCTGCAATAACTTTTCTTTCATAAGCTTTTGCTCTCTCTCTCTAGACCTCAAACACTGACCCTTATATCTGGCTTTGTTTTCAAACCCAGGATTTGACAGATGACACTAGATTGAAAAAGTACAAATAACTCAACTTCCCATGACATGGTCATCGAATCGGGAACAAAACCTTTTTCCCAAAAGCATTTGTTTTTGCAACCCAGGCCTTGACAGATGACACCATATTGAAAAAGCACTGGTGACCCAGCTTCCTATGATATCTCGAAAAACACATTATCCCCTTTAACACAGATAACTCCTTTTGTAATAACAATAGTAATTACTGGTAATAACCATAGTAATTTTTAGTAACAGCCATAGTAATTTTCGTAATTTTCAGGACACGGGGGACTCCTGGCCCCTTAGTGTCACACTAGGAAATTTCTTGAAAAGGGTAAATTCTGGGAGGGATCCCAGAATAGTTTTTTGATTGAAAGATAAATTTCCATTTTTTTTATCCCTACATCTGTGTATTTGCTACTGCTTGTCCATACAATATCTCCAAAGGTCCTGAATTAATTTCAATGATTTTTGTGAAAAGATGGGCCAATGGATAAGGAAGAAGTGGTTAAATTTGGCTCAATTGAGAGACATCTTTTGGGGTTTTTTTCATACATTTCTCAATCTGGTCTTGTCTGTCCGCACGATATCTCCAAATGGTCTCAATGAATGTCAATGAAATTTCTTAAATGAAACTTTAGGGAAGTGTAGGCCACATCATATAGAAGAAGTGATTAAATATTAGGTGTATCCAGGAATTTGTTTTTAATTGAGAGACATTTTTATGGATTTTTTTACATACATTTCTGTATTTGCTCCCATCTGACCTTACATTATCTCCATAAGTTTTCAATGAATTTCTATAGAATTTAGTGGAAGAGTTAGCTACTTGGATAGAGAGGGATGATTGAATTTTTAGGAGGATCTCAGAATTTGTTTTTGATTGGGAAATTTTTTTTTTATTATAGTTTTCTGTATTCACTCATGTATGTTCATGCAATATCTCTGAAACTTCTCAATGAATTTTAATTAATTTTATAGTGATTAAATTTTGGATGATGGATCCAGGACTTTGTCTATATAATGTGTACTATCGTATGAAAGTATTATGGAGTATGTCTGTAATAAGGCCCTCGTACACCAATGAAAATTATATCTTTCCAGTAGATAGTGTGATAAACTTTTAGTACATGTTATTGAGCACATTTGTTGTGATTTGGGGGGGGTAGGATAAATTGTGTGTTTTTATGACATTTTTACTGTTTCAGACCTCTATGGATCTGGTCTGTGAACTTCACAGCAGCCCATAGAAAAAATTGGAGACATTTTTTTTAAAAGTATTTATATTAAAGGATTCATGAAAATTTTACTTCATGCTTCTCATAAAAAATATTCCCCCAGGGTTACAAATCAGCCCATACTACCTCTTCAATGTTTTCACTCACAGATTACATTTCCCAGTCAAGAAATTGTATGTGACAATCTATCACCACATCAGTTCAACTTTTGTTCCCTTAGGGGAAATATTGCCCCCATTTAGAATGATTGCTCTAGTCGAAAAAGGTTGGGAAAGGCTGATAACACACAAACTTATTATTGTTAACCTGAAATGCACACCTGTTTTTTACCTGTAATCTTGCTGGCTTCAGCTGTAAACACCTTCAATGTAACAAAGATCCATCTGACCTCTCATTCTATTTCAGACTGACCCCAAATTTACCCTGTAGTGGACTTTCCAGGCAGGAATCTGCAGATTCTAGCTTGAGAACTTATGGTCTGGAATGTCATTCTTCTTGGAAATTTGGAAATGGCCATGCTAACTATGAATAATATATCAACTTATTTTTATAGTAATAAAGGAAATGAGATAAAGACTGACCATGAAATTACTGGCATACTTTTTATGTTATACTCGAAGAGAATATCTAAGTTCTTTTATTTTTTTAGTAAAATAAACTCCAAAAACTGAACATTTTTTCCATTGAAAGAAATGTCTAGCCTTCAGAGCTTTTCCGTTTTCAAAATTTTTCATTAGATATTGTATATTTGTATGATATAAAAGCAGTGGACCAGGATTCTATTATTATTCATAGGTTGTTTTTTCTCTTTTGTTTAGAATAAACAGGAAATATAGTTTATCTGTAAATATAACTTCAAAATTAAAAACATTTTAAATGAAAAGACAGATAATTAAAAAAGATTGTGTTTTTCCTTTCTTTTTCTGATTATTCTATTCACAAAGTTTGATGTAACTTGCATGAATACTTTTTGACAAAGCATGAATCCACCTCTCCTATTTTGGGTTTCTTAATGTGAGTTATAACGCCTACCAGTGAGCAATTCAGCTCTTGGTTGGGCAGCAAACAACTATACATAAAATGGTGGGCATTTTGAAATTTAGGTGGGCAGTACAGGATTTTCAGTATTAAGTCTTTAATTGACAATTATTGATTCACCAAGCAGCTCTGAGATATTGCACATTATATAAGTGCATAGAAAAATTTGTAAAAATTTGTGCAGGTATGAGTACATCTGTACTACAGACTCTGTTGGTAGGTACATGGTACATACATATGTGTAACACTCTTGGAAGATGACTAGCAAGAAATATGGGCTCAGTTCAGTGTTATGTATGCTCATTCAAAGAGAACTCCATTTGTAATTATTTGATTGTACAGGGTTGCTGAGTGGTTGTAACACTCTTGTTGTAATTTGTAAATTATCAATATATAACTTGGTGAATGTGTAATGATGCTTGAATCCTGCATTTCCACTCTACGCAAATCTCTCATGCAGTTTATGAATGATATATTTCAATTGGTCATGGAAATTGCTGACAATCATTATTGAACATAAAATTTTATCTTTGTTCCTACTATTTTCACTGATTATTGTGCAATTTTTAAAAGTCCCAATGCATCCAGTGAAGGAAATTTGGCACCAATTCAGCATTGATTATTCATCTAATGGGTGCATTGCTTCTCCTCAGAACACTCAATTACCTATGTATCTTCTGTGCAACCAAACAACAAAGCCATGAAACCTTTCCACTGGAAGTATCATTTACATTCTAAGCATGCTGGCCTGAAGGACAAATCGTTATCATATTTCTTGCAACTTAGGGCTCATTAAAAAAAAAAGCATTGATCACAGTATTTCAGAAGGCAACTACACAGCAAGGTAATAGCATGACTGCATTGTACAATATTGCATGACTCATCAGTCCTACACTATAGAGAAAACATTACTTCCACCTGTTATTGAAGTTCTCTCCACTGTGGTGAATGAAAAGTCTGACTATTATCAGGATAATTCTTCTTAGTAATGACACAATGACTCAAACTACAGATGAAATGACCACCAACCTCAAACATCAACTCACCTATGTTCTCCACTGTTCTGAATTTTCCATACAAGTGTACGAGTCAACAGTTGTGGACAGTCAATGCTTATTGATGGTATATATTTGGTTTTTCAATCCTAAGAGGAAATGTTATTCACTGATCAATAAACACTTGACTTAAGAGGTATTTTTTTTAGAATTATTGAAGTTATTTTTAATGAGCATAACATCTAATTGACCAATATTGTTGACTCCGTATCTTATAGAGCACCTGGTATGATAGACAGATATGGAGGTTTTTCATCTTTCCTATAACTTGAAATTATGCACTGTTTTAACGGCGCACTGTGTGACTCATCAACAGCATTGCATGGTAAGAAAAAATCGACAAGCTCAAGGATGTTCTGCAGTTACTTGTTAAGACGGTGGATAGATTGAAATCAAATTCATCGTCTGATTGACTTTTCCATCATCTGTGCTTTGATAATAATGATGACTATCCAAGGCTTTTGTACTGTACTGAAGTACAATGATCATCAAAAGGCAACTGTGTTCTTCATTTTGTTGAGCTGTTTGATGAAATCATGGAATTTTTTGAAAACACTCCCCTATTGGCTTCTCTGATTGCTGCAAATCAAGACAGTGATTCCAAGATATCATTGCATTGTCTATTCCAGTTTGGTAAGGCAACCTGTTTGAAGTCTATGTAGTCAATTGCAAAGATGATGTTCAAGAAGAATTAATACAGTTACAAAATGACAATATCATCAATGTATATTGAATTCTTACCCCAATCTTTGGAAGCTGATTTTGCTTGTTGTTCCAAGGCCCTACTAAGTAGAAATAGGTTTCAGCCACATTAGTGCCTTGCTATCCAAAAGTAGAAGTAGGGTGGATATAAGCTAGCAAGGTGCAGTTAATATGAATTATTCTAACTCAATGCCAGACACAGGAATTGCATAGATAATTGATGTTACTACTTTACATTAGTTTCGTTGAAGAATCTTATAACAGAAAAGCTGTTCATTTTTATTGTTTTGTAGGAGTTGAATTTGTTTGGTATCCTTTTGAATATTTACTATGCGGGTGGGGCATGGAATAATTTTCTGAGCGAAAGTGGGCTGTGATGCAAAAAAGGTTAAAAACCCCTGGTGTAGAAGGAGAATCATCATCATCATCATCATCATCATCATCATCATCATCATCAGTTTTTCAATGTCCGTCGTTGGACATAGACATTCCCCAGATTTTGCCACACTTCTCTATTGTGGGTGCCATGGAGCCAGTACCCTCTGAATTTGTCTAGCTCATCTTTCCTTCAAATACTCTGCCAGCTTCGATTGCACATGTGATTTCTGGGGGTCCATGTCATGAGTTGCGATGTCCATCAGTTGTCTGCCATTCTTGCAACATGGCCAGCCCACTGCCATTTGAGATTTTTAATGGATTCTATAATGTCCCTGACTCCTGTCTTCTTTCAGATGTATTGTGCTATCTTTTGGTCTCTCCATGTGAAGCCCAGCATAATTCTTTCATGTGCACGTTGCATGGTTCTCAATTTGCAGGTCTGTGTCTTGGTTAGGTTCCATGTTTCAGCTCCATAAGTGACTATTGGGAGGATGCATTGGTTATACACCCTCCTTTTTAGGATTAACAGGATTGTCTTGCTTTTGAAAGTTGAGCTTGCTCTGCCAAAGGCTTGCCATTCTAGTGTGATTCTTTGCTTGATATCTTCTACTTTTGAGGGTCTGTCCAAGGTAGATGTAGTGATCTACTTTCTCGAGTTTTGTGTCCTCAATTTTGATCCTAGTGTTTTTATCTCTAATGTGGTTATTGCACATGATCTTTGTCTTGCCGAAATTCATGTGTTGGCCGACTTTCTTGCTCTCTTCATTTAGCTCATTTTGTATTAGTTTGAGGTTGTGCAAAATGGGCATGTCATCTGCAAATCTTAGGTTTCTCAGATATTTGCCGTCTATTTCTGGAGCTGAAAGGGGTCCGAATCTTTATGTAGCCTGATAAAGGAGCTGCTGTAAAAATATATATATGTTTCAGCACTTCGACATATATTGGATCTTCACTTTGCTGAGTGATGGCCTCCGTGACCTTTGGGATCTCCATTGAGTCAAAGGCTTTTTTGAAGTCAATAAATGCTACGTCAAGTGGTAGTTTATATTCTGTTGCTTTTTCTTTCAGCTGATTTATTGAATGCAGGTAGTCCATGGTCGAATAGCTTCTTCCGAAGCCAATTGGTTCTCGTGGTTGGTTTTCATCTAGTGTTTTTGTGATTCGGTTTGTGATGATTTTTTTGAAAAGTTTGTATAAGCAGTTGAGTAAGCTTATAGGCCTGTAGTTGTTGAGGTCTTTTGGGTTTCCTTTTTTATATAAAAGCATAATGATTACAGTGTCCAATCATCTGGGAATTTTACTTTGTTTTTGACTCAAGTCGAAAAGGACGGCAAGTTTTCTTGTGATGATTTTTCTTGCTTTTCGAAGTAGGTCAATGGTGATGTTTTCTGGTCCAGGGGCCTTTCCTTTCTTTGTCTGTTTGATGGCTTGTTTCACCTCCCACGGGGTTGCTCGCGTCTTGCGTATCCTGTTCATTGTTTTGTAGTCCTTGTTTGGACGAATAGAGTTTTTGGTAAAATTCTTTGGCACATTCGACAATCCTGTCTCTGTCTGTTGTTACGTTTCAACTTTTCTCAAGTATGCTGGTTATTTGCTTCCATCTTCTGTAGACGCCTTAGTTTATAGCTTTGAAGCCCCAACCTCTTTCGAGAGTCAATTCAATGACTGCCATTGTGTATCTTCTGTCTTCCTTTTGTTTTTTCCTGATTATTTTTAACATTTGGTCTCTTCAATTTTCTCTCTTGTTGTTGTCGGTGGCTTAAGGTTTCAGCGTTTTTCCATAAGATTCCTGGTTTCATCTGAGATTTTACTAATGGTTTGTTTGCTCATTGGTTTGAATATAGTGGCGACTTCTATTATAGATGCTGTTATTTTGTTGCTTAGTTCGTTGATGTTGGTGTTGTCTTCAGTAATTCAGTAAGAATTCTGAATCTGTTTTTCAGTTTGAGCTTGAAAGATTAAGCTTGCTCTTTTGGTATGTTTAGAGGTTGCGGTTGGTGCGGAAGATTTTCCTGCATTCTTTGTTGGTGTTTACTTGCATTTTACATCATACCATTCTGTGGTCGCATCCTACATTGACTTGATTCAAGATTTGGATGTTCTTGACAATATTGCTTTCGTCCATTAGGATGTAGTCTATTTCGTTCTTTGTTTTGTGATTGGGGCTCTTCCAAGTTGATTTCCTATTGGGTCCCTTCTTGAAGAATGTGTTCATGATTTCGAATCTGTTGGCTGCTACAAAGTTTACAAGATCGTCTCTTTTTTCATTCCATTCTTTGTATTCAAATTTGCTGATGCAATCTTCATTTCCTTGTCCTACCTGTGTGTTGGAGTCTCCCATGAGGACATTGAAGTGTTTTCTGGGGTCTTGGAGTAGGGAGTTCAAGGCATCATAGAAGTTGTGTATTTCCTCGGGTTGATTGCACAGTGGTAGTGTAGACTTGGATAATATTAAGTTAGTAACTCTTTGAAAGTTGTATCCTGACACTAGTTATTTAGTGGAAGACAGCTTTGAAGCTCGCTACATTGTCTTTGAGAAAGCCTACTCCTCTAGTCTGACCACAGATAAATAGTATTTAGTCTCATTTATTTCATTTACTATATTTTGCTAGAATTTTAACTCAAGACTCTCTCTCTCTCTCTCTCTCTCTCTGTCTCTCTCTCTCTCAGATCGGCAAGGCTAGAACTGAAATTCCTTATTGCTTATCACTGTAAATTCAAAACAGAAGGAAAGTACTACTTGTTAAATCAGTCAAATTAATAGATATACTTATTCTACTAAACTTTGAATATATCAGGTATTCCTCAATAATGTATGCACACTTTAGTTGTTAGAACTGGGATGTTCATTTTCTGAAATTTAATTCAACTAGCTGAAAATCTGCCCTATAGGCCCCACACTATTATGGGGTGAAGGATTTAATTTGCTAAAATGGGGGCGGGGGGCATTATGGAAAATTTTTGAACAAACAAATCGCACTCATCAAGTTATACACACCCAGCATGGATCCAGGATGATAGAGAGTCTGCTTAACCCCTGCTTAGCAAAACAACAGTGAAAAAAAAATTTTGTTATCAAGATAAAGAAATTCTATAAATAAAAAAACTAAATAATCATAAATTATCCTTGAAATATAAATTTATCATTTTATTTTTCATCTTAGGTACGTAAGATATGTTCCATCCTATTCTTTACTATCTTTCATTTATTTGTCCTGTGGGTATTCTTTTGATAAATAAACTTCACTCTTTTGCCAATTCTATTACTAAAAATCTATGACTCCAAGTCAAAAATGCTGGATCACATATTACTTTTTTGCTTTTGATATTTGAAATTTGTTTTCTCCTTGATGTATTTATATATTAAAATTGAATTGGAACCCTCCTCAAAATACTGTATCTGCCCCAGCATATATAAAGAGAAAGAGACCAGTTTTGTTGCTTCTATTCTAAACCCATGCTGTCAAAAATTATAACGTATATGAAATACATCAATATACATTACATTCTATATACATCTATAATAGAGATTTGCATTGTGGAGAATAGCATTCTGTTAACTACAAATGAATTTTTATCATTTTTGTTTTTAAAACTTTTTATGATTTTGTTATTCTTTAAATTCAGCATTTTTATTATGTCAGCATAGAATTAAATCTTTCTTATGACATTAATTGCATCCCTTATAGTGACAGATGACAAATGCACATTGCTAATTATAACATTGGTGGATTCTATTTTTATGAAAATATAAAAATGATAATCATTCAATTACTATTAGAATTTGCAAATCTTTCCTGTTTTCATATATGGTATTTGTACATCAATGATGACACTGGTTCTAATATTTCAGTTCCAGTTACAGTGAAAACAGTTTACTTAGAACCACGGAAAAAGGACAATATTTATTCTCGTGGCACAGATGTTTATCTCCACTGTGTTGCTTTTGGGAATCCTGCACCAGATTATCATTGGGTATACACATCTCCAGATGGACGCAACCACTTTGTCCTATCTCAGCTGAACTATTATCGGATTCGAAATATTCAGCGTGGAGATGAAGGGAACTATTCATGCAAAGTTACCAATAAATACAGTGGTCGGTCATTCTATGATGAAGAATTGGTCCAGATACAAATTACTGGTAAGTACTGGAATTTACTGTGGGGGGTGGGTGTTTGTTTTTTACATTTTTTGTGAACAAACAGTTATACCTTTTCTCTTGTGATAACTTATCCATTTTGAAAAGTTAAGAATCTTGATGTTGAAATATTTTTGGAGAAATTTCTCATGAAAACTTGATATCTAATTTCCGGATGGTTATATATTGGAATTAAGTTCTTTATAACTAGACTAGCATATTACCAGTGAAAAATTATTTATATATGTATTGAAACTTTTAGAATCAGAGTGTCTGTGTGCTCCACCAAATATCAATTCATCGCTGCATGGCCCTCTGCCTCGGATCAGTGTCTGTGCACTCTGCTTGGAATCAAAGTGTTGCTCCCTGGCACTTCTGCTTAGGATAAGACTGTAGTAATTGTGCACTCATTGAAAAGAATTACACCCACACTTACAAAAATATATATTTACCAGTTAATTGTAAGAAAAAATTCATGGATATACAGGCTTCCCCACAATTCAAAAGTAGAAAATTCCTGTAAAAACCTTTTGTAAGCTTGAATGGCATAAAGTAAGCAAGTAATTATCATTGATTTATATGGGAAATTTTTGAGCGTTTCCAGACCCACAAAAAGGTGAGGATGGTATGTCGAGCTGAGTCCTCAGATATCATGGTAGTAGGACACAAGAAAATGTGGGTGTTGGCCACTTCTATAATGCAAAACAAAAGCTGAACATTACTTTTGCTTTGTGTATTTATTTTGAATTTGTATTTAAATTATGTTATTAGATGATGTTTTTAGTACAAGTGAAACAAAATAACTTGTTCCATTGGGAGATACTATCATTTTAAATGAAGTAGGTGATATTTTCATCAGCAAACTTGTTACCTTCAAGTGGAAGAGTCCATAGTTGCAAGTAGAGAACCAAGAAAATCATACTGTTCATCATATAAGTAGATGGAGATACATTGCATTTTATATAAGTGGATTCATGTTGTAAAACATATGATGCAAAACTCTATGAAGTATAGGGCCTTAAACATGCAAACTATTATATTTGAAAAAAAACATGTCTCTAAAATAATGGTTATTCTTATTCAAGATTTTATTTCAACCACCAACTAAAAAAGATTAGTCAATTAATCCAATTAGATAACAAACAGAATGATAACTTGATTCCCTGTGATGGAGTAGACAGTGAGCCAGTAAAGGTAGCATTGGGTAACATGTTGAACCTTTTCCTATGAAAAACTATAGCAATAGTGAGAATTCACATGAGGAACTTAATCTTAGAAAAAAGATATAGTATCATATGCTGTAGACTCTCTGCCTTTGGATTGCATGATAAAAAATTACTATTTCTCAGCTTCTGGACATCTTTTAATGTGATGGTCTTCAACTGAACAATTGAGAAATGTATTCTAGGTTATTTGCCAATAACTGCAGTGCCTCCAGAATGTTCCATATGTAAAGAATTCCTTGATTTTTGCTAGACATCATACTTGATCTATAGATGTTCCCCAAATGTTCATTTTTTCTGATGATGCACTTTATTAAAAACTGTGTCGTATCCTATGGAAGAATGAGAATCTGTACCATAACAATATCTTGATAATGATGGATGGATTTCACAAACTGCATCAGACAAAAACTGCCATTCAAACCACATAACCGCGGAGAATAAAAACAATGATGCATTGACTCTGCTGTGATAGCCTTGGTATCAGCAGATCGGGCTTTTGAAGGACATCACTAATATATATGTATGAGAGTCCATTAAGAATGGCTTTGATGCCCTTGTTTGGTTCAAAGTTGAGGAAAAACAGCTTGTCACACCAAGATAGCACTAGAATTACTGTCTCTGCTACTTACCACTCTAACCAAAGCAGAGGATAGCTCTAAAGCAAGTATGACTATTGCTTATCTGAAAGAATGTTCCCTCAGTGCTTGCAATGATATCAGCTGAATGAAAAGGAATGATAGTACGACAATTTCCGTCTGAGAATGATATGCTGTACTAGATCTTCTCATACAACCACTAAAATTACACAAGATATTGTGGATACTAATATGTTTATCTACATTCTTTACAACTACAGGATCATCCAATGTTCAAGGAACTCAAGTGAAGAAATTTGGAGGAAATTCTTGTCTTAGAGATTTAATACCAGAATTTTTTAATGAAGAAATTAGGAATTGAAGGTCCTTTCAGGGCCAATTTTTGTACAAACTCTTCAGTAGTTGATACATAGATTCAAACCATCCATAATCAGATGTTTAGGGAGCAGCTTATTTTTAAAAAGACCTCAAGCAGAAGGAATTATGTGAAAAATCTGAAGTTCCAGATATAGAATTACAGTGTCAATCCCTTTGATACAAGCTCACCAAAATGTTTCCTTACTGGTGAAGAAATAAAAAAAATCTGTAGTGAAAGATATTCTTTATGTATCTGCTACAGGGAATATTTTTGTCTGCAATAGACTCAAATGCAATGGCAAAGGATTTTTTGAGGCAATAGAGGGGATGGAACCAAACAATGGCTTTGATAAGGAGGAAAAGAGAAAAATCAGTATCTTGACTTAAATAAAACTGCCAAGCATTTGGTCCAATCATTTTGAAATACCCAATATAGCAGTGCCATTAGCTTTAGCCACAATTAATGCATCCTTCTGATAGCCTGACAAGGCATCACTTGGAAATTATCTGATCACTGTATCTGATTCAATTTGTAAAGAAACACCAAAAGATTGCTCATGGTTCATCCAATGTCTGGCTGCATTGCTTTCCAAAGAGAACTTATCAAGAATGGCAGAAGAGTTTAGTACTGTTTGTTACCCCATTCGAAGAGTCAAAGGCAATCAAGGTAGATCTCATCAGTGACAAATAGGAAAGGGACAGCATAAAGGCTGATAGGAGAAAAGAATAAAGGGATTTAAGAGTAAGAGTCAGGATTGATAGATTTGACCAGCATATGTTGCAGGAAGGCATACAACTCATTACCAATTACCTTGATATATCAGAAGGTATAAGCTTACTGCATCATCCACACATTGTTACTCTTGTGGCTGGATATATAACATGTTCAGCAACAAAAAGGGCAGTTTCCTGCTTCATCAAGTGCAAACACAAAGTTCCTTATATATGTCCTGTTTTATGTACCTCGCTGGTTGATAGTAATGAGATCTTGGTTTCAAAAAATATGCATGTTCTCATTCTATCAATAAGGGCATATCAAAAATGCATAATGAATATAATCCAACCATAATACATTTGTTAGAGCAAATTTTATATAATGAGATTGATTGTGATAAAAAAAAACATCAAAAAACGATTACATCATAAACTTAAAATATAAATTCTGCTGTATTTTGTCAAATTATACATCATTTGATACGTATTACATCACTCTATTAATATATGCTATCTTTCAAAGTATGTCTGAAGATATTAACATTTTGAAGAAAATTCCAGCCCTTTAGATGACTATCAATCATGTGACTTCAAGTTATTTCTCAAAATGTTAGCATTTGATAGGTCTTACTTTGCTTTATCTAGGTATGCAATTTGCATCTGATTGTGACTTTTGTATCAACATTTTTAAGAAAATTTAGGTCCTCATTGTTGACGTCATTAATCATGTGACTTCTGGTAATTTTTGGAAATGTTGTCATGTTGTCTTAAATTGTTGCAAAGTACCAATCCAGCTTCAAAAAATCTAAGTTCGGCAGTTGCTTTGATTTTACCTTGTCTATTTTATTTGTCAACAAGAGAGAATACTACATTTTATCTCTAATATTTGTTTTATAGGCTGTCATATGTATGATAATTTGTTTGCAGATAGTCACCGACGCATTCTGCCTCCTTCAGCTAAAAGATCCTACAACCAGAACTTTCCAATGACCTATAGTAAGTTTCATCTTTTCCTTCTCACGTTTATTAGCTTTTTTCTATCTATATTCTTTTACTAAACTTTGAACCAGTCCATGAATAATTAAAGTATTTATATTTTGCATTACCTAATCCTAATGTTTATGAAAAAATTCCAAAATTTCCAATGTGCAACATCTGTTCTAGCTGAAAACCCTCCCTACTGACAGGATTTTCCAAATAGTTCTTGCAGAAGGCTTAAATGGGGCTTTCGGTCTCAAGTTTACCTTGATTCTGTATCACCGGCTACAATGCACCATTTTGACTACTTAGAAGTCCCATGCAGAATCAACTTTTTGTATTATTTAGTTTGATAGACACATAGAAATCAGATCATTATTATTGCTCATCAGGCCCATGTGTAAGCTTATGGATAGCAAAAAATATGAGTTCTTGAGGAGCAGCAAAAGTGGATATGCGTGTGTTGCATATGTATAATGTAGACGTGTATAAACCACTTGTCGGCAAAGATCACAAGATGTGGAGAATTAGCTGACACAGTCATTGTGAATATGAAGGTTACACAATGCACAAGCTCACTTGATGGTGTCTTACCACTGACTGAGAAACACCACAGAAGAGTGTCAATTCACATATATGCAATAAGGTCCCCCCTGATTGATCATGGTTGCACTACAGGTTCTCAACATATTCAAAATGGCTGGATACTTTTTGAGCTGACCCGGTTTAAGTAAATAAGAAAGCTAGAGGAAAATTAAAAACAAAAACAGGTCAAAGCAAGAAAAAACATACATATAGCAAGGCGGAAAGACAAAAGAAAGACATAGAGAGATAGGTTTGCTGACTGGATATAAAGAGACAATAAGCACAAAATTGAAAGGCAAGTACAGATTGAAAGGCATAGAAATTGTGATTCATTAAAAGATTTTAAAAGAGTAGTAGGTGAAAAGAATGATGAAATAGTGGAAGGAGTATGAAATAATTGTGCATTCCTTATTCCTTTTTCACATATAAAACTAATTCCTGTTTGCATAACATTTAGATGAAGGCATAAACAGGAAACAAAGATTGGAAGGGGTAAGGGAGAGATTGAGAAGATAAGACCAAGGATGAGAGAAGAGCAAAGATAATGAATAATCTTAGTTATAGATAATTTCCACTGGTCCACGCTTTTCTTTCATATTTTCACAAGACTGTTGTTGGAGATTAGTTTGCAGCAACGGCACATGAAGATTTCAGTACATTATATAAAAAACTGGAATTAGTAAACCTTTAGAATCATGCCACCTGAAGAAAAAGGATGATAAATTCATTTTTGTCTGCATATTTTAGTTTCTCATTATTTGTACATTTTGTGTAAGATCCACTGATTCTAACGGTGATTTCATTATGATGGTACTCTTTAATCCCATGAGTGGCATAATAACAGGAATCTTACCGTATAATGTATTATGTATAAAAATTGAATTTCCATTGTATTGCAACTCTTATTATTGACCCTTTTGACATCTGAACCTTTGGCCAGCACAGGCAGTGTCCAAGCAAGTGAACTTCATTTAATTAGATGAGGAAGACATCCACAGAGTGGTCAATATTGTTCACTGATTCCCATTGGTATGTTTACAATTTTATTCAAAGAAAGATGAATGAAATTCACTAGAGCATCTTATAAAGGTCTATAAATTCAATATGTATATTTGAGTATGTAATATGCAATGATGAACCTGTGTATTATGATTATAGTAAGAGCATGGTCAATAGATGCCTTTGTATGTGTTTTTAGAAATACTTTGTCAAAAAGACATTACCAATAGATATTTCACTTTTTCTTCCTTCTTTCTTTCTCCTTTTTCTTTCTTCTTTCTTTCTCCTTTTCCTTCCTTTCTTCCTTCTTTCCTTTCTTTTTCCTTTCTTCTCCTTTTTCTCTCCTCTTTCTTTCTCCTCTCTTTTTCTCTTTGATTTTGCACAATAGAAGAAACATAATCATAAATCTAGTGCAGGGATGGACTGAGTGGTCAGGCAATCAGGCAAATAAGTTCTAACACTAGCAAATGTTTAATTTTTGAAGTAGCCACATATTAATCACTATGTTGTAGCTAAAATGTTCTAACACTACAAATCCATGCTGTTGACAATGGAAGAGGAAAGCTAAAACAATGACAACTAAGTCCCTCTCATGCACATATTTTTATTAAAACACTTCTGTCACTGACAGTAGAGCCACCCTTATAGTAAAACAGAGTGCGGTCATTCTTCAATTAATGTTTCTAAGGCAGGAAATTTTTGTGGCCTGATAAAAGCTCCTGACAGAATTGCACTTTGAGTTACCATCAGTTTTGACACCTGGGTTTCAAAGCAGTTTTCAGGATATTATTAAAGTATGTATGTTCAGGCCTCTATTTCAAACAATATTAAGTATTTTTTCATCAGTGCTAAATATCTATGATTTATATATAGCTATATACATGTACGCCTTTGTAGTAAACTACCCCCTCTTAAAACAGTAGGCGATGGCCAAATATGTCCACAGGACCCATCCCTCCTGCTTGGGCCTGAAAGTGCAAACATATTTTTGTACATGATTTGACAAGACAATGTCATTCCTCACTATTTCAGAAAAAAAAGCATGATGTTGAAATAACTAATTCCTTGTGACAGAATCACAAAGGTGTCCATGAGGGAATCACCAGTGCATAACTATGAACAAGTTTTAAGGAAAGTAAATTTATTTTTCAACCTCTTAAGTCCACTACACAAATAGTGAGCTCCTCAACAATTCAAATCTTATCTGAAAAACAATTTTTATCAGTGGGTGAGTTTGAACTAGAAGTTTATATATAGTGTGACGGGATCACATATTGCACCTTAAACAAACACCCTAAACAATAATTTTGGAATTTTAAAGTTAGTTTCAATTCCCCTGAATTGAGAAATAGTTGCATTTGATGAGAAGTAAGCATTTTATGTTTTCAAAATAAATCAATAATTTGGTACAATATAGTAAAGAACCATGTATTTGTTATATGTATTATCATGCGCTGTGATTCTGTCACAATTTTTTATTAGAACATGGGGGCCTGGGGTACTTCCGGTTCATTGGACACCTCATACTAGGGATGGATTAATAATGACCTGGGTCCCTGAGCTATAAGGGTTAGTGGCCCCAAAATCTTGACCAACTCACATTGAGTTAAATCTCTGAAATAATGAATGATAAAAATAATAATAGCCTCTGAACTGTGTGCTTTTGTTATTGTGCCATGTGTATGAAAATAAACACATTAACACAATCATGTAGCAACATACATGAACACTTAGTGCTATTTCAACAGCTCCAGGAAGTTGCTATCAGATGAGATATACAGCATTTATCCATTCCATCATCTTGTGTCTCAAGAATGTTATGATATATTTTAAAATAATGAAGACGATCCTGACTGGGAGTGTAGTAGCAATATATATATATATATATATATATATATATATATATGAAATATATATTCAACATCAAACTCAATAATTACAAACACAGAGTTAGATCCTTTAATTATAACAATTCATTCCCAACAGATTAGCTCTTTCGCCTACCAAATCATAACTTTCAGAATGATGCTAAATTCACCATTATCAAAGAGGATTGAGAAGATCACATTTCACCGATCACAAATCAGGAAATCATGAGAATCTTGAAAATATGTCTGTATTTCCTCTACAAACTCTTTCTTCTAATGGACTAAATATCAAATTGTACAACCTGACTTTGAATTCCAACTCATAAGATTATCACTGTCATTATAAAATACCCAAATTGCTCCAAGCCCTAACTAATATGATACAAGAAGCCAAAAGACTATGATATACACCAAAAACCAAAAATATTTTTTCAAAAGAAACCCCATTCACCCAGGAATGGAAAATTAAAATTACATTGAAAGAATTAAACAAATAAACATAAAAATGTATTCTAATTTTTCTTTAAATGGAAGATTAAAAAATTTTGTTCAAGTGACTGTGTCTTTAATAAAGTAGGAACCTTTAATCACTAGTGCAAACCCTAATGATAAAACTATTCATCATATTATCTCATATGTTGTTTTTTTTTTTTAAAACCAGGATTCCAAAGTATCACTCCTTCCTAGTTTTAATCTCCTTATTGTGCTACACTTCTCTCCCCACCTGGAATGTTTTCATTGCAGCCTGTTTCTTGGACACCTGACCCCCAGATGACACCTACTCACACAACCCAGTCACCAATTCTCAAGACAGCCATTATCATCACCAATCCAGTTCACTGATCCACAGCAGGGTATCATCATCATCATCATCAGTCTTTTAGCGTCCGTCGTTGGACATAGACCTTCCCCAGGATTTGCCACACTTCTCTATCATGGGCGTCACGGAGCCAGTACTTCCTGAACCTGTCTAGTTCATCTCTCCATCTAATATTTTGCCGGCCTCGGTTGCGCATATGGTCTCGGGGAATCCATGTTGTGAGTCGTGACGTCCATCGATTGTCAGCCATTCTTGCAACATGGCCAGCCCACCGCCATTTGAGATTTTTTATGGCTTCTATGATGTCTCTAACTCTTGTCTTTTCCCGGATGTGTTGTGCTGTTTTGTGGTCTCTCCATGTGAGGCCCAGCATTATTCTTTCATGTGCACGTTGCATGGTTCTCAGCTTACGGGTCTGTTTCTTGGTTAAGTTCCATGTTTCAGCTCCATAAGTGACTATTGGGAGGATGCATTGGTTATACACCCTTCTCTTTAGGATTAATGGGATCTTATTATTTTTGAAGGTTGAGCTAGCTCTGCCAAAGGCTTGCCATCCTAGTGTGATTCTTCGCTTGATTTCTTCTTCTTTTGAGGGTCTCATGGAGATTCGTTGCCCTAGGTAGATGTAGTGGTCTACTTTCTCGAGTTCTGTGTCCTCGATTTCGATCTTAGTGTTCTTATCTCCAATGTGGTTGTTGCACATGATCTTCGTCTTGCTGAAGTTCATGTGCAGGCCGACTTTCTTGCTCTCCTCATTTAGTTCATCTATCATTAGTTGGAGGTCGTGTAGGTTTTCTGCAAAAAGGGCTATGTCGTCTGCGAATCTGAGGTTGCTCAGATACTCGCCGTCTATTTTAATTCCTTTACTCTCCCAGTCTAGCCTTCTGAAGATCATCTCGAGGCAGGCTGTGAAGAGTTTAGGTGAGCTGGTATCACCTTGTCTTACTCCTTTCTGGAGCTGGAAGGGGTCCGAGTCTTTATGTAGCCTGATAAATGAGCTGCCGTGATTGTATATATGTTTCAACACTTCAACATATACTGGATCTACACCTTGCCGACTGATGGCCTCCATGACCTTAGGGATTTCTACTGAGTCGAACACCTTTTTGAAGTCGATAAATGCTACGGCAAGTGGTAGTCTATATTCTGCTGCTTTTTCTTTCAGTTGATTTATCGAGTGCAGGTGGTCCATGGTCGAGTAGCTTCTTCTAAAGCCAGCCTGTTCACGTGGCTGGTTTTCATCGAGTGTTTTTGTGATTCGGTTGGTGATGATCTTTGTGAAAAGTTTATATACACAGTTGAGTAGGCTTATAGGCCTATAGTTGTTGAGGTCTTTCGGGTTTCCTTTTTTATATAATAGCATTATTATAGCAGTATTCCAATCGTCTGGGACTTTACTGTGTTTTAGACACAGGTTGAAGAGGACGGCCAGTTTCCTATTGATGGTTTTACCTGCTTTTCGGAGTAGGTCGATGGTGATGTTGTCTGGTCCAGGGGCAGTTCCTTTCTTTGTCTGTTTAATGGCTTCCTTCACCTCCCACGGGGTTACTTTTGGGAAGTCCTCTAGTTGTTTGCCCGTGTCTTGCGTATCTTGCTCATTGTTTTGCAGTCCTTGTTTGGACGAATAAAGTTTTTGGTAGAATTCTTTGGCGCGTTCGACAATCCTGTCTCTGTCTGTTGTTAGGTTTCCATTCTCCTCGAGTATGCTAGTTATTTGCCTTCGTCCCGAGTTGAGGAGTTTGTTTATAGCTTTGAAGCCCCGACCTTTTTCAAGAGTTGATTCAATGACTGCCGTTGTGTATCTCCTTCTGTCTTCTCTTCGTTTCTTCTTGATTAATTTGTTTAGTTCAGCCTCTTCAATTTTCTCCCTCGTTGTTGTCGGTGGCTTGAGGTTTCTGCGTTTTTCCATGAGATTTTTAGTCTCATCCGAGATTTTGCTAATGGGTTGTTTGCCCATTGGCTTGAATGTAGAGGCTACTTCAATTATTGACGTTGTCATTTTGCTGCTTAGTTCGTTGATGTTGGTGCTGTCTTGTTCGGTAAGAATTCTGAATCTGTTCTTCAATTCGAGCTTGAAAGATTGAACGTGCTCTTTTGGTATGTTTAGAGGCTGCGGTTTTGTATGGAACATTTTCCTGCGTTCTTTATTGGTGTTTATTTGTACTTTACATCGTACCATTCTGTGGTCGCTGCCTACATTGACTTGATTTAGGACTTGGATGTCCTTGACGATATCGTTTTTGTCCGTTAGGATGTAATCTATTTCGTTTCTTGTTTCGTGATTGGGGCTCCTCCAAGTCCATTTCCTACTGGGTCCCTTCTTGAAGAAGGTGTTCATGATTTTGAATCCATTAGCCGTCGCAAAGTTTACAAGATCTTCTCCTCTCTCGTTGCGTATTTTGTATCCAAATTTGCCGACGCAATGTTCATTTCCTTGTCCTACTTGTGCGTTGAAGTCTCCCATGATAACATTGAAGTGTTTTCTGGTGCCTTGGAGTAGGGAGTTCAAGTCATCATAGAAGTTGTCTATTTCTTGTTGGGTTGATTGTGAAGTGGGAGCGTAGACTTGGATTATATTGAGTTTGTATCGCTTTGAAAGTTGTATGGTGACGCTAGCTACCCGGTCAGAGACGGCTTTGAAGCCAGTTACATTGTCTTTCAGGTTCTTATTGATGAGAAAGCCAACTCCACTTTGTTTTACTTTCTCTTTACCGTAGCTGTAAAGAAGATGCTTGCTTCTCAGTTCGATTAGTTCTTCTCCGGGTCTTCTTACCTCACTAATGCCTATGATGTCCCATTTGACATTTCTGATTTCACTTTCTAGATCAGTTAGGTGCATGTCAGTTGACAGTGTTCTGACGTTGTATGTGCCTATGTATAAATTTGTCTTCTTGTTGATAGTCTTAGAGTTCTGTTGAAATGGTCGTTGTTTCTGCGGTGACTCAGTAGGGACAGATGGTCCCTTGGTGAAGGATTTGGGTAGTCGCTTTCGGAGCACATCACCCCTACCCAAAGTAAGTGATGTGGCTGAGTCTTTTGGGGCCGATGACCCAGCAGGAACTGACGTACTCTTGGTGTAGTTTTTGGGTAGTCGCCCTTGGAGCATATCACCCCCACCCAAAGCAAGTGATATGGCTGGGCCTTTTGGTACCGAGGTCCCAGCAGGAACGGCCGATATAATATTTGGTGTGCAAATCATGGGGAGTAATGGGCCATGCCCTGCCACGCTGGCCCAGGACGTGTTGGCAGGGGGTCTGGTGGATTGTCCACTGCGGGTCAGTGGCAAAAGAGCTCCACCGGCTCTTGATACACATCCAAACTGTTCTCGTGAAACGAAAGTGGATGTTCGGAGCACCACGGTTCGATTGAAAAAAAAAAAAAAAAAAAAAAAAAAAAAAAAAAAAAGAAGATCGCAAGTGAGTTGGATGCAAATTCCGGTGGGGACAGCTTGGAGGATACCTCTCCCTTATATAATAAGTTTTTAACTTAGATAAAGTCCACAGAGGTTAAATTAATAAAAAAGGTTGCAACAGCATCTTTAGTCTGGGGACTTCATTTTAGCAGTTGAAAAAGTTTCAATCTTTCCATCGTACCTTGCTAAATAATTTGTGCCCGTCTCCCAGCAAGAATTTACTACTGACAATAGATACAGCCTTGATATATCCAACCCTACATTCGTTTGTTTTTTATGGCAAGTCAAAGTTAGGTCGAGGTAGTGGGGGGGGGGGAGTATAGGGTCAGTTTAGCTTTTAGATATTTAGATTTCGGCATTTGGGGGAGGGTTCTTTCTTTTTTTTTTTTCTTGTAGATTTATGGTTAATTTCGGGGGAGGGGATTTAGGGTTCTTTGGAATATACGGAATTGGTGCACATTTAGAGATTTTTTCTTTTTTTTTTTTTTCAGTTTAGCTTTTAGATTTCGGCATTTAGGGGAGACTTTTTCTTTTTTCTGCTATTTGACCAACGATTCGACGCATAGGACATTTACAAGCATGTAATACAGAGTTGGATGAATAGGCAGGCATTAAAGATTATCACAGAACAATGAGGAAATGAACAATAAATCAAGAAAATTTTGTACTCATCTAAACTTGCGGCAATTTTAGTTAGTCTGGGGACTTCATTTTAGCAGTTGAAAAAGTTTCAATTTTTCCATCGTACCTTGCTAAATAATTTGTGCCCGTCTCCCAGCAAGAATTTACTACTGACAATAGATACAGCCTTGATATATCCAACCCTACATTCGTTTGTTTTTTATGGCAAGTCAAAGTTAGGTCGAGGTAGTGGGGGGGGGGAGTATAGGGTCAGTTTAGCTTTTAGATATTTAGATTTCGGCATTTGGGGGAGGGTTCTTTCTTTTTTTTTTTCCTTGTAGATTTATGGTTAATTTCGGGGGAGGGGATTTAGGGTTCTTTGGAATATACGGAATTGGTGCACATTTAGAGATTTTTTCTTTTTTTTTTTTTTTTTTTTTTTTCAGTTTAGCTTTTAGATTTTGGCATTTAGGGGAGACTTTTTCTTTTTTCTTTCTTTTTTTTTTTTGCTATTTGACCAACGATTCGACGCATAGGACATTTACAAGCATGTAATACAGAGTTGGATGAATAGGCAGGCATTAAAGATTATCACAGAACAATGAGGAAATGAACAATAAATCAAGAAAATTATGTACTCATCTAAACTTGCGGCAATTTTAGTTAGTCTGGGGACTTCATTTTAGCAGTTGAAAAAGTTTCAATTTTTCCATCGTACCTTGCTAAATAATTTGTGCCCGTCTCCCAGCAAGAATTTACTACTGACAATAGATACAGCCTTGATATATCCAACCCTACATTCGTTTGCTTTTTATGGCAAGTCAAAGTTAGGTCGAGGTAGTGGGGGGGGGGAGTATAGGGTCAGTTTAGCTTTTAGATATTTAGATTTCGGCATTTGGGGGAGGGTTCTTTCTTTTTTTTTTTTCCTTGTAGATTTATGGTTAATTTCGGGGGAGGGGATTTAGGGTTCTTTGGAATATACGGAATTGGTGCACATTTAGAGATTTTTTCTTTTTTTTTTTTTTCAGTTTAGCTTTTAGATTTCGGCATTTAGGGGAGACTTTTTCTTTTTTCTGCTATTTGACCAACGATTCGACGCATAGGACATTTACAAGCATGTAATACAGAGTTGGATGAATAGGCAGGCATTAAAGATTATCACAGAACAATGAGGAAATGAACAATAAATCAAGAAAATTATGTACTCATCTAAACTTGCGGCAATTTTAGTTAGTCTGGGGACTTCATTTTAGCAGTTGAAAAAGTTTCAATTTTTCCATCGTACCTTGCTAAATAATTTGTGCCCGTCTCCCAGCAAGAATTTACTACTGACAATAGATACAGCCTTGATATATCCAACCCTACATTCGTTTGTTTTTTATGGCAAGTCAAAGTTAGGTCGAGGTAGTGGGGGGGGGGAGTATAGGGTCAGTTTAGCTTTTAGATATTTAGATTTCGGCATTTGGGGGAGGGTTCTTTCTTTTTTTTTTTCCTTGTAGATTTATGGTTAATTTCGGGGGAGGGGATTTAGGGTTCTTTGGAATATACGGAATTGGTGCACATTTAGAGATTTTTTCTTTTTTTTTTTTTTTTTTTTTCAGTTTAGCTTTTAGATTTCGGCATTTAGGGGAGACTTTTTCTTTTTTCTGCTATTTGACCAACGATTCGACGCATAGGACATTTACAAGCATGTAATACAGAGTTGGATGAATAGGCAGGCATTAAAGATTATCACAGAACAATGAGGAAATGAACAATAAATCAAGAAAATTATGTACTCATCTAAACTTGCGGCAATTTTAGTTAGTCTGGGGACTTCATTTTAGCAGTTGAAAAAGTTTCAATTTTTCCATCGTACCTTGCTAAATAATTTGTGCCCGTCTCCCAGCAAGAATTTACTACTGACAATAGATACAGCCTTGATATATCCAACCCTACATTCGTTTGTTTTTTATGGCAAGTCAAAGTTAGGTCGAGGTAGTGGGGGGGGGGAGTATAGGGTCAGTTTAGCTTTTAGATATTTAGATTTCGGCATTTGGGGGAGGGTTCTTTCTTTTTTTTTTTCCTTGTAGATTTATGGTTAATTTCGGGGGAGGGGATTTAGGGTTCTTTGGAATATACGGAATTGGTGCACATTTAGAGATTTTTTCTTTTTTTTTTTTTTTTTTTTTTTCAGTTTAGCTTTTAGATTTTGGCATTTAGGGGAGACTTTTTCTTTTTTCTTTCTTTTTTTTTTTTGCTATTTGACCAACGATTCGACGCATAGGACATTTACAAGCATGTAATACAGAGTTGGATGAATAGGCAGGCATTAAAGATTATCACAGAACAATGAGGAAATGAACAATAAATCAAGAAAATTATGTACTCATCTAAACTTGCGGCAATTTTAGTTAGTCTGGGGACTTCATTTTAGCAGTTGAAAAAGTTTCAATTTTTCCATCGTACCTTGCTAAATAATTTGTGCCCGTCTCCCAGCAAGAATTTACTACTGACAATAGATACAGCCTTGATATATCCAACCCTACATTCGTTTGTTTTTTATGGCAAGTCAAAGTTAGGTCGAGGTAGTGGGGGGGGGGGGGAGTATAGGGTCAGTTTAGCTTTTAGATATTTAGATTTCGGCATTTGGGGGAGGGTTCTTTCTTTTTTTTTTCCTTGTAGATTTATGGTTAATTTCGGGGGAGGGGATTTAGGGTTCTTTGGAATATACGGAATTGGTGCACATTTAGAGATTTTTTCTTTTTTTTTTTTTTTTTTTTTTTTCAGTTTAGCTTTTAGATTTTGGCATTTAGGGGAGACTTTTTCTTTTTTCTTTCTTTTTTTTTTTTGCTATTTGACCAACGATTCGACGCATAGGACATTTACAAGCATGTAATACAGAGTTGGATGAATAGGCAGGCATTAAAGATTATCACAGAACAATGAGGAAATGAACAATAAATCAAGAAAATTATGTACTCATCTAAACTTGCGGCAATTTTAGTTAGTCTGGGGACTTCATTTTAGCAGTTGAAAAAGTTTCAATTTTTCCATCGTACCTTGCTAAATAATTTGTGCCCGTCTCCCAGCAAGAATTTACTACTGACAATAGATACAGCCTTGATATATCCAACCCTACATTCGTTTGCTTTTTATGGCAAGTCAAAGTTAGGTCGAGGTAGTGGGGGGGGGAGTATAGGGTCAGTTTAGCTTTTAGATATTTAGATTTCGGCATTTGGGGGAGGGTTCTTTCTTTTTTTTTTTCCTTGTAGATTTATGGTTAATTTCGGGGGAGGGGATTTAGGGTTCTTTGGAATATACGGAATTGGTGCACATTTAGAGATTTTTTCTTTTTTTTTTTTTTTCAGTTTAGCTTTTAGATTTCGGCATTTAGGGGAGACTTTTTCTTTTTTCTGCTATTTGACCAACGATTCGACGCATAGGACATTTACAAGCATGTAATACAGAGTTGGATGAATAGGCAGGCATTAAAGATTATCACAGAACAATGAGGAAATGAACAATAAATCAAGAAAATTATGTACTCATCTAAACTTGCGGCAATTTTAGTTAGTCTGGGGACTTCATTTTAGCAGTTGAAAAAGTTTCAATTTTTCCATCGTACCTTGCTAAATAATTTGTGCCCGTCTCCCAGCAAGAATTTACTACTGACAATAGATACAGCCTTGATATATCCAACCCTACATTCGTTTGTTTCTTATGGCAAGTCAAAGTTAGGTCGAGGTAGTGGGGGGGGGAGTATAGGGTCAGTTTAGCTTTTAGATATTTAGATTTCGGCATTTGGGGGAGGGTTCTTTCTTTTTTTTTCCTTGTAGATTTATGGTTAATTTCGGGGGAGGGGATTTAGGGTTCTTTGGAATATACGGAATTGGTGCACATTTAGAGATTTTTTCTTTTTTTTTTTTTTTTTTTTTTTTTTTTTTTTTTCAGTTTAGCTTTTAGATTTTGGCATTTAGGGGAGACTTTTTCTTTTTTCTTTCTTTTTTTTTTTTTGCTATTTGACCAACGATTCGACGCATAGGACATTTACAAGCATGTAATACAGAGTTGGATGAATAGGCAGGCATTAAAGATTATCACAGAACAATGAGGAAATGAACAATAAATCAAGAAAATTATGTACTCATCTAAACTTGCGGCAATTTTAGTTAGTCTGGGGACTTCATTTTAGCAGTTGAAAAAGTTTCAATTTTTCCATCGTACCTTGCTAAATAATTTGTGCCCGTCTCCCAGCAAGAATTTACTACTGACAATAGATACAGCCTTGATATATCCAACCCTACATTCGTTTGTTTTTTATGGCAAGTCAAAGTTAGGTCGAGGTAGTGGGGGGGGGGGAGTATAGGGTCAGTTTAGCTTTTAGATATTTAGATTTCGGCATTTGGGGGAGGGTTCTTTCTTTTTTTTTTTCCTTGTAGATTTATGGTTAATTTCGGGGGAGGGGATTTAGGGTTCTTTGGAATATACGGAATTGGTGCACATTTAGAGATTTTTTCTTTTTTTTTTTTTTTTTTTTTTTCAGTTTAGCTTTTAGATTTTGGCATTTAGGGGAGACTTTTTCTTTTTTCTTTCTTTTTTTTTTTTTGCTATTTGACCAACGATTCGACGCATAGGACATTTACAAGCATGTAATACAGAGTTGGATGAATAGGCAGGCATTAAAGATTATCACAGAACAATGAGGAAATGAACAATAAATCAAGAAAATTATGTACTCATCTAAACTTGCGGCAATTTTAGTTAGTCTGGGGACTTCATTTTAGCAGTTGAAAAAGTTTCAATTTTTCCATCGTACCTTGCTAAATAATTTGTGCCCGTCTCCCAGCAAGAATTTACTACTGACAATAGATACAGCCTTGATATATCCAACCCTACATTCGTTTGTTTTTTATGGCAAGTCAAAGTTAGGTCGAGGTAGTGGGGGGGGGGAGTATAGGGTCAGTTTAGCTTTTAGATATTTAGATTTCGGCATTTGGGGGAGGGTTCTTTCTTTTTTTTTTTCCTTGTAGATTTATGGTTAATTTCGGGGGAGGGGATTTAGGGTTCTTTGGAATATACGGAATTGGTGCACATTTAGAGATTTTTTCTTTTTTTTTTTTTTTTTTTCAGTTTAGCTTTTAGATTTCGGCATTTAGGGGAGACTTTTTCTTTTTTCTGCTATTTGACCAACGATTCGACGCATAGGACATTTACAAGCATGTAATACAGAGTTGGATGAATAGGCAGGCATTAAAGATTATCACAGAACAATGAGGAAATGAACAATAAATCAAGAAAATTATGTACTCATCTAAACTTGCGGCAATTTTAGTTAGTCTGGGGACTTCATTTTAGCAGTTGAAAAAGTTTCAATTTTTCCATCGTACCTTGCTAAATAATTTGTGCCCGTCTCCCAGCAAGAATTTACTACTGACAATAGATACAGCCTTGATATATCCAACCCTACATTCGTTTCACAGCAGGGTATACTTGAAATAAAATGTCCCATTTCACTGATTTTACATAACCATTTACTGTTCTACAGATGCTGAAAATATCAGATTTTTCTGCTGAAGATGAGCTTTCTCACTTCAGAACTACTTCAGAATAACTCAACAAAATTAAACATTTTCATATACTCAACACACTCCAGCTCTGTCTCAGCTTTTTACAGTACAACTCTCTCTCTCTCTCTCTCTCTCTCTCTCTCTCTCTCTCTGTATATATATATATATATATATATATATATATATATATATATATATATATATATATATGATTCCTTAGAAAGTGCAGTTAATTCTTTCCAAAATTTTCAGTACTGTTCTGAACAGTATTGTTCACATTTTTTTAAATAATTTATTGGGTTTTTTTCAGCTTACACTTACATCAATTTATATTGCACAGTACTACATCAAAACATGCACTAATCAAAACCACACTATTCTAGGTATTTCTGTCTGTATTTATACATACACTCTCATTCACAAGGTGCTACCCAAAAGTTTAGGAATTTGAACAGATTGATCAATCAAAATAAATATTTTCAACTTTTTTTGTACTTTGTAGATTGATATTTCCTGAATTACCTGAATAATTCCATTTGGTTAAAATTACATACAATTCATAATTCTTTATAAAACTATCAAGTATATTAATTGCAAGTATTGTTTTGAATTTGCTTTTGTTCATGTAAGTAGAATGCTCAATGATTGAGTAAATATTTAAGAAATTGCCTTTTTTTTTCAATTTTCCACTTGCACTTGTTGTGTCATGAGGACATGGGGCGGTTGCATTATTCCGTCCATTCATTTTTTTAAATTCTCCATTATCTTATTTGAGCAATTGTTATAATCCACTTCTAGCTAAGTAGGCCTATTCAAGCTTCCCCAGAGTTTGAAGAGCCCAGTCAGCTCTGTTATTTATCAATAGCTGGAGGAGGGGGGTGGATTGATATTTTTCCCAATGGCATTAGTTTGAAGTAAGTGTAAAGTTAGCTGGAGTTTGAACAAAGTTCATCTATTCCATTTTCCATACTGCTAACCATCAGGCCACCCAAACTCAAGAAATAACAATTTTATCTAAATGTTATATTATTCTTGTTTCAGTCTCACCATATACAATTGGAGCTGTCATCTCTTCATCTTTGGCAGTCATCCTGATCATAATCTTCATTGTTCTTGCTGTACGCTTGAGGGTAAGTAAACATAATCATTGACCTCCTGTTTTAGAATCCAAAGCTCTAACCTAGTAATTCTGTATATCCACATTAGCAGGGGGGTGTATTTGAAATTTGGATGTTAACAGCAAAAGGCGTTCCATAGCTTAACTGATTAATTCCTCATTATACAATACTATTAATGACTTATTTCACTATAGAGTTCTCAGTAACTACTTCTTTGTGAGGTATAAAAGTGAGAAGGTCAATGTATTCTTTCTAAATTTTACACAATGAAGAAATTACAAAAATTTTAGTAAATGACCTAAAGTTGATTTATAGTATTTTTTATTTTAAACAACGTATTTCTATACAATATTTGGGTGATTTAAAATTCTGAAAAATTCCTGAATTTAACTTGTTATACTTTTTCAACGCCAAATTTGTAAGGGGGACATGAAATTTTTCAGCTGACAAAATGAGGCATAGAGCAAAAGGGTCAAGAACCTCAGCTCTATCCTCTTGGTTTATTCTTTTGTATCAAGTAGATACATATGATGTGTCATTTTTATAGTAAGATGATATGTAATAAACAGCAGAAACCAGTAATATCTAATTAATATATGACCAATTTGAAACAATATTTTCTTTCAACGATCATCTAATTATATGCTATCTCTATAAAATTCTTTGGGTTTAATGGTCACAAATTCAGTAAAAGCATGAATTATGGCTTCCCTAATATTGAACCTTTTATTACAGATATAAACTTCAAACTGCTTGAAAATATGTTAGGTGTACATGGAAGATGCTGCAAAACTTTATATCTGAATTCTCTAAGCTTAGATAGCTGAGTGATATGTGGCTAGACACTGTCATGGAGCATTTCATTCAGTTCATGTGGAAGTCCTGAAGTCCTTAGAAAGTGCTCGAACCATTGTTTGTAGGTCTTGGCCTCTGATTTCATTAATTCGTCCTCCATTAGGGACGCGTTGAGGCCTCCCTCAATGTTTATTAATTGTATCCATATTTCCAGTCAGTTTGTTCGGTTTTGACTTTATTGCAACAAAATGAAGGTTTCTTATCTCTATTTCAATGTTTTATCTATTGAGCTATTTCCCCGAGTCTTAAACTGAAGTTATAATCTTTGCAATTTTTTCAGTTTGAGAAATGATTCTGGATAATTTTAGCTTTTCATCGTAACTTTGATTTTGTTCTGTAAAATCCAGCCAGATATTGAAAAAGATCCTATTATAGAGTTTGGCTGTATCTTCTTAATTGCCTGTCCACTTGATTATTTCCTGTTATTAACATTAAATCATTTTTTTTTTACTCTTGTCTCACTGAAACACATTTGACATTTTTTTTTTTTTTGATGAAATAACTACTGACTGAAAATTGCATTATTCAATAGATATTTTCCCTATAAGTTTTCTGTCTGAAATTTTCACTCGATGGTCATTCATGGTCAAGTTAACACAAATTATGTACATTGATTTCCAGCCATCCTATGTATAAATACTTGATCATTTAGCCATTATGAGTTATTAGCTCTGTGATCACTTATGTGAAACACTAGATGTTTGATTATTTCATATACCTACCATCTTTTAACAATAAAACAAAACACCAAACCTTGGCAGTCATGAATTGTTGATCAAATTTTGAATTTCAAGAAAATAATTGATACCAGCAAGGTTACTGTGTGCCACCTGGTAGAATAAAGAAAAAAAAGAATTCATCATTTTGTTTCCAAAATCCTTACTATGAAAGATATAATTTTATCCAATCAACTTGCAATGGAAAATTATTTAATTTGTAAAAGTCTCATCTCATAAATTAAATGAGCCTTATATTTTGGTTGAGGAAAAATTCCTGTGTCAATGTATCATCGTCATCGTCGTCGTCATCGTCATCATCATCATCATCAGTAGTCTTTTGACGTCCTTCGTTGGACATAGACCTTCCCCAGGATTCGTCACACTTCTCTTTCATGGGCGTCGCAGGGCCAGTACTTTCTGAATTTGTTTAGCTCGTCTCTCCATCTAATATTCTGCCGGCCTCGGTTGCACATATGATTTTGGGGATCCATGTCATGAGTTGTGATGTCCATCAGTTGTCCGCCATTCTTGCAACATGGCCAGCCCACCGCCATTTGAGATTTTTTATGGATTCTATGATGTCCCTGACTATGGTCGTTTCTCAGATGTACTGTGCTGTCTTGTGGTCTCTCCATGTGAGGCCCAGCATTATTCTTTCATGTGCACATTGCATGGTTCTCAATTTGCAGATCTGTGTCTTGGTTAGGTTCCATGCTTCAGCTCCATAAGTGACTATTGGGAGGATGCATTGGTTATACACCCTCCTTTTTAGGATTAATGGGATCTTATTATTTTTTAAGGTTGAGCTAGCTCTGCCAAAGGCTTGCCATCCTAGTGTGATTCTTCGCTTGATTTCTTCTTCTTTTGAGGGTCTCATGGAGATTCGTTGCCCTAGGTAGATGTAGCGGTCTACTTTCTCGAGTTCTGTGTCCTCGATTTTGATCTTAGTGTTTTTATCTCCAATGTTGTTGTTGCACATGATCTTCGTCTTGCTGAAGTTCATGTGTAGGCCAACTTTCTTACTCTCTTTATTTAGCTCATCTACCATTTGTTGGAGGTCATGTAGGTTCTCTGCGAAAAGGGCAATATGTAACCGTGTCAATGTATACTAACAGACAAATTCATTTTCTACTGCCACTTGATTTGATAAAATGATATCTACATTGCAAACTGTTCAGCATTGGGTCAGTGGGTTCAGGTATAGAAGCGTTGATAAGAAAAAAATAAACTTGAGGAGTGGCTCAAACCTGTTCTTAAAGATAAAGAATTGTTAACAGTAGAAGCCAACAATCCACAAACAATGGTTTGACTAATTTTAGGGGACTTTTGGTCTTCAAAAGCGACCATATCACATCATATCATGGCAATAAAAAAAGGTTAAAAAGTTGGAAAAATGAGTCCCACATAAACTGATTGAAGTGCTCCCTGACAGTGTCTGATCCCTCTCTCAAAACTGACTGTGTTAAATTCAGAAGGGAATTGGGATATGAAATCTTGCAGCCTACATCATATTCACCCGATAATTCTTCAACAGATTATCATCTTTTCGAGCTGTATATCTGTAATAAAAGGTTCAATAATACAGAAGCCATAATTTGCACTTTTTAAGCCCAAAAATCTTAGAGAGAAGATATATTATCTCTAGAGTATCATTAGAAAAAAGAATTTATTGCTTCAAATGGGTCATATTTTGATTAAATATTTACTTTTTTTGTCATCTTTCATCCTTTTTATCATCATTCATCTTATTATTTAAAAATAACATTTTGTAAGTACCAACCTGATTCTGCCATTCATTTAAAAAAACAACATAAACCTTTTCTTGCCAACAAAAACTGACGTTAAATGTTGAATTGTTTTTAATATTAAAAGTATAGATAACAACAGAATGTAAATTGATCACAAAGCATTATTTCTAAGAAAAAAAATACTCAAAAGAGATCAAGAAAACTGAAGACAAAAGCTTTTCTTGTAATAACAGATGAAATATATGATTTTTTAAAAGTCACTCCAAAATCAAAAACTTGTAAGCACTCAGAGAGAGCATTCTTCTGCCAATGTCACTAAAAAAATGAACAGCCAGGTTACAGATCACAATCTATGCCATGACAAAAGCTTGTAATAATTATTCATCATCCTCCTAATTTTGCTGATAGTTTTTTAGTATGTTATTAGATTTCCCAGTTTAGATGGTCTGATACCAACTCATGTAAAGTTAATATACTTACAAAATGAACAGTGTACCCTTTTTGTTTTTTTTGTCCTTAACACTGCCTGTTGTCCACCTTTACCAGGGGTAAAGATTTTAAAGATTAAAATACCTTCTACCTACTATTTGAAACTATGGACTCTTCAACTGAAACAGATTTACTATTCTTTTTCTTGAAAAGTCATTTTGAAGAAATTCAAATATATCTGTTGATTTTTTTCTCGAGTATTAACTAGTAATTTTGAAAATCATAATAGAATTAAAGTTGATTTTTCTGTTACATTTTTATAGGCAGCTTTTCTTCAAAATTGTCATTTTCGTATGAGTATATTATAATGGTTCTTTTTTTCTCCTCTTTTACTCATCAGGGCTCAATTGTGGAGATAGCAATCTTTATGATTATGATTTTTCTGTGGCTATGTATGTGTGTGGCTGTGTTACCAAAACCCAGCAAAACATGTTAGGTAGAATTTTTTAGTCTGCATCTCCTGGTGCTTTTACTTCGAGAATAAAACAAATCCATGTGATTTCCACTTGTTGCATTAAATGCTTTAGTAGAGGGATTCAATTTAGTATACATAGTCCATGGGCTAGACCAGATATCAGTACCCAAGGTGGCTAAACTGTGCCATGGTGCCATTTTATTTGTTATGCCAACAGAAGTGAAATAATACAGAGAGTTTCCCCTGTTTTTGCACCTATTCCTGATGCTGTCATAAAGCTCTGTAGGAATTTTTGAGTTAACTAATGAATGCAATTGGACATGCTTGAAAGACATTCAATGAATCAAAATTACTGGGGTTGACATTCAAGATCATTTATTAAAAAAAAGGAATTCGCACCATTTTCACTGTGGTGCTCTAGTGAGAAAATAAAGATTTTTTTCATGGACATTTTTTTTATGGGCATATTGTAAATCGTTGGAAAGAATATTCCATGCAGAATAAAGTTCCCAAAGAACCACTTTACTCAGAGCAAGTCACTTCAAGCTATTTACAATCGAATATCAAACCTTTTTTTCAAAAGGAAACTCCTGTAGAATGACAACTATGACACAGGAGATAATTGTTGATGAATTCATTTCAACGTTTAAACATTTCTTCCGTAGTCTATTACCTGCCCCTCCACAAAAGGTAATTGAAATTTATCGAGAACTTTTGAAGATATCATGAAGACAGACAGAGAACCTCTGGAGCTATCGAGTGTTGCTGACAGTTAGCTTGGATATAATTGAGCATGGATTCATTTGAAAATATTCTGATTCCTTTCATAGCCTATTTCACAAAATTTTATTGAATTTCATTGAGAACTTTTGAAGATATCATGTAGACAGAAATGAAAGTATGAAGATATTATATGGTGTGGACAACATAGGGAAAGTAATTGCACATGGATCCACCCCAATATTTAATCACTTCTTTTGTAGCCTACTGTCTACCATTCCTCAAAATTTCATAGAAATTCTTTGAGAATTAGGGGGAAAATCTTGTGGACAGTCTATCACAGGGTATGCATATAAAAGTCTTGGTATCTGCCACTCAGTAAAAGCTATCATATCGGAATAAGTCCCATACATGGAAAATTACAAAAAGTATTAGACTTTGCCACCTCAGGTGATACCAATGAATAATTTTTATATTTTATGTTGATATGTATTGTTGACTTATAACTTCAACGTAGGGAAGATAATTGTGCATTTATTCACTTCTCCTGCCTATTGTTCACCCTTCTATATTATTTCATTGGAATATATTGAGAACTTCAGGGGCATAAAACTTTGGCAATATAATGTAGTGTTGACATGTAACCGTGAATTTGGAGACGGCTAGTTACAAAAATACTTCAGAGCCATATTTTCAAACAATTGTCCATTGTACAAAACTACAGCTTCCAAGTATTGCAGTCAATTCCCTTTACTTCATTGTGAATTCATTTTTCCAAAACACAAAAATGTAAATATACTGCTGAACTAGACCTGTTTTAACCACCCATTATAAAGAACTATGGCTTCATAGTATCTTGGATACCTATTTTTATTTCATTTAGAAAACTCAATTTCTCAAACCATAAATTTTTGTTTGGGAGAGATTCTATTTACTATTTAACTATACTGCTGAACTAGACTCCTGTTCATATGAAAACCGCTTTGAAGTATTTTGGGAACTTGCCTTTACTCCATTGAAGAGATCATTTTTCCAAAACATGATTGGGGGAGGGGGATTTAGTCATCAGAATACAACGAACGACTTGGAAGATTATAAAAAAGAATTTGACTCAATATCATGCAGTAGTCTTCAATTTAATGCGGGAAGATGGTGTTAACTAGGATTACATACAACTCATTCCGAATGTTTACGAAAATGGTACAGAAATAATTCGACAACTGAAAATATAATGGAAGGTATTTAAAAGCTCATTACTGAACTGTGGAGATTTTCATAAGAATCAAATCAAAATTTAATTCAAAACCTAGTGTCCATACCAGCTCATATTTTTCTGAATTGCTCTGAAATCCTTGGACAAAATAAAAACAAATTTCTATTAGCCTCTGAGACAGGGGTGTAGCTAGAGATTTGGGGTCTTGGCTCCAACATTTAATAAGATTTATTATTGCATGATTTTAGTGGAAATGCTATAGGTGATCTATAATCCATAAAGCTTTCAGACCCCCTCCATATTTTAAATATAACTACGACATGTGTGTGGGGGTAGAATCGCCCACTATCCCCATCTTTAACTATGACCTTGCTTTGAGATAAAGCTCATGTATATTTATAGATAACTTTTGGAGACACTGTTTGGACAGTTATGGGCATATATATGAATGTGATTTTTTTTTTTTGCCAAAGAGAAAATATCTCTCAATCAAAAAATAATTCCTTGATCCACTCCAAAGTTTTACCTACTTCCTTGTCCTATTATCCAATTTTTCACAAAAGTTAATTGAAATCCATTCATTACTTTCAGGGATATTGTGTTGACAGTCATAACATTTTGGTGATATTATGTGATTTGGACTTATGATTATTATGTAGGGGAGGTAATTGTGCATGAATCCATCTAGAATTTTAATCAGTTTTTCAGTAGTCTATTGCCCCTCTTTCCACGAAATCTGACGGAAATTCATTGATAACTTCAGGAGATATTTTGCAGAGAAGAAAGAAATTGGTAATATCATGTGGTTTTGACTCATGACTGCAACGTAGGAGAGATGATTGTGCAAAGAATTGCTCCAAAATTAAACCAATTCTTCCGTAGTCTATTCTCCACTCTTCCACAAAATTTCATTGAAATTCATTTGGAATCTTTGAAGATATCGTATGGACAGTCATGAGCTTATAACTATATGTAATTGGGAAAAAATGAAAATGATATCTCTCTATCAGAAAAAAAAAACGTGAATCCGCCCCAAAATTTTACCACTCCTTTCTTACTCGATTGCCTACCCTTTCACAAAATTCAATTGAAATTGATTTAGTACTTTCAGAGCTATCATTTGGGTAGACAAACAAATGCGATATATTAGAGCAAAATGAAAGCATTTCTGTGAGATAAAATCCTTGAAAACTGGTCCATAAAGGGTTAGAATGCTATAATGATTGATATAGTAATCTAACTGGTGTCTTGATTGAATTGTCCTATAATATATATTCAGGTAAAATCATCATCAGTCTTTTAACGTCCATTGATGGACATAGACCCTCCCCGGGATTCGCCATAATTCTCTATCGTTGGCATTAAGGAGTCAATACTTTCTTCATCTAATGCTCTGCCAGCCTCAGTTGCATATGTGAACTCTGAGGATCCATGTCGTGAGTTGCAATCTCCATCGGTTGTCTACCATTCTTGCGACAAGGCCAGCCCATTGCCATTTGAAATTTTTAATGAATCCTATGATGTCCCTGACTCCTGTATTCACGTAGGAGTATTGTGCTGTCTTGTGGTCTCTCCATCCTTTCATGCGCATGTTGCATGGTTCTCAATTTGCGGGTCTGTCTCGTGGTTAGGTTCTATATTTTAGCTCCAAAAGTGACTCGGAGGATGCATTGGTTATGTACCCTTCTTTTTAGTATAGATTGGATTTTCTTGTTTTTGTGATTCTTCAGTTGATTTTCTCTTCTTTTGAGGGTCTTCTGGAGATTCGTTGTCCTAGGTAGATGTAGTGGTCTACTTTCTCCAATTCTGTGTCCTTGGTTTTGATCTTGGTGTTTTTATTTCCAACGTTGTTGTTGCACATAATCTCCATCTCGCTGAGTTCATGTGTAGGCCGACTTTCTTGTTCTCTTCATTTAGTTCATCTAGCATTAGTTGGAGGTCATGTAGATTCTCTTCAAAAAGGGCAATGTCGTCTGCAAATCTGAGGTTGTCAGATATTTGCCGTCTATTCTGATTTCTGTACTCTCTCAGTCTAGTCTTCTGAAGATCATCTTGTCTCACTCCTTTCTGGAGCTGAAAGGGCTCTGAGTCTTTATGTAGCCTGATAAAGGAGCTGTGACTGTATATATGTTGCAGGACTACGACATATACTCGATGTATACCTTGTTGAGTAATGGCCTCTATGACCTTTGGGATCTCACTGAGTTGAAGGCTTTTGGAGTCGATAAATGCTACGGTGAGTGGTAGTTTATATTCTGCTGCTTTTTCTTTCTGCTGATTTATTGAGTGCAGGTGGTCCATGGTCGAGTTGATTCTTCTGAAGCCAGCTTTGAAGCAATACACGACTCATTGGTAGAAAAAGGGATAAAATGCAGATTTGTGCACATTTTAGATAAGTATATAGCTTTCATTTGACGCCGATTTCATTTTGTTTTACCACTGGAGGAGGTGGCTCATATACTATGTGTGTCAGATTTGTATAGTCGTTGAAGTCAAAATTATTAGGACACTACATAGTGAAAAGAAACATCAACCTCAGAAAGGTCTGATTACCTGACTATACTAGGAAATTAATGCCCTAGTTCTGATAGGAGCAACACATTTTTATAAGTCGTCTTGGGAGGAAAGGTATATCACGGGAAGTAACTGTATATACTGATTACGTCGATTATCTCCCTTCAAAAGGGGATTTCGCGGACTTTTGACAACACATGTCGATTATAAAAACGGTCAAAACTTGTAACCTGTCGATTTTATAGTAATAACCCTTTTGTTATTAATAGGAATAAAGATTGAAAAAGATTTTCATGAATATATTTTTAAAGAATCACTGTATTCCCCTTTGTTTTACTGGTGCGTATTTAATTTTATTCGATGAAGAATTATAAATCATTATTATTGTTTCTTATGACTACTTTTTTCCGTCAGCTTAATTTTTCTGGTGCTTTTTTTTCTTCTAAACTGACCTGACGGAGAAGGGGGGGGAGTTGCAAAGTCCTCTTTTCTATCCGCTTCAATTGCCCTGAAGACTAATACCATTGTTACTAGAACATTCTTTCTGAACGTTCTGCTCGCAGATATCCGGTCGCAAATTTTTCTACGCTGGACTATCTGGACAGGTCTTGTTTTTAGAGGCGAAAATTACCATCTACATAGGATTTTAAATGATCTAATAAAATTTACAATTATAATGAGTTGATTCATATTTATTGTTTAGTGTTATTAATCTTTGTTTCAACTTTTATAGCTAATTTTTATTCATTTCTTCATGTATTATGACCATCGGTCCGCCTACAGAAATTTGTGAGTTTTCGTACAGCTGCTTTTTGATTTGATTAAAATGTTTTACATTCAGGATTTTATTTGGTCAAATATTTAATAGAAAAAAATAGAAAAAGTTCCCGATAAGGTGCACCACTGACTTTTCGACAACAATAAACCACGTTTATAAGTGGTAGTACATATCATGATCGCTATCAAAAATCCTATATGCCAACCGCCGTACGAAAAGTCACTGATTTCTGCAATGGAAGCTCTAAATACTTGAGAAAATTGACAAAAATTTGGTAAAAAATTTGGAAAAAAAATGATTTTGTTATCATAAATAGCATTAGATCATTTTAAATCCCATCAATTATCCCATGATTTTCGCCTTTGTAACAAAATGCGATCAAGTTGTCCGGGATAGAAAATTTGGGGCCAAAATATCCATGGGCGACTTCTCCTGGTCGACTTGTCCAAAACAATTTTAAACTTGGGTTGTTTTTTTTTGGGGGGGGGGGTTAATAATCAAATGTCGAAGATTTTTAGAATACTCCAGAAATGAAATTTCTATAGTAAAATTTTACGAAAATGCTGTACGTGTTTAATTAATCTATTTGGATAGAATCTTAATGGTTTTCTTTTATAATTATTCCTCAACATCATTCTTAGAGGTGTTCTTGCCTCTCCATAAAGGGCCCTGTATATCAAGTCAGATTTACTTGTTAGATTCATGTTCCTTGATAAGATACTTCTTACAAGAAAATATCTTTCACTCGGGGTCTCGTGATCTGGCAATATTGGCTTCATTGAATTTTCGGTTCTGGTTATAGATAGGATGAGTTGAAAAAAAATTTTAACCTGATTTGGCTTCGTCGTTTTTCTAACTTGCTTATCCACTTTTCCCCTTGACTCTGTAATACGAAAAAAAGATTTTTTTTCTTAAAAAAAAAAACAGTTATATTCAAAAGAAATAAATCATGTAAACCTTTTTTAAAACCAAGTCATTGAAGTCCTGTAGAAATATCTTACTTTGGAAAAAATAGGAAATTGACAAAAATGTAGCACATCTTGGAAGCTTTTTTGCTTTTATCTCTTTTTTAAATTCGATTAAAATTGAAATCGGTGTGTTTTTTTCAAACCTTATGATCAGTTTGGCTTTATTTTCAAAAATAGTTTGAAATTTCGAAAATTCAGAAGGGAGGTAACTTATAATCTTTAGCGAATCAAATGATGAAGTTACCTCGCTTGAAACAATAATCTGAACTTTCAAAAAGTTAGAAGGGAGATAACTGATAAGTTGAGAAAGTCAAATAACCTTGCCTGAATTTTGGGATGGGATAGGTAATAAGCTAGGACAGCTGGAATAAAGAGTAGAGCCCAATTTCGATAGCTAGATTTTCAGACAATTTTGGAAAAAAAATTTTGATAATCAAATGAATAATTAATATTTTTTCCCTGATAAGTATTTTACAAAAAAATTGAAAATTTTAAATGGAAAAAAATTAGCAAAGAAAAAATTCTGTATTTCGCACAAATTGATCAAACTACACTGTATACAATCTTAGTACATCTTAGATACCCTGGTGGTTAGTCTTGTGAATTAGTGGAACTATAAACATGTGGTGCTAGAAGGTCTCTGGACTGGAACGGTCGGCGCTTGAACAGTCTTTCTTGATCAGCAAAACTGAATCAGTACTGGATCATACTTAACCCTAATTTAGAATATATTATGAATTTTTTCTTTTCACATGCTGATATATTCATCATGCATTCTGATTGTAGCTGAATATTGGATTCAGGCTCATTTTATAAGATAGTAAAAATCATATCAATAAAATAGTTGCAAAAATGGGATTTGTTTTCAAAAGACCATAATATATAAAAAGAAGTTGGTTTAATTGATGTAAAACTACACTAAAATTGTATCATAGGTTTTTATATGACTAAATAGAGTCCATTCTAAAAATTGATGTAAAATAATATTGTTTACGACAAAAAATTGTCTTACTATGGAACAATGGTCAGTAAGTTTATCTCACAGACCATTACTAATTGGGTTTCCCAGATTTATAACCTCATGTTTTATTTGACTTTTTTCTTTTCAAAATTTTTATTTGTGGTGTCGTAGGGAGATGAAGATGATAGTTGTACTATTCCTTCCATCCATTTTTATTCTTCATTATTTCACTTGAGCAATCCATTTGCAACTTACTAGTCTTGTCAAAACTTCAGTCCCTTGAACCATCTATTTCAGGAACACGTTCCCTATTCTGTTCACTATCAGCCTCTCATGATGCTAGACAAGGGGTTGATATTTCTCAGTTTGAATTCAGAGTTGTCCATCTTCTAGACTGAAGAGTCTAATCTGCCCTGGAGAGATGGATTGTTGTATTTCCCCAGGGCATCAGTGTGGTGAATGCAAACCTATTTTCCATTCCACTGCTTCCTGCTCCTCCTACCTTAACTAAACATGGAGAATATCAATATGGAATAAAAACTGATTAATGAGTAAAATAATCTTTAAGATAAACAAAATGAGACAAATCTAAAATAAATATTCAGGCATCTATAATTATTATTGTTATCTCACCATATACAAAATTTCTCAAGCAATCACAAAATTATTAAAAAGCAATAAATCAGATATCATTATATTTCTGATTTATTTCAAAAATACGTATTGATTGCATTTGTGTTGTAGCTTTTTAGCTCTAGGAATCACAAAAGAGTAGAGAAAAAAAACACTGCCCCACCTTTTGGTTTTCAGCGATAAATTCTGGGTTTTGACCAGATATGTCGAAATGGAGAGAATCATAGAGAGCAAAGTTGATGATCACTGTTTTGACAAGTAATTTAGGGGCATTCTATTAGTTAGATATGGATGGTTTCATTTTTGTGTATGGGTATACATGACTTTCATCTAAGATTTTACTGATGGTTTGTGTGCTCTTTGCTTTAAACATTGTGGTGACTTTGATTAGATAGGCTGTTATTTTGTTGTGGAATTCACTGGTTCTGGTTCAGTAATAGTTTTATATCTGTTCTTCAGTTCAAGCTTTAGTACATTTGGTAAGTTTAGTGCTTGTGGTTTGATTTGGAACATTTCTCTATGTTCTTTGTTGGTGTTTATTTGCATTTTACATATTACCATTCTGTGGTCACTTCCTATGTTGACTTGATTTAGGATCTGGATTTCTCTGATGGTGTTACTTTTGTCCCTTAGGATGAGGTCTATTTCATTCTTGGTTTCTTGATTGGGGCTCTTCCAAGTCCATTTTTTGGGGGTTTCTTCTTGAAAAAGGTGTTCATGATTTTGAACCTCTTCGGGTTTACAAAATATCTCAAGACCCTCAAGGAAAAATGCAGAAATTGCAAACCACCATCAAGTGAGAAAATTGAAGTAACAGAAATATATGAAACTATCCAAAAGAAAAGAAGAGAAGACAATAACAATCATCAAAACAGTTCTTGAAAAAGTTTGGGGTTTCAAAGCTATTAACATACAGGGTAAAAACAAATAACTATAAATAGGATTGTCGAATGTGCCCAAGAATTCTACCAAAAACTCAACAAACAGGATGCGCAAGATGCGGTCAATTAGTTTGAGGATTTCCTACTAGAAGTTAAACTATGAGAGATGAAACAAAGAAAATAAAGGCCCCTAGACCAGGTAATACCACCATCAAACTACTCAAAAAAAAAGCTGGTTAGATCATCACTAGGAAACTAGCCATTCTATTCCATTCATGCCTAAAACAAAGTCCCAGAAGATTAGAACACTGCTATCATAATGCTGTTATATAAAAAAAAGAAACCTGAAAGAACTCAACACCTACAGACCAATAAGTCTAATCAGGTACATCTACAAACTTTTCCCCAAGTTATCACCAACCGAATCACCAAAATGCGAGATTAAAACCAACCACAGGAACAAACTGGCTTTAAATGAAGCTACTCGACTATGAACCATCTCCATTTGATAAATTAACTAAAAGAGAAAGCAACTGAATATAAAATGCCACTCGCTATAGTACTTATTGACTTCAAGAAGGCTTTTGACTCAGTAGAAATTTACAAGGTCATTGAAGCTATCACTCCACAAGGTATAGACTCTGTATAGGTCAGAGTACTGCAATACATATGTAGTCACTGCAGATGCTTCATCGGGTTACATAAAGATTCAGAGCCCTTTCAGCTTCAAAAAGAAATAAGACAAGGTGATACCTCTTCAAAGCCTGCCTCAATGATCTTCTGGAACCTAGACTGGGAAAACAAAGGAATCAGAATAGACGGCAAATACCCAAGTAACCTCAGATTTAAAGATAACATCATCCTTTTTGCAGAGAACCCTCACAACCTCCTACTAATGCTAGACAAACTGAATGAAGAAAGCAAGAAAGTCGGCCTTTACATTAACTTCAACAAAACAAAGGTCATATCAGAAATAAACACAATGAAAAAATCAAAATCGAAAACACAAAATTAGACAGTGTGCAGACCATTACATCAACCTAGGACAACAAATTTCCATGAAATCCTCAAAAGAAGATATGAAGCAAAGAATCGCTCTAGGATGGCAAGCCGTCTGCAGAGCAAGCACAACCCTACAAGAACAGGAAATACAATACAACCAATGCATCCTCCCAATAGCCACCTATGGAGCTGAAACATGGAACCCAACCATGCAATGTGTACAAGAAAGAATCACATGGAGAGATCACAAGACAGCACAATAAAAAAACAGGAATCCTAGACATCATAGAATCCATTAGAAAACTCAATGGGTTGGTTATGTTGTAAGAATTGTAGACAACTGATGGACATCATGACTCACAACATGGATCCCCAGAGATCATATGCGTAACTGAGGGCAGCAGAATACACAATGGAGAGACAAACTAGACAAATTCAGAAAGTATTGGCTCCACTACGTCCATGATAGAGAGGTGTGACGAATCCTGGGGAAGGTCTCTGTCTAACAAGGGATGATAAATGACTGATGATGATGATGATAATACATGACTTTTAGCATCTTGAATCACTGACAAATTTTCACTGTCAAGGAACAGAAAACTTGAAGTATACCTCCCTTGGTAATTTAAACAATAATTCATTGGAACGAATTTGAACAATTCATCGAAACAAATTCAAACAAATAATTTAATAGAACAAATTTAAACATACTTCTTTGGAAAACAATTTATTGGAACAAATTTTTAATAAATCCTGGAACAAATAAAATTAACAAAAATTATAAAACATAAAATGGATAAATACAAATAACAGACAAAATTTTCAACTTATGCAGTTGACCAACCATTTTGCTTATTTGAAAAAAACAATGGAATTAGCAACCCTTTCAAGGCTAATGCATGTTGTTTGTGACCACAACAGGGAGGTAATTTCTTAATTTCTCTGTTATAATTACCTCCCTTAACTGTAAAAAATTTGTTGGGTATTTAAGATCCTAAAAGTTGTATAAATGTGTGTGTGTGCTTCTACTGATTCGATGTTTTGGGGTTCGTACTTTTAGTTGAGATTTAGATACGAAACTCTTCTTTTAGCTAGTTATCAAAAGACATCTCTTCCTATGACAACCCCCTATAAAACTTCTGAACACATGTTTTCAATCGTTCTTTTGCCATGGCTCTTATAGCCAGTTACACTTATTTCCCCTGGCATTTCTAGCTTGTTATTCTCTCTCTCTTTCCTCCTATCTAAGATCAGTATCATTTCACCAAGCTTTCAGCTGATCTAAGCTTAATCATTTTTTCACGGTAACCAATCTCTGTACGAACATTGCCCATTTCAGTTCACCAATCCTGAAGTATTTCATATATGCACAGCTACTCACCACTGGCTCCAAACACGCATCCATTTCTCATGAATGAAATGGCAATGCTTTTTACTACCTGATTGTCACAATGATCTGTCCTCTAATTCTCCTTACTTTGGGAGACATGCATGGATTAAACTCCATGTGCTCTCTATCTTACATAGCATGTCCATCGTGTGTTTTCCAGCATCAGAGAATGGCAACCAAGTTGCTCACATGCTATCCGAAATATATCGCATGCAATTTGGCAGTTCGGCACACTCAATGGACCTGGTCTCCGTAACCATCCCTTGGTACGTTCCAAGCTTTATGGATTCAAAGCAGTTCAGGCACCTCTGCTTTGAAGCCGACAACAGCAACTATCATGGCAACAAAGCTCCCACCTTTTGCTTAGAAACTATCTCCCATCTTCTCTCTCCTCTAAACATGATCGTATCTATGTTGTCTCATATGTATTTCCATTTCAGTCCTGTATCATCATTAATGTTCATGTATTGAATGTGCATTTTATTTTATTTGTCTAACTACTTGTATGAGTCCTTATTATTTTGTTCCATCTCTGCATATACATTCATACTTGGCACGCATCCTCTCCTTACATCTCCCTTCCTCCTTCAACCTTTCCACTGATGTCCACGTGGACTCACAAGTACAGCAGGCACCCATTGTTCAAACAGAACTCTATAGAACTATTA
The DNA here is from genome assembly GCA_963457665.1 of Thysanoteuthis rhombus. Lineage (NCBI taxonomy): Eukaryota > Metazoa > Mollusca > Cephalopoda > Oegopsida > Thysanoteuthidae > Thysanoteuthis > Thysanoteuthis major. Next base: position 20,810,256 of record OY735221.1, on the reverse strand, counting down.
ATCAATCTTCATTGCAATAACTGATGATCCTGATAACTAAATATAAGAACCAAAACACTTGTAATACATTTCTTGTTAAATCAAATAGTTTTGTAAGTTGAAATACTTTTTAGTAATGAAAAATGAACAAATCACACAAATACAAAACTATTCTTCAAAGTCTGAACTGCACCACTTTTTTATGATGAGTAGCTAAATCAATTAAATAAATTAGTGTGTATGAAGATTTAGAAGTAAGTTGGGTGACCTTTATTGTGGTTGCTTTGCTGACATGACATCTACAAGCTGATCTGCAGCGATACCCTATGGAGCTCCATCAATGCCTTTTAAGTGGTGAAGAAACAGGCATTGCCTTGATGAAGAAATTCAACAATTCACTCAGCAAAAGAAGTTCCTGTTGAGGATCATCAAGCACCACAGAAAAGCCATTGCTAAATGAGCAAAAGTAGGAGTTGCATCTTATAAATTTAACATTAATGTTATTGACTGCAATCTCGACTTTTGTTTCGACTCATATTTAATTCAGTTGGTTGCATTGTAAGATAAATGTAAAAATAGAGAATCTCATTTTTTAGCCAATATTCTATTATCATACATGATATGAATTAGTATAGTTTCAAAAGTTTGCAAACAGCGGAATCTCTAAATAATATCCGATTTTTTCCAAAATTGGTCAGAATGAGTCAAAGTCAGATACAATATCACATTTCAATTTTACTTATATTTTGAACCACTTAAAAGTGTTCATCTACCATAGACTGAATCAATAATTGCAATGTATCACTATTTACTCAACTAGTTGTCAATTTTGAACTTTAGTATACAGTTCTTTAATTATAATACTATATAAGTACATTGGACATAATGTAATATTTGCATAGAGTTTTTTTTGTTTTATCCAATTATATGTCTTATGTGTTGGGAAATATGAAAATTTATTTATTTGCTATTTTGTTTCTTTTTTTTTTTTTTCACCAGGCCAAAGAACGAAAAATTCGAGAAAAACTCGCTCGTTCACATGATGAGAATCTAGATGATCAAGAAGTTGAATTGTTAGATGAGAATATTCAGCCAACCCATGAAGATATGGTCAGTCTAGCTGTATTCTTTTTATCCTAATTTTTTTTTTCTCTGGATATCTGAAATTTTACATTCAATGAATTCTTCCAGTGATTCATGATAAAGAATTCTCCTTCAATCTAACTGAACACAGGGAGTATATTTCCCCAGTAGAATCCATTTTGGTTGAGATGTTGAAGATTCTTCTAGATCTATCTAAGATTTTCTCATAATATAGATCCAATTTTTATTTGCAATGACTATCTTGTTTGAAAGTGAATTTCATGAATGTTGAATAAGAAAAAAAATAAGTGTTTAAATACCAACCAATGTCACTTTCCATAAGCTCATAAGAAACCCATTTTCTAAGTTTCTGAATTAGCATCAATTTTCTTTTTGTATTACAGGCAATTACAAGGTTATAAACATGATCTCATCCTAAGTCTGTAGGTAACTGAGAACAGATACATACAGTTCTTATTAAGCTTTTGTTAGTCAAATATTTGTTTTAGTATGCACTATGTATATATGTTATTATTTGATCATGAAACTAGTGATTTCATGAAATCCCTAGAGATTTTGTGAAATCCCTAGAGATTTCATGAAATTCCTAGTTTTATAAACAGTGAAGTAATGGTTATCAAGCTTGTCATGTTTACTATTCCTACTGTAATGAATTCGATCCTCACTGGGTGACCCACTACTGTGGCCCTTTGTCAAACTAAGCTAAATTTAGTAAATATTAAGTATATTCTTCTTCAGTATTTACATTGTATATACAGTTTAGTTCGACACGAGGCCACCATAGTGAGGAACCCAGTGATTGAACTCATTACAGTAGTAAAAGTCTGAATGACAAGTTTATTTACTATTACTATACTGATTGTGAAAGAAAGAATTTTATGAAATTACTGAAATGTTCAGGGGTTTCATGAAATCCCTTATTTTACAATCCTACTATAATATATATACTACTTGTCACAATCCTATACTTGCCTCACTTGTTTCATGTCCAGGCTGATAGACATATTACATTGATTTTCATCATCTAACCAAATTATCAATAGCTTTTCATTTCAATAATTGAACCTGTGTATTGCTTAGTATGGAACCTAACCAAAAGACAGACCTGCAAACTGAGTAGCATGCAATGTGCATATGAAAGAATCATGCTCAACCTTAAATGGAGAGATCACAAGACAGCACAGTATATCAGGAAGAAAACGGGAGTCCAAGACATCATAGAAACTATTAAAAAACTCAAATGGCAATGGGCAGGCCATGTTGCAAGAATGAAAGAGAAGCGATAGACATTACGACTCACAACATGAATCCCCAGACATCATATACAAAACTGAAGCCAACAGAATACAAGATGGAGAGATGAACTAGACAAATTCAGAAAATACTGGCTCCGCAACACTCATGATCAAGAATTGTGGCAAATCCAAGGGAAGGTCTATATCCAACAGACTGATGATAATGATGATGATGATGAATTGTAGCTTTCATCCAAGCAGGTCCTTTCACATACTCTATTATTTTTACCTTAGCCTTTAAAATTGTTTAAACTGCTGACCAACCATAGCTTTTACAGAACCAACTGGTTAGATAACTTGTAAATAGTGTTTTAGGTTTAATGTTTTTGCCATTAAAAGAAGAGAAAGGATCCTGCTGATTCTTCCACAAGCAGATCACAGAAGTTTTTATCTTTTATTGGGAATTTCTTTATCATCTATGCTCTGTTTCTCGTTATTTGGTGTTTTGTATTTGTTATTGAAAATTGTGTTTATTCATTGATGTACAAAGGGTGATTATGCTGATACTCGACATGGATGGGAAGTTCCACGCCGTTTTATCAAATTACACGATCTTTTGGGCAAGGGCGTTTATACTGAGGTCTGGAAAGGCAAAATGCAGAAGCACCCAACAAGAGAGGATATGGTTCGTGTGGCTATTAAACGTTTGATGGGTAAGTAATCATGAATTATTTGTGTATCTTTATATATATATATATATATATATATATATATATATATATATATATATATGTGTGTGTATATGAAAATCAGCTACTACAGAAATTTATTGAAAATACTTTCAGAAAAGGCATGAGTTTCAAAACTCCTACATATATTAATACAGATGAATGGATTCTAAAATGGAAACATCTGTTGGTGATTCAGCCAAACCAAATTGAATTCTTTCCTTTTGGATTTTTGGTCAGTCTTTACCTTATTGTTTTTTATCGAAACTATCTAGGTTGAATACCCTCTAACTGCTAAATAAGATTTAAAAAATAGCTGCCAATGAGTTGAACTTGCATCCCATATCCTGGGAGATTATCTTTCATAAACAATGCCTTAACAAATTTAGCAATGAAAAAATATTTGTCTAAACATAAAATGAGTATGACACATTTCAACTTTTAGACACCATGCTTTTTGTTTTCTCCATGATTGGAATATGAGGTTACACCAAAGATGATGACTGTATATTGGGCAAGATTGTGTCCCTTAGCAAGAAATTCTGTTATATGGCAGAACAGCATGACTGAGATGTCCACAGAAAAATCTTATTGCTTATACCTGGCACTTGGTATTCCCACCCAACCATGGACTGACAGTGATCATACGAGAACTGGTGTATCCGATATGATATGACAGTGGTCAATGGAAGCCAATAGCTACATAGGGCACGAATCCAATCACAAAGCCAGCTTCCTTCTGAGTGCCTATAGTCATTACGCCATCCCTCACCTGTAATAGTTGTATTGATTGTATCTATTGTGATAGTAGTAGTAGTTACAGTTTGGTTGTTAAATGTAAGGCTGATAATTAACTATAGGGTAAGTGCTTAGTTACGACATGATTACAAGAAGCCATAGAATAAGCTGGACTCTCGAGTAGACGAATAATCGCTTTGAGGCCTACAATTTTCTGATTGCTTTTGAGAAATTCTTGGACTGTCTGAATATTGATTGACTGTGACTGGGTGGTGAGAGATGAGGGACATACTCCAGTGGTTGGATGAGTAGGTGTCATGTACTCACATTGTACTTGTCTTGTAATTGGCATCTGAGGAAGTCAATCACTTATGATTATGCTGTCTCAAAAGATCAAATATTCGGCTGGTGCAAAAATAATTGAGTTTTTTGTTATTTTAAAGTTTGATGCTTATTCTTTTAATAAACTATTATTTTCTTATGTTCATCTTGGAGCGTGAATTTTTTTTTTTTTTTATTCAAGCTGAATATTTCCTTTTCATTATTTATTCTGGTTTATTTGAAGCTGTCTAATCAAAAATAGAAAATAAACAAATTTAAATAATTTTGTTGTACGAGTTCAAAACAGGACATAAAGCAGGGGAAACCCCTCACGATATCAACCAAGTATTTGGCAAGGGGACCATCAACATACAGGTCGACATTGGTTCAAAAAATTTCAAAATGGAAATAAGAGCCTTAAAGATGTGAACATCTTTCTGTGATTGACGGCATCCAATTGAGGGCCATTATTGAGGTAGACATACTTGAAACAACTGAAGAGATTGCATTGGAATTAAACGTTGACCATTCAACAGTTGTACCAAATTTGAAAAGTAAAAAACTTTGGCAAATCGTGCAAATGACCCAAATGAAGAACAAAACAACTTGCATGTCATGCAAATGACCCTGCAGAAATTGAACGAGCTAGGCTGGAAACTTTATCTCACCCACCTTACTCACCAAACCTCTCTCTGACCAACTACCACCTTTTCAAGCATTTCAATCACTTCCTGCAGTCCTGGAACCAATGAATGCTTCAAAGGCATTTTGAGCTGTTGCTTGATAAGTTAAAAAATGAACATGTCTTATGATTGTGTTTCTTATTCATGTAAATCATCCAACATGCTGCCTTGTCCTCATCGGTTTCCACTAGAGATGTGCCACTGTTGGTATTTTCAATCGCACATTGTTTGCCGCCTCTACACCAGCAGTAGTTAATGACAATCTGACTGACAGCTGTAAGTAGTCTGAGAACATGTTGGCACAGACTTGCATCTACAAGCAACTAGTTGTAGCAGTGATTTTGATGAATTTCTTTTTTACCCTAAAAGGAACAGGAAGTTTCCCCTCATATTTGCCTCCCAAAAAGGGACAGATTAGCAGTGCAAATGGGAAAGGCATTTTTGTTGGCAGCTATCCAGAGATGTGTACCCTGCATGTGTTCTGTCACACACTCTCTGGCTGGTAGAAGGCTCTTTAAGTTTTCAACAATCTTTTCATAGAGCTATAAAAGAAAATCTATACTTGCTTCCATCCAGTTGTGTGCATCAGAGTTTGCCTCAGTAAATATCTTCAAATGGAGATCTAATTTGAGCTTTAAATTGATTGCTGATGTCTTCCCTTTGCCATATAGTGGAGTGCATAAGAGAAACATCTTGCACATTATGATACAAGTGTGAAATGTAGTGTGTTTACTCTCTACAGGTTTCTTTGTCCGCTTGAAAATCCAATATGGCTGTCACTTTCCAAGATGGCTGCCAAATTGGCCTCCCTAAGTTGATTTTTTTTCATAGAAATGTGAACAGATGACCAATTTGATCTTAAAGTAGATTTGTATATTTTAAAACATGCTGGAATGTGTAACAAAAAAACATTGAAAAAAAAACAAACAAATATTACTAACAAAATTTTATTGGAAAATTAACAAAAACGGATATCAATTTAACTGTATTATGCATATGTGACTGTTTGTCAAGATGGAGCTGTTGAGTGCTATGCATAAAATCCCAGAATTAAATCACATGCCTCTTCTATCACAACGTTTCTCATACAGATGCTTGGTATTCCTGACAATTGACTGCATTCTCTTTTCCACATCCACCCAAACTGCATAAGCAGCATGCTTGGCTTGCTTTCTCACGGTTGCCTCTGTTGATGGAGTTGACTTGTACAGTATCTCTTTACAGGCAAATAAATCTAGTCTTGTTCATCCATACCAGTGGCTGCATTTGATCTGTCATACATGAGTACTATGAATCTTTCCAGCCATTGCAGATCAAGATCATCAACTGATGTTGAATGTTGGCTGATTGAGTGTTTACTTCAAGAATCTTATCCCAGATTTTTCCAAGTCTTCTGTTCAGTCATCTTCCTTTTACCATGGAAGGCAGATACTGCACCACGTGCAGTGAATGCCTGAAAGTATGGTATTCCATTGACTTTCTCAGATCCTATTGCTGAGACTACTTTTTGGATTGGAATCCATTGTACATTGGCTCCTTCACTAAAAGGCAGTCCACATGTACCCAAGACTAAGGTCCAGAAGATAACATTATTTTATCATCAGCCTGTAATTAATTGAACGTTTGGATTGGTCCAAGCAACATTACGCAATTAGTTAATTAGTACACCTTTATTTTTCTCACTTTTCATGAAATCTCTGGTTGGAAGTATGATGCTACTGTTTAACAGATACTATCTTGATGTTGCACCCTTTACCCATCTCTGACATTCATACCATTTATTGGAATGTTCATCATAATGAGCAAATACAAAGTAGATGTCATGGGTTCTGTCAAGTACATTTTCAATAGCTTTCATGTGATGGAAAAGGGGGTGTAGCTAATGAAATCATTGAAAAAATTCCTTTAGGGTGAAAAATTGGCACCCTTTAGAATCTGGAACAATACTCTCTAAACTATCATTTCCAGCAAAAAAGTAACATTCTTATTCTACTTAACACTTATGCTCTAATTCCATCAACTTCTACCTGACTATACTAGCTGTGTATGTAAACAAAGCATCAGAGATGGCAGCATCAAACATTTGGTAAAAATCAGGAATAAGGCTGTATGGCTAAAGTTGATCCTCAAGTTTTACCAAAAGTTTATTCTTTATGACTGATTCAATAGTGGTCTGAATAGTTAAAACAGAAAGCGTCTGAAATTAAGCTGAAGAAAATACTTGTCAAAAATCATAGATATACTTATACATATAATGAGCAACGTGAATTTCTTGGTTTGCACTGTAGTGATTTAAAGTGAGTGAGTATTGTTTGATGCATTGATTGTTAGGGAGTGTGGTGAGAGATGGAGAGATTAGCTTCAACAATGATATGTCATGTGTGGAGGAATGAAGAAGCAAATAATGTGAAGATAGCTAGCAAGAGAAAGAAATGAAAAATCCAGTACACAATATTTGATAAAAAAGTTTTGTATTAATGGTTGTATCTTTCAGCACAGTGAAAAGATTTCTCTGAACAATTTCAATTGAAACTGGTCAGAGAAATCTCTTTGATGTGGCATTTCCTTACTTCTTACTTATCTCTTCTTACTCTCTTTCTTCATTAGACCCCTCTTGTGAAATACTAGTACCTTTTCTCTCTCTCTCTCTCTCTCTCTCTGCCTCTGTCTCTCTCTCTCTATACATACAAGACATTTGGAAGTAATGGCATGTTTTGGAAGATGAGTTTAAGCCTATTCGAATATTTTGAAAACTAAATTTATTTCCCTAGAACATAACCATTATTAGCCTTGGTAATAGCCCACTATGAAACTAATTCTTTTATTCTTTTTTGAAAGAATTTTGGATTCTGGATGAAAAGAATTCAGATAATAATGAATTGATCTTTTCCCTATTTGTTTTGGCACCAAGGAAGTGTTCCAGTGATCTGAATAAATGGAAATTTTCATGGCATTAAATCCAGTAAATAGGTATGTAGAGGTAGATCAGTGCTTCTTAAACTGTTTCAGTGTTATTTATCACAAAATTTCAATCAACTGTGACTAAATTTCCTTTTGCTTTCGATTATTTTCATCTTATTCTCTCGCGTATAATTTCCTACAGAATTCATTTTGTATCAAGAGCAAATAAGTATAAACCAACTCATCTCTTAAATGTTTATTCTATCAATGTTTTTAATACCTTAATAAATATCAAAAATACTAGAATGACGAAAAGTATTAACATAGAAAAATTATTAAAATTTACATTTAGTTAGTGAACAATAGTCTTAGAAGTTAGTATCAGGGTTTTAGAAATAATGTTATCTAATTGTATATGTTTACCACAAAATTATTTTGTTAAATACAAAAAAATATAACCATTTTCAATCACCCCTTTAGTTTCATTCACCCCCCCCCAATAATTTAATTCACCCTTGAGTGAATCATTCATCTGTTTGAAAAGCACCAAGGTTGATCATTTCAACTTCATGATTTGATGTACTTTCTGTAGACCAGATGAGGGCATATTTTGTGTCACTCATCACTCTTGACTATGAAAATCTGCTATGATTGTCTTGCCATATTCTAAAAGTTCATCATAGTAGGAACCTTACGTATTAAATCAATTGCTCACTAAGGCTTACGAATGGAGAGCTTTGGTAGAGATGATAACATGAGGGTTTTGTCTAGAATCACAAATTCTTTTAACAAAGAATAAAAAGAGTTGGTTTCTTTGTCAAGCATGCTTTTGACAAAATTAGGTTTTATTTAAACATTTTAACAAGTTTTTTTCCTCTCCAAAAATGTAATATCACTTCAAAGAATATTGTGTGAAATAGTGATTAATTAAAAAATATGAATCATTCAAACAGTTCAATATTATGCAGTTTGTATTTCAAATTGATACTAATAAAAGTGTCCTTTCTGGAGGAGAAATTATTTCAAAGCATTCGATTATTTTTATGTACTCTACATGCTTAGGCCATAAACATGGCAGTTACTTCACGTATTTGATGGCATATCTTTTCCCCACCTCCAAATGGCTCAAAAGGTAAACTTGACCATCATTGTCTGGCTATACATTAGCCAGAAGTAGTGGAGGAGTTTAAAAACTTGGTGATAAATGAGAGAATTTCAGGGAATACACAGATGCATTTTCTCCTAATATGAAACTAAGCAGGTCGACCGAGGCCTTTTCCATCTCCTTCCTTGACAAGTGTGATTGTGTTAATCCCCGCCATGTCTTACCAGCAAACTTTTCTATCTCATCTCTCCCTCATGCATCAATTGATTAGCATTTTGCTCCATCTGTTATCACTTAATCTTGCTCTATATCTTGCCTTTCTCCATTTTTGTTATTTAATTACTTGTACAATATCCTTCACCCAGTTTCTCTCATCAATCCATATTGATCTTTTTCTATCACTAAGTGTTATTCATAACATTTCTCTCTCCATCTGTCTTTGAGTGGTTTTGTAAGTTCCCAGATGTTGCACCTATATGTCATAGCTGGTATTATGCAATGATTAGCGATTTGCTTTTCTATATGTCTCTATTAGTACCAAATACTTTCCAGCTAACTGTTATGTACTGTCTTTCACTTGCTTTATCAACTGACCTAGGTAAAAATATTTCTTAACTTCTTCTAATGCTTCACCATCTATTCTTATCATCTTTTCTGGGACTTAGTCATCGAATATTACTTTTGTCTTTGTTTTGTTCAATTTTAAACCCATCACCAAAGCTCTTTGCAGCATTGAAAGCACTTTCCATAAAAATAACTGGAGAAACATGGTAATAAGCATAGATGGAGAATATTTGAACAATCCAAAATTCTGTGATGATAATTACAGAAACTACAGCAGATCTACAAAAAATGTTAAGCAGGTCTTATATGCCATCAAATATAGTAATTCATTTTTGATTGTTCATATTCTATGAATGCATGAAAATCCAATGTGGAAACAAGTGTAGCTAAATAATTTACATCTTATTTTTCTAGAGTATGACTACATAAAATTTTCATAATTAAAGGATTACACAGGATCACTTATCTGCAGCTGACTAACTTTGTTTTTATTATTGTTTCTTGTTTTACAGTTGAAGCCACAGAGAAAGAGAAGAAATTCTTTTTGGAGGAAATGGAAGTCCTGAAAATGCTCCCTCCTCACCAGAATGTTATCCACCTGATAGGATGTTACACTCTTCATGGTAAGTAACTCTCTTGTCCCCTAGCTGAATAGTTTGCTTTATCTACGCAGAACAATTATCAGATTTTTAAAGAAACAAAGTCACTTCAAGCAAAAGTCTCTGTATAGTTGCAGTGAAGATGAGAGATATTGTCCATTTGTTTCCTAGAATTCTAGAACATAGTATGAAAGTAATTTGTAACACACATCAAACAGAGCTTATCTAAAGCTGTAATGAATTTTGCCAATATCTCAGAGTTTATTCACACCATTTTGTTGGGGAGCAACACTCTATGTACACTACCACAACAAATAAGCAAATAGCTATTTATAGATTGACAAAATTATTAAAGCCCAGCTGGTTTAGCTTCCTGCTCAAACAACTCAGATATTCCAGGCAAACAGTTGCTTCATATCTCCCATACATAACTGAACTTGAGGTGTAAAATGTCTTCCTTGAAGAGAGAAATGTTGTTAAAAATTAGGTTATTTATTTCCCAAGGGAGTGATTTTGCAAGATGTGGGAACTTTCAGGTAACACCTCACAAAATGCAGCATTTAATCCTTAAAACATCTTATATTATCTTCTCGCTATTTTTGTTGAGCATTTTATATCAACTATTAACTCCCCTGTATTATAGTTATATAGAAACTGGTTTTTGTTGTTTTCAGTTAATGTATATTGATGGCAGAGGTATGCATACAAAGTTTGACTAGTTTTTCTCTGCATCTTATTTCTGTTACTTTTTGCTATATATTGCAATGCTCCTTTCATCTTTGAAAACCATGAAGCAAGCTGAATAAATCAGAAATAAAGAATTATAAACTTGTCAGAAACTTATTCTTTATTTCTGATTCATTCTGTACTTAAAATGAATTTGGTTATTAGTGTATTCAGTGGCAGATTAATCATTTGGTTGAATAGGTTTAAGCCCAAGGGCCTTGGAGGGAGAGAATCCAAATGGCAAAAAATTGTCTCATTGAATGTACCAAAAAATTTTTTCGTGTGTGTCCATTTCTGTACTTTTGTGTGTTTACTATATATGTAGTACATCATCATATACCTGAACAACAAAAAGACCATTTGCTACTCTATGGAGAATCAGTGATCTCTGTGTACACAGAACATGCTCAGAAAAAAGGGAACAACCAAAGTACTCTGTTACTTTGAAGAGTTTCTCTCTCCAGCCCCTTTTACAGAAGACTTTTAAGGGCAAGAAAAGAAAGGAGTCTGTCCTGTTTAACAATCATTCTACTCCATCACTTCATATTCAGTAGATGAGTCTGCCAGGCTAATTCTTATAGAATGTAAAAAGAACTGAACCGACCTTGTTACAGCAATGGAGGATACTATGATGATATTGCAATATCAGAAACTACAAAACATGTTAAGTGACATAAACAGAGAAAGCTATAAAACATAGACAAAAGTAATGTTCAATAATGATGGAAAGCATTTGGTATAAATAGAGACAAACTGAAAAGCAAATTGCGAATATGCTTGAAATGTAAAGTATTCAATCTTTACATAATACCAACTATGATGTATGAGTGCAAAACCTGGAAACCTACAAAAACCACCAGAAACCCATCTCAGAACTGAATAGAGGCCAATGGAGAGAGCAATGCTTGGAATAACGCTTAGCAATTGAAAAAGATCTACACTGATCCAAGAGAGGACCAGGGTGAAGGATATTGTACTAGCAATTAAACAACGAAAATGGAGATGGGCAGGGCACATAGCAAGAAAGAAAGACAGCAGTCAGAGCAGAAGGCCAAACATGGTACCCATGGGACAATTAAGGCAATAGGAAAAAACTGGTCAGAGAGATGAAAGAGAGAAGTTTGTCAGCAAGACATGGCAAATTGTTATAGAAGATGATAAAGGCTTCTGTCCAGCAGTGGACTTATGACAGATGATGATGATGATGATTATGATATATATATATATATATATATATATATATATGTGTGTGTTTTGCCTCAGGGTTCAAATAACTTTTTGCACACCCTGGACCAGCCAACACTCACTCCCACGTATGGTTAAACATTATTTCCTAACTTTAATTTTCTTCAATATATATCCCCTTAGACACAACAACTATGAAAATGGGATGAGTATATCAAGTGCATTAATTAGCAGATTGTGTGATCAAATCTTGGTGTGGGTGTCGCACATCTTCAGGCAGCTTCGAGCAGACTCTCTGGTAGACCTGCACAGACCCACTGGGCCCCTCAGACAGGTCGACATAGTACAATCAGCTTTCCCTATGATTGGTATTAAAATGTTTGAAAGCAGAAATTTTGGTTTCAGATTCCAAACTCTTTCAATCTAATTCAAGATAATTGGCAACCCTTCGTTCCATAAAGGCAAAAAATTTTCAAAATTGATAATGGATGCAGAAAAGAAGGGCAAAAACAAAGTGACTGAAATCCTACAAATGACTAATTGTACTGAATAACAATTGTACAGCTCCACACACTCACTCACTGAATGTTAAATGTTAATTCTTGAAATCAATAAAAATTGAATTTATTTGAATTACTCATTGTTGCAATTCTGCATTTTTCACAATTCTCTCCAGAGCCACAACTAATCGTGTTGGAATATGCAGCTGAGAGTACATTGCGGAATTACCTCCAACGGCATCGTATTGGGCAACAAGAGATTGAGATTACCCAAGGGCAGCACCAGTCGGTACGACTACGTAACCACACCCTCACACCTCAGAAGATGTTTAGCCTTGCCACACAAGTTATCCGAGGGATGGAACATCTGCTACGATTCAAGGTTTGTCGCTTTTCAGATTGAAATGACAATATAAACAAAAATCATCTTTGAGAAGAGTAATTAACATTCCATCTTTTGTTCAAACCATCCAATCACGTTTCAACCAATGCATCCTACGGTTTTCTTCAGGTTTGATATATGTCCATTTTGATACTTACTGTTTGATAAGATTTTTTTCTTTGTACTACCAGAAAAAAAGACTTTTTTCCTTTGCGGATATTGCATGTGGCACCTGGAGAAGGCAGTAGAATTGATTGGCTGAAACATTGTGATAACATCAAAAAAAACATTCGATTGTCTGAATAAAAAGGGTTTTTCTTCATTTACTGAGAAATGCAATTGTTGTGCATGAATATAGGTAAGTGTCTAAAAATGAAGAAATAAATGGAGAAATATAGTGTTTATTAACAAAAAATAACCATATTTACCGGCATATAAGACTCACATTTAAAAGTCTAATTCCAGCCAGCCAGGAGAGTGTCCAAACCTGGCCTTGGCTTTTGACTATTGATTAATCAATTATCTGATTCTATTTCTTCAAGTGCATCTTATATGCAGCTGATGCCAAGGGATCATCTTAATGCTTTGTCCTTTCTTACCCTTCACAGGTCACCTGATTAGTTTGGTGCACTTGAACATTCCTTGTAACCTTGGCTGATCTATCAGGATGCCTTCCATCAGAGTCTTTATCACCCTAAATTTCTTTCTCCTTGATCACAAATTATTTGCTGGTAAAGTTCTGAGGTTGGAATGAAACCCAAGTAGTTAGGTTTAAGTGGTCATCTGCTACCTTCAAAGCAAAGAGAAGACCCTTAAACTCCATGGGAGGTGGCAACTAAGATTATCTCATTCTTCTGCTCATTCTTTACCTGTATCTTTTTATTCTTTCCCTTATCCTCTCCAATCTTCATTTTCCTCCATGTTTTTATCTAAATGTTATACAATCTTGGAATAGTTTCATACGCAAATATCTTCCCACCTTCCTTCCTTAACTTTGATACTTTCTTTCTCTCATCTCCCCTCCAACCTATTTATTTTCCCAACCTAAACTCTCCCTTATGATATTACAGCAGAAGTAACCTTCAAAAGCAGACAAGAAGAAACAGAATAATATCATAGATGATATAAGAATTAAATACTTGTTGTATTGAATGAACCTCCAAAAAGAAATATCTGAAAATGTGAAATTGTATTATTTAAAAAAAAATTATTCTACCCTCCTTTTTGGTTATTTAAAGGAAAAATGTAGATACCTTCTATGATTTTGAGAAGAATCATTATCATTCCAAGAATAATTCAGTCTATTATTCTCATTCTTTTTGTTTTTATTGTCACCTCATTTCAATCCATATTGAAAGACGCGAGTTTGTCTACCAATCCAAAACAGTAAAAACATAAGGAATGCTATCAATATTCCAAATAGCTTTTGGTAGAATGATTTTAATATGAATCTTTTTTTAAAATCCAGTAGTACCTTGGTAAGAATGCAGTGCTGAATGAGACAGCACCCTACTATGTAATGAAGCATAAATAGAAATTGTGCCACCAATCATTTTGAAATATATGTTGCTGTTGAGCCTTAACTAGATGGAATGGATTGGCACTGTGCATCTTATCTGATAGTTACTTTCCAGAGATGTTGATATATCACTAGGTGTCATTATGTAATGCTATAAGATAAATTATTGTTTACGATTATCCTCATACATATAGCACAAAGTGTATAGTATGTAGTTATTTCAGAGACTTCCATGAGGCTGTGCTTTTGCATTATATATTTTGGAAATTTAACATTACAAAATTTCTTGGAAAAAAATATTTGGAAAAGATCATCATTGGGGATAAGTACTAAATAGAGCATAATAGTGAGGTATTACTGTCACCAAAAAATAATCTATTGCTTTCGTTTATGACATTTACACTAAATCTAACTGATCACCATGGCCCTCTGGTTCAGTAGGCAATGGTTCAGTTCATCACCGAATCATACAGAAGTCTTTAAAAATGGTAACTCAATACCTCTCTGCTAAGCACTCAGCATAAAAACTAGGATTGATGAATCTCTTGCTAAAGACTAAAGCAAATCACATTCAATACATCATTTCTCATAAGATCACCTGTTAACCAATGTTAAGCCTGGTCAGTATCTAGATGGGTGACCATTGTGGAATACCAGGTGCCATTAGCAGAATGAAGCCAGAAGTGAGTTTTACTAACAATTGCCCATGGTATAAGTGCAGAATGCTGATACATGAATTCATATATTAAATCTAAATGTACAGAATCTTTTGATAACTTTTGCGTTGCAGTTGATCAGTTACCGCCTTACATCTGCCAACATCCTAGTTACAAGAGGAGGGGTTATTCGTCTCTCAGGCTTTGGCTTTCCTGATGATGTAATGGCCAGGAACCTTTATGAAGCTGTAAGTAAATAATTTTGCTTCAAATATCAATGAAGCCTATTTAACCCTTTGTATACTGTATAATCCAGTAATGTCTGTATAGACAAAGGTATTCCAACAACTTTTAAAAAAAAATAAAGTATAAAATTCTTTTGAATTATGGCAATTTAAATTTCAAGGCCAAAGAATACATTGACTAAAGATTTTGTGATAAACAGTAAATGATGAAGAAACTAGAAATACATCATGATATAGTTATGTTTTTGAAAAATGAAAAAAAATTAGGGATCATGGACTTATCAAAGAATGTTATATTCAAATATCAACAGGTGTACTGATTTCTCAGGAATTTTTTTCTTTAATGTTCTATCTTCAAATTATTGCAAATTGCTCACTTTTGTGTCTCACAGACTTCTCTTCCTGTTCGATGGATGAGTCCCGAATCCATTCAGGAACGAGTCTTCAACCTTCCAGCAGATATTTGGTCTTTTGGAGTCATTTTCTGGGAAATTACTCATTTTGGTAAGTATCAAATTTCATTATTTAATAAAATAGCCATTATGTATATTTGGTATGCAAAGCAATCTAGATGTTATGTAACCATTTAATCTACGAGGCTTCAAATTTTCAAGACACTTATCAAAATCAAGAACCTAAAGCAGGAATTGATCCTGCAACCAGTAGGGGAGCCATTTCAATATAACATTAATTGTCTACGTTGAATGAAACAAATAGAGCAGATATAGACTATGAATAAACAAAATAAGAATTTGGAGTCGGAGTAGTTATTTGTGCTTCTGCATTATCGGTGGCTGTTTAGTTCAGTGGTAAGAGCTATGCTACGCTATCTAGGCCAAATGATATATTCACTGTATGATGGCAAGAGATCATTTCAAAAGAAGATTCACTTCAATATGACACAATTTATAATCATTCTGTCAGATCATATATTCATCTCTAAAGAAATATATCTATATATATATATATATATATATAGAATAGCCCAAGTTCAGTTAGTAATGTTTGCATTAATTCTATTTCTTAGTTTTTAATGCAGATTAGTTTTGAAACATTCTAAAACAAATTTTAGGTAAAAAATTGCAAAATTTGGTATCCAGGCATCAAATTATTTTTTCCCAATATTTTCCTCAACTATAATGTCTTTAAGAAATCCTATTTTCTCAAAAAATATGCCGACATTTCTTATGTTAACCTTATAATATAATTCATTTGGCCAGTATTCTGCTCTGTTTGAAAAGTCTTACACAAAATATCATCCTCAGTTGTTGCTATGGAGGTATCAACCATTGCAAATGAAAGCGATTTTTTTCTTCTGTTTCCATAGCAAAAAAATAACTTTCTTTTGGATTCATGAACTTTTTGTATCAATTAACAAAGAAATTGATTAGTTTTGATCGTCTGATAGAAAATAATCAAAACGTGCTTCATATCCAACAGCTGGTGGATTCATTGAAATAAATTATAAACTCCATGATTAGGAAGATAGAACAAACTCTGAGAAATAGAGGATTAAAGATGGATTTTGCACTTAATTGGCTTCCTTGCTTTTCATGCTAGTCAAACACAAATCTTATTTTCGATGGGTCCACTAATTATATAAATACTGTGAAGCCATGGTTCAACAGACCCCAGTGTAACGGTTTTAGCATTTAATGTACTTTCACTGCAAATGCAATGCGCTTATATGCAATCAGGGATACCAAATCAGCCAATTTATCCTTATCCAGCCAATAATAAGCAGCGATAGTAAATTGCAAAAAATCTGGCCATTTTAAAACAAATAATTTGTCAATTTAATTCTGTTATATAGCTAATTCAAAGCATATATATATATATATATATATATATATATATATATATATATATGTGTGTGTATATGTATATATATGTATATATATATATATATATATATATATATATATATATATATATTTTTTTAGCAATAAATTTTGCTGAAAGTGGGAAAAATTTTGCTCATTTTTGAAGGTCAGTCAAAGCAAATCAAACAACATAAGAAAAATAGTTTTTAATAATTTTCGTTATATTTTCTTAGATCGATAAACAGAATTTCAACCGAAACTTTTGCAATGAGAATATTTTTGGTGTTGGATTCTAATTTATTTTTTAGCAAATATACCAAAAATCGCATTTAGTAAGTGTACAATTTTCATTAATTTTTGAGGCAGTTTTAGCAGAAAATATCAAATTTGATTTGCCAACAGTGCACACATTAAACTCACTTTCACTTTACATCTAAAATGTCTCAGTCATCATCACGTCTTGTTTTCTAAATGAATGTTTTGTTTATATATAAAATGATTCAATGCAGAATTCATTTTCATATTGATTATCAGTTTGGCATTTACTTGTAACTGTATCAGCAATACTTTCAAAATTAGTGTTTTTGTGGCTATCAATTTCTCTCTCTCTTAACAATCTGTCCGTACATGTGGACATAGTTTTATTTTTAGTTTAATTTATTTGATAAAATGCCAATTAGTAATTCCAATGTGAAATGGTACTAATTAAATTAGTTTTTTCTCAAAATTGACAAATTTCTGGGTGTTGAATAAGCCTTAAGGATTAAATGCAAACAAAATTACCTGCAAAAGATTTTACTATTTTTGTATTGAATATATTCAACTGTCCACCAGTATTTCCATTGTTTTGCATGAAAAAAAAAGTTTTGGTGTAAACATCCCTGTTTTGCTTAAATTGAACGAAATTGTGATTAAATTTGTGATCTAAAAAGGAAAAGATTCAGTTTTATTTTGCATGGATTTTGTTTACTTTGCAGTAAGAATGCTGGCATGAATCCAGGTACAAGGGCATCAAGTTAAAAAGACATTTGTGTTGTACAAATTACTGCAAGTTATCGTGTTTGGACAAGAGGCATCAGTCAAAAGGAAAACAGTCATTACGAAAATTTCAACTGACTTTGTTCTATTCAAGTAATTTCATTGAAAATTATTTTGTTTTGTAAATTCGAATAGATTAACATTCAATCGTTTATTTTGTACCTTTGACTTCATTTCCACTTTAACATCTCAGGAACATGTTGTTTAAATATGATAAAAATTGTATTTTTTAGTACTTATTTATGACTTTCAAAAATTTTGTAAATTCAAATGAGTGAAAATTTTTTATTCTGTACAATATATCACAGGTAGAAGACTAGAATAATTAATCCATATTTTTCAAATCATACTTTTATAATACCATATTAAGATAGATATTTTAATTGTTAAAAAAATGTCTTGACTTATTTGTTTTGACATTTTTTTAACAATTGAAATATCTACGTTAATATGGTATTTTTTATCCAAAGTCTCTAAAAAGTATACTTTCTGATGATTATGTTGCTTAATTATACCTTTTAGTTGAAAAAAAATACTTATAAGAGACTTTGGAGTGACTTCTGTGGACAAACGGTACAGAATAAAAAAAATAAAATCACTATAAAACTTTTATTCCTTTAAATTTACAAAATGAATTAGTTGAATTCATTTAAAAGGCATACCTTTCAACTGAAAATTTTTGTACAAATCTAGGGTACAAAATAAACAGTAAAATGTTTATTTATTCAAATTGACAAAAAAAAATACCAAATCAAATTTCTTGAAAGTAAAAATTTGGTTAAAAAATTTGTAACTACTGTTATCATTTGCTGCCTTTTGTCTGAACGCAATAGTAACTTGCTGTCATTTTGACTTGATGCCTTTGTATCAACCACCACTGAGAACCAGTGTCAGATAAAAACTTCATTATCATAATTTATATATTGAATGAATATATATTCATTCGAGCTACAAAAAAGATACTGAAACTTTATAAATCAAGGACGCCTGTTTTGTTTTAGGCATAGCTTGTGGACTTTAGTATTTTAAAAATACATTTTACACTCTGAAGTTTAATCAAATTAACAAGCACACTAATTTAACAATACAAGCTCGCTTATGATAATGGAGACTATTAGAATATAAAAAATTCATTCAATGCAAATTTTGATAAAAAGCTTATAGGAATTTATAACAATGTTTTAATGTCATTTAATGAACAAATGTGTTATTAGATAAAAGTAGAATGTCGCTAAGATTTTGTTTGAAAAGATCTAAATGGCATCTGAAAAGTAGCACACATGAAGGTGAACAAAAGATTTCAACATGGCAGCTAGACATTTGCCTGACCATGTGGAAACACAAATATTGGAGGAATTTACATGAATAATAGAGGAATGGAGAACAAAAACTACATGAATTGATAATTAAAACAATGTTCAAACAAAAATGAATACAAAATGGAACATATAGGTATAGTGTGTGAGGGAGAGAAGTAATGGTTATTGGTTCTGTGTAGTGATGTGACTGTAGTTGCTTTGAGTTTATTGCCATTGCTGTCATGTCATGATAAATTTTGTTGAAGGAGACAGAAGTGGCTATCTTGTGTAGATGTAACATCCGATGGCTATTTTATATCTTTGTTGGAAGAGAGAATATGCATGCCAAATATGAATATTGACGCGGAGATTAAACAGCAACCATTATCGCAATATAGACACATACAAAAGATGATATATGATGGTCACAGTAAAAGAATGGGAACTACTTTGTCTGCAAGGTTAGAAAGAAAGAAGGGAAGAGAGAAAGGGGGAAGTAACCCACTAAGAAACTTAGGGCAAATGAACGAGTGTTCAGAGCTTTTATAGACAGTAGATAAAGGAAGTGACGTTTTGCGTATGTAGCTAGATTTAAGGTTTTATATCTAAAGGTAATACTTTACTTTATTTTCGTATTAAATTTTAACTAAAAACAAAGGAGCCACTACACATTTAAAAAGGTGTACGTACAATATTGATAATGATTTTTTGGTAAAAGAAGTTGTTCATATATCTTTTTTACTCATACATTGTATTTGCCAATCCAGTAAAAATTCTCTATAAAGTCTTCTTGAATAGAAGTATTGATCAAAACAACCAGCAAGTGCTTCTAAGTGTTGACTGACATCGCAAATTATCAAATCGACATTGACCGATGAATTGTTGCTAATGTAATCAGAGAAGTTTGGAAACATATCCAGAATCTTTTTGTTAATTCTTGTTTCCCATGAACTGAGTTTCTTCTTAGATGCTGCAATCTTGTCAAGTTTTCTCAAAATG
The DNA here is from genome assembly GCA_963457665.1 of Thysanoteuthis rhombus. NCBI lineage: Eukaryota > Metazoa > Mollusca > Cephalopoda > Oegopsida > Thysanoteuthidae > Thysanoteuthis > Thysanoteuthis major. The sequence goes on along the minus strand of OY735221.1, from coordinate 20,789,928 downwards.
TTTGAATCTCATCCTGCAATGATGAATTCAGTCCACTCACAGAGTTGAATATATCTACAAGGTGTGCAAGTCTGCCAAGCCAAATTTAATCAACCATGATTGAAACAAGGTCAGCATTATATTCCATCAGAAATACCAGTAGTCCTTCTTGAAATTTAAAAACATGCTGTAATATTCTGCCATGAGAAAGCCGCTGTACTTGTGCATGAAGCAAAATGTTAGAATACTCTGCCCCCCCCCCCATCTCTTCACAAATCATAGCAAAGATCCGGATGTACGGTAGTCTGGTTTTCATAAAATTTTATCACAGTGATGTTGGATGTTTCTTTCTCCACATGTCCCATAACATCAGAATATCGTCCAGTTGTTGATGCTGCACCATCTGTGCATGTTCCAATGCAATGACCTTCCTTTCCATGGAGAATAAGCCAGGTTTGAAAAACATATTTTTCATGTTTTAGAAGGTGTTTCAGTTTACCACATAGTTATAATGCTAAACCAAATCCTGAGATTCTGTCGGCTGAAAATTGCTACTATATGGAATAAATTGGATACCTTCCTTGTGAAAAAAAATCTCACAACAATTTGTATAAAGAAGAAAAATGAAGCATGAAGGAAACTTTTTGCAGCAAAGTACTATTTTAGCATCCTAACAGGAGGTAATTGATGTCAATGATATCACACACATGCTCACTCAAAGTTAAAAAAAGGTAAACAAACATTTATATTACCTAAGACACAAAAACAGTAAATAACCCCTTATGCCATAACAGAAATTTTTTGTGAAAAAAAAATTCCAGGATTCTGACAAACGTGAGAAAACAAAGAAAAAAAAATCCAATTTGTGTGCATAGAAAAGATGTATGAGCAACTCTTTTGAAATCAATTACCCTCCTTTGTTCTATATTAATTTTCAAAACATATATCATTGAATGGTGAAAACTTCATGCTTTTATCTTTACTACTTTCCTAGACACAGGTCAGTTCTATGATTAATACATTTCATAAAAACAATAATTATTTTTAAGATTTATGACATTACAAGGAGGCTTACAATCATTTCTAAATACCCCAAATAGAATGAAATATGGTATGCGTACTAATTAATTATTGATCATCATATGATATAAAATGACATTGGAAAAAATACCTTATTACTACATGAATTTTCTGTTTCTTGTAAAGAGCTACTATATGGAAGTATGAAATTGTTAGTTTCTATTTACTTAATTTTTTTACTTTATTCGAGAAATTTGAATTTTCTCAAGACTATAATTTCAGGCTTTTCTAGTTTTTTTACGCATAGGTAAATAATCTGTTTTCTGTTGGTTATTTCTGTCAGTCTTTTTTTCAGTTCTTGAAAAAAACACTTTTCCAAGAAATAGAGAAATGAAAATAATAATTCTATAATTTATTTTTTAGTCTTCCTTGCTAATTGACAGTGTAAAATGCATACATAAACATACATACTCATAAGCACACTGATGTCATTATTACACACTTACACTCACATTACATGCCATATGCAAATATTTGTGCACACGTGGATGAATGCACATTCATTCAACATGTTTGCATATAAAGATGTGTACATGTATTTGTTTGTGGCATGTATATGTGTACATATTATTCAAAGTGTCACGGATAACACACACTTATAATTCCCTTTTCCAACCTTTTTCACTCACAACTCAGCAGGAAACTGTCATAATTGACACATATATATATATATGTCATGTCAGATTCAGTGTGTTCCCAGGGACTAGGAGAAGCTTGAGTGCCTGCAGTTAGGCTAGGATGTTTCTTTCTTTGAAAGTAATATTATTTGAGCTAAAATATTAGTGTACAGATAAAAAATCATTATTTGTCTTCAAAAAGATTTGAATACATACCGGTCATGACAATGCATGATCAAACTCTACCACATGAATGAATATTGTTAGGCATCTTTGCCCCCCCGCCCCCCCCCCCGCTACATCCTGCGGACCATAGTTTGAAAACCTCAGATCCAGGGGACTGTCAACAAACATTCAACTCAATATTGGTTCAAAAAATTTTGAAAAGGAGACAAAAACCTTGAAGATATGGTTGTTTTATAATGATTGACAACATTCAATTGAGAGTCATTATTGAGGTGGACACTCACAAAACAACTGAATGTTAGGATATGACTTCATAAATGGAGTGTGCTGGCCAGGAATGGGTCAGCCTATACAATAATCCTGCCATAGTGTAGGGCCCAAGTCATTGAGGGGGCCCACTGATAACTCAACAATGGCTCGGAAATGATTGAATTCATTAGTTTTGATGTTATTTGAAAATGACGTCACCACCTCAATGACGTTTGAAACCATCATTGGACAGTTTTCTCACAATAAGTCCCCACAAAAGTCTTTATTTTGAATACTTTTACTTTGTTCCTGTTTCAATATAGACTTACTGTTCAGATCTCATATGATTTTAATATGACATGTGTCATGGGGCCTATTCTGGTTTTAATCTGACCCTGCTGTTGGCTGTATAGTTGGGTGGGGGGAGAAGCAAAAAGCCCCTTAGAACAAAGTATGACAACCCAAAATACAGAAGACACCAGAGAAAGTTCTGAGGGTATAATAGCCAAAATTGAAAATGATACAATAAAAAAAAACTACAAAAATAAGGATCTTAGTCAGAATGAACTGAAATGATAATAGCACTTTATCTAAAAACAAAATTCAAGCGACTGAAAGTTAGGATGACGGTAAAAACTTATCAAAATTAATGATAATGTTCCAATACTTTATCCAAGAATGAAATCTGAGAAAAAAATTAATTAATCAAAAATATTGTTGTATTAAAAGACTCATCATCATCAGTCTTTTATCGTCCGTCGTTGGACATGGACCTTCCTCTGAATTCACCACATCTCACTATAGTGTACGTCGTGAAGCCAATACTTTCAGAATTTGTCAAGTTCATCTCTCCATCTTCTATTCTGCTGGCTCCGGTTGCACATGTAATCTCTGGGGATCCATGTCATGAGCTGTGAAGTCCATTAGTTGTTTGCCATTCTTGCAACATGGCCAGCCCATTGCCATTTGAAGTTTCTTGTGGATTCTATGAGGTCTCGGACTGTATCCACTTTTCCAGTAGGTTAGCATGTTTTCTTCTGTATTTTAGGGTATTAATGGGTTAAGGTCAGGTTAAGATGATGGAAAATTTATTATTTTATTAATTAATAAAACAATAAATTTTCCATCATCTTAACCCGACCTTTATCATCCTCCATTGTTGATAAGAGAGGAGTCAAATTAGTCATTCTCACCGATTCAAAGTGCTGTAACAGCAAAATGTAACTAAATTCATTTCTTTCAAATATGAGTTATTCTAGAGATGGTGTTGTCTACTTTTAGGTTTGACTCCTTATCCTACAATGGGACCCCAGGAAGTTTGTGAAAAAGTTGTGGCAGGCTACAGAATGCCACAACCTCCACAGTGCAGTGCAGAATTGTAAGTTTTTATTCTTTTCCATTAATTTTCATTACTATTGATCAATAACCAGTCTTTTTATCACAACTTTCTAGGGCAAATATTATCTGACCATTAAAGGAATGGTCAGAGAGAATATGACCTAGAATGTGATAAAAAGCAACAATAAAATGAATGAAAGATGAGGCGTATGTTAATGAAGAGAATACTTCTAGTGAAAAAATGAAGGAAAGACTTGTCAAAGATTTTTAATGAAAATGCATCATCTTACACTTATTTTAAGAGTTTTAAAAACAAAATTGGATAAGATGAAGAAAAGACTGGTCAAAAATTAGTAATGAGAATACAACTTTAATGGTCTGAGTTTATTTAATGTGGAACGTTGTCATAAAATTCAAAATAAGACAAAGAAAAGACTAGATAAAGATTAATAATGAAAATACTTCATTTCAGAGAGTATTCAACTGAGAACATTGCATTAAGAGCAACAAAAAGGAGAAGAAATGACTACATCTCAGACATATCATAACAGTCATAACAGGGTATTTGTGGCCAGTCAGTGGGTATTTGTGGCCAATCAGGGCTGAATTGAAGTTTGATGGGGCCCAATCCCTAAGGATCCTTCTATTTGTATTAAGCTAATATTTTCAAACATATAAAAAAAAATTATATATTCATAGAATTATGATGTTTAATCCAGGTACTTTATGGATGAATTATCTATCTCTCTCTATAACATTATAAATCCTCAAACAATTTTGACAAGACATACTTTTTTACAGCAAAAAATAAAATTAGAATATTCTTATCTTGAGCCATTGTTTGCATTGCCTTACTTACAACCCTCTTTCAGTCTATATTAAGCTTTATGAATACTTATGACACATATTGGAAATGTTAACTGAAGGTAATAAAAATAAAACTGTTTCTTTTTTCAGGTATGGATTACTGCTCTCTTGCTGGCAATCCCAGCCAGCCAACCGGCCGTCATTGGAAGAATTGCATCACTTGATGAAGAACATGTCACGAGTGCATTCAGATCACATCCTTTTTGAGAAAATGCCAGAATACCAACGATCATCTCCTTATGACCAACTAGACAGTGATTTGTGAACATTATTTTACACAACAGTAACTTCATGACAAAACTACACTTTTTTTGTGAAGTTGAATTCATGCTGCCCAACAATAACAATAAGAGCAGCAAAAACGATTGAGTGGATGTTGCGTTGTGGTCATTCTATCATTGAACTGTGTGCTTGTCCTGTTGCACAAAACCCACCCTGGATAGTCAAACATGTTCTGCATAATATTCACCCTTGTCAGAATAACATGTACTGCTTGCTGCACAAAATCCACCCTTGTCAATGCAACATGTTCCGCCTGTTGCACAAAACCCACCCTGGATAGTCAAACATGTTCTGCATAATATTCACCCTTGTCAGAATAACATGTACTGCTTGCTGCACAAAACCCACCCTTGTCAATGCAACATGTTCCGCCTGCTGCACAACACTTACCCACTTTTTGTCAGTCCAACATATTCTGCACAACACCCCCCCCCCTTTCGTCAGACCAAACTTTGCAGAATGTACACTAATTACAGATATGGAATATACTAATCTGAACATAGTAACTTTGAATTTTAGGAAGAGAATACAGTTCACATCAGATGTTTCTTAAATAGTAAAGATAACTAAGAAGTCAATTTATTACATTTTTTTTAATCAATTGTCTTTTTCATTTGCCCTCAACCTCATCATCATCATTATCATTATCATCATCATCATCATCATCATCACCATCACCATCATCATCTTCATCAGTATCAGTCTTTTAATGTCCATCATTGGACATAGACATTCTCCAGGATTTACCACAATTCTCTATCGTGGGCGTCGCAGAGCCAGTACTTCTGAATTTGTCTAATTTGTCTCTCCATCTAATACTCTGCCGACTTTGGTTGCACATATGATCTCTGGGGATCCATGTCGTGAGTTACGATGTCCATTAGTTATCTACTATTCTTGTAACATGGCCAGCCCATTGCCATTTGAGATTTTTAATGGATTCTATGATGTCCCTGACTCTTATCTTCTCCCAGATGTATTGTGCTGTCTTGTGGTCTCTCCATGTGAAGTTGAGTATGTGCACATGTTGGCAGGGGTAGTATTATCTAAGTTGGAACAAATGATGGCAAAAATAATATGGGCCCCCCAATTAATGAAATCTTTCATCTATTAATGTTCCTTCTCTGCTATACAAAGACTGAAAGAGTATATATATATATATATGTGTATGTGTGTATGTTTATAGTGATGAAAGTAAATTCAAAAAGAAAAGTACAAATACTGCAAATATTACTAGAATAGCAATGCAATGGAAGTAACTAGAGTTTTATTAGCAGGAGGTAAAAAAACGAAAGATAGTGAAGCGAAAATATAGGAAATTATGAGTAATTCCATCTGATGTGAATGAAATTCATACGTAAATCATGAGTATACTAATTATACCAAAAAAATCAAGCACCTCATCTATAAAAATAATACCTGACACATGGTGAGTATATATATATATGTATATATATATATATATATATATATATATATATATATATATATATATATATATATATATATATATATATATATATACATATATATAAATATGAATATTTATATAAATAATGAATATTTCCTTATTCAAATTGTCAGACAGTAATATCCATTACTTATCATACTGTCCACAGAGGAACAATAATATGTATATAGATATACATACATACCTGTAGATCTGAGACTAACAGACCACATGAACAAAACTGGCCAACGATTGGAGAAGGAATGGATGTTATTTTTTAGCTCTGTCCACTGTCAGAGTCCCATTGGCTAAGTTGGTTAATCTACATAGGTGCTCTCATGATAATGGGTGGGGGTTCATATCCCACCGGGGGCTCATTCCTTTATTTTCCAATCATTGCCATGTTTTGCTCACTACTAAAAATAATTCAATTCAAGCTAAATAAAGTTCCTAAGATAGTGTCTCCTTATATATATACACATATATATATATATATATATATATATATATATATATATATATATATATATATATATATATATATAGTGGATTCCAGTAAAGCGGAACACATCTACACTACAATTTTTGGTCCCTTTATAAGTGGTTGCTGTTTTTAAACTTTTTTTTTCAAGCCAAAATATCATATAAGTTTGATTCTGTTTTAGCATAATATGTCCCACTATGCAGCTATTCTTTGAAACTGATGTTCCATTTAAGCAGAATCCACTGAAATATATAATATGAAATTACAAAAATGTACTTTTATATCATACATTATAAATATTTCATTTGCACTCACTATTGTTTTATACACACGTGGACAGTCCAAATGGTATTTTACATGGTGGTTGTGTAGTGCCTTAAAATGTCTGCTTCAGATTAAAGAAGAGACTGACCACTGAATGAGGCTATTGATTAAGAAGGGACTGTCCACTAAAGAATTCTATTTGATTATGATCTATAATTCATAAGATCTCAAGGGAAAAGGCATCTAAAATGGAAATGAGAATTACCCAACTAAAATTTTTTAAATGCCCACCCTCTAATTTTGTTTTGTCTTCAAATTGCAAATGTTTTTAACATGAATTTCGTTAGATGGGGTGTTTCATTGAATGTGGTATAGTTGGATTATTCTCCTCATCAATGTTGCTCATTTTTTCACATTTCAGCCATGTATCATCTAGACTTCTTCAGGAATTAGTTCCCATATTCCAGAACAAAGAACATTTGAAGAAAGACAGAGGCACACGGCTGAAAAGTTGTGAAAAAATGAGTAACATAGATTAGTAAAAGAGTCTGACTCTACCACATACACAGATTTATTTGTATTATATGAAACAAATGAAAATATTGTACAAAATAACTTTACTATCGTTTCTTTATTGTTGTCAGTAGTTTCATTTTAGAAATGAATTCATACTCATCCCCAGGTATTATGGATCTCCTATCAGTATTCATTTCATCTCAATTCATTTTTGTATTTAAATTATCATCATCTTACACATGAAAAAATTGACAGGACAATCATCCTTTATGCTGAACAATCTCATCTGCTCTTCTCTGGCACATTTTCTTCCTATTTACATTGACTTCCAATTTTTAAACATTCAAATGTAGTCCATCTTTTAAAGTTTAGAATTTTCATTCAACTCCTGATATCATACATTGCTGAAAACTACTTGAGCTCTTCTGTAGTGAAAACCATATTGGCAACACTTATTTATTTAAAAACTTATTTATCTGACAAATTTAAAAAAAAAATGAAACAAACAGAACTTTCATCAGCGGTTACTCCCCTTGTTATTAACATCTCAATTTACTTGTCTAAGTATCAAAGTATCAACAAATTTGAATAGTTTTCCATCACAGATGTTTGTATGTAAATATGGGCCGGGGGGGGGGGGGGGCTTTCAATCATGGGGTATTTAAACAGTTATTCATCTTCTTGATATTCTTCACACAAATCTTCTTATGTAATGTTTTGCTACTGGTTGTCACTGTCCAGAGTCAAAGAAAATAATCATTTTCTCAATTATTATCCAGTTTTGTTTATTTTTGCACAAAAGTTATGATTATCAAGCATTTGAAATAGAGACGTAAAAGTATCCTGTCAATTCTCTTAACTACCATGCCCAAGTGAATAGTATGTTTTTAATAAGATTTGTGTATTGTATATGATGACATATAAGACCCTCATACTTCTCTGAAGTTTTCTCATTTATTTGTTTTTAAGGCCTCGTGTTTTGGCCAACGTAGGACTGGACAACGAAAAATTATCTTTTTAGCTATTTATTGGAAGGGGGTCTTATATGTCATCGAATACATCATATTACATTGTAACTAGAGTGAAAAAAACATCATTTTATTTTCAAGATTGAAATGATAAGCTAGAAGAAATTTGTAATTTGTACAATGGAATTATTAACGTTTACCAGAGAACTTATCCCATCTTTGCCGTTATCTTCTCATAGTTAGGATAACAACAATCGGCTTTATGCAAACTCATTATTTACTTCTGCCAATAAAGTTGGAAGAGATACATGTATTCACTTGTATTCACTACCTGTTAGTCCAAACAATATCTGCAAAAGTTCTAATGACAATTTCTTTAAGGGCTGTGGAAGAAGTGGTTTAATTTGGGGGCAGATCTAAGAATTTGTTTTCTATTGAGAGATATTCTTATTATTGCACTGGAAAGATGATAAGAAATTGTGAATTTAAATTTAAAGTGAAATAACTCAATATTTGCATATTTGAAGATCTCTTTTGTTATTTTCAAATTTCATTTTGTTCAGTTTTTTGTTTGCATAGAGGATCGGCAGAGGTTTATGCACTCTAAGTGTTTTGTAGTTCTTATTTTATTGACAAAAGACACAATATTTCCATAAGCAAGGAATATATGTATTGTATGCAAACACAATATCACTTTCTACACTACTTGTACATGGACATGATGCCTTTTTGTACAAATTGATAGATATTACAAAACAATATATATCGTACAATAGTCCTCCCATCAAATGATGACCTTTCATTCAGGTATCAATGATAAGATGACACAACAGAACTGGTACTAATACCAATAGATTGTGTGCTTTAGTTTTGTTCATGTTGCTTGGAATGTGACTACCACAATCAGTGCAGTTTCTAAATTTTCTTTCAGTGTATTTCCATTTCCCTGTTTTATTTAGATGGGCAGCTCTGTAAATCATATTATTTGATCTGAACAAGAGATATATCAGCAGCCATTTCTTTAGCATTCAGATAGTAAGTCTTTTTATTTTACCAATTTCCATTGATATGCCTACATTGTTTTTGAAAGATAGCAATAAGCATCCAGTTGCACCCGCAAAAATTTAGCTGCAGTATTACATAATGCATACTTATGACAGATTTATAGAGGACAATGAGATTACATTAAATCCAAGTTTCATATCTCTATATCTATACAGTTTATCAATACTAGTTTAGCCATGCTGTCAAAAGATGAATAAATTGAAAATTGCACTCGACTTGAAAAATATCAATTTTGAAAAAGCACTTACGATTACTCTGGATTTTTTTGTTAGACCAGAATGAACCCAGATTTTCTAAGCATTTGCAAAAACAAAGAGAGGAATTACTCTATAATTAGTATTCAATAATTATCTCCTTTGACAAATCTTACAGACAAAAAACATTATATAAGTTGATTCTATTCCTTCTTTTGAGCAAATTAAAACGACAACTTACTTAATGAATGTGAGTAATCACACACATATATTTACTCTCAATAGAAGTGACACGAACAGCAGTTTGGTAACCTACATAGATAAGCTCTGTTTAAAAACAACATTTTTTTTCATGGAATAACATCCATTATGGTAATACCCTATATGAAATAACAAACTACATGTATATCATAAGCTATATATTAAAATCAGCTGAAAGGGAGGTGGTGTTTGATCAACACTGCTGGGGTGCCATGTTATTATAACTGATTCGTTTTTTAAATCCCTGAAACAGCTACTTGGTAAACAACTGATGATCCCAACAAGAGAAAAATTACATGTAATAACAAAGTATGCGTGAAACATGAAAAAACACCAACAAAAATTGCATTCAAAGATATTGGGAAATGAGTGATTAAAGTGACACAAAAAAGTTTTTTAATGTGTTTAGTGTTTGAAGCTGTAATGCTTTATAGACTATATACATATATATATAAATACATATATATATATATATATATATATATATATATATATATATATATATATATATATATATATATATATATATAGCTCCTGTTGGCAACTCTTGATTTTTTTATGTAAAATTAGTTGAAACTTTTTCTCTTCATAATTTTTGGTAAAATGAAATGAATTCATTTTTAGTAATAGTTTGGGGTTAGATTTATTACTTTTTTAGATTTACTGAACCTGAAGTGACAGTGACAAACATTAAAAGCTTAATTAGGTTGTTCAGTTACAGAATATTAAGTAATAACAGCTAATACTATATGTGACAGATATGGCTCTTACTGCAAATATGATGTATATTATAGTATGCGTGTGTTTCTCACTGCTCCCTTCAGGGAGAATGAGACCCATGGAAAAGAAGCAACATTGTCTTCGATATTGAATATAATTTTGAGAAGAGTTATTTACATTCCAACTTTTTTTGGACATTCCAATCTCTTCTCCCTACCCATTATGTAGTTGTCACAACGGTTTTGCCAATCCATTCTAGGGCACTTCAGGTGTAATAAAAAATTTTTTTAAATTTTTTGGTTTCTTCCTCCTTCAGAGTCTCTTTCTTTACAGATATTACATATTACACCTGAAGATTTTTGAATGGATTGGCTGAAATGTTGTGTTGACACTATCAAAAATAGGAAGGAGAGATTGAATTGTTCAAACTACACTTAGAATTCTCTTTGATCTCATATTTTTTGGTTCCATTTCCTCTGTCTTTCAGAAACAAATCCATCAGATTCTGTTTGTTATTTTCCTTCCTCCCAACCAACCACAAAACGAAACAAGGGAGACAATTTTGGAGTTCAATTTTGAACATTTTTGCCTAGTCATTTCTCTCACAGTACATAGACATTGAAATCACCATGGATAGTGGACTCTCCAAAGATAATATTGCTTTCTAAATTATAATCACACACACTTATGAAATGAATACGTGCAAACAAAAATTTTCTTTCAGTTACAATTTTGTTTTTTTATTGTTTTTTTTAATTTTCATCGTTACTTTTCCATGACCCATCGCTGATGGTTATAATAAGTGTTACAGCAGGCAGCTGTTTTCATCAATACTCGTGCTGTTAGTCTATGGCAGTGAGCAATCAGCACAGATCAGAAAGAAAAATAAGCTCCAGTTACAAGGATTCATCTAATGAATAAAAAAAAAAAGAACTAACAAAAATGTTTAAATGATCAGACCTCAAGTGAAAAAACATTCTCTCAAATACTTCTAAGATTCTCATTTCATTGAAAAAAATTACTGTTATCAATACTGCTTTTTATCATCATCATTACCATTGTTGTTGTTATTTTTATCATTATTAATAATTTGATAATAATTGTCATCATTATTTACATGTAACACCACGTCCTCATATTCAAATATCAGTTTTGTAACACAATTACAGGTGTCCCCCAGTTAACAATTGGGTTCCATTCCAATGACCAGATCATTGAATGAAAGCCTTTTTTAAGGCTTCAAAATCCAACCTTTCAACACTGTTTTTCTAAATTGTTTTCAATTTTATCATAATGAGTTTTCACAATTTCAAAATCTTTTAAAAGGTTTTATACATTGTACTGTGTTGTAAGCTTTCACTGTAAACCTAATTTTTTTTGTACATGTGTGTGTGTGTGTGTTCCTTCTTCATATGACATTTTATGTACACTATTTTGCTATAAACAAAGAATGATTTGTTTTTATACTTTTGGGGGGACACTACTTACAGCCAATTGTCCACATGCCTACTATTATATCTATTCTCACCTTCTTCTTATGAACATGTGAATCGATTCGTCTCTTTGGAGAGTTTTTAATTACTTATGGGTAGAGTATATTAATGTCCAAAAAAAGAATTCATAAAATAGAAACAGATTAAGTGCTATCTGATTTTCATCAATCTTTTTATAAAAAAAAATTACTGAAAAAAAAAACTGAAGTAAATACATCAATTTGAAGTATTATTATTCATTTTTTATCTACTATTCACTTTCATCTTAATTGTTATTGCTTACTACTGCAGCTATTGTAGCCTGCTTACTTCTACAGCAATCAATAAATGGGTAAATAAATTTACAGTGTTGATCGGAATAGATTCCTGGTGGGAATCAAACTCACAACTAAACTTACTATCTCTATATATTGAGATGAAAGGGCGTCAATTCAAGGGTTTGATTTGTAATGGCACTTGCCACTGAGTTCCAATAGATCAATGGTTAGAACATTTGTGTTGAGCAAGATCTCCTCTGGCACAGAGGGATGTGAGTTCAACATAACATAAACATATTTATTTTTTTCATTCCAATCTGCACTACAGAAGGGAACCGAGCCCAGGTTTAGTTGCAATAAAAAGCAACAACAATTAAAATGAAAGTAAGTAGAAAAAATTAGAATAATAATAATACAATTCGAATTGATGCATTTAATTCTCTTTTTCTTTCTGTGATTTTCTTTTATAAATCTCTAAGGGCAGATATTTGGTCTAGTTTTTTATTATTTGTGCATCGTTTTTAATACTGATTAACCTTACTATCAGAAAGGTCAGTTATTCCTGATACTATAAACAAAAAGTGAGTAAATAAAACTTTTTGGAGATAAGATACATCAAAAATGATGTACATATATTGTAAGATTTGGAGAGATTTTCAATGAAAATTCTGCTAATATAGCATTTACAAAAAAAAAAAGAAACACAACTCTTACACTCTTGTAGTGAGGAGGAGAGTAAGAGCCAGAGTTTTTAAAGTTCTTAAAGAGAGAAAGAATGTTAAGGTTTTGATAGGGATAATCACCTCCCCTTTCTTTGACTCTGGTTCTAAAAACCCTCTGTCACTTGTATGTTCTGTTTTAAAGCTTAAATATAGATTTTCTATTGTGAATGGATCAATGCCCCCAGAAAACATCTGTGGATGGTGATTTTCAAAGTCTAGCTTGATAAGAATCTGCTATGAACTCACATAAATGTTCACCAAAAAATTCATGGAGTTATTTTGAATAGATTTTACAGTAGGTTGTCACATACATATACATTTGGTGAATTACAATAAGATTGTTCAAAAAAGCAGTATTCATTTTTCTTTAAATTTTAAAACAATGTTTCTAGCCCAGAATCGAAAATAAAAGTGGCTTATGTGAAATTTGTCAGTCTGATTGGTTGTGGTTGCTATTAATGAACAAGTTGGTCATCAACTAGAGGACACCTGTACTGTTATCCATGTCTTACCACTGGAACATTTTGATTTGTTATTGATTTTTTTTTTCATGCATTATGTAGAAGAAATGATCTGTAAAAGATGGAAAATATCCTTTTTGGGACACAAATGGCATGTATCACAACAAAATGTTTGGGGTGGAGGAACAGGTTTTGTATCAATGTCTGTGTATAGGGGGGAAGCTGGAAACATTTAGAAATAAAGATGGAATTCATTTGAAATTTTGCCTTTTTCAAATTTTGTTATTGTTCGTTTCATTTTTTTCAATTGTTTGGAAGAAATTTCCTTGTCCTGAATTTTTTTTACATCAGCAGGTAATAGAAGACAATTGATCGATCGAAATGGAGACAGTGAAAGCAATGATTTTTCAAGAGCAACTGGGGAGATATTTTACAAGAAATTTCCTCTTCTGGTAGCAAATCAAGTAGTGATTTGTGATAATTCACAGACAGTGATGAAGGTTGTGAAAACAATGATTGTCTTGGAGCAACTGAAGAGATCTCCCACAAGAAATTACACTATTTTGAGTTTTCTTTTTTGGGCCGTAAATCAGATTTGATTCAAACCAATTCATGAATGGCGAGTACATGAAGCAGCTGATAAGATATTTTGCAGATAAGACATTACTCAAAAACATTCTTGTTCAAAGGAAGACAAGAGTCTATTTCTAACTTGACTGTATTCTGAGAAAAACAAAATTTCATCATTAATCTTTCAGCACAGTATAGATTTTGCCTGAATTTCTGAAATGAGGAATTATCATTATTATACACTTTACATGGACTGGTGTCCTCATTTGGATTGTTATAGCCACAATGTTATGGTATTTGTGCCCTTCTCCAGATATCTGTTGTAGTTCTAGGAAATTTGAACTGAACCCTTTATTCAATACATGGGGATAGATTGTTTTTATTCCACTGTCCATGTTAGAGGCAGAATACAAGATACACTAAACTAATGCTTTTATCCACTTGGATGATCATGGTGAACTTATGATATGCTGAAGGTTTTTGAATGACAAGTGATGGACTTTTTAATTGTCAAACTACAATTTTAGGAGTTGGATTTATTTTCCTACCCAAGCAACAATGACACCAAATTCAGACTTGTGGTTAAGACTAAAAAGTGAAAAGATTATAGAATATAAATGATGATAATGAAAGAAGGGGAAAAAGAGACAAATTCTATTCCTACGTCATTAATCAATGAAAGAGAGAAAGAGAAGATGCCATGCTAGATTGAATTATCTCGTGTCACTAACCATCTTTTTTTTAATTAAAATTTATTCTTTCTTTTTTGTCTTTACTATATTTCTTTTTCTCTCCCTTCTACTCTAACCATAGTTGAAACTTTAAATTTTGCACACACACTCCCTTCAATGAGTAGGTAAAACAGTTTTTTGTTTTTCAATTATGGAAAGATTTCAATCCGTTCATCATCATCATCATCATCAGTCTTTTAACATTCATTGTTAGATACAGACCTCCCCCAGGATCCACCACATTTCTCTATCGTAGGCGTCACGGAGCAAGTACTTTCTAAATTTGTCTTGTTCATCTCTCCATCTTGTATTCTGTCAGCCTCAGTTTCTCATGTGATCTCTGGGGATCCACGAGGTGAGTCGTGATGTCCATCAGTTGTCTTCCATTCTTGCAACATGACTGGCCCATTACCATTTGAGTTTTCTAATAGATTCTATGATGTCTTGGACTTCCGTTTTCTTCCTGATATACTGTGCTGTCTTGTGATCTCTCCATGTTTCTCTCATGCGCGCGTTGCATGCTTCTCAGTTTGCAGGTCTGTCTCTCAGTTAGGTTCCGTGTTTCAGCTCCAGACTATCAGGAGATTGCATTCTATTTTAGGATAATTAGGATCATCTGGTTTTTGAAAGTTGAGCTTGCTCTGCTTAGGGTTGCTATACTAGGGTCTATCTAGCCGAGTTTTGCATCTTCTATCTTGACAGTTATGTTCTTATTCTTGATGTGATTGTTGCACATGATTTTCGTTTTACTAAAATTCATGAGTAAGTCGACCTTTTTGCTTTCTTCGTTTAGTTCATTGAGCATTAAAAAAAAAAAAACAGCTACTAAAGACTAAGTTTGGTTCATTTCTAAGAATTGAAGTGGAAAGCAAACCATCTTACCTGTTGTTTATAATTTTGAAAAATCATTAATATTCCAAATGGGATGGGGTTGCTTGTCAGCCTCTTATGCTGAACTGGAGTATAAGACTTCTTGGAGTCTTAAGCCTAATTTAATTTCTTTCTGAATTAAAGGTTCCCATACGGCGTTTAGTAAAGTATGGAACAGTTTGAAAGTCAATCTTTTGATTAAGAATCATGCAAAACATACAGGAGAGAATCATGTTCAACATCACAAGGAGAGAGCAGAAGACTGCACATTATATTAGAAAGCAAACAGGGGTATTCTAAAAACCATTAGAAATGGCAATAAACAGGCCATGTTACAAGAATGTCAGATATCTGCTGGACATCATGACCCACAATGTGGATTCCCCAAGCTCATATGTGAAATTGCGGCTTGCACAAAAAGATAGCAGAAAGATTTAGACAAGTTTAGAAGATATTGGCTCCCGTGACAGTCGAGTGTGAAAATTGACAGATATTGGGGAAGGTGTATGTCCTACTAAAGATTTTCAAAGGATAGGTTCATTTGTATGCAAAGCCTAGGAGTAAAGAAGGTAAGATCACCCATTCAAGTAATCCCTGCAGCTTAACTTTGAAAATCATGATTAAAGTAATCTGCTCAATGACTGTGAAAAAAATCAACTCCTAAAGACAAAATTTTGTGAGTTTCTAAGAATTGAGGAGAAAATTAAACCCTCTTACCTGTCTATAACTTTAAGAAGTGATATAGGTTTGAGATAATTGAGAGAGAATATTGTTAGAAAGTAAGGAAGTTGAAGGATGCATCATATATCAGTTCATTTCAAAGACAGGATTAGAGAACAGCTCGCTATTAAAAATTGAAACAAGTTACACATAGCTAAAAGAATAGAATCAATGATACTACTGGTGTTGCTGCTCATGCCGGCCATGAAATCTTTTTTTTAATTCACTTTATTGGAAGACATCCTCTCTTTCCTTATGGCCAGTACACCTTATGAAGGCTGTAGAATGGATTGACAAAAATGACATAGGCATGAAAAAGATATATGATTGTCTGAAAATAATTTTGAATCTTACCTTTTTATGTCCATTGTTAGACTTCATGTGAGGTATGGAGTGGCTGATTGGTTGAAGGCATAGAAAATACACAGTTTGTGTTTTATTTGCACTGATTAACTCAAGGAAGGCATGACTCCATCTCTACCCCCCCCATGAGTGTATAGTAGGAAGGATTGTACTGGGTTACAGGATTTTTTTTTTAATGAATTGGACTTCATCAAATGCTCCAGAAATGATGTCATGTCATTCTTCTCAATTCTTATTTAAAATGTCTGCACAAAAATTCCAGGAATTTGGGATAATAGAGCAATAAATGAAGAAAGCAACATTATTATTAAGAGAATAAAACTAAGTGAATTGATAAGGCTTATTTATTTGGGAAGTGTAGAGTGGCCTTAATGTTGGTGGCATAGAAAATGGAATCAGTAAAATTCAAAAACATTGAGGTAAATATTCACTTTACACCAGATATAGGTAAAATAGAAGGGCAAATAGAGCACTTCACTCAGTAAGACAGCACTATCTTAGAGAAGGCTACTCTGAAGACTACCCAGCTTAAAGAGTCAACTCAATATGCCCACGGTGGTAACCACTTAGAAAAATCTACCAGCACAGGTAGAAAGAAAGAAACAATGGAAGGCTAGTAATGTTGTCGTAGCAACAAAGAATATGTTAGATGTGTCAAAGAAACTCTGTGTGAGTAACTGAAAGAAGGAAGAGTTAGAGAAGTGAGTTGAAGAAGAAATGATTTATTGAGTGAGTGAGTTTCTCTTTCTACTAACTTTTCTTTTGTCTTCTTTTATATCACGATAATATTGCTGCCAGACAGGAGGGGAACGCAGAATTGCTATATAGTTAGAGATGTTCCTGACTAAAAACTCACAAAAATGGCCCAAAAGCATTGCAATACTGTCAACACACACCAAAAGAAAAGGAAGAATTTATTACAGATAATAAATCAAATTGCAACGAGGTCAAAATGGCTCAAAATTCAAATATAGCAAAACCAAAAAGTTCATAGCTAAATGGTTTTTTTTAAAAAGGCCAGATTTGTCAAATTTGGTCATACATCGTTCCTGAATTCTTTTCATAAGGAAATCAACTTTTGTGAAGAAATAAGTTATATTTATAATAAAATGAGTGTCTTCGTAAAATGAATATAAAATGAGTTCCATTATACCAAAATGTTTTTTGCAACTCATTGAACATATTATCAAAATTATGATGATCCAATTTCAGTATGTTTACCTGTGTCCATGAAGTTGAAAAGATATATATGTTTTTGTTCATTGGTATTCACCTGTTGTCCACACGATATCTCCGAAAGTAGTCATTGATTTTCAATGAAATTTTGTGGAATGGTAGGCAATATGGTAGAAGAAGGATTTTTTTTTGATTGAGAGATATTTTTACTTCATTTTTGCAATTACATTTATGTACATCATTAGACGGGGCAGTTTATGTCCAACATAATATAATAATTATAGTGACATTTTATTTGGGAACATATTCCGTCCGGCAGCAGAATTAACCAAGTAACAAATTGAATGACCATATAAAAGAATAAAAAGAAGCCAAGCTATGATGATATTCACAATTGCTCAATAAAAAAAGATTCTGTGAATTGGAGGATTCTTCTTTAATAAGGAACGAGACTACAAAGCCAGGATTTATAATGTTGCCTAGTAATCAAGGCTAACATGGAAGACAAATTGTGTTCTTAATGAGCATGAGATTTGGTTGATGATAATTACTCAGTAATTATAATCCAGGCAAGACATTTCTTTTTACAAAAAGAGCTTTTAGTGATTTAGAGAAATGAAGAAAAAACATTGTCCATTTGTAAACAGGTCAAGTGAAAACAAAACTGGATTAGTTCCATTAGGATCTGGAAAGCTTGAAAAAGTTGATTGGAAAAGGTTTATTTCAGATTGATGCCAAAGTTAAGCCAAAAATTGTTCCTTATTTACAAATACGTCTCCCTTCTTTTTATTTTTTATTTTTTGTACAAATCATTTGGAAGTACTTCTGTTGTATTTAGTTCACATAGTGGCTGACAAACTCAATGCTCATTGATGTTTATAAAATCAAACTAAAGAAAAATGTAATTTTAACCCCAGGACAGTCCATAGCTCTATGAGACTTTCCTTGGCCCCAAGGTTGAGGTGGGCCTCAACATTGACATGATTGCAGTGTGACCAGTTTATACTGACCTGGCCAAAAAATCCCCCCAAAACTAGAGATCTTAGTTGGACAACACCAACCAGCAGAGGAAGAACTGATTGAATTTTGAAGTAGATCCGTGCACAATTACCTCCCTCTATTGTTATTTCTTGTCCAAACCATTTAATATCTCTAAAATTTCATGTTTGTCCACACAAAAGTAATCAATGAATTACTATGAAATTTTTGGAAGGTTGGACAACAAAGAAAGAAAAAGGTGGTAAAATTTTGAGTGGATCCAAGAATTTTCCTCTGATTGACTGATATTTTTCTGTTTTTTGTTTGTTTTTCTTTTAATTAGGTTTATGTATATGCTTGTGACTGTCCTCACAATATTCCCAAAAGTTATCACAAAATTTCAATGACATTTTGTGGAATGGTGGACAATGGGCTACAGAAGAACTGATTACATTATCATTTGATTGGTACAGCAGAGTTGCATTAAAGCTGGTATCTGGTGGATGCAGGTTCAAGTCCTGCACAACGCTTATTTCTTTATTCTTTTATATGGTCATTCAATTTGTTACTTGGTTAATTCTGCTGCCGGACGGAATATGTTCCCAAATAAAATGTCACTATAATTATTATATTATGTTGGACATAAACTGCCCCGTCTAATGATGTACATAAATGTAATTGCAAAAATAATGCAAAAATATCTCTCAATCAAAAAAAAATCCTTCTTCTACCATATTGCCTACCATTCCACAAAATTTCATTGAAAATCAATGACTACTTTCGGAGATATCGTGTGGACAACAGGTGAACACCAATGAACAAAAACATATAAAACTTTTCAAACTTTTCATATACAAACTTTTCAAAAAAGCTTGTCCGAGAAACGACAATTGTTTGAAAAAGTTAGTTCCTATGACTTGCCAATGCTGAAGTTCTGTTAAACTACTTTCCCTTCTAAATGTCTTGTTGAAAATCAACTAGTTTCATATTTTGACTAAAATTCCAAGACTCTTTTCAAGTTGAAATTTGATAGAAATAAGGGAGAGTTATGATCAATGCCTTCTCCTCACTTAAATACTCATATAAATCAGGGAACATAGATCATAATACTGAGAAAGGAGGGATGTTGAATTACCCCCACCCCCACCCCGCTCCCAAATTTACATTGTTGACTTCAGGGAGTCACTTCTCTCACCCACTGCAACACCTAGGGAGGTGTGGGAAAACCTACCCAGGACTATGGGTGGCTCTTTATGCTCTTATCATTTTAAAATCATACTAAGATTCTCACTTCTGGAACTCCTGTAAAATAGATTATAATCTAGAAGAGAAGAAGAAATATCAGACTTAGAATACTTAGATCTCCAGGTGCAAATAATATCTACAATTGTAATCAATCCCTAAGATATGATCAAAATTCCAACTCTGATTGCCACAAATACTACCAGTCAGCACAAGTTCAGGTCTGGGATAAATCCCTGCTACTGGAACCATGTAACCCAGGGCAACCAGTCAGATGATACTTAGAATGGTGATGGGCCCCGCCAAGTGGTACCAACTACCCCAAATCCCTCAACACTTCATGGGCTCCCCATGATTTGCAAGATCAAAAATATACCGACCATTCCAGTTGGATCATTGCTCCCAAAACGCCCAGCTACATCACTTGCATCCAAGCGGCACTATCCAAACATAACGCAAAGAATGTCAACAGGAAAACAATCGTTTTTGCTGGGCCAACGGTCTCAAAAGGCCCAGCCACATCACTTACTTTGGGTTGGGCTGATATGCCCCAAGCGGGACTACTCAAACACAATCCCAAGAACATCAACAAGAAAACTATACTATACATAGGAACCTACAACGTTAGGACACTCTCCACAGACATGCATCTAACCACTCTGGAAAATTAAATTGAGAACATCAAATGGGACATTATCAGAACCAGTGAAATGAGAAGACCTGGAGAAGAACTGAACAAACTAAAAAGCAAACATTTTTTATACAACTGTGGAAGGGAAAAGGGAAAACAAAGTGGAGTTGACTTTCTAATTCATAATAGACTCAAGGACAATGTTGTTGGATGTTAAGTCATCTCAGATCATGTAGCCAGCGTCACTATACAGCTCTTGAAGAGGTGCAAACTGAACATCATTCAAGTGTATGCTCCCATTTCGTAATCAACCGTCAAGGAGATAAACAACTTCAATTCTTGAATTCCATTCTCCAAGAAACCAAAAAATATCCCAACATCGTTAAAGGAGACTTCAACGCGTAAGTTGGACAAGGTACAGAACAATGAGTCAACAAGTATTGATACGAAATGCTGAACAAGAGGGAAAAAGATTTTGTAAATTTTGCAACAGCGAACAGGTTCAAAATGATAAATATCTTCTTTAAAAAGAAGGCCAATAGAAAGTGGACTTGGACAAGACACAATCACAAAGTCAAAAACGAAATAGACGATATCCTAACGGACAAGAGCGACTCCGTTAAAGATATGCAGGTCCTAAATCAAGTCAATTAAGGAAGGGACCACAGAATAATTAGATGCAAAATTCAAATTAACACCGAGATAAAACGCAGGAAAATGTTCAAAACTTAACTGCAACCACTTACCGTTCAAACAAAAAAAAACTCACTGATCATTAAAACTGAAGCTGAAGAACAGATATGAACTCCTCATGGATCCAGAAGAGAACATCAACGAGCTTAGCAGGAATATAACAATTTTTCTAATTGGAGTCACCACTATGTTTAAGCCAAAAACTAAACATAAGCAAACTCTCGGGAGAGACAGAAAATCTCATGGAAAAAAACGGGAACCTCAAGCCATCAACAACGACGATAGAAAAGATATAGGGAGATACGTCATTGATATCATTCTCAAAAAAGGTAAGGGATTCAAAATTATTGGAAAATCTCTCAGTACGGGAAGAAAGCCAATGACTAGTGTGCTTGAAGCAAATAAAAAAACTGACAATTGATTGGGACCAAACAGTCGAACGTGGTCAGAAATTTTACAAAGACCTTCATTCCACCAAACAAAGGACGCAGAAAAATGAACCGAAAATACGAGCCGAGAAAACTATTCGAGGACTTCCCAGAAGTTACTCAGCGGGAAATGAAGCAAGCCATCAAACAAAGAATGGAAAAGCCAAAATCGATCTACTCTAAAAAACTGGAAAAGTCATCACGAAAAAAAAAAAATAGCCATCCGATTCAACTTGTGTCTCTAACAAAGTAAAGTCGCAGATGAGTTGAAAATTGCAATCATAACTCTGTAATACAAAAAGGAAACCCAAAAGAACTCAACAATTATAGGTCAAGAAGCTGCATCTACAAACTCTTCACCAAAACACTAGAAAAACAAACCACTGGAACAAGCTGGCTCCAGAAGAGGGTACTCAACCATCGTCCATCTCCATTCAGTGAACGAACTAAAAGAGAGCATCAGAGTATAGAATGCCACTAGCTGTATCATTTGTTGACTTTAAAAAAGCCTTTGATTCAGTGGAAATCCCCAAAATCATTGATGCAATAATTCAATAACGTGTAGACCCCGTATATGTCAGAGTACTGTAACATATCTACAGACACAGCAGATCCTTCATCAGGTTACGTAAAGTCTCTGGGTCCTTTCAAAAGAAGAAAAGGGAGTGACACAAGTTGATACCAGCTAACCCAAACTCTTCACAGCCTGAGATGATCCTCTGAAACTTAGAACGGGAACACAAGGGAATCAGGATAGACAGAGAATACCTAAATAACCTCAGATTTGCTGACGACATCGTCCCCTTGGCTTAGAACCTTAACGATCTCCAAAAAATATTAGACAAACTAAATGAAGCAAGCAAAAAAGTTGACCTCCACATGAAAACGAATGTCATGTTCAACAAACATGTTCGGAACAAAGACGCAGTGATTAAAACTAAAAATGAAAATAGACCACCACATCTATCTAGGACAGTGAGTCTCCATGATGTCATCAGAAGAAATAAAGCAAAGAATCGCACAATATCCAAAAGGAAACCCAAAAGACCTCAACAATTATAGGTCAAGAAGCTACATCTACAAACTCCATTTCCCACAAAATCCATTCCCTATTGGGTCGCTTCTTGAAGGTGTCCATGATTTTGAATCCGTTAGCCGTTGCAAAGTTTACCAGATCTTTTCCTCTCTCGTTCCGTACTTTATAATTTGCCGACGCAATCTTCATTTCCTTGTCCTACCTGTGCGTTGAAGTCTCCCATGATAACATTGAAGTGTTTTCTTGTGTCCTGGAGTGGGGAGTTCAGGTCATCATAGAAGTTGTCTATTTCCTGTTGGGTTGATTGCGAAGTGGGGGCGTAGACTTGGATTATATTGAGTTTGTATCTCTTTGAAAGTTGTACGGTAACGTTAGCTATTCGGTCAGAGACGGCTTTGAAGCCGGTTACGGATGCTCTCTTGGTGTAGTGTTTGGGTAGTCGCCCTCGGAGCACATCAACCCCCACCAAAGCAAGAGGCTGGGCCTTTTGGTACCGAAGACCCAGCAGGAACGGCTGGTAGAATTTTCAGTGTGCAATCCACCACACTACCCGGGAAATTGTGATGTTTTTTTAAAGATCCTTCTATCCCTCCTGTCACTCAGGCCTTTGTTCCATTTTATCTATTTTCATGTATGCAACAATCGCTTGAGGATGATGTAAATAAACTTTGGAGTATCAACGTCTTGTTTGTTGATCAAATATTAATAAACAGCCAGCAGATTTTTCTAATTACCTCCATCTTTCAAAAGCATGAGTTTTATTTACCTACTTTTTTTAAAGTTTTTTTTTAAACTCACCACTAACTTTCACTCTACTTACCTTCATCTTTAGGAATATCTTTTTTTTTTTAAAACTTTATCAACACATGGTTTCATAATTCTTTTTCGAGCTGGAAAACAACCGATTCAATATGCATTCAAAATTTATTTACTAAATTGCATAAATGATTCTTAAGTCAGTTTTCTGAACTCTGATGATCCAAGTCCACAAATCGGTGAGTGTGATATGAGTAAGTGTTGTAAATGTTTGATAGGATGTGGTAAAACAGCTACTCTGATTACATGTATGAGTAGGGGAACATATGGAATGAATGATGAAACTGAAATATTCTTATGAGCTATGGTCTTCTTTTTGCACAGAATTAAGCCTGAACTAAATATTATATAACATTATCCACTGTAACTCGAACAAAACATATTAGGAGTAAAGGAAAGTTGTTTGGGTTCAACTTTTAGTTTCATGTAAAAAAAAAAAATTAGATGCAAGTCCTCTGTTGATAACAAGGTGAATAAGAACTGATCAAAATCATCTCTCTTCCAACTTTATCCATAGTTTCTTATTTTTTTAATTCCATCCGACATAAGGAGTTCAACAAACTTTGTTTTTGCCACAGACTAATTCCAGGGTCAATTAAGAGCAGTATCAAGCAGTTCATGACATTAAGAGTTAATAAGACTACAAACTGATGGAATCTGGACAAACCACAAGAGAACAATGCTACACAGAGTAATTGGCTTGTTTGAATGATGCATTGGAAAAAATCAGAATATTTTCTGGGTAAGGAAGTCAAGCAGTGATTTTGCTGCATGTCAAAGCTTGATCACATTTTGAGAATGCAATGCAGCAAATGGTTATGAAGCTAGGATAAGAAGTTCTTCCATATTTAGTGTATTCTCCAAATATACCACCTTTGTTTCACTCAATGCAACACACCTCATCTGGTTAGCAGTTCCTATAATTTTAAGGAAGAATTCATTGAGTGAAAAACAAACTTCATGCTAAATAAATTAGGCAAAGTAAAATATATGGATACTTTTTACCAACAAAAATTGGGGATCATATTATATAGGTTTTCTCCTCTATCCGGAAGTAAAACATTCCTACAAAATCTTTTTGTAAGCTGAAATAGTGTAAAGCAAAGAAGCAATTACCATTAATCTATTTAGGAGTGTTTAGGAAAGAGAAAGAGCGAAAGGGGTGTCACTCACTTCAGTAATGGCATGCTGTAAAACAAATGCCTCATGATATTTTTGCCATAAAAATTTGTAAAAAGAGCGGTAGATTTAAATCCTCACTAGATGCTACAGGCATGTGGCAGGGTGCCAATCATTATCATCAGCCTCTTAGCATCTGTCATTGGAAATAGACCTTACCCAGGACACATTGGTTGTATAATCTTCTTTTTAGGACTAATGGGATTTTCTTGTTTCTACCAAAAACTTACCATTCTATGTCAGAGTCTTGCAACATATATGTTCACTTATTAGGGGACATCAAGACTTGGAGCCCTTTCAGCTTGAAAAGGAAGACAAGGTCATACCAGCTCACCCAAACTCTTTACAGACTGCCTAGAAATGATCTTCCAAAAATTAGACTGGGAAAATAAGGGGATCAGAATAGAAGACAAATATCTAAGTAATCTTAGATTTGCTGACGATTTTGTCCTTTTTACAAAAACCTTCACAATCACCAAGTAATGCTAGATGAACTGAACAAAGACGGCCAAAAAGTGTAATGAACTTCAGTAAAACGAATGTCATGTAAAATAAACATGATGAGGACAAAGAAACAAAAATCTAAATTCAAATCACAGACCTGAAAAAAATTGACTTCATCAATCTCTATGAAACTCTCAAAGGAAGAAATCCAGCAAAAAACCACTCTAGGATGATGCTAGTTGTAAGTTTTTGCTAAATTGATGTCTTAGTTTGTGTTTTTTGAATATTTGGATATTTTAGTGTCCAACAAAAAGCAAGAGAAGTGACTCAGTCATAGATCAACCCAACATGTCATACTGCCAAATGACATTGGTCTCCACGAGGTTGAGAAGAAACACTTATTCACATATATCTGATCTGTTGTCATGTAACTGTTATTTTTGTAATTAAAAACCACTACTCAGAACAAAAGAAGACTTAAACCCAGCAAAAGTGTTTAAACTGGTCAGTTGTTGATAGTGGTGATTAATAACAAGTCAGAATAACCCAACAACAGTATCTGAACCAGTGTGGTGGGTAGCGGTGATAAATAATGTATGTACAAGCACAGATTATAACAAATCTAGTTTACACAATGTAAAACCTTCATAAATTTGAAGTCCTTATGGTGGGTGAGAGGGTTGTAAAATAAACACATTGTAAACAGGTCTGATGAGTCATTCAATAGAAACTGTCACCTGACCACCACCTCATAGCAGCATGCTATATTCGAAAAAATTGGAAAAAAGGGGTGATCAATGAATGATTTATTTCTCCCAACTTTTGTTGAGTGGTGATCACTAAAAAAGTCTGAATTTTCAATAAACAAACATGAATGCCAACCAATACAGAAATACCAATTTAGCATAAACTTACACTGCAAATTGAACCTCGAACCCCAAAAACCCATGTGGGGGATGGGGATGTTATCTAAAAACAAAAAACATTTATATATGAAGAAGTGAATGTTGAAATTTTCAGCCATCTAGCTCCATTGGTGCAGTCAGTATGCATGTTACCTACATAGCCAGCCAGCCAGCTCAAAAACTGAAGAAACCTATTTTGAGAGTTTTGTTTGTTGGTTTCCTTATAGCACAGTGCGCAATATCAAGCGTGGGGGTAATGAGCCCAAACATTTCTACCAATATTCTCACT
The DNA here is from genome assembly GCA_963457665.1 of Thysanoteuthis rhombus. Classification (NCBI taxonomy): domain Eukaryota; kingdom Metazoa; phylum Mollusca; class Cephalopoda; order Oegopsida; family Thysanoteuthidae; genus Thysanoteuthis; species Thysanoteuthis major. The sequence continues at coordinate 20,763,404 of OY735221.1, read as the reverse complement.
AACAAAACTGCAAATAAAATAGATCAAATTTACCTCTCTTTCAACTTTAGGTAAAAAATTTTCTTTCACAACCCCCCCCCCCCACCCTGGGCAGACTGACCTCTCCAGTTATTTATAACAATTCTGATTCCAAAGCAGCCTGAAGAGGGATGGGTTTCATCTTGTCCTCAACAAAACTATAATGAAATCCTGTGTAACACTGAGTCATCGGATCTAAAAATAAATTTGTACAAACAAGTGGTAAAATAATTGATCATCAGACTTTTTTTGCATCCAAAAGTGGAAGCCCTCCTTATTCCACAGATGTCTATTCTTGTCAGAGTGTGACATTGTAATCTTGACTAGTACACATAGCCTGAGGGGTTCCTGTCAGGAATTTCTTGCCAAGGGACACTACCCTTCACCATGTAGTGCTGTCATCTTTGATGCAGCCTCATATATAAATTCATGAAGATAGCATATGTCTGAATGTTAAACTCTTTATGGAAAGTCAGAAAAAAAAAAAAAAAAAATGCTCATGTTGCATTATTGAAAAGAAAATAGAAAGACAAATTATTTTGCAGTTTTTATTCCCTTAAAAATTATAGTTTATTTTCTCCTTCCTTTTTGATAGTCTCTTACAATTTTCATTTTTTTTCATATCCAACAGTTGACTTAGAGTGAAGCAATTCTTTTTGTTTTGCTATCCACCAGCTGAATCAGAGTTGAACAATGATAGATGAAAAGTCAAAGGACAATGAACCAAAGATTTTGATCAGCCATAATTTGTAAGAGGAAGACTTTGTCCAAATATTCCTCTTTCTCTTACACAGTCACCTGGAACATTACTCTTCCAAATACTATAAAGATGATAAATGTTTGTTAGTTTGTTTTTAACTTTATGTTTCATGTACTACTGAGTGGTTCTACAAGCTGAAAATTTGTGTATATGGGTAACTTGACCCTAGGATGAACATAGGATAGGTGACAATGACTTCTAAAAGTCAATTCAAGGTGAGGTCTGATATTGCATTTTCCACCAACCTAAAGGGTTCTGATCCCTACTTTAAGAGGCCTTGTATCAAAATTCACTAAATGACCTCTCTATAGATTACTTTTTTCCCTGTGCAATGCCAGGTACTCAAACTAGCATGTATGTGTGAGTATATATATATATATATATATATATATATGTGTGTGTGTTTATATGAGCATATGCTTGTTTTAGGAGTGTATACACATTTATATACAAACTGGTCAGTGTGTATGAATATATGTATATACAAAACTGAAATAAAGGTGTCAAGTGTATAGCACAAAAAAGATGCTTAAATAAGGCAGGTAGTATTTATTCGCCTCCCTATAAGGGTGGAATATGACACAAAGTGCAGCCTAGGGGTACAGCCTCCTGGAACTAAACCTTATACCTTTTCTTCCCTGGCCACAGATTTATGCAAATGGTTGTACAAAAGAAAAATGTTTGGGTTTGTCTACCTTCCAGTATATGTTTGTTCATGTCAGTGCATGTGTGTGAGATATATACAATTGTATATGAATGTCTCATTGTACCAGTGGTACTCAACCTTTTCTTTACTTTTACTTATGTATGTGATTCTTTCCACGGACCCCAGGCTTTTGAAAGGTCTACCAAATCAACAAGCTCAGGGATCCAATAACCCCTGTGTGGACCTCAGTTTGGGGACCCTGCATTACGCAGTAAACATCTCCTCTTATATTGTACGTAAATGTGTGTGTACCTTTTGGTATATTCTGTGCAAGTGTTTATATGCCTCAATCCTACGCAATTGTGCATGTTTGTTCATGTATACAAATTTATCTAAAGATACAATAAACAGACAAGCATTTATTCTTAGAAGGAAAAGATGCAGTGTTCCATCATCACATTCAGATAACTTTTAGCCAAAGATTCTTCCAATAAAATCAACAGCTTACAAAATTAGTCTTTCTCCATTTCTTAGTCATTATCAAATCTTCATCCCGTCAACTTAAAATAGGAATAACTATTGGTCTTTGCTAACTGCTGCAGTTGATGGGTTAAGAGAGGCAATAAAAACTCCATTTCACCTAACACCTTGCATATCTATGTTTTCCATTTTTTTCCCTTTGTATTTCTGTGTATATGACTTACTCAGGAAAGAGAGGGCAGAGAGAAGTTTAAAGACTCAACCATCATATAACCCAGTGACAGCTATGGACAAAACTGATACTAACATACCATATATATATATATATATATATATATATAAAAATCATTTTTGACTAATATTTTCTTGATCATAATTCCAGTTACCGCAAGCAAACAGAGCAGATCAGAAATAAAAAGTGATTTCTTGGTGAGAATCAAACATCTTTTTACCTTGGGCAGCTTATCTTACTGTGATCTGCACTGTTTACTAATGGCTTTATGTGATGAAAAACAATCAAAATTAAGATGAAACAAATACGTCAAAAAGGGTTAACAATGCTCTAGCTAATAAAATAAGAACCACAAATTCAATGATGCATCCATGGTAGTAGCAGCAGAAGAAGTTGAAGAAAGTAGAGCAAGTAGTCTTCCTTCAAGTCAATTGATTCTCATACTTGTGATGTTTAAATATTCTGCAAGTATCATTTTCAATAAAAATCATAAAAAGCAATTTTTGGTTTCTTTTAAATACAAAAATGCAGACTTTGGTCATCCTATTCTGACATCATTAGCAGCTGGTAGAAGAAATATCTAATGGCATCACACCTCTTCCTATTTCCGTTATTTAACATAATCAGGACTGACTGACCGACCGACCAAAAATATCTACAGGTGTGCAGACACATCTCAAGAAAAAAAATCAAGATGTATACCAAAATACAAAAGCATGCAAAGGATTTCGCTAAAAAAAATTAGGATATGTTTCCAGCTGCATTTTCCAATTTTGTTTTTTCCACTTTTAGTTTTTCTTGATCAACTCTTAAATTCATAAAGAAAATTAAAATGTTAATATCAATGGGAACAACTATGAATCAAAGTTATCTCCCTTTGAGGTTTGGATAAATTTTCACTTAATTCTTATCCATCTGATATAATAAATTTAACAAAATTGTTTCCTCAACCTATGAGTTCTGTTGTCGATATGGAGTGGTTTATGAATATCTAAGTTGATTTTCAAGTTAATAAGTATTTGAAAATGAATCTATTTCTACAATGAACTTTTCTGTTCATTTCTCTGTCCATAACAATAGATGCTTCAACTTGAAGGTAACAATTTTGGAGATGAAAATATCTCCAACCCAACATGTGGAATAATGAATTATTTCAATTAAATGAGTTCAGTAGTTTCTTCTTTGATAATCATTTCATTGAAAGTCAAATATATCAGTGATTTTTTTTCACAGGGATAAACTAATTTTTACCAATTAGATAATTTTTCAAAAAGATATTTGTACATTTCATTATTTTATAAAAAAAGGTGCACTATTTTATAATAGATTGCAGTGAAATTTCATCATCAATTTTTAATGAAATTATTCGATTTCCTGTTTTTATTTGAAGGCATTCATATATATATATATATATATATATATATATATATATATATATATATATGGCAAAGTAGAGAATGACTAAACAATTTTCTGGGAAATAAAAGTCAGTCCCCGGTTAATATGTCTGCTTTTTGGAACCATTTTTGCTCACTGGTCAATTGGTCTGGCCCTTAGTGACTTGATATTTTGCCTTATTCCTTTTGAGACTCTTGGGACATGTATATATTCCAAAGCTTCAATGAATGCTGCGATATATATGTGTGTGTGTGTGTGTGTCCTGTATATCTCTTTAAGAAGTCTGCTGGGACATTTTAATTGAAAGGGTAAACATGGGAAACAAAAGAATGAAGACCTAGCAAAGAGTGGACACATGTACTGAGAATGCTTTTGATTAGCTTGAAATAGTCTGAGTTGGTTGACAGGCTCACCTCATGAAGATGAGATGCCTGCCTTGAAAAGTCAATAAAAAATAGCTTTATAAAGAAATATTTGTATGAAAATATTTGGAGAACGAAAGAGAGAAGTGAGGGGAGTATTTCAAAGACAGTGCAAAACAATGAGTTATTGATGAATAATTGTAATTTGGATGTTTTTGTAATGCAAAAAAATGAAAACCAACTAAGTGTACAGTTTGGAACTTATGTTCCCAATGGATAATGACAGTAGAAGAGTTTTGAAAATTTATACTCTGAAAGATACTGTATTCATTGGTAGTAAGTCTGGTGTACCTAAATAATGGCACACATTAGCAGGAATGGGATAAATCTAGTTCTTGTTTTCTGTGGATACACTAACCCCATGTCCTTAAGACACTGTCAAGTAAGTTGATGTCTATTTTAGTTGTATAAAATTTGTTTCTTGAAGATCCTCCATACTTACCATCATTTGGCGATAGTTTAAGCCAGGGCCACTATATATATATATATGTATATGTGTGTGTGTGTGTGTATGAGAGTGAACATATATATACACTCACACACAAGTTTATTATAAGATTATGTATATATATGTCTTGGATTGTGTGTTTGGTATCTCAAGGTACCACAGGAATTTTCGATACAAGAGCATCCAATTTCTCAAAGTGGCCGAAGAAATTTTTGAGTCAACAATTAGCTGCTAACAAAGGGCAGATCCTAACTTGGCTGAGTCTTTCAATTAAAAGTTCATAATAAGAGAAAGGCTGAATGTTAAAACGTATGATAGCCCTCGGCTCCCGTGAATATAACATCTATCCAGATCCTCATGGCCTCAGCACTGGGGGCCACTAGGTAGTATGTGCGGTCATATGTCTTTACACAGAAAGTCAACTTGGGGTTGGGGCTTTTTACTGTGCGTAGGTGGTCAACATAAACTTCTTCAATGGCTTGAAAATAGATTCCACCTCGAGCTTTAGTTTCGTTCTTGTCACTGTAATATAGAAGCGATCTCTTAATTCGGTCAAACAGGAACCAGCGTTTGTTCCACGTCTTAAACTTGTTACCCATCTTCTGTAGGTGGCCACGACAACTTGTTGTCGTGACAACAACAAATGGGCAAGAGTCCAAATGGTGACCTGCTGTTTCTATATGTTGTCGCAGGTCAAAATCTTTGTTTCGGATGGGGAGATATCGAGTGAGAGGACGAGCCTAGAAAAAGAAAGATTAAAGTGAGACACAGGCAATACAGAGTAAACTGTTTATTAGTATCAAATGGTTATTGTTATCAAGATCATTCGGTTACAAAACTTTATCAAAAATTCACATTAATATTTCAGTGAAGTTGTTTATAAAAATGAATTTGATAACATGATAATTAATTAATGACAATTTTCACATGGATATATATATATATTGACTCACAAGATATCTCAAGAGATTTCTTTTATCACGTCTTTTTACTCTGTAAGTGGATCAGTGAGTAAATTAGGACAAATTGTAGATAGTGATGAAGGCAGTGAAAGCAATGATTGTCATGGACTACCTGAAGAGATATTCTGTCAATGTGATCCCACACAAAAATACCTTGGTCCCAAGGTACAGAGATATTGGAATGAAGGGTAGAATTTAAAGGTAAGAATTGGACTTCTGATAATGACTTAAACTGTTTTGGAAAGGACACTGGGATAAGTGCATCAGGTCCTAAGGGGAATATTTTGAAGGACACTGAGGAGACATTGCCTTAGGTAGGCTACGTCAACACGTACCACATATGCTGAATACAGGTGTAGATATTAAAACTAACCTGTTGAATTTGCCGCTCACGAAGCTGTACCTGCTGTTGCACTAATTGATCCCTTAACATGGCTTCCTCCTGAAGTTTTCGTTCAAGCTCTTCTCTTTTCTGGCGTTCTTCTTGTAGAGCAGACAATTCATTCTCACGTATCTTCACCTGAAAATAAAGAGACAACATACATAAGCGGAATATAAAACTTTTCTCCAAATAATTTGCCACTGACTGTTATCATTCAATAGAATCGAACCATGATGCTTTGATGATTTTAGAGCCAACACAAAGGATATTCATCTGTGACACTTGCATCAATTCCTGACAATAATCCCTTATCTATTTTAAATGTCTGTGATGCTAATGCTATTTCCTGATTTTCAATGCTTTTCTATCATAAAATCATTCACAATACATTTATGATACACATATGATAGCCCTATTCTATAAGTAATGCTTGTCTTTATTCCTGACTAGTGACCACACTTTTATCTTCATTTTCAATGCTTTTCTATATTGAAATCATGAGCAATGCATTTACATAAAACATATTATGACCCTACTGTCAGTAATGCTTGCCTTAATTCCTGACCACTGAAAATCTCCTCCTGATTTTCAAAGTATTCACATCATAGGTTGGCAGTAAGTGAAGTCTTCCTTCAGTTATTATAAAAAGAGTTATAATTGTGAAGTTCTGGAATCCTAATTTTGAAGGTCCCTAATTTGTACTATTTTTCTAGATTTCTGTATATATTGAGTCAGTGTACATATTAATAAATTTCAATCTTAATCTCTTCACAAACAGTCTGACAGCAGTTAATATCAATTGAACCACATTTTTTATTCTTTGAAACATAGTGATTTAAATTTCATCCCAACTTTCAAAGTGTTAGTATTTGCTTGGTGAGTAATTTTTGATAACATGTTTTCATCTTCATTACACCATTTTATTTAGCACCCAGGCTTATCCGCAGATAGTGGAGTAGTTTGAAGTAGAAGAAAAAGAAGTGAGCTTTGGAGAGTCGAGGACTATTCCTCAATTGAGGAAACAAATGCAAATTCATATAGGTATAGATAGAGAATAAGAAATCACCTGTTCATCAATAAGGTGCATTTTTTCAGTCTGTGCCTGTGCCAGGAGCCGCTCCAACTCTGACAGTTTCTCCAAATGATCGTTGTCACTACTTAAGCTAAAAAAGAAACAAACAAAAGTTTAGTCAACAGTAGAACAAAAGGTTTAGAAAAAGAAGATAAATAGACATGACTTCTGACTGTAAAAATATTGAATACATCTTTGAAAAGAGTCATCAACATTCCAAGATTTGTAAGTTGTTTTTATCACAACTTCAACTCAGGTCATCACTCTGAAGAAACCTAATAGAAAATGGACTTGGAAGAGCCCCAACCATGAAACCAAAAACGAAAGACCACATTTTAACGGACAAAAGCCACACCATCAAAGACATCCAAATCCTAAACCAAATAAATGTAGGGAGTGACCATAGAATGGTAAGATGTAAGATGCAAATATACACAAATAAAAAACGCAGGAAAATGTTCCACACTAGACCACAGACATTAAACATACCAAATGAATTCACCCCAGCCTTCAAACTAGTATTGAGAAACAGATTTGATATCCTTACTGACGAAAACTACATCAATGTCAACAAACTCTATAACAAAACAACAACCTCCCTAATAGAAGCCGCCAATATGTTTAAAGCAAGAAACACAGCGATCATTGGCAAAATCACAGATGAAACCAGGAAACTAATTGAAAAGCGCAGAAACCTCAAACCACCAATGACCACAAGGGAAAAATAGAAGAAATTGAACTGAACAAAACAATAAAGAAGAAAATTAAGAGAAGACAAAAGAAAGTATACGGCAGCCATCATCGAGACCAATCTTGAAAAACATCGAGGATTTAAAGCAATAAACAGTACAGGACAGAAACAGATAACTAGTATTCTCAAAGCAAACGGAGACATAACAACAGATAGAGACAGAATAATTGAACATGCCCAGGAATTTTGCCAGGAACTCTACTCTTCAAAACACGGACAATACAACAACAATGATGACCAGAATACATAAGATGCTGACAATCAGTTTGAGGACTTCCCCGAAATTACACCATGGGAAGTAAAGCAAGCCATCAAACAAACAAAAAAAAGGAAAAGCCCCAGGACCAGATAACATCACCATCGATCTACTCGAAAAAGCTGGTAAGAGGGCCAACAGAAAGCCAGCAAACAACCAATGCATACTCCCAATAGTCACTTGGGGAGCTGAAGCATGGAATCTAACTAGCAGACAGACCCACATATTGAGAACTATGCAACACGCAAATGAAGGAATTATACTCAAACTCACATTGAAGTCCACAAGACAGCACAATTTATCAGGGAGAAGACAGGAGTTAGGGACATAATAGAATACATTAAAAAAACTTAAATGGCAATGGGCTCGCCATGTCGCACAAATGGCAGACAACCAATGGACATCATGATCACTTGCGCAACTGAAGCTGGCAGAATATTAGATGGATAGATGAGCCAGACAAATTCAGAAAGTACTTGCTCTGCAACGCCAATGATAGAGATATTTGGCAAATCCTGAGGAAGGTCTATGTCCAACGACAAACTTCAAGATACTGATGATGATATATGTATACATCCATCTTGAATTTAATCAACTATCCATAGATTGCCGATTATAAGGTATATATATGTATATATGTGTGAAATTTCTTCAAATAATGCTAAATACTTGAATTATTGCTTTTGGCTGTATCTTCTCAGGCCCAATTTTATCTCTTATGATCTATACATATACATACACTCGATATAAATGAAATCAACAATTCATAGATTGTCAATTCTGAAAGATACATATACTTGAATATTTTTTCCAAAAAAATGTTGAATGAAAGCTAATGGAGTTTTCTTTTCAATAATGTATACATGTATGTATTCATTGGGAATTAAATAAAAAACACATAGACTTTGGGCTGTGAGGAACATACATTATTGAAATTTCTCACCCAAATGCTAAATATCTAGTTATGTTTTTGGCAGTAATTTTTCATGCTCAACAGATACAAATTGACATAATGCACTGTTGCAAAGCAGATAAAATTCTGTTTTCGACATTATGTATATTCGTATACATCTCCAATAATTAAATCCACAATCCATAAATTGTCGATAATTTTTAAACGATGTTGGCAGGTAAATGAATTCAATGAAAAAAATGTTTATAACTCAATTTCTGAAAAAATGATCAGCTCATTGATACCTTTCTAATGATGTATAACATGACCATTTTTGGAGTTATCAAAATGTTTAGCCTATGGAAGACTGGAGCTAATTCTCAATTGATGCCCAAATATGGTAAATGGGGTTAAAAAAAAGCCAAACATGTTTTTCACATACTTCAATATACCAACAGAATCAATAAAAAATTGCTTTAGGCAAATCATGCACATGGGAGCCAAATATTGGGGAATTCAACTTTCACTATTAGGTAAGTGGTATATTAGCTACCATTTTCTGTTGCCCTCTTGTTCAGTGAAAAAAGGACCTTCTCTTTCTTAAGGGAGTATACACCTCAAGAAGGCAGCAGACTAGATTGGCAAGAACACTGTGGTAGCAACATCAGCAATGCAAAGAATGAATTCAATTATCAGGAAAAATCTTAAGATCACATAAATCTCATGTAGACAAATTCAATAACAGACATATATATAGCACAATTACCCAATTTAATGACAGGCTCACATGTAACATAATTATCTAGCCTAATGACCATCTGACATGTAGCACTATCACCTAGTCTGAAAAAGAAAAGATTCTATAAAAGACAAAGATTACTGGATACAGTATACACCTGGGGAGGCTGAATGAACACACCAACCAAAACATATAGATAAAAAGAATGAATAGAAATCATTCAAGGAATAATGACCGCTTAATCTCAGAATTTCTGACAGCATAGAGTGTGAGTGTGATTTGATTTAATTTGAATGTCTTTGGGACTCCCAATAACTAAGGGATACATTTATCCCCAAACAGATGAATATGATGGAATTAACAGATCATCTACCCATCTCTCCTGTTCAGTCTTGCAATGCAAACTAATTTTGGCCTGGGTTTTATACGATGATAATCTGTCTGCAGTCATAAAAGCTGAAGTAAATCTTATTCAACTCATTTTTTGTGACATATATGTTCCAGTGAACTTCTAAAAGGAATCTACAGGACATATATATCCCACGAGCCATAAAAACCCTGATGTATATGTTCTAGGAGTCTTGGAGGGGTTAAAAAAGGGATGTAATATGTACGGTCAATTGTTTTCAAGTACCATGCAAGGGTTACTGTTCTGTTAAGAGACTCAGACGTTCACAAGCTAGCCCTAAAGTGAAAGGTGGGAAGCAGTTCAATCAACTATGAGACACAAGCTGTTTGGAAAATCAAAACAGCTGCTTTTTTTGTCTTGTACGAGAGAGAAACACTCTGGCAAGTATCTAATGCAGCAGCTGATTGGTTGTAATATCTCATAATTGATTGGTTAAAGGATGAAATGGAAAAAAGAGAATGAAATTGCTTTAATGCAGTATGGAAAAGAAGAGAAGCAAAGCCATGGTTGCCATAGTTAATAGGGTTTAAAAACTCAAGTTAGTCGAGCAAACAATCAAAAAAGAAATGCCAATCATGGACGGACAGAATGGACGGCAGATAAAAGGAGCAGAACAATGAGTTTCAGGTAGCAGTAGATCAAAGAGCTTTTTAATTCATCTATCTTCATTAAATCAATTACAGGTACAAGTTGTTAAATGGTTCAAGGTACGGAGAATGGGATTGGCAAGCAAAATTTCAATTCCATCTGAGCCAGTTCACATTAGTTGGCACTAATACCCTTGGGAAAGGCATGTATCCATCTCTTCCTCCCTTCTAACATGTCATGGGCCAGTGTAACAGGGTAAAGACATCACCCAAACCCCATGTCTTACATAGAAGAATGCCTGTGGCCAATAACGGACCATAAAGGTTAATGGAAATAATATTAGAGTGTATCATATTATGATATTAGGAAGTGCCGGCTCTTGGAGAGTTTTGATAGTGTAAAGTAACAAAATGTATCATCCTATATATATATATATATATATATATATATATATATATATATATATATATATATATATATATATATATATATATATATATATGAAGACGTTTTGTAACTGTAGTGCCCACCTTTTCAGCAATAAAAAAATTACACATATATGGAGTTATCTGCCCTTGGCAGGGATCTATCAACAATTCCTTAGTTAGGATAGTCTTCATAGTTTTTACACACTTTCTTTTTACACACACACCCTTACATATAAAAAGTAATCCTTTCTTCCTTCATCTCAAAGAAGACATCCTAACCAAGTCAAGCACTCTCATAGTACTTTGTCCGAACTTCCAAAGATAACATTATAATGGCTATAATTTAGATGACCAAAACTGACAGACATTTTAAGACTATCTCGCATTTAATAAGTGACATTCCCTCTCCATCATTCTTCCTTTCTCATGATCCTTATCATGGTAGATCTCTTCAAACAACTTTTCATTGGCTGAAAACTCCAGTCTTTCCTTCTTTTAAATCATATAAGAATTAAAACTTATTATTGTTGACCTATTTGTTTCTCCTTTTTCTGCGTTTGTTCACTAACCTTGCTTTTTGTGTTTAAACAGTGAACACTATATTTGCTAGAATTAATCTTAGATCAATTCTGATAATTTATTTTGGGGGCTAAGATCACTTTATTTTACTTTACACAACAGAAAAAATGATAACCACACACACATAGAGTTCACCGAAGGAAGGCCATAAAATGGATTGTCCAAATGGTTGTATAAACAACAAACTGAACAAGTAGAATGAATTTGACTGTTCAAAAAACTTCTTGAATGTTAATGACACTTCACAAAAGAATAAATGTCTGCTTCTATTTAAGAATACAAGGACATCTAAATTTTTTTACATCAAGGAGGAGCTGGAAAATTTTCAAAGACATTAAAAAATTACTTTCAAAGACAATTTCTGCGGATATCAAAGTGCTCAATCTAATTTAAAGCTATTTCAGAGAAATTGTTCATCATGATAGAATTCAAATTCACAGGTGAAGTACTGTCAACCCTCAGCCAACCAAGTTGGAAGACACAGGTAATCACCGAAGTTTGTCTGTTCAATGACATTGTGTGGTGGTAGAAGGGAAAAAAGAAAAAAGTCGAGGGCGGGTTAAGAAGAAGGAAAGTCGAAGGCGGGTAAAGATGAAAACAAGTCGAGGGTGAGTGAAGAAGAAGAAGAAAAAAGTCGAGGGCCAGTAAAGAAGAATAAAAGTCGAGGGTGGGTAAGGAAGAACAAAAGTCGAAGGTGGGTAAAGAAGAAGAAGCATGGCGAGAGGGTAGAGAAGAGAAAACATGGCAGAGGGGTAGAGAGAAAAAAAAACATGGTGGGAGGGTGAACAAGAAACGTGGTGGGAGAGTGGTAGGAAGAAAAAAAGAAAAACTTGGCGGGAGGGTGAACAAGAAAAAATATCGTGAGATAACTAATAAGAAAAGTGGTTGGAGGGTAAAGGGAGAGAAACATGGCAGGAGGGTAAAGAAGAAGAAAAGAGGCAGGTGGTTGGAGGAGGAGAAATGTTGTGGAATAGACAGACGAGGAAATGTGATGGGAGGAAAAGAAAAAGAAACGTGGCAGGAGGAAAAGAAAAGGAAAAGAAACACATTAGGAGGAAAAAAGTAGTGAGAGGGAAAAAAGGAGAGAAGCAGTGGGAGGAAAAGAAGGAGGAAGAAAGTTTGTGAAGTAAAAGGGATGAAAGGGTTAAAATGGAAAATAAATCTAATTATTTGTAAATCATCATCAGGCTCAGGTGTATCATTCTAGGAAAGGTGCACCTCCAGCAGATTGCTGTCATTAGACTTGTGCAGAGGTTGGCCATTGCAGCAGCTGGTCTCAGTAAATAGTAAAAGATGTCATATTCACAGCTCATCAGTACATGTCATCAGGTGTCGCCTGAACAAGCAAACGATTAACAGATAGGCAGCCATATCAATTGAAAGGCACAAAGATTAACTAAAAACAATAAAACACAATGAATAACTCCTCCCACTCACAGCAACACCCACAAGATTCTCACCAAATTCCCAAAACTAGAATTCAAAAACACAGAATCATTCGCCTGATGAAGCCCGGAGAGGGCAAAAACATGAACTAGTTTGTGTAGTGAATCCACATCCTATAATATATTTCCAGCTCTACTCTAAAACAACTTGACTTTTGAAGTATTAAGTTGAATGTATTGAGCAATCTATGAAATAAATCCATCACATATCAGACGTTGCTTTATATTATGCTATTTTGCTAACCTCATCAGTATCATATGTATTATGTATATATATATATATATATATATATATATATATATATATATATATGCACAGGCAGCCAGAGTATTTGCTGACTCACAACTATTTGGCACTCTACTGAAGAACTTCAATTAAATTGTGCATATGTTTTTACCTAGGGGACTTGGAACCTTGATAACATTCAATCCAGTGTTTCCCAACCTGAGGGTAGCAAAACGTCTGGGGTCAGTGAACTTGTTGAGTAGGTAGGCCTTTCAAAAGCAAAGATATAGCAAGAAATTTGAAGGACCGTGATAAAGGGGTTGGTCCTTGACCCCCACCCAACATGTAGCAAAATTTTTTTTGTATAATGTTTGTAGAAATGCAGTAGGTGAACCGATATTCAAAAGACTTTGGAGGACCTAGAGGAGGAGGGGATGATCTAAAATTGCATCTCACCCTCTTTCTCAACTCGGTGGTTAGGCTCCTTGACACCCCCCCCCAATAATTAGTGTAGTGATTCCCAATCTTGGGGTGCCAGACATTGAATAATGCTATTAGAAATGCAGTCTGTGATCTATTATTCATGATGTTTTATTCTCGCCCATTGTTTAGACTGTAGAATTTAAATAATTTCCAACAAAACTTGAACAAATGAAATAGAAATAGTGCCAAATTGCCCAACCTAACCATAATACAAATAATGATAAAACCTAGTGAACTCAGAATTACTAAAATTACACTGAACACTCAAGAGCTATGGTCACAACATATCAAAATTATAAATGTTTTGAGGCAATAGTTTTTTCCCCATAGCCCCTAGCTGGACAAAAGTACATTTTTTTGAAAAAATTTTTTTCTCTCCTCTCAGAAGTAAATGCAACAGAAATGGTGATTTTTTTTGTTTTTGATTTTCTCAGAAACTTTTCAACAAATTCTAATCAATAAAAATGAGTGGAGGACAGAAGTGGGTAACTGTTGGGTAGACTGCTTACCTGAGGAAATTCATTGGCCGACCACAGAACCAACAGTATTCCAAATTGAAACTTTTAGCTATGGCCTCTCTAGAACTGGTGGATGAAGCCACAATGCCATTGCGTCCAGCCATAGCGAAAGGGTTAACAGCCATAATATATTTTGAGTTAATCAGTGTTAGGTCCCAAGTCGTTTTAGCTAAAACGTTGATAGCAACAACAGATCCAGAGAATAAGTAGTGACATTTTAATACATTTACAAGGAAAAATGTTCCACTAATTATTTTTTGTATCAGGATGCATTTACTAATCAGTTCCTGCAAAGGTGTGAAGATCAAATAGAAAAATAATTCCAAAAACCGAAGCTTCTTTAGAAATGAAATTTTTGTGATCTGTTTTAAGTCCCAAGTATAAAAATCCTGTGGAGTCAAGCTGTGATGTAAAGATGAAAAATTGAGCTTAATCCTAGCTGTTCCCCATATGTCTAAACTATTGCAATGATACCTTGGTGTGTCTCTTAATCAAATCTGTATTTATTCTGTTTTGGGAAACAGAAATTTGAAAAAAAAAAAATATCCTTCACAGGAAAAGATGGACAAAATTTAATGCCACCAAGAAATTAAAAGTTTCACTCCACCTTTGTGAGAGAAAAGGTTTGCCTCTTTCCTTGAATTATACACCTGACAAGGACTGAAGAATGGATTGGGTGAAACATGTTGACAGCATCAAATATGTGAAGAAGGGATTTGATTGTCAGACCAAAAGTTGGGATGTTAATGAATCTTCTCTAAATTAAAGACAATAGGATATGTTTCACTGTTGAGATTTTTCAAGTAATCAGCTTCAAGCTGTGTAGATAAGAAAATAAGTCTCAAGAATTCAACTTCTTATTTCATGCGTTTGCAAATTTTCCCAGAATAGGTTTAAAAATAGTTGTTGACATTTTTGTAAGAAAAATAAAATAAAGTTTAGGGAGGCCAAGCAAAAAATGATAGAGATCCGATGAATGAATGCAGTCTTTTCTTTTGTGTGTGTGCATGTTTGTTAACAATTGTATGTGAGCATGTTTGTCATACAACTATGAAAATGTGGGTTTATTTTTTTCCCATTCAAGTTCATATTTTCATCATTTTTCATGTTTTCTCCAAAAAGTAAACATTGAATATCCAGAAGCTATTTGTAAGAAAAAAAAGATTTTTCTTCACTCAAAGAGAATATTTTGGATCACAAAAGATGATAAGATTTTCATATGTGACCCACTGATAATCTATCTTCTACGATCATTTTGGAAGTCTTCCAATTTTTACTTGGATATGAACTTGAAAATGGACAGTTGTTTGAATTTGTTTTAATGTGTTCCAAATAAAAGTCCCTTCGTAAACAGCTTCTTTCAAAAGAAATATGCAATCTTGTGTTGATTTCAAAATGGATGGGGATGAAGAGGACTAAATAAACTGATTAAAAAAATGGAAATATAAATGCATGTTTAAACACACCTTAACACAAAAAAAATTCTTTCCAATATGAAAAAATAGCCCTTCCAATCAGATAAAATTTTCAACAGAAATCAGACCACTTTGAAAACTATCTTATTTTTGGTAAAAACAGATCCTTTTTCACCTCCAGATTTCAAGTACAAAGTTAACACATCCAACTGAAGAAAGATGTAAATATTTAACAATGGCTTGAGTCTATTGAATAAACAAGATAAAAAGCAAAAAACATTCTCTCCTGCAAAATGAACAGAAACTAAAACTCAAATAGTAGGAAAGAAAAAGATGCAAAATAGTAAGTACTGATTTATTCAAGTTTATCCTTAAATCCTTGAATTGTGGAAATCCAAAACCATTTCAGTAAAAAGTGGACGTTTTAATTTTCTCTTGATAATCTTGTAACAGAAGAATAAATGAAGTTTTAGATCAAAGGATCTGGAGTTGCACATGAAATCACAGGTCAGTGAGGACAGTTTATCATAGAGAAATTGCCAATATAAAGACACAAGAGAGAAGACACAAGAGAGAAAAAAAGAAATCGCCAATATGAAGACACAGAACAGAGTCAAGATGAAAATTGATTTGAAGAAAGTAGGAATATTTAGAAGAGGAATCAAACCTTTCTATAAATTTAATCATTATTCTTTCATTAGTCCAAGACCTGTTGTTTCACTGACAATTATCATAAGTGTACAATAGGCAGAACTTATGGCTGCCACTGATACTATGAATATGACAGACATGGTAGGAAGGAAGAGGGCAGAAAAGAAAGTTAGGTAGTTCAATGAGAGGGTAGGAAGGGGAGCTGCTACTGATACTACGTGTGACAGGCACGGTTCTTATTACATATATGATGATTTAGTGAATGTAAATGACCATTATAATATTACAAGTGATATTAGATAACTAAAAATATTTGTTTACCAAAAATTAGTTAATCAATCATTATATTACATGTTATTAAATTATACATAAGTGTCAAAATAATGAATTTATCAAATGGACTTATAAATCAAAATTAATTGAAGGACTGCTTTTTTTTCTTCCAAGTGAAAAATATCAGTGATTGAGGGGAGTATTTCTTTAAAAAAATATATTCAAATTCCTTAAGAGTGGTAAATTAAATAATGAAGATCTTGAATAAAGTTTTGTACAAGAACTTTTTATGGGGGGGGGGAGAGAACTAGTAAGCAAATAAGTAATATCAATCGATTTTTCTATTTAATTATAGTAAAACTCTGCATTCAATAGAATCAGAACAATTTCAGATCAGACAATAAATGAGACAAAATATTGAAAAAAAAAATCAAGACGTTGAATTCAACGTTGATTTCTGAAAGACTTGGTGATCTGAAGCAATAATAATTCCATAAATGAGTGCATATGAATTTGTATTTGAGTATTCAACATAGAAGTACAGTTGACTGATAACTTGATGCCAAAAATGTGATCTCTCACCAAATGGGATTACTAGAAAGTTTCTGGTTAAGATATCAATTTTACTAATAAACTCAAGCTTCAGTATTTTTTTGGAAGAAATTCTTTTTAACAAAATAAAGGCAAATCCTTTGTGAAAAAAAGACAGAAATTAACAGTGAATATCAAAATAGAAGAATAACAGACTACAAAGCAATAAATTTACTAATATTGGTAATGGAGGATACAAATATAAAAACAAAAAAGATTGCTGTCATAAATTTGAAAAAAAAAAAAAAAAAAAGCCTCTAAAGAATTCTGAAATTCCAAATAATCAAGTCAATGTCATAGACTAAAATGGAATCAAGGATTTTTTCCAGTTCAGGGTTAAATAGGCTGAGCTTTCTAGTTGTGGTTGGCAACAAGTCCGGGAGGAAAATAATTCTGAATCTAAAACTTGGAGTGGAATCCACTGTTCCCTATCAGTTATGGATAACAATAGCAAAAAAACTCAGTTGCTAAAGATGATCAGCATGCAAACTCAAGGACTGGTTAAATCAAAGATTTAAGACAACTTTCTTCTAATTCAAAAACATCAAGAGTGCAATTTTCGATTTTGAAGTCCATTTGATGCTACTTGAAATTTGTTGGTTGGAAATGCATAATAATGGTTGCTGAAAAAATTGCTGCTATTTTTATTGAATTTATTTTATAAATGGATTAAAAAAATCTATATCTAAAATCAATTTCTCAATTTGTGCTTGGTGTTCTGATAATGAGAGTGAAAATATACAATCATTTCTTTAGTTTTGATTCAATAGAAATCAAATCAGAAACTAAATTTACTAGTCCATGACTCATCGCTTTGCTAATGGTTATCATTAGAGTACCACAAGCTTAGCTGATAGCTACTACTTATACAATAACTGTGACAGACATGTTCCGAAAGGGAGAGGGGAGAAAAGAAAGTTAGGTGGTTTGAAAAGAAGGTTGGAAAGGAGAGGGGATGATGGTTGCATCTGAAACTATGAGTGTGACAGACACAGCTCTTATATCTAAGATGATTTCTCACTGCTGGCAGTTCATGCCAGTTGTTTTTCTTTTCACTTCGACTTTTGAGAAAACTGCAAATGACTTTTCATACATTCCGCCTGACAGCAAACCCGACTAATTTGAAATCAATTGTTTGCTGCACTTAGAAAATACATTTGCAATGAAATTCAAAATCAAAATTGTGAATTATTCAACGAATTGCAGGATTTAATTTAAGAATTTTCAGTGTGAGCAACAAATGGGAAATGGTCTTCCCTCTCAGTCGACAAGGTAAGCACATTGTAGGATTATTAGGAGCTGACAAATTGCTTTATCTATTCAATCACAATGGGAAGCAAAAGTAGTCCTGACAAATATTGTTACTTTTTTAGTTTTGTTCATAAGCTTAATAGTGACATGCTAGCTTCACCAAAAATCATAACTAACTATCATGGTATCCCCAGGGATTTAAGTGCAGTTATAACAGGGGGATTTTATACAAAGTGTATTATTAATGAGAAACCAAAATGTACTTTTTATAACCCTTTCACTCTCATGCTAAATATGGGTAAGAAGTCTGCAAATAAAATGAATGAACCATAACATTTTTAAAATAATGCACTGAAATCTTCAAGTGTTGTTGCTACAAACTAATCTCTGACAATAGCCTTGTGAGAATATAAAAATAAATGTGCCGTTAAAGTATGTTTCATTAAATAGTGCTGTTACAACAAGAGTTTACTGCCGGCAAAGATCTTAATTCAACTGAGCTATTTGACAGGTACACAGCAAGAATAAACAAAATCAATGAGGGACTTTGAAGAAGAAGTATGATGATTGTTTACAAACTAGCGGGACCCATGGAAATTCCACAGTACTGACAACTAAGATACCACCATTATTCTCGCATATATATTATCAATTAAAGTATATAATTTTGCTAATACTATTTATTACCTATCTATCCGTAGTAACTATAATAACATTCAAAGGCAAAAGAAACTAATATATCTGTCATTACTATTATTGATTACTATTGCTTTCTTTCTATACCTCTGTGGTCTACTAATGCTATTCTTTACTATTTTCTCAAGCTTCAGACTTGCAAGAGAAGAGTAATGTATCAATTATACTTCAAGTGGAAATTGAGCCCCTTTTACTCCCATTCAAGCATAAGCAGCCTCTTCTATTCTCTCCCTTGTTCATTGCAATGGTGGGTGGGGAGGAAAAAAAGATTCAAGATTTTAGCAAACTGATCAAGAGAGGTTTATTTAGTTTAGTTGTAAAGTATTCAGTATATCAAAGCATTTTCTTAATTCTTTACTCAAAACATCCATTGAACAACATTCCCCAAATGTGATTTTTGAAGAACCAACAAACTACAATTTGGATGAATTTTGAAAAAAATTAAAATAATTAGGATTTCCAGATATTTCTCAGTTATGAGCAAATGAAAAGCTATAGTAAACTATAGAAACAGAATAAGGTGAAATTTACATGTATATTTACATATTAATTACATAATATATACATATAAATTCAAATGGAAAATTTACTCACACCAAAGCTATGTTTTTACAAGATATAAGGAATATTACATGACAAACTGCAGTGAGTATTAAAAGTGCCTAATGTTCAATAACCAATATCTTAAAGAACCAATTTCTTCACTAAGCGAGACAACATAGATTCTGAGAAGTTACACTATAGTCTGACGTAAAAAATAAAACAACAGCACATGAAATATTGAAAAGCTTAATCCCTCATGGACAACAAATCTTCCTTACACACTAGGTGTTCAATAAATGAAGCCTTGAGTCAAACTTGTCTCAGTTGATAATAAACTAATGCAGTGTGAAGCCTAATCAACAGTTAATTCAAACAAGAGTCATATTGTATTAGTTTAATAATCTAATAACAAATAAAAGTATTAAATGCTTTACATCTTCACTAAAAATCAAAACCAAAGTTAGAATTCAGTATCAAAATTTTTAAAAAAATGACCATTAATAGAAGTGATCAGAATGTTAGTCTTAAGATATAACTGGCTGTAATAATATATCATCAGGAAGATAGCTGTCAGTACAAATAACAAGATGGTTCAAGGAAAGCAGAAATAACACACAATAGAAGTATTTTCTACCAACCAGAAAGGAAAGTTGAAAGGGGAACACAATTTATCAAAGATAGTAAAGAAAAACTGATTGGGGAGACAAGTTCTGTCAAGTGGAAATATCCTTGAGGAAAGAAATTCCAGCAGTTTTGTTACCATGGAGAGGAAACAGGGAGGGGGGGGAGAGACAAAAGCTTTCAGAGCGAAGAAAAATCTACAGCATAACAGCAATGAGGAAACTCTTACATATTACTGAATTTTGATACTCCCATATATTATTCTTTATACTCAATGCGTTTTCAACCAGTAGTATCTGGTGGCTTTTCATGAAGATCAAATGATAGCAAATCTCTTCATTACTTCAACAGTAATGTTTTTATCTGCATTCAACAAGTGCAGTGTGGTGAAGTCCTGAACCAAAGTTTGATCATAATACTTGGTTTATATTCACCATTTGTTCGTTTTTCTATCAATCTGGATTCTTTCATGGATTTCCAATTTTTCAAACCTCATCGCAAAGCTATTTGAATTTCAATAACATATCTTATTCGAATATTATCAATATATCTTATCTAAATATCATTAATATATTTTATTCCATGCATGATACTCCAATATATTGCTGAATGATGAGGAAGCAATATGAGAAAATGGTGGAGGTTAGAATCAAAGTCAAAAAATGAATAGGAGAATACAGCCTCAGGATATTACACTTGAAGAAGGTCATAAAATGGATCAGTCGAAAAGTTGAGATAACAACAAAATTAACAGGAAAAATAAGTTGTCAAAGAAAGTTCGATGAATAAGAATACAGCATCTAAAATTAAGAGAAAAGAGGTATGGAAAAATAAAAAGTGGTATTTCTTTTCTTCTAATTATAAAATGAGTAACTTAATATAAAATAAGAAATAAAATTTAAGGTAGCAAATACTGATTTTGTTAAAGGGGTTCAAGAAAAAATTTGGTTCATAAACTGAATAAATACAGAAATTCCAAGAAAAAGAGAATTCATATTGTTCAGAAGTATTTTAAAAATGTTTGCCAAACATTCTTCAGGTCAGTAAAGAAAAAAATATCTATAGCAACATTATCATCAATCAGAAAAAATATAATTACTAATACTACTAGTGTAAAAACAATAACAAATATAGTAGCAAGAGAGACAGGGGAAGAATGAAAGGTACGTTTAAAAGTTAAATTTGATCTTCAGCCAACTGTAGGGTTTTCATAGCTCAATCAGTAAGAGCCCCTGGTGTTGTTAACCACGCTTGATCCATGCTGTTTATCAACTCCAGTAAAACTGACAGACAAAGTTGCAATGAAAAATAACTAAAAATTGAGATGAAAGAAAATGATAATATTACTTGAGAACAATACTACTTAATTGAAAATAGGGTTAACAAGCAAAAAATACATATTTAATTAAGTTAATCATCAAAATGATACCAAGGTGCTTTAGTTTTGAAATGTAAAACCAAGATGTTTATAAGGGATAATGTAGGGACTTGATCAGACTTGAAATCTATTTTCGAGTTCCATAAGAAAATGAAGATTGTTTATTGAATTGTAATAATAAAAAATTCATCATGATATACCCTTAATGAAACTTTTGGAAACTTTATTCATATTGCTGATAACAGTTTTGAGAAAAAAATCTATTCAAAATACATTGCAAGAGTCAGACTTGGTGAGACCCTAACTTATATAAAGTTTGGAGGCCCTTTATTGAAAAATTATGCCAGAAAGTCTCATAAAACTTGGGAATATACACCTTTTATATTTTTTTGAGGCCCCCCTAGATTGTGATGCCCCAAACTATTGCTTTTTTTTAGCTTATACCTGGCATAGTTAACATGATGAAATTGTAAGGATTGAACAAGGATGGAGGAAAGTGAAAGCTTGGATATGAAAAGAAGTATAAAAGATTCCAAGATTATCAATTTTTTTAAAATAAAAAGAAGGCCAAAAGAACCACACAAGAACCTCAGGAAATACCACCATAAGAACTGCAACAACAAAATTTCTTGTTCCACCAGAAAAGCATTTCTTTTTTTAAATAGAAATATAAAAACTCCTCTAAAAAAAAAAAAACAACAAATGCTTATGATTAAATCACCACCTCGTGCAATCACTGAAGTTTTGCTACATCAAGCCTAGTCAGTATCTAGATAGGTGACTGCTTGGGTTTACCAGGTGCAATAAGCAAGATTAGTGAACTGAGTGATGCCACTACAGGGGTTTGTTATCTTCAAGTCTATTTCACATGCCACAAGCAAAGACAAGAGAAAGTTATGATATGGGAGACCTGATTAGGGTCAGCTGATAGCACTAGCTAGCTAAAAAAAACATACGAACACAAGACTGGGGCTACAAAAATGTCACTTTACTAAATTTCAAAATCAATAATCCACACAGAGCAAGAAAAATCATTTCTTCAACAAATTTACCCAGCAGTAGGTAAATAACAGGGCAGACTGGGTCAGCAGTAGGTAAATAACAAGGCAGACTAGGTTTTTCAGCCTTGGTTGATAATAAGTCCAGGAGACAGACAACTGATTCTAAATAAGGAAAGTCTACACCCTAGTCTAATGTCAAGAGAGGCAAGTAATGGACAGATAAGGGAATGAGTTCTCAAAATGTTACTGGGCTCTGGTGAAGCTTCCAACAGACCTAGCAAGCAAGTGGATTATAATAAATTGCACTCTTTTAAAAAAATCCCCTCTTTTTGTAACTAAAATGTACAAATACAGATTTCTGATAATTGCTGATTAGTTAAATTTAATTATTAGGATATTGCGTAGGTCACAAAGCTAATTCATCTTGTGCATTCAAACAAACATTGTTATAGACTGCCACTATTCTAGGGTCAAAAAGTGATTTTATGATTGATATTACATCTTCACAGAAGTATTTCATTTTGTTCTACACCAGACTAAGATCAAACATAACTACTGTTTCAAATGATTTTCAACCGAAACATAAAATGACTAATACAGGGGTTCTCAAACTAGGTTATGCATACCTGGGCGGGTGCAAGAGAAATTAAAGGGCTATGCAAGGTTTGTAAAAACAATACAATTTTCGAGTAATCACAAACAGCTAAAACAGATTTTGTTTCATGAAAGACTGTCAATTGAAAAAGATAAGCGGGTGTGTTTCTCTGAAACTATTTCTAGAATTGGGTTATCTGTTGGAAAGAGCCAAGCCTATCCATCTCATTAAATATGTAACATTGAATTAAATTATCATCAATACTACATGTCTATGGTATCCATACACTATATTTTTCATAGGAGGTATATCAACACTGCAGGATAGACTGAACATGTACGTAGGAGGTAAAAGTTTGGAAACCTCTAGACAATCACAAGAAAACAATAGTCAAAAGACAGAGAAATTAAAGTTACAGATTTTATACCACTCTTTGCTTACCAATCAAAAGACAAATGGAAAGTCAATAAAAATGATCCAAGGTGAAGGTTACAACTGTCTAAGCATGAACACAAAAATAACCAATGGATTACAAATTGAATAAATCTCCTCTAAAATATTGATTTGCAATTAATCATGGAACAGAAGAAAATGAAGACAGAGAGCTTGAACACTTAAGTAAAAACTTTAAAAAAACTAGTTAATTGTGAACTAAGATCGTTATAAGTAACAAATAGGTAAGTAAGAGTTAGAGAACACTGAACGTTAATCTTAGATTATGAGAAATAAATTCAAATTTTGTTAATTCTGAAGAATAAACAAAATCAAAATTATTTAAAGCAATTTTCATAGAATTGCTTTGTTTTTGAAACACCAATTTTTTTTTCAACTCACATACAAGAGAGAGAAACAGAGCAGATAGAGAATAGTGATAGAAACTTCAAGTAGCTTACATATTTTTTGATATACTAAGTTTTTTTTTTCTTTACTTACATAAAAGAAAAAAAGAAACAGCAGATAGAGAGCGGTGGTAGAAACTTCGAGATAGAATAAACTAAATCATAAACTGAAAGAAAGGTAAGAAATATTTGTATGAATAGAGACACATGCAATCTACTATATACAATCAGAGGCAAAATGCATAACAAATTGAAATAAACCCGTGTAGGTGTGTATTTTTTTAGAGTAACCTTAAGCCACTCCTGATGATCTTACAATTGGCTTTGATGATGAAGCTTATTTCAACAGCTGATAGCAATATAAAAATCCGAAAGAAGTTAGGGTCATAATAGCAGGGATATACATTGACTCTTTAAGGTGAACACAAACCAATACGGTTAAATAAAGATCAGTTCTTGCATCTAAATCCAGGTGATAGAAAAAGTAAACAAATAAGTAGTAGTCTTAACCAAACTTGATGTTGCAGTATAATCTAAGAAAGACACAACTGGGAGGTGAGGGGAGGGTAGGGTGACAATCAGCAACAGGTAAATTCCAGCAAACTTCCAGGAATTTGATAGATAATTAAGAGGTGAATGTGAGAGAAATAAAGAGTATGCAAGAGTGAAGAATAGTAGGGGTAATTGGTCACAGGTGTGTATACCTATGTCATGTAGTCTCTAAATGTATCTGAGTGGCTTGTAGTCACTGCAAATAGGTACATTTTTGTGTAGGTAAAATGTCATCAAGATTTCCAGGTGAGACAAGGAACGTTGCTCAATGCATCTATCAATAAAAACAATCCAGGAATTCTGAATACATGACTATGAAAAAATAAAATCATCCAGGTAAAAGTAGTGTTAATGATCCAACTGAGAGTGTGAAGTGTTTTTTGTTTTGACTGTAAGAATTATCCAAGTGTGACAAGTATAGTATTATATTTTGCAGTCACTTCTCCCGCAAGTGGTTTTCTGGTTGAATAAACAACAGGCATTACCTATTGTAAGGGAATGAATATCCAATTTAATAGAGAAAAAAGCTTCAGACAGGTGAGTTCAAGTCAAGAATAGAAAATTTTTCCTTAAGATTAAGGTTGAATGTAAATATCCAAGTTTACAAATAATTCCAAGCTGGTTACCGAGTAAGACAGACACCTGAAAAAGGCTTGACGGTAGAGCAGCCAAAACATATATAACAACTAAGGATACTACACCGAGTAAATCAGTGAATAAAAATGATCATTTTCCATCTTCAGAATCCAAAATGAAATTTGTTAAGAAATAAAGAAAAAATCCCTGCTGAACATGTAGCTACCTGTTGATTGCTTTTCTTCCATTATATCAATAATGAATAAAAGAGCTGAAAAATGTTGGTTTTTGCTGACTTTTTTCACTCTTATTTGCACACATGGAGAAGACTAAGAACAAAACTCAGACACATTTACAAATCTGGTTTCATTTTTCTGTTGCTGCAGATCAGGTCAAACAAATAGCCTCAGCATTTTCCTTCAGCCCTATTCATCTTTTTCTTCTTTGCTTATGAAAAAAATGGAAACCTATAATACTCTGTCATTTTCCCCCTATTTATCTATATTCTCTTTTTCTTCTTTCTTTTTTTAATCCAAGAGATTCATTTGGTAAAACATTTCAATATAATTATTCAGTAAGATCTTGAAATAATAGTTGGGGGGTGCATTTGCTGTAGCACAGCCCCGTCCTCATTCATACTATCACACATACGCATCCATCATGCTCACCACTTATACACACAGAGATGTTCATCTCGTTAAGATGAATTGTGTTGCTGCATGTCAGCACGTGTTTGGCTCTCCTCAAGTTGGTGTATAACAATATTAATCTGCTACTGGAAGAACGCCAAAGCTGCTGCTGCTGCTGCTGATCAGAGATGGTATCATAGCTCAACTGGTAATGACATATATTCTTTAACCAGCTGATTTGGGCTAAAGGCCTATCAGCAGAAGTGCAAAAACTGGGCAAGCCCTTCTACACAATCAGCCCACTTTGGTCAGTCTGACTAGCATGCATGCATGCACACATGAATATGTACATAACAATGAAAAGATAGTAACATTTACTGATAGTGACAGCACTATTGATAGTGGTAGTCGTAGTGCCAATTGAAGTTGGCTGGCTACAGTCTGTGTGCAATCGCCACAGAATAACAGAACAAATAGATAGGAAGAAAAACGGAAAGACTATGATTGTTCCTAAAAAAAATTAGGTATGATTGTGAGCTTGGAGATACATATGTACTTATAGGTAAACAATAAAAATACAAAAGCTTTATTTTTCATCCAACAAAATGTACCTTACATTCATTTATATATAAATATATATATATATATACATATATATTATTCTATACATTTATAAATATATATATATATATATATATATATATATATATCGTATACATTATTCTATACATTTATACATATATATATATATATATATTATTCTATACATTTATACATATATATATTATTCTATACATTGATACATATATATATATATATATATATATATATATATATATATATATTATTCTATACATTTATATATATATATATATATTATTCTATACATTTATATATATCTATATATATTATTCTATACATTTATATATATCTATATATATTATTCTATACATTTATATATATATATATATATATATTATTCTATACATTTATGTATATATATTATTCTATACATTTATATATATACATATATTATTCTGTACATTTATTTATACATATATGTATTTTTTTTCTATACATTTATATATATATATATGTTATTCTATACATTTATATATATATATATATTATTCCATACATTTTTATATATATATATATTATTCCATACATTTTTATATATATATATATATTATTCCATACATTTTTATATATATATATATTATTCCATACATTTATATATATGTATATATATATATATATATATATATATATATATATATATATATATTATTCCATACATTTATACATATATATATATATATATATATATATATATATATTATTCCATACATTTATACATATATATATATA
Source organism: Thysanoteuthis rhombus (assembly GCA_963457665.1). Classification (NCBI taxonomy): domain Eukaryota; kingdom Metazoa; phylum Mollusca; class Cephalopoda; order Oegopsida; family Thysanoteuthidae; genus Thysanoteuthis; species Thysanoteuthis major. The sequence continues at coordinate 20,736,288 of OY735221.1, read as the reverse complement.
TATATATATATATATATATATTATTCCATACATTTATATATATATATATATTATTCCATACATTTATATATATATATATATTATTCCATACATTTATATATATATATATATATATATGTATATATATATACATATAATTACATACATTAATATATATATATATTATTACATACATTAATATATATATATGCATATATATATATATATATATATATATATATATATATATATTATTACATGCATTTATATATATATATATATATATTATTACATACATTTATATATATATATATATATATATATATATTATTACATACATTTATATATATATATATTATTACATACATTTATATATATATATATATATATTATTCTATACATATATATATTATTCTATACATTTATATATATATATATATATATATATATATTATTCTATACATTTATATATATATATTATTCTATACATATATATATATATATCTTATTCTATACATATATATATATATCTTATTCTATACATGTATATATATATATTATTCTATACATATATATATTATTCTATACATATATATATATTATTCTATACATATATATATATTATTCTATACATATATTATTCTATACATATATATATATATTATTCTATACATATATATATATTATTCTATACATATATATATATTATTCTATACATATATATATTATTCTATACATATATATATATTATTCTATACATATATATATATTATTCTATATATATATATATATATATATATTATTCTATAAATATATATATATATATATATATATATGTATTGTTCTATACATATATTTATATATATATATTATTCTATACACACACATATATATATTATTCTATACATATATATATATAAATATATATATTATTCTATACATATATATATATAAATATATATATTATTCTATACATATATATATATATAAATATTTATATTATTGTATACATATATATATATAAATATATTATTCTATACATATATGAATATATATATTATTCTATACATATATAAATATATATATATATATATTATTCTATACATATATATATATATATATATTATTCTATACATATATATATATATTTTATTCGATACATATATATATATATATATATATTATTCTATACATATATATATATATATATATTATTCTATACATATATATATATATATATATTATTCTATACATATATATATATATATATATTATTCTATACATATATATATATATATATATATTATTCTATACATATATATATATATATATATTATTCTATACATATATATATATACATATATATATATTTCTATACATATATATATATATACATATATTATTCTATACATATATATATATATACATATATTCATTATTCTATACATATATATATATATACATATATTCATTATTCTATACATATATATATATATATATATATATATATATTATTCTATACATATATATATATATTTTTCTATACATATATATATATATATATTAACCTATACATTTATATATATATATATATATATATATATATTTATATATATATATATTATCCTACACATTCATATATATATATATATATATATATATATATATATATATATATTATCCTACACATTCATATATATATATATATATATATTATTCTATACATTTATGTATATATATTATTCTATACATTTATATATATACAAATATTATTCTGTACATTTATTTATACATATATGTATTTTTTTTCTATACATTTATATATATATATATGTTATTCTATACATTTATATATATATATATATTATTCCATACATTTTTATATATATATATATTATTCCATACATTTTTATATATATATATATATTATTCCATACATTTTTATATATATATATATTATTCCATACATTTATATATATATATATATATATATATATATATATATATATATATATATATATATATATATATTATTCCATACATTTATACATATATATATATATATATATATATATATATATATTATTCCATACATTTATACATATATATATATATATATATATATATATATTATTCCATACATTTATATATATATATATATTATTCCATACATTTATATATATATATATATTATTCCATACATTTATATATATATATATATATATATATGTATATATATATACATATAATTACATACATTAATATATATATATATTATTACATACATTAATATATATATATGCATATATATATATATATATATATATATATATATATATTATTACATGCATTTATATATATATATATATATATTATTACATACATTTATATATATATATATATATATATATTACATACATTTATATATATATATATTATTACATACATTTATATATATATATATATATTATTCTATACATATATATATTATTCTATACATTTATATATATATATATATATATTATTCTATACATTTATATATATATATTATTCTATACATATATATATATATATCTTATTCTATACATATATATATATATCTTATTCTATACATGTATATATATATATTATTCTATACATATATATATTATTCTATACATATATATATATTATTCTATACATATATATATATTATTCTATACATATATTATTCTATACATATATATATATATTATTCTATACATATATATATATTATTCTATACATATATATATATTATTCTATACATATATATATTATTCTATACATATATATATATTATTCTATACATATATATATATTATTCTATACATATATATATATTATTCTATATATATATATATATATATATATTATTCTATAAATATATATATATATATATATATGTATTGTTCTATACATATATTTATATATATATATTATTCTATACACACACATATATATATTATTCTATACATATATATATATAAATATATATATTATTCTATACATATATATATATAAATATATATATTATTCTATACATATATATATATATAAATATTTATATTATTGTATACATATATATATATAAATATATTATTCTATACATATATGAATATATATATTATTCTATACATATATAAATATATATATATATATATTATTCTATACATATATATATATATATATATTATTCTATACATATATATATATATTTTATTCGATACATATATATATATATATATATTATTCTATACATATATATATATATATATATTATTCTATACATATATATATATATATATATTATTCTATACATATATATATATATATATATTATTCTATACATATATATATATATATATATTATTCTATACATATATATATATACATATATATATTATTCTATACATATATATATATATACATATATTATTCTATACATATATATATATATACATATATTCATTATTCTATACATATATATATATATACATATATTCATTATTCTATACATATATATATATATATATATATATATTATTCTATACATATATATATATATTTTTCTATACATATATATATATATATATTATCCTATACATTTATATATATATATATATATATATATTTATATATATATATATTATCCTACACATTCATATATATATATATATATATATATATATATATATATTATCCTACACATTCATATATATATATATATATATATATATATATATATATATTATCCTACACATTCATATATATTAATATATATATATATATAAATATATATATATATTATCCTACACATTCATATATATTAATATATATATATATATATATAAATATATATATATATATATATTATCCTACACATTCATATATATTTATTTATATCTATATATATATATATCATCCTATACATTTATATATATTATCTTATACATTTATATATATATATATTGTCCTATACATTTATATATATATATATATTATCCTATACATTTATATATATATATATATATTATCCTACACATTTATATATATATATATATTATCCTATACATTTATATTATCCTATACATTAATATATATATATTATCCTATACATTTATATATATATATTATCCTATACATTTATATATATATATCATCCTATACATTTATATATATATATCATCCTATACATTTATATATATATATCATCCTATACATTTATATATATATATATTATCCTATACATTTATATATATATATATTATCCTATACATTTATATATATATTATCCTATACATTTATATATATATATTATCCTATACATTTATATATATATATTATCCTATACATTTATATATATATATTATCCTATACATTTATATATATATATTATCCTATACATTTATATATATATATTATCCTATACATTTATATATATATATTATCCTATACATTTATATATACATATTATCCTATACATTTATATATATATATTATCCTATACATTTATATATACATATTATCCTATACATTTATATATATATATTATCCTATACATTTATATATATATATTATCCTATACATTTATATATATATATTATCCTATACATTTATATATATATATATTATCCTATACATTTATATATATATATATATTATCCTATACATTTATATATATATATATTATCCTATACATTTATATATATATATATATATACATATATATATATATATATATATATATATATATATATATATTATACACATTCATATCTATATTATTCCATACATTTGTATATATATTGTTCGACACATTTATATATATGTACATATTATTCTATACATTTATATATATGTATATATATATATTATTCTATACATTAAAATATATATATATATTATTCCTCACATTTAAATGTATATACAGATATACATCATTCTATACATTTAAATATATATATATATATATATTATTCTATACATTTGAATATATATATATATATTATTCTATATATTTAGATATATATATATTATTCTATACATTTAGATATATATATATTATTCTATACATTTAAATACATGTATATTATTCTATACATTTATGAATATATATATTTTTCCATACATTTATAAATATATATATTTTTCTATACATTTATAAATATATATATTTTTCTATACATTTATAAATATATATATTTTTCTATACATTTATATATATGTATATATTTTTCCATACATTTATAAATATATATATTTTTCCATACATTTATAAATATATATATTTTTCTATACATTTATAAATATATATATTTTTCTATACATTTATATATATGTATATATTTTTCCATACATTTATAAATATATATATTTTTCCATACATTTATATATATGTATATATTTTTCTGTACATTTGTATATATGTATATATTATTCTAAACATCTATGTATATATATATACATATATTATTCTATACATTTATATATATATTATTATATACATTTATATATTAGTCTGTACCTTTATATATATATATATATATATATATATATATATAAATATATATATATATATATATATATATATATATATATATATATATATATTATTGGATACATTTATGTATATATATACATATATATGTATATTACTTTGCATAAATTTATATATATATTATTCAATACATTTATATATATATATACAATTCTATACAATCATACATATATTTATTATTTTATATATTCATATATACATATTATTCTATATATATATATATATTATTTCATGCATTTACATATATATATATATATTTCTATACATTTATATGTATATATATATTATTCTATACATTTAAATATATATATATCATTCTACACATTTATATATATATATATTATTTTCCACATTTATATATGTATATATTATTTTACACATTTATATATATATATATATACATATTATTTTATACAATTATACATACTTATATATTATCCTATACATTGAGATATATGTATATATTATTTTATACATAATATATATGTATATATTAATCCATACGTATATATATATATTTTTCTATACATTTATATATATTTATATATATATATTTTTCTATACATTTATATATATATATATATATTTTTCTATACATTCATATATATATATATATATTTTTCTATACATTCATGTATATATATATATTTTTCTATACATTTATACATATATATATATTTTCCTTCAAATTTATATATATATATATTTATATATATATTTTTCTATACATTTATATATATATATATATATATATTTTTCTATACATTTATATATATATTTATATATATTTTTCTATACATTTATATATATATATATATATATGTATGTATATATTTTCTATACATTTATATATATATATATATATATATATATTTTTCTATACATTAATATAAATATATATTTTTCTACACATTTATATATATATTTTTCTATACATTTATATACATATATATATTTTTTTCTATACATTTATATATATATATATATATATATATATATATATATTTCTATACATTGATATATATGTATATATATAAATCTTTTTATACATCTATATATATATATTTCTATACATTTATATATATATATTTCTATACATTTATATATATATATATATTTTTCTATACATTTATATATATATATATTTTTCTATACATTCATATACATATATAATTTTCTATACATTTATATATATATACTATTATATACATTCTGTACATTCGTATATATGTATATATTATTCTATACATCTTTATATATATATATATTATTCTTTACATTTATGTATATATATATATATTTTCCTATACATCTATACATATATATATATTTTTCTATACATCTACACATATATAATTCTATACATTTATATATACGTATATATATAATTCTCTACATCTATATATATATATATATATATATATATATATTATTCTATACATATATATATATATATATATATATATATATATATATATGTACTATCCTATATATCTATATATATATATATATATTATTCTATACATTTATATATTATTCTGTACCTTTAAATATATATATATGTATATATATGTAAATATATGTAAATATATATTTATATATATATATAGATATTATTTTAAACATTTAAATATATACATATTTATATATACATATCATTCTATACATTTATAGATATCCTATACATTTATATATATATATTATTCTATAGATTTATATATATATATCATTCTATACATTGATATATATATATCATTCTATACATTTATATAAATATATAATTCTATACATTTATATATATATATAATTCTATACATTTATATATATATATAATTCTATACATTGATATATATATATAATTCTATACATTGATATATATATATAATTCTATACATTGATATATATATATAATTCTATACATATATATATATATATAATACTATACATTTAGATATATATATATATATATATATAGAATTCTATACATTTATATATATATATATATATCTAATTCTATACATTTATATATATATATATATAATTCTATACATTTATATATATATATATATATATAATTCTATACATTTATATATATATATATAATTCTATACATTTATATATATATATATAATTCTATACATTTATATATATATATTTATATAATTCTATATTTTTATATATAAATATATATATATATATATCTATTCTATACATTTATATATATATATATATAATTTTACACATTTATATATATATATATAATTCTACACATTTATATATATATATGTGTGTATATATATATATATATATGTATTATTCTATACATTTATATATATATATTATTCTATACCTTTATGTATATATGTATATTATTCTATACCATATTATATGTATATGTATATATTATTCTATACATTTATATACATATATATATACATATACACATTATTCTATACATATATATATATACATATATATATATACATATATATATATTATTTTATACATATATATATATATACATATATATATATTATTCTATTCTTTTTATATATACATTTATATATATATATATATATGTATATATTATTTTATACATTTATATATATATACATATTATTCTATACATTTATATATATATTCTATGAATTTATATATATAAATTATTCTATACATTTATATATATATATATATCATTCTATATATTTATATCATTCTATACATTTATATATATATATATATATAAAATTCTATACATTCATATATATATATATATATTATTCTATACATTTATATCATTCTATACATTTGTATATTATTCTGTACCTTCAAATATATATATATGAATATATATATAAATATATATTTGTATATATACGTATGTATATATATATTATCCTATACATATATATATATATACATATGTATATATATATAGTATCCTATACATATATATATACATATATATATATATTTTATCCTATACATATATATATATACGTATATATATATATTTTATCCTATACATATATATATATATTATCCTATACATATATATATACATATATATATATTATCCTATACGTATATATATACATATATATATATTATCCTATACATATATATCCATATATATATATATTATCCTATACATATATATACATATATATATATATTATCTTATACATATATATACATATATATATATATTATCCTATACATATATATATATATATATATATATATACATATATATATATATATACACATATATATACATATATATATATATATACACATATACATATATATATATATATATACACATATACATATATATATATATATGTGTATTATTCTATACATTTATATAAATATATATATATATATATATACATATATTATTCGATACATTTAAATATACATAATTATATATTTATCTATACATTTATATATATATATATATATTATTCTATACATTTATATATATATATAAAATAATCTATACATTTATATATATATATAAAATATTCTATACATTTATATATATATATATATATATTATTTCATACATTTACATATATATATATATATGTATATATATTATTTTATATATTTATATATATATATATATATATATATATTATTCTATACATTTATATATATATATATATATTATTCTATACATTTATATATATATATATATATATATATATATATATTATTCTATACATTTATATATATATATTATTCTAAACATATATATATATATATATATATATATATATATTATTCTATACATTTATATATATATATATATATATATATATTATTCTATACATTTATATATATATATATATATATATATTATTCTATACATTTATATATATATATATATATTATTCTATACATTTATATATATATATATGTATATATATATTATTCTATACATTCATATATATATATATATTATTCTATACATTTATATATATATATATATATATATTATTCTATACATTTATATATATATATATATATACATATATTATTCTATACATTTATATATATATATATATATATATATATATTTATTATTCTATACATTTATATATATATATATATATATTATTCTATACATTTATATATATATATATATATTATTCTATACATTTATATATATATATATATTATTCTATACATTTATATATATGTATATATATATATATATATCATTCTATACATTTATATATATATATTTATATCATTCTATACATTTATATATATATATTTATATCATTCTATACATTTATATATATATATTTATATCATTCTATACATTTATATATATATTTATATATATATCATCTATACATTTATATATATATATATATCATTCTATACATTTATGTATATATATATATCATTCTATACATTCATATATATATATATATATATATATATATATATATCATTCTATACATTTATATATATATATATATATCATTCTATACATTTATATATGTATATATATACATCATTGTATACATTTATATATATTATATATATATCATTCTATACATTTATATATATATATATTATTTTATACATTTATATATATATATTATTTCATACATTTATATATATATATATTTTTTTATACATTTATATATATATATTATTTTATACATTTATATATATATATATTTTTTTATACATTTATATATATATATATATATATATTATTCTATACATTTATATATATATATATATCATTCTATACATTTATATATATATATATATCATTCTATACATTCATATATATATATATCATTCTATACATCATATATATATATATCATTCTATACATTCATATATATATATTATTCTATACATTCATATATATATATCATTCTATACATTTATATATATATATCATTCTATACATTTTTATATATATATATCATTCTATACATTTATATATATATATATCATTCTATACATTTATATATATATATCATTCTATACATTTATATATATATATATCATTCTATACATTTATATATATATATATCATTCTATACATTCATATATATATATATCATTCTATACATTTATATATATATATCATTCTATACATTTATATATATATATCATTCTATACATTTATATATATATATCATTCTATACATTTATATATATATATCATTCTATACATTTATATATATATATCATTCTATACATTTATATATACATATATTATTCTATTCATTTATATATATATATATTATTTTTTACATTTATATATATATATATATTATTCTGTACATTTATATATATATATCTATATATATTTTTGTATACATTTATATATATATATATATATATATTCTTGTATACATTTATATATATATATTTTTTTCTATACATTTATATAAATATATTTTTCTATACATTTATATATATATATATATATATTTATACATATATTTTTCTATACATTTATATACATATATATTTTTTTTTATATACATTTATATATCTATATATATATACACATCTATACATAATATATATATATATATATATTCTTTACATTTATATATTTATATATATGTTATTCTACACATTTATATATGTATTTTTTTTTACACATGTATATATATATATATTATTCCATACATTTATATATAAACGTATATATATATATATATATATAGATATAATTATATATATATTATTTTATACATTTATGTATATATATATATACATATTTTATACATTTATATATATATATATTTTATACATTTATATATATATATATTATACTATACATTTTTCTATACATATATCATTCTATATATTTATTTATACATATATTATTCTATACATTTATATACATATATTATTCTATACATTTATATATATACATATATATATTATTCTATACATTTATAATACATATATCATTCTATACATTTATATATATATATATTTCATACATTCATATACATATATTATTCTATACATTTATATATATAATATTCTATATATTTATATATGTATATATTATTCTATACCTTTATATATGTATATATTATTCCATACATTTATATATGTATATATTATTCTATACATTTATACATGTATATATTATTCTATTTATTTATATATTATTCTATACACTTATATATATGTATATATTATTCTATACATTTATATACATATATATATTATTCTATACATTCATATGTATATATATATCATTCTATACATTTATATATGTATATATCATTATATACATTCATATATATATGTATATTATTTCATACAT
>OY735221.1:20624948-20709948 GCA_963457665.1 Thysanoteuthis rhombus | reverse complement strand
TTGATTATAGCAATTGTGAGTTCATACAAGGTTGGGGTGTAGCCAAATGGACTGCCTTTTGAGGCTAAAGAGCTATTACTGTCCAGCTACTTACTTATAACTGGGGGAAAAACTAGATTTATAACTTTCCATAGGGTTTTCTCACACAATGTGAATGCAACATTGAAAATTTGGAATACTTCAAGTTCACAACATGAAAAGCTTGGACTACTTTGATAAAAAATGAAAAAAATGAGGGGAATATATACATATAATTATTTATATTTATAGAAGTAAACAATAGCGAATGAGACAAACTCAAGAGTAAAAGTATATGGAGACTTTATTAATAAATTAATCAATTCACAATTATATAGTATGCTATACATGTTGCAGGAAGGGTGCCCATCTCCAGTAGCATGTGTGTACCTTATAGTGCTTAAAAGATTAGGTTTCCATAGAAAACAAAATTAGTTTCAAACATTTTGCTTGAAATCAAAAATAAAAATTTGTGGGAGGCCATGGTAGTGAGATTTGACTGTTTCATGTCCTTGAAGGAACCTGTGGTGGTTTGGTTGGATATTTTGCTGGAAGTAGTAGCAGCAGTTATGGGTATTTTATTGGTTGCACTGGTCAGAAGAGGCAGGCATTTTCAAGAATCAGTTGTCATGGATATTGGGAAATCGGGTAATGGTTTAAAGTTAGGCTAGTTGGGGTCAGTCAATGCTACCTCTAGTGATAATCAAGATAGTGGGATATAGGTTAGAAGGATGTCTTTGTAATGTATGATCAAGTAATAATTGAGGATTGGACCATATATAGGTGTCAATAGGTAGGGGTCTGAGTGGCTGCAAGATGTTCCCAATGTTTGATGTACATAAAGGGGAGTTAGGTATGGATAGGATAGGGTAAATTGGGGGGTTGCAGAATAAGAATATATGTATGTCAAGGGGCGTTTGGGCCTGGGTAGAAGTGAAATCTTAGGTGCAGGTACAAAGATAGTCAGTTGGTAAGCAGAGATTAATTAGGAGCGAGAGGATTATAGCGTTAGAGATCGGTGTGATTAGGGTTGTTGAGTCAATTGTTGAGTCCATCAGGAGAGGGAGTTTCAAATATATCAATCCACATATCCTCAAATAGTTCTAGAATTTTTGTTGTATCAAGGGGTGTTCTTTTACTCAATTTTTTCAATGATGGCGAATCTAGCCACAGTACCAAAATTGTGGCCAGAGTGTGGAAGTGTAGTTCAACTGGAACTAGGATGATTGGGTGATTTAATTCTGTACTTGTAGTTATCAAGTTCAATGTTGAAATACCACTCACTTACCTATATATTGCAGTTTGCAACACGACGGCAGTCATTGAATCAACTCTTGAAAAAGGTCAGGGCTTCAAAGCTATAAACAAACTCCTCAACTCAGGACGAAGGCAAATAACTAGCATACTCGAGGAAAATGGAAACCTAACAACAGACAGAGACAGGATTGTCGAACGTGCCAAAGAATTCTACCAAAAACTTTATTCGTCCAAACAAGGACTACAAAACAATGAGCAAGATACATAAGACATGAGCAATCAACTCGAGGACTTCCCAAAAGTAACCCCATGGGAGGTGAAAGAAGCCATTAAACAGACGAAAAAAAGGAACTGCCCCTGGACCAGACAACATCACCATCAACCTACTCCGAAAAGCAGGTAAAATCATCACTAGGAAACTGGCCGTCCTCTTCAACCTGTCTAAAAAACAGAGTAAAGTCCCAGACGATTGGAACACTGCTATCATAATGCTTTTAGATAAAAAAGGAAACCCGAAAGACCTCAACAATTATAGGCCTATAAGCCTACTCAACTGTGTATACAAACTTTTCACAAAGATCATCACCAACCGAATCACAAAAACACTCGATGAAAACCAGCCACGTGAACAGGCTGGCTTTAGAAGAAGCTACTCGACCATGGACCACCTGCACTCGATAAATCAGCTGAAAGAAAAAGCAGCTGAGTATAAACTACCTCTTGCCGTAGCATTTATTGACTTCAAAAAGGCGTTCGACTCAGTAGAAATCCCTAAGGTCATGGAGGCCATCAGTCGGCAAGGTGTAGATCCAGTATATGTTGAAGTGTTAAAACATATATACAATCACAGCAGCTCCTTTATCAGGCTACATAAAGACTCAGACCCCTTCCAGCTCCAGAAAGGAGTAAGACAAGGTGATACCAGCTCACTTAAACTCTTCACAGCCTGCCTCGAGATGATCTTCAGAAGGCTAGACTGGGAGAGTAAAGGAATTAAAATAGACGGCGAGTATCTCAGCAACCTCAGATTCGCAGACGACATAGCCCTTTTCGCAGAGAACCTACACGACCTCCAACTAATGATAGATGAACTAAATGAAGAGAGCAAGAAAGTTGGCCAACACATGAACTTCAGCAAGACGAAGATCATGTACAACAACCACATTGGAGATAAAAACACTAAGATCGAAATCGAGGACACAGAACTCGAGAAAATAGACCACTACATCTACCTAGGGCAACGAATCTCCATGAGACCCTCAAAAGAAGAAGAAATCAAGCGAAGAATCACACTAGGATGGCAAGCCTTTGGCAGAGCTAGCTCAACCTTCAAAAATAAGAAGATCCCATTAATCCTAAAGAGAAGGGTGTATAACCAGTGCATCCTCCCAATAGTCACTTATGGAGCTGAAACATGGAACTTAACCAAGAAACAGACCCGTAAGCTGAGAACCATGCAATGTGCACATGAAAGAATAATGCTGGGCCTCACATGGAGAGACCACAAGACAGCACAGTACATCCGGGAAAAGACAAGAGTTAGAGACATCATAGAATCCATAAAAAATCTCAAATGGCGGTGGGCTGGCCATGTTGCAAGAATGGCAGACAATCGATGGACATCACGACTCACAACATGGATTCCCCGAGACCACATGCGAAACCGAGGCCGGCAGAATATTAGAGCTGGACAAGTTCACGAAGTACTGGCTCCATGACCCCCATGATAGAGAAGTGTGGCAAATCCTGGGGAAGGTCTATGTCCAACGACGGACGCTAAAAGACTGATGATGATGATGATGAGAAGGTAGATGACATTTCTGTTCCTGCAGTTACATGATTTAGATGTAAAAAGTTCAGTTAGTGGTAGAACTGGTGAAGACATTGGTGTGCTTAAAGTGAGTTGCAGCATAGACTTTTTGTTGCAGGGTCGGAAGAATTCAACAGTTTCAAGGATACGGTTGGGTGAGACTTGGCTATTTATCATATGTTACAGCTAATCATGTCTTTAATGTTCTGGGGTCTGCAGTAGGCAATGACACATCGTTTTTGGAATATTCCTTTGAGCTCTATTTCAAGTAGGAAAATCATCTATTTCTTATGATATGTGACTGAGGTGGGAGAGTGTTGTGGAAGGTGGTTATAAGTGGTATGCGGTCAGGTTTATTTTCATGTATTGTAGAGGCTTTTTCTTATTTGGTTCTTGTGAATATCTTCTAGAGAAATGTTGTAGCAATTTATAGTTTGGTTCTCAAAATCATGAACATGTTCTTCAAAAAGAAAGCCAATTAAGAGAGGACTTGGAAGAGCCCCAATCATGAAACCAAGAATGGATTAGACTACATCCTAGCAGACAAGAGTGACATCGTTAAAGATATACAGGTCCTAAATCAAGTCCATGTAAATGACCACAGAATGATAAGATGCAAAATTCAAAGTAACACAGAGATAGAACACGGGAAAATGTTCAACACGAAATTGCAACCACTTACCATTCAAAAAGAACTCACCCAGCCATTCAAACTGGAACTGAAGAACAAATATGAACTCCTCATTGAACTAAAGGAGAATGTCAATGAGCTCAGCAACAATATAACAACCTCCCTAATTGGAGTCACTAGTATATTTAAGCCAAAGCAACTTTGCCAAAATTGACATGTAGTCCTCGGAGTTCACCTTGCCATGCAGGACCAAGAGAATTCCATGATATTGCTGTGCCCAAATCATCATAGATCCACCTCCATGCTCAATTGTCGGAATGAGATAAGCCTGAAGAAGCTTGTGATCTCCAGATGTATGCTCAGCCAAAACATGGAAATAATATAAACGACGATTTGTTTGAGTACATTCTTCCTCCATTGGACTATTATCTAATTTTTAGGATCATTACACCACTTTTTATGGCGTTCCAAGATGATTTACAAAAAGTTTTGCAATTTTAACTCCTCAATAGTATCAAACTTTATGAAGCTCTCAACAAAGTCTTAATCGAAACAGGGCTTGTCAAATGCTGGTTAGGATTTGCAATCACCTTCAGAGCAGTGGTCCTATGATTCTTTAAGAATATATGCTTTAGCATACTACAGTCTCTAAGTTTTGAAATACAAGTGAAATCAGCAGGTATTTCAATCATTTTGTCCAACTCCCATGTATGATAATTTCCAATCATCTCACCTAATGGTCTCGTCTCAAATTTCGACGAAATTCAAATTGGTATCACTTTTTCTAGAAACAAATTAACCCTAAAATCGACTTGATTAGAGAAGATCTAAAAAAAAACAAAATACGGCTGAAATTTGAGAAGGAAATGTACAGTTCAACATCTAGAACTATAAAGCAGAGGAAAATGGTAATGGGGAAGTCAATTTCTCAGCAATCAAAACTGAATATGTATTCATGTTATGAATGATATCTTTAGACCATGCAAGATTACAAATAAATAGAATCCAATTTTGTACTGTCATTAAAATAAATTTCAATACTATATTCCTGAATTGAAAAAAAACTATCCCCAAGCATTTTAGAACATGCTCTTTCCAGAGGCTTTTGACAGAAAATGTTGCATTTTGTCGCACATTCATTTATGCCTTTAAAAAGTTTCATGTTTTTTTTCAATTCAAGCTATTTTATCTCATATCTCAGGATCTAAGAAAGCTAAGGAGATCTAGATAGTGCCATATTGTAGTGCAATGACACGTGCGAGATACAGTTCACAAAGTTGGCAAGGTTCTGAGTTATGATTACTTAAAAATGGCTTCCCAAAATGTCATTTGAAGCCCACCTCAACAGATTTTTATGAAAAAAGATATTTACTACAAGTAGGCTGATAACATTTTTGAAATTTACTAAAATGCTGACCCTGGGAACAAAATCTAAGCTCAGTCGAAGTTCCTGTCATGGAATGGTGTCACACTGTGTACTGCAGCTGCTGGTTTGAGCAAGTTAACTGTCATTACAGGTTTTCAAAGTTTTAAGAATGAAATAGGATAGATTGAAGCAAAAGTTACCAAAATTTGAACCATTTTTTTTCCAATTGTCTACATCACTTTTCATGCTTTCAAAGTACATGAATGTAGTGGTCAGATATTTTGATCAACAGAAAAGTATTTAATACTATCTAAGACTATGTTTCAATATTTTACACAAGACAATACATCAAATAAAATAATCCAATCGAAGTTTTATTTCAACATCCTCTAGTTAAATTTTCTCATTTTGAAGGACCCAGAACTGAAATTAATTCAATGATATATTGACTTTGAGATGACGGGAAATTACTTCGAATAAGTTTCTATAAAATATAATGCAATTTATAATTCATTCTATCAACCCAAATATGTCCATTTCTCAATACATAAGAGTTGTGGAGAAAGAGACAAATAGACCGAGAAGGAATGAGATGAGAATTTGGATTGAAAGCAGTTATTTGGGCTTTCGCATCGGTAAGAGCATCACTACAATGAAGTGGCTACCCTATAGGTAGCAGGGTTGATTCCTCCAACAGCCCCATTTTCTTCCATTGCTTATGCTATTCACGATGTCTTGAGTGATATAATGACCATGTGATAACAGATCATTTCAAGTTAGTTCTATATAATATAACACAATTCATATATATATATATATATATATATATATATATATATATATATATATATATAGATAGATAGATAGATAGATAGATAGAGAGAGAGAGAGATGCACTAACCATATTGCTGAACAGCCACCAGTAAGGCAAAGGCCAAATAACCACTTGCAACCCAAATTCTTATCTCATTTATTCTTGGTCTTTTTTATCTCTTTCAATGCAACAGTATGTATTAAAAAAATCGACTTATTTGATCAGACAGAATGAATTATAAATTTTATCATATTATATAGAAACTTACTTGAAACAATCTACAGTCATTACACGATTAATATATCAATCAATTCGGACAACGTAAATATAATAAACAATAAAAGAAAATGAGGCTGCTGCAGGAATCAAACCTGTCACCAGTAGGACAATCACACATAGTTTACTCAAACTGTCCATACTAAACTAAAACATTTTAGTGGGGAGGGCTTCCATCAAAAATGAGCTACTGATACTACTGCAATAAAGATATTACACTTGGAAAGTCTCACATATCCAAGCTATCAATCGTCCATCATGAAACACATGATAAGCAGTTTATATGACGGATCAGTCACTAGAGGAGCCCTCAATAATAACAGTAACTCTAAGGTAATGGTAAGGACACATCTGGGTTTGCAAAATGGGGGAAAAAAATTACAGTTTTTGTCTCAATTTCTTCAATGAATCATTTTTCTCATTTTCATTCTAAATGGATTGCATTTATTTCAATTCTCAATACATGGTACAGATCTGCATACAATGATGTTTTTTGATAGCTGTGCAATAGATGATGTTTCTCTACCACAAAACTCATAATGTCAAGTTTACAGGGAACATTGCTGTGGACTCCCTCCCAGCATTGTCAGACTTCTAGGGGTCTACAGATCCCATTTTGAAAAACACTGCCTTCAGCTATTAGAGCAAAACAAACTGTCCCAGACAAAGTTTGAAATATGTTCCATTCTCTGTATTTGATATTGATGCACCAAAAATCTATATTCATATGAACTCAGTGTTAGCAATCAAATGTCAGGAATGGTTATTGCAAATTAGCCAGAACTGTGCCTACAGAATACACAATAAAATGAAAAATAATATAACCTGGTTTCAATTTGGGTCAAGACCACAACATTTATATTTTATACAAACCAGTCAAACCTGATAATAAAGGAATAGAAAATATGGCAACCATCTGCATCTTTGACACACCCATAAAAATAAGTAATTAACAGTTTCGTCAACATACAGACCCAAATTAACTTTGAAAATATAGTTGGATCTGAAATAATAAAGAGGTAGGCTTACCAAGTTTCTCTGTAAATTTTGTAATACACAATCATCATTACAGTTGTATCATAGAACTCTGAACTTGAAAGTTATCTTGAGATGTAAAAGAAATGGTGGCAAATATACTGATGAAACCAACCCATTCAGGGGCAATTCTATGTTTTATACACAAAGTTACTTAGTTAATAAATATATTATAGTGGTCCAAAAGTGGCACAGTTAGAATTACAAAAAAAATTGAACCACAATAAGATAAGCATATGATCATAGGTAAAAAAAACAGATAGCCGTTCTTGCACAAAAATTTCCAAAAAATAACATTATCTTGTACAAACTAATTTCATATTTCTCATCAACCTGTTAGCGTCCATCATTGGACATAGACCTTCCCTCTCTATCATGGGCATTGCAGAGCCAGTACTTTCTGAATTTATCTAGCTCATCACGCCATCTTACTTACTGTTAGCCACAGTTTTGCATATGATCTCTGGGGATCCACGTTATGAGTTGCAATGTCCAGCAGATATCTGCTGTTCGTGCAACATGTCCAGCCCTCTGCCATTTGAGTTTTCCAACAGTTTCAATGATGTCTCAGACTCCTGTCTTTTCTTTGATATACTATACTGCCTTATGATCTCTCCACGTGAGGTTGAGCAAGATTCTCTCATGTGCACACAAAATGGTTCTCAGTTTGAGGTCCAATCTTTTGGTTAGGTTCCATGTTTCAGCTCCTTTGGTGACTATCGATAGGATACATTGGTTGTATACCCTTCTTTTATGGACAAACAGGATTTTTCTTATTCTTGAAAGTCAAGCTTACTCTACTGAAAGCTTGCCAACCTAGTGTGATTCTTTGCTTTATTTATTCTTCATGATTACTTGCTGTCCTAGGTAGATGTAATGATCTACTTTCTCTAGCTTAGCATTTTTAATTTTGATCATTGTGTCTTCATCCCCAACATGTTGTACATGACATTTGTTATGCTGAAATTCATTTGGAGGCCAACTTTCTTGCTTGCTTTATTTTATTTGTCTAACATTATTTGGAGATTGTGAAAGTTCTTAGCAAAGAAGATAAGGTCATCAGCAAATCTGAGGTTACCAGGGTATTCGCTGTCTCTCCTGATTCCTTTTTGTTCCCATTCTAAGTACTGGAAGATCATCTCAAGGCAAACTGTGAAGAGTTTGGGTAAGCTTGTGTCACTTCTTTTTCTAGTTGAAAGGGCTCAGTGTCTGATGAAGGAACTGCTGTGTCAGTAGATATGCTGCAGTACTCTCACGTAAACGGGGTCTACCCTTTGTTGTATTATTACACTGAATCAAAGGCCTATTTTCTTCAATTGTTTATTCTATTCACATTGTTAATGCATCACTTGGCCTAGAGAGTGTAATAACAGGAGATAATTTCAAATTAGAGTTTCAATATAACACAATTTATAATCATTCTGTCGAATCAAACAACCATTTCCTAATAATATAACTCTTGCATTGAAAGAAACAAAGCATATATACATACATACATACATACATATACCTCTCTCTCCATACATATATATGTGTGTGAGTGTGTGTGATAATTATAGAGACAATTTATTTGGAAACATACTTCATTCGGCACTAAAATTAACTGAGTAATAAATCAAACAGCCGACCACGTAATTGAATAATGAGAATGAGTACCATGCAGGAAGCAGTCTCAACACAACTCTGCTCCATCAACTGAGTTAACAGCGCCTTCTGTAAGCAGGAGTTCGAAATAACGCTCTTGAACTTCAAGATTAAGTATATAGTTCATACATGCTCATGCAAAAGTATCTCTTAGAAAAGTATAATTCAAATACAAAATGAAATATCTAAAAATGAAAATGAAATATTTAATTGAAGTCTCCATCGGCCATGTATTATTACACTTACTCAGCATGAAATTTCCTTTTCAGTGATATACAATACGCCCATATTTGATTGAAAAGAAATTTTCTGGCCAGAGCACCACAATGAAAATCGGCCATTATGAAAATTGGTGCGAAGATCTTTTCACAACTGATCTGGAATGTCCACCAAAGATATTCTTACTCACTGAAAGTCCCTCTAGCATATCCAATTGGTTCAATTCATGAACTCAATCATTCATACAAGGCTCTATTACAGTGCCAGGATTATTCTGGAAACTGCTTCCTCTTTCTCCTGAATAACACATGGATTCCCTACTAGACACGCACTCAATAAAATTCAGTGAACAAAATACATGCAATATATTGATGTATTTTATTTTTTTTATTTATTTTTATTTTAACTTAAAAGTTAAAATAAAAATAAATAAAAAAATAAAATACATCAATTTCACATACTCATTTTGGCATATATTGACTATGAAAACTTTTACAGCTTCTGTATATAAGAAAAAAATGAAGTACAAATGTGGCAACTAGTTGAATTCAGTGAATTAACATGTAAAGATCAGAATAAAATTGAGAAACCAGACTTGGCAAATTTTGAAAAATAGGTTTAAAATTTGAACACCAACCACCTGACTAATAAATGCTGGTCTCCTTCATAGAAGAATTTGTAATAGCTCACTCTTGGTGAGCGTTGATTTTTGCGCAAGAAAGTGAAGGTTGTTCACAGGGTCATGATCAAATGAAAATCACGTAAGTAATATCAGAACTTAAAAGTGGATGATTTAATCAATGAATTTTCCAATTTTTAACCTAAAAATTTATTTGAGAAAGTTTTTGCATTCAGTCAGTATGTTGAGCAATACAATCAAGGAAAAAAAGGTATTATCAGTAGTCAGGAATTGATGTGAACATTAGGTACAGAGAGAATAAGGTTATTTTTAATACTGATAATGTAAATGTATTGATAATGATTTTACTATAGGAACACATAGAAAATCAGGTAAAAAATGATTGTCAGTGGTCAAGAATTAGACAAGCTTCAGTGACAATAGTGACATTACTAACAGTGTATAAAAACTTATTATTAATGATTTATTGAAGAAATATTGCTCTCTCACAATTGCAAATAAGTAATTGAAAAAGACTGAAAACATGCCTTATGATGTAAATGATTTTTTTCGATGTCATTCGCATTTGTCCTATGAAATGGCATATTGTTCCAAGAGAATACTATATTTAGATGAAGCAACTGCTCTTATTTGCTTCCGATTTGCAAGCAAAACACCAAGAAATGGTTCTTGAATAAGAAATAGGATTTATTTTATAACATTTTTAAATAGTTGCTGGGACAAGAATGCATAGTGGCAGAAAGAAAAAGGTTGGTTAGTCTTTTGTGCACGAGTTAGTGTGACTGTGATGTCACTTTCATCGAGTGGATCAAGCTCTATCTGAGTTAACAGTTCAACAGAGGGTTGGGGGCTATCTTTTGTCGATGAATAATTGACTGTCTGTTTTCTTGGTGCCTTCTTTTTGGCCTTATACATTACCCAACACCAATAAAAGACGGTCCAATGAAGGAAAATTGAGCCAATATGTTTTCTATCATTCACAGATCTTAGTTCAGTTTTTAAGATGCATAAGGTTGTACATGTAATATTTTTATGCAGTAGTTGCTTGAGTTATTCCTCCTGTATAAAAATTTTGAAGAAAGGATGATCTAGTGTAACGGCATAGGTCTAACTTTCACTCATTTATTGACCAGCGTATTTCTAAGTCTCTTGTCCTCTGCACCTCCTGTTAGTCTAAACTAAATGACCTCTCCATGGTTGCATAACCAGGAAAATGAGGTTATATGTAATTAGTGGTTTCTCCAATGGAGAACTCTAAAATAGTTCAATTGATTCTTTACTCTAAAAGAGTAATGAGTATATCTGCTGTACTGAATGACTTGAGAAACTGGAAACGCTCCAAAATGTGAGATTAAGCGCATATTTTCAATTACATTCAAATAAATCTTTTTATGCATATCATTTTCACCTGGTTGGTCTAGGGAAAATAATCACATGGAAGCGCATTCCAGAAAATGCCTCTTGTATTACACAAAAGCCTCCTTCATTCTCGATAGACAGTGTGACTTCACCTAAGTGCAAGCTTGGGCAAAGAGCATGGAGATTCTGGGATGCCCGGTTGATAGCTCTTGATCTTGCTGATGTAGTTAGAAGGAAACCAGAGTATGATATCTTTGGTATCAGCAGGACTGCTGGAGCTGCCAAAAGGATGCCAAAGTTTGTAATGACCCACCTCAAGGGGTCTCTACTCTCTGGTATGGAATTAGTTGTCATTCTCCCAGACTGGTTTCTTTCTAAGGTTAAAGAGCCCTACCTGCCGTGCCATTTTATTGTTGGCTGGGGAGGGGGTGCAAAGAAGTGGATTCATACCTTTTCTAAGGACGTTATCATCTCTATATATCATATACTTTATATGATTGGATATGTTACAAGAAGGATTGAATTGACTCTTCTGTATGTCTGGAATGTTTCATGTGAACCTCCCTCATAGAATAAAATTCAAAGAAATTAATTTCAATTTTTCAAATGATATACTCCCAGTTCCTCTAATGACATCATTTTTTTTTTTCAATGTGGAGGGAAAAAAAACAAAATTGAGGACAAAAATTTGATATTTGTTAGAATAAACCCACAATACATACATACATATATATATATATATATATATATATATATATATATATACCTAACATTTTTACTGCGACAGAAAGAAATTTTGACTTGAAAAAAATGTAACATGTTTTTTTCCAGTCATATTAAGAAAAATGGTAAATCCCAAACAAAAAAATGATAAATTCAATGGAAAGAAAAAGGTCTACAATCCTGACTAACTAGCTGCTCAGAGTTTATGGAGATAGGTTTCACTTTATATTAGTGTTGTGCTGGACATGGTGATAGTATTCCTCCTATGAAACATTGTCAGCATCATAGTAGTTAAACATAAGTATCTCTACAACCGCTATCATGTGCACATGTTTGGAAAAAAAATTTTAACTAACAGCAAATAATTCATCTTAATGACAAAAAAAGGACTTTCAGTGTATGTATGTGCAAAGTTGGATAAAATTATTCTAACTATTTTTAAATTAAAACTACCATACAACTTACATTTGGCAATCTCAAAGTTAAATGTCCCAAATCATCATGGTTGTTATGATTGCACTCAGTCAGTTACAACAGAATACCAAGCACCAAAGCAGATATCAAATCTAATTAAAAACTTGAAGAGTAATTTTTTGAAAGTATCAACTTTTCTATTGCTATGTTTTTTTATCATCAGAGCGAAGCAAAGATCTACTCTAAGAACCCATTTGGCAAGAGCATCTACATCTTTTGCAGTTTCTTCCAACATAGTGGCTTTATATATTGTCAGATTGAGTTGAAATTCGGTACTGGAGACTTTTGGACCAAGGTGCAGCTTTTTATACATCAAACTACCGAAGACACCTTTGGGCTGGCCACAGCTTCAGCCATTCCTGCTTATAAAACTGATTCCCAACCAGCAGTGGTCTACTCTGAGTCAGTCTGTTCTCAAACAGACTAAACCAATTCAAAGTACGCTAAAATATTTTAATGTATAGTGATAATTAAAAAATATTCTCTTTAAAAATTATAGGTGCCAAAAATTAAATTTATGCAGATCAGCTGACTCCACCTCTTTGACATAAATGGAACTGTTACTATATAATGAAGTGTTTGGTTATTTTAGTTAATTGTGTTGTATTATGAATAAAACCAGATGGTTTGGTCTTACTGTTTACGTGAACTGTGATACCACTAATAGGTGGAGCCAAAGTTGTCTGTGTCTAGTTATAATCATACAATTTTTTTTAAAAATAAGAGATTAAAAAAAATACAGAATACCAGCTTATTAAAACTTTAAAAAAAAAAAAGAAAAAAAAAAAAATCTGCGCGCTCCTGACTTACTGTAACAGGTAAAATGAATACACCTATAGATAATATAACTTTCAGAATGTTTGCATTTATTTTACTTGGGGATTTTTTTACACTTTGTTTTTATTAGATTTGATATCTACAGAGTATTTTATTGTAAGCGACTAATATCTTCACTCAATTAACAACCAGGGATAATTAGGTACTCTGAACTACAAGATCGCCTTAGGTTTATCATTTATAACATTTATCTACAGAGATGGGATGGATATGAAGATGTTGACCCGCTTGAAATGAGGGAGAAACAATGAATCAATTCACTTGTTTTGCTTCAGTAGAAATCAATCCTAAGAGGTTCAATGGAATACTTTATTAAATAGATCATAAAATGTACATGAATTTCTATCTATCTTTTCATCATGCTACATTCTCTTCCTCTTGGTTGTATAGATCTCAGATCTGGGGCATTACCTCTCTAACTATGCAAAAGAAAATTGTAATTCTGCAATAAAAAATTATAGAGCAAAATGATAATACAATTAAAATAATCAAATAATTACTGCAATTCTTGAGACACCCTGCAATGTATACTTGAAAACCCTTAAATTGAAAGATAACAGAACTTTTAAAAATTGTTTACTAATACATGATTTAATACATAAAATAAATATAAATGATATATTTTTTTTTACTCTGCAAACAGAATATAGCCCAATATAGAAATTCAATTAAACAAAGCTTACTAGCTTGGAATAATCTTATAAAAGTTTTAATAAAAATACTTTCATAAGAATCTTCAAAGAATACTTCATGAACACATTTGGTAATAAGTAATTCATCAAATAGTAAAAAAAAAAAAAGAAATCTCATGAGATAAGGTCTGTTCTAAAAAAATATTGAAATTTGATTATTAACAATTCTTTGTTAAATTAATGGATTATCAATATCATCTATCCTCTATTTTCATTTTTTTTATTTAAATGATTCTAAGATTGAATAAATAAAAAATCATACTGCCCATGAAAATGTATAGGTAATTTGTATCCGACCCCACCAAATGTAATCAAAACAATTTGTAATTAATTTGTTATTGTGTATTTGGTGAAATAAAATTTATCCTCATGTTCATCAATTCAGTTTTTTTGCCATTGTTATCAATTTTCTAACTCAATTTTTCAATTTGCACACTCTATATTTCAATTTTCCGGCAGGATTTTTTTTTTATTTGCTTGAAGTATTTAATTAACTTACAGTATTTTTCAGTTTTCTTGCTCCAATTTTTAACATGGACTTCACCAAAATCTTCATGTCAAGAAAGAAGAATCAATGAGCCAACCTAGGAAGTAGAGGGAAAAAACATGGTGTGTGCTTTTCATGATGAGAGAGTAAAACTCATGAATGATGTATTGTTTCTATTACATATCCTCCTGTGAGGGTCAAACATGCTCAATAATGCTATCATTCCATCACTTAAAAAGGCCACTAGCCTTTTCTCACTCTATCCAATTCATTATCAATCTTTCAACATCCGTCGTTGGACATGGACCTTCCCCAGGATTTTCCAGACCTGTATCATGGGCGTCATGGAGCCAACATTTTCTGAATTTGTCTAGTTAGTGTCTCCATTTTGTATTCTGCTGGCCTCAGTTATACATGTGATCTTCTTAGATCCACATTGTGAGTCGTCATGTCCATCAGTTGTTTACCATTCCATCATATTAAAAAGCCACTAGTCTTTTCTCACTCTACCCAAATGATCATTTCTCACAACATAGATTGCACTTTCTTTACCCAGAGATGTCTTGTAAGCGGATATCATTTCAGTTGTTTCTTATTAAATTGGATTCAGGAGCTATCTTGAACTATAAGAGACTGAGTAGTGCTTGTTCATACAATAATAATGATAATAGGTACTGAAATAAGTTTGAATATAATAAATAAAACTACAGGTAGTCCAAGGTACAAACGAGTCTCATTCCCAAGTCTATTCTAAAGTTAAAGCGGTAATGTACATGCATATCTCACGTCTGGTAGTCAAATGTTTGTCAT
Source organism: Thysanoteuthis rhombus (assembly GCA_963457665.1). Lineage (NCBI taxonomy): Eukaryota > Metazoa > Mollusca > Cephalopoda > Oegopsida > Thysanoteuthidae > Thysanoteuthis > Thysanoteuthis major. Next base: position 20,694,856 of record OY735221.1, on the reverse strand, counting down.
AGTATAGTACCCGTGCATAAAAACACATTAAAGAAACAATAAAGTCATTATGATAATTTTTTTTCATTGATTCTGACTAGTTTTAGCTTCCTTAATTTTTCATTGTTCTTTATCATAACATTGATTGACCCTAAAGTGTGTTTACTCATTGCCGTGATGATGAAAAAAAACTATTCATATCATATATATCAGTTCAAATAAAAATAATGCATATATGTGTGAGTGTGTGTGTATAGTATGATTATATGACGTATTGACAATGTATTGATCAGTTATTAACAAAGCAGTGAAAATAAAACCTTTGTTCAAGACACCATTTACAAAATCACATTGTTGATTATGCACTGTGTACTAATTAAATACCTTTTCTTAAATCTAGCAACTTTTAGCCGATTCAAAATGGCTGTTAATTTGAATTCTTGCAAGGATTGGCCATCAATATGTTTTACAGCCAAAGCACAAAATCATAGTTCTATAACAACGCCCCCCCCACACACACACACATACATTTTTTTTATTACTTAGAGTATTGGTTGGTCGTGCCTGAGTAAATCTATTTGGGGGATCAACCCAGCTGATTGGGTTCCATGAAATCGTTTCACAAAAAAGAACCCCGCATGTCTTGCGCTTATATCTGATTTTTAGAGTCAGTTAAAATGCCTTGCGTGGCAAAGAAGTTGATAAAAAGGAACCATGTGTGTTTATTTATATTCATGTCATATCTCTTCCCTCCATCTTGTGTCTAGCCTTTTCCTACAGTATACACTGTCTCATGGGAACCAATCAGTTATTGTCATTTCTTCTTGCTAAATGTCCAGCCTATCTCATTTTTGTCACCTAATTATTAGTATAATATCCTTCACTCTAGCCCAGCCTAAATGAAAAATGTATTGCTTGGAAAATGTCAAGTAGTTTGGTCCATCAGTGCATCCCCCCACCCACAGAACTAGTAATATTGCTTTATTTTTGCATCTCATACTCTAAAAACTGTGGTCCCTATTACCTGATGTAACCTAACCCCCACCGTAAATGTTGTGCAATGTTTTGACCATATATTGTTGCACATTTTCAATGGTATGTTACGCCTTGAATTGTACTAAATAAATAATAATAAATAACTAATGAACACTGCTTGGAGTTCAATTTCTGAGTAATGCCACCTCCAATTGTTTTAGTAAAAGAGAAAAACTAACAATTACTGCTTGTACTTTGGTACCAATGTCATTGGAATCTGAGAAGCAAAAAAAAAAACCCAACTATTACTACCAGCACTGAAGAGAGAATGGCTCTTCTTTTTAGGGGCCCGGCGCACCCCCTGCTATCTCAGCAACATCTCAAAGCTAAAGATAGAGGTCCACAAAAACTTTACAAGAACATCATGAGGACTTCACTTTCAAGACTCGTTCAATAAAGTCAGATCAATTAATCATAGGCAGAGGCATAATTGATGACCCCCACCCCAAAAAAAGCTTTATAAGTTTTAATTTACCTACTTCATTCCTACTGACATTATATAATAACAAGGATTCAGATTTGATAAAATTACATACGAAAATCAGCCTTCGGGGTTGCTTTTCACCAATTGAATGATAATGCCCGTCTATTCATAACAAATTTTACTATATCGTCGAATGCAGGAGGGGTCCTTGAGGGAGTCAAGCCGCCCCCACATCTCTAGCTGTGCACAACTGGTCACAGGTGAAAACAATACTCGGAATATGTAAACCGATTTTTTTTTTTTTTTTTCTTACTCCTTTCTCTGTTTGTTAGCATCGTGTGTAATTACGTGGGGGAAAGAAGGAAGATATGTATATCCAGTGAAAACCCATAGGGGAAGGAACAAGTGAAGGAAAGGGATTTTCGTTAAAAGAATACATATCTGAAATAGGAGACGATCAGCCTGAATTAGTTTCAAGCCAATGGGATGGCATTCCTGGTGGAATATAATTGTTCTGTTTAAATCTAGTTTTCTAAAATGAGAGGTGGGGTGTAAGAAAATATCATCGATGGGTTAGTGCGTTTTTTTTCTGACAGCAACTTTTTGCACTTATCACTCGGTAAATTGTAGGTACCTGGTACGAACAATTTTGGATACAAAGTGCTGATACCAAATATAGTCGAGGTGATCGGTGCAGCTCGCTTCGTGATAAAAGCATTAGTCTTGGCATAGTGATACTTCAGGGTGTACTGAAAATTTTCAGATGAGGAGACATTCTGAAACAGCTTTTCTTAGCAACGGTTGCTACGCGATACTTCCAACCTAACCACAATCCTATAAATATCTTCCAATGAAACACAAATCCATCCTAAAATTTGAAAACTCTTTTTTATTGTGTGGCTCACCTTTCCACAAAATTTCATGAGAATTCATCGAGAACTTTTTGGGACATACGTGAACAGAAGTGTCAGAACAGGAAAATGTCTCAGAATCAAAAACTAATTTCTGGGTCCACGCCAAAATTCAATCCCTTCTTCCTTAGAATCTAGTCTAACTTACCACATAATGTCATTGAAGTTCACAGAGAAATTTGAGGTATCGGTAAGGCACTTCTTTTCTGTCTAGCAACCCAACTTTCCCCAAATTTTATTGAAAATTTTGGAGTTATGGTGTGGACTGAATTGAGTGAATTCGGAAATGTGCAGGGGGGGGGTAGATATCTAATGCTTTTTTTCATAAATTTGATTTCAGTATTTGCTCCTGTTTCTCTATACAATGTCTTGAAAGTTCTGAATTAATTCTAATTTCGTGAAAGGGTCTAGGCACACCGTCAGGAAAAAGTAACTAAGTTTGGAGGCGGATCCACGAGTTAGTTTCTGACAGAGTGATATTTTTCCATCTTAGAATATAATAAATTTCTAAATTTGCTCATGTCTCTGTACACATCTCCATATTTTCAATGAATTTCAATAGAATTCAGATGAAGGCCAAATCACATTGTAAGGAAGAACTGATCAAATTTTAAGGCGGATCCAGGAATTTGTTTTTGATTGAGAGATATATTAATGGTTCCTGTTTCATAAATTTCTGTATTTGGTTCTGTCTATGTATCTGATTTCTTCAAAGTTCTCATTGAATGTCAATAAAATTTTGTGGAAAGATGAGCCATAGGTGAGGAAAGAATTGAATTTGGGAGTGGATTCAGAAATTTCTTTTTCATTGAGAGATCTTTTTTCATTTTTGCTCTCATACATTTTCGGATCTGCTCCTGTCTACCCATGCAATATCACCAAAAGTTCTCAATGAAATTTCGTGGAAGGGTAAGTAAGGTATATGCATGTATCAAAGGAGATGTGATCAAATTTTGGAGATACAGGAATTTGTTTTTCAGGTATTTTTTTTCTTCATACACATTTCTGTATTTGCTCTTAAGGTTCCACACAATATCTCCAAATTTTCTCAACGAATTTTGATGAAATTCGGAGAGAGGGTAACGCGCATTGGGTAGGATTCCAACATTCGTTTTTGATTGAGAGATATTTTTGTCTTTTTTTTGCACATTCCTGTAATGGCTCCAGTCTGTCCACACAATATCTCTAAAAGTTCTGAGGAGTAAATCACTATGAGATTTTGTGGAAAGGTGGGCTGTTGGGAGAGAAATAATTAAAATTGTAGCAGATTTTTAAAGTGTCATTGAGTATACCTGATACTAAAAACAAAATAAAAAACATTGAGAAATCTGTGAAAATTCAAAAGAACTGGTTTTAAAGTGGTTATTGTGAAAAATGAATTGCTTAGCAACCATTCATATGGACAGTTTGAGAAGGTTTCCATTTCTAAAAATGATTAGTACTTATTGAAAAATATCTGAGCCAAATTTCATACTTTTATCACCAACTGAGTAATTTTTCATCTGGTAAATCATTTCAACTGCAACTCAGACTACAGTTATGTGGCAGTAGCACCAAAGTGCCAAATAATGGTAAACATCAGAATCAACAGCAGACATTCCCCAGGGTCCACCAGACATTCTGATAATGGGCGTTGTGACGCCAATATCTCATGAACTTGTCTGAATCGTCACATCTTATTTGTGGCCATCCGCAATTTTAGATATGATCTCTGAATATCCAGCGGTTGTATTTTTTGCAGCATTACCTGCCCATTGCCATTTCAGTTTTCTAAATGGACTTTATGATATCTCTGACAATGATGTCTTTGCCACAAGACTACTAGGTTATAACATCTTTTAAGGGCTCTTACAGAATTATATTACTTTCTGGTCATTTGGCTATGAGCCTGCGTAACTTATAATTAAATACGACTCTCGGCAAAATAATAAACCGTTCCACAGGCTTGACAAGACATATCAATAGTACCAAAAATTCAGTTTTAAAGATTCAATAAGCAATTATACCTTAATCATCAACTTTAAACCGGTTATAGTAGATTAACCAGCTTATTTTCACATCCCAGAACACGGAGCACCGCCACTAATAGTGCTGGAATTTATGTTTGAATAGCATACCTCAATTTTTAGTCTAGTCACAATATTTCTATGATAAGAAACGTATTGAACAAAATTGTACATATTTTGAGATCTTTCATCTTCATTTTTCTGCAGCTGCTCTGTTACTAGATAGATTTTCTACTATATTAATCAAATCATACTTTTTCTCGATATTACTATTTATAGTAGAACACATTGAGTTTTCGCAATTTTATCTTTTATTTATTTCTTACTATTTCTACTTCAGTCTCAATTCAAATTCTATTTAAAGAGTTGAAGTTTCAATTTTTATCAAATTTATCCATCAAGTAACTTAGATCTAAGGCATGACTCAGGTCAGGTTTTCAAGTGACTTGTGTGAAATGGAGTACCGAATTATTAGAGCAAAAAGAAACTGAAAAATAAAGTTAACTTAACACACAAAAAAGTTTTCACAGCCTAAAAGATACATCAGGAAGAGTTAACTTGATTGTTTTGTTTATGTTTTTAAATTGAATTAAATTTGTAACATCGGACTTTGAAAAAAACCAATCAAATAATCCAGTATTGATGAAATTATGTCTAATCTGGTTGAAGACCAAAATAGCGTTAGTTTTGGCTGTGAGACAGGTGACCGTTAGTGTACTGTAGTGTCTGTCCAATCTTGACAAAATATCTTCCAACCCAAAAAACTAAAAGCAATTAGAATAAGCGGGTAAATAATGGCATTTACTATACACTTTTTCTTGCTATTGAAATGAAGTTGAAAGTTGTCAAGTTTTTTCAATAGGGTTAAGATTTCGATTTGATTTTTCTTTAATTAAAAAGAAAACGATTTTATTTTAAAATTAAATTGACCTTTAAAAGTCTATATATTGAAGAGGCATAAAACTCATTTTAGTATGAGCAGCGTAAAATATTTTTCCAGTAGAGAAATGAATCGACCTTTCAAAGATTGAAGATTAGGAGTTGTAAACTCTTTTTTTTATGGACGGCGTAAATATTTTTTCGGTGACGATAATGACAAATTCGCTGCTTTCCGTAATTGACTCGCACCTTGCATTTGAATGTATTGAAATGTAAAGTCTGTTTGAATTTTCAAAATGCAGTTTTAAATGGCTAAAATAGTTTACACCGCTCCAATATATTAGGTATAATTAGTGACCTAGTTTACGCCAGTTCAGAATATAAATACCAGACCGAAAACTAGAAGAAACTTTTTTTCACCCTAAAACAAAGACAATAATCGTTTCGTCGATAGAAAAAAAAAGGGAGAGGTGATAGGTAACTGTGACTTCCAATGGGATAATGCAGTGAACACACCTCTCGAGCGATCAAATTTCACCACCTTCTTTTGAATTACAATTCAAGAAGGTGAAACTAACATGTGTACGCCTTCGTCACGAAGTGCATGATGGACAAAACAATTAACACGTGTACAGTTTTTTGGTGTAAGAATTAACATTAGTTTTAATCTCATGTTGCGTATTTCAATAATCTTGACAGATGATAAAATTCAACTTGATAGAAAGATCGTCTTCTTTGCTTTCGGAGGATTTCAGCAGTGGTGCATTAACCATTGGGCTGAGTAGTAGACTGAAGCCCAGGGTGCCGGAAGGAAAAAATGGTTTCATCATAGAATGTACACGTGAGTATATTAGATGATACTTCAGTTACTTCTTCGTATCTGAAGTATTATAAACAGTTTGGTTTTCAAAATTAGGTCCAAACAAACATTAACTGGAAAAGTTGAATGTTTTTACTACAACCGCGCGTGTTTATCAGAGCTCGCCCCCATGGGGCTCGGGTGATAGACTAGTAATAAGTCACGGGGGTTCAAGCAAGTGCTTTTATTGTTATTATTCAACAAAGCGACCATATCTTTCTTAACCCTATATCATGGAGTGAAGACACGATCTTCGAAGTTTTCAAGAGTGACGAACAATAAAGGAAGGAAGAAAACTTGAGAAAAGGAAAGAATAAGTTGTTTACTTGGATACGTGGAGACGGAAATGTACAGCGGAAGAAACAGACGACCACTAAAACAAGGATTTCGGGCATTTTTTTCTGTCGGAATTTTTCACGACAGAAAAACCTAGAGACAGACTAATTGTCTTACTTTTCGAAGTTGAAAATAAAAACGAAGTTGATTGTAAGATCTAACGAAAGAAAATAACTCTAAATTTAGTAAGACAGGGTATTTTAATAATTATATGTAGTCGTGAACTACATTTCTCGTCTATGTTGTTTATCATTCGTGTTTTAACAACAAAAGGTAAGCCGGAGGATACACAGTCGAAACGTAGTGAAATGATGAGCAACATAAACGAGATTAGAGACATCGAATTCAAGTCGTAAAACGAAAATATTGAAATATTTTCAAAATGTAGTTCAGTATAGAGTTGTGACATCAAAAGAAATGTCACAGCTGTTATCTGCAAAGCATTCTGGGTAAAAGCAAAGAAACATTCTAATTATTATTATTATAGATTATTTCCTATCACTATATATTGACACAGATATCGAAGTATTGAATAGGAAAATTAAATAATGATGATAAAATAAAACGGAAATAGTCGCAATAAGCAACATGGTCTCTCGGTTTCAAAGTTATTGTTTTAGTGTCTAAAATAATACTTTTTCATCTACACCTGAATTTATTTTGACCCAAGAAATCAAATATCTGGTCCACATAAATGAATAAAGAAATTGACAACAAACCCAGAAAAAGGGACACTTTTTCTTCAAATTGAATCAAATGCTAATTATTTGATGACAAGACGCCTCACACTTACGCACGTTTTCACCCAAAAATGGCTCAAAGAGCTAAACATAACCGTTGTCCAGTCCCACATTTAACGGAACTCGAGTGATAAAAATAAGGGGTAATAAAGGAGAGGAATTCAAAGAAATGATGCATTTTCTCAATATCCCCTGCTGACACAAGAGGGGTGTGTATATCATGGAGAGGTGTTGGGGGCTGAAGTAGAGAAAAATCGGACCAATTCACTGTTGATTACTTACATTAGTTTGATAAAAATTAAAACATAAAAGGGGGCGATGAGTATTTTCGATGTCCCCAACAATATACCCGTAAACCAAAAATTACAGAAATACACATTTATAAAATGCTAGCAGTGCTCAACAAAGATAGAATAGTTCAATCAGTTAGTTATGCATAGCGATGAATGAAAAATTAGATTTAAAAAAATATTGAACAAAATGATTACATTTTTCCAGTGAAAGTAATAAATAATCATCTACATTAGAAGATGGAGAAACCATGTTCAGATTTTGAACAACCGCGGTACAACATAGTTGTCAGTTGTCTACCACCAAAAGGCCGGTTCGGGGAAAAACAGATTGAATATACAAGAAGTATCGATTATAATCTACTTGTGATATACATAAGTTTCCTCTTGAACCAAAATGACCACACAAAACATGTGACCCGTTGACGAGTTCTAGATTTAGGAAAAATAAACAAAACTTTGACAACTCACCATCCGTAGATGTATTCCCGGGTAAGATCCTCATGCAAACTGGAGCCAAAGAGATAATACAAATTGCGGAATGTTTCTAAATTTGGCTGGTTTCGTTCCGTTACAATAGCCGGAAACTTTATAAGCCACGTTTTAAAGCTTGCCTTATGACTTAGCAGTGAATTTCTACGCACTAATAATTGTATTAAGTTATTTATTTATTCATTGACAGTTTACAAAGCTCCAAATAAATTGCTGGCTATTCATGACTGTCAGTGTCTAACAAAAATCTTTTTTTCTGACCTCAGAAAAATTTTATCTCGTCATTTCTGTAAAGAGATTTTGGTCTAGTTAGTTAACATTTAAAATTTGTTATAGTGTTTGTATCATTGCTTGCCTAGTGGTGGTGCGTGACAACGACTAACTTCAACTAGAAGCGGGGTGACTCATTTTTACGCACAAAAGAGACTTTTACTACAACAACAACACCAACAACGCTCTTTAAGTGCTTTTTCTTCTTCCTCTACTGTAACAAGATTTGACCGACTTCCTAATAAAAGAGAGAAAGGGAATAAAAACGTCTAATCAAAAATACGGCAATCATCCACTACCATGCCAGTTAAAAAAAAATCTATTTTCATTTACGTTTATTCTCACTTATATTTAAGCAATACAATCACTCTGTTCAATTCGGTCCCTACATAAAACTTCTTTTCAAGAACAAGAAGTTATGAAATTTGAAAAATTAGAAAATTCGAGTTACCGAGAGAGTCGTTTTTCGACTTTAATTCAAGTTCTCTTTTTATTTGGATGACAAAGTGATTCTAAAAGGTTACTGGTCTGTTTTTAACAAGAAAAACATCCTTTTCCTACACTTTTCAGTGTAGAGAAAATCGACCCTCCCAAGCATTCATTCGCCTCACTATAATTAAAGAAATACGTGTGTGTACCGAGATAACTCGACAACTGGCAAATGACCACTGTACTAATTGATAGTCGCCATTGCGGTGTCAAATTTACAGTCGTTTGGATTGATCTATGGTTCTCCATTCTTGGGAAGGGGGCAAGATTTACCGAAAAAAATGATATGGATATAGCTTTTTGCCCGGATACGTCACCCACGTTCTCAGCAGATGATCATTTTTTTCTCTCTGTAGAATGAGATCAAATTGCCGTTTAATTATGTAACGGGCTTTTTTTTAAATGACTATTCAGATTGTTGCTATTAACCACATTAAACAAGTTCTGTTGTAATTTATTTTATCAAACCTAATATTCAAGGAATTATCCTCCTATTTTCTACTTATTCAACTGCTTTTTTACTATTTGTTTTTTCAACAAAGGAATAATTTTTCATCAATGTGGAATAAGAGTATAATTTTCGCTTTTTATTTAGAGATCTAAATTTAGATATTAAATATTTGAATTGATAATACTTCGAAGCCGTAGTTTCGTACGACGGCGGAAAATTATTTTACATGACAATTATGGCAGGCTGCTCCACACACCTCAAAGTCCGGTCCCTTCCAAACATGCGCCTTTGGAGCGGGTATGCCCTAGTTTTAATAAATCTAAAATAAGGAAGATTCCATTTCGATATGTAGGGGGTAGTTAATAATTTTTAAAAGTTATTCACTGACAATTGACCTGCTAACTGAAGTTGTTTACGTTAATGAAAACAATCAAGTTTGTTAGTTTGTTTATTTTCAACTCAACAAATATCTCAAAGGTGTTTATGATCATTATTGAATGTTTTCTCTACATAATTCGTTACATTAAACATCCGTTTTAACGGCACTATTTGATGACGCGCGTTCTAAGGGCACGTTTGTTTTCAGATTCTCCCGGGACGAGTCGGAGATTTCTACCCTTTCTCGAGTAAATTAAAAAGTAAATAGTTTTCTTGCTCTTATGTTGTTTCTTTTACATGTGGTATTTTTTTTAATCCACCCGTAATAACGACACTCTCTGGGAGTACGGTATTAACGGGAGTTTGATGTAGTTTAAATATTAGCTTCTTCGCATGATACGAGAGCGTTGCGCGTATCTACGAGTCTGAGTCAGCTGGTCGGGTGTGTCAGGTAAGGAAGGAGAAGTAGCTTGTAAGTCTTAATCTTTCGTCAACTTTTTTTTAACTAGGATTTAATGAGTTGATGTGTACTTTCTAAACACATGCATTTCGTTTTGTTCACCTGAGTGATTTTTTTTTTTTTTTTTTTTTTTGCTTGCCGAATCTCCATGTTACTTTTTTTTTTCCTTTTTAACCTCGAGAGGGTCTCGCTCACTTGCTACACTGTGAACATTTAGTGATAGTAGTAGTACCAAGGCCGGCCTGTCCATTATAAAGCAAACCTAAACTTGCGCCTGGGACGCAAACATCTTCGGGGAGAACTCCAAACTGAAAAAAAAATTGTCCCTACAACGGGAGGCTCAGATTTCGAGTTTTGTCATGGGCGCATGAAACCCTTGCGTTGGGCCTGGGGAGTACCAAACCAAGTATTCTTTGAAAGGGAAATTATGATTTCGAAAAATAGAAATAAATTTGAAAAAAAAATTTCAAAAAATGGAGAGAAGTGTTGAGTTATAAAGCAGATTTTATACTGAGAAAACAAGACTTTTAGTACACATTTTTCGGAACACTCCAAGCTTCCGAATGCTTGGCTACTTCTTCTTCTTCTTCTTCAGCAGCAGCAGTCCTTTAACGTCCGTCATTGGACATAGACCTTCCTCAGGATTCGTCACAATTCTCTATCATGGATGTCGAGGAGTCAGTACTTTCTGAATTTGTCTAGTTCGTCTCCCCATCTTGTATTGTGCTCAGTTGCATATGTGATCTCTGGGGATCTCCATTATAATTGATAATAATTAACGTGAATTAATTATAATTGATAATAAGTTCCATTTCCATTGACGGTGATGAAACGAAAATAAGAGGGTGTGTGGGGGTGGGGAGAAAAAGAATATATTCCGGAGGGAAAGAGGCAAAACAATCAGGATGTCGGTTGTCAGGTAAGGGACTAGGAAGTGCTCAAGCTGTAGCTCGTCCAAAACTGTCACTTCCATGTTCCCTGGTTTTTATAAGGTTCCAACATTCCTACCCCCCCCCCCACTTTCAATGCGAACGCTTGTTCCAGATGGAAGCAGGATGCAAATGGGATATTTGATCTCTCCAAGCAAGCGTCCATTTGAATAGGAAAGTCTTCTTAACTCGGCTTTCTGGGTTGTGTTTTCTACTTATCTTGTTCATCTGACAACCATCACTCCAACTTGTCAGCTACCCTTTCAAAAAAATGTATTTAAATCCTATCTCATCTCTGAGCTTCAGATGAAGCCACAGACAACACATGTGATGGTACCTATATTGTATGAGAGAGAGTAGAAATAGTAGTTAGTTCTATGTAGCGACAGGATGGTGTAGTTGTCGAGGACAAAGGAATTTGTCTCCACGTGTTTTGGTTTTACTAATACATGCTGACATTACTAAAAGTGTTGGTGAAAGAAGGTCCCCAATAATTGCCATGACAGAAGAGAGAATTTAGATGCACCAAGTATGAGTGTAGACGCAGAGATTAAACAGTGCTCGAATCGTTATAAAGACACATACAAATGTTTTGTCAAACAAATCGGAGGTACATCTAATTTATTGACATTTATAACAGTACAAGGCTGAAAAAAATACTCATCAATATTAGTAGAATTGGTTGAGATAGAAGTGGCCTGTTTAGATTAGGTTACTATGTAGCATCTTAATATAAGAGGAGAGAGTTAATTATCAGGTTATTCCTACACATTAAAATTAAATATAGGAGAGAATGATTAGTTAGGGAAACGCATGACATGATGGGTTTAATGTTGTTTGATTTAGTAGTGCCTGTTATAATGAGTGGTAAATTTTGCCAGGCTATATTATCAAAAGGCAATTGGTTCATTCTTAAGTGCAAGGAGCTAAAAGGTGACAAAGTGATAAGGGAATTGATTGCAGTGTTTGCATTGTGTCATCCTAAAGGGGCAAAAATGTGATAAGTGAAATGACCAAATGATCGAGTGAACACATACTTTCAGAGATTTTATAGACTGTAAATAAAGGAAGTGACATATATGTGGCAAGATTCAAGGTTTTGTATCAAAAGCTAATACTTATTAATTCATTTAATTTCAACTTAAATCAAAGAAGCTGGGGTAACATTAAAGTTACCAATTTACTAACCTAAGAAACTTAGCTTGGGTTTCGCACAAGACCCAGATGTATGAACAACCAAGTGAGGATCAAACTCATTAGCAATAGCCTACTTCTAACTATGTTCATTAACAAAATATGTTCACCCCTTCTCCATTCCCTTTAATACAAAAAATGGCTCCTTTTTTTCATTTAGTACACACTAGGGTCCATTATTTTAGAGCAGCAGATTTCAGCCTGAGACATGACCTTCAACTGTGACTCAAGCACCAAGTTTAACCAAAGGAAGAATTAGAAAAATAGAATGAAACTAATTGCTTCCACATTTTGAATTTTTTTAATGAAACGATTTCTCCATTACTCAAGGTAATGGTAACATGGGCAGTCGCTCAAGGTATCAAGTGTGCACCTGTTACGTGTCTAAGACAGTAAGACTTTCCAAATATAAATGGAAAGATCAGAAAATTAATAAATTAAACAGGATAAAAACCGTCAAAATGAAAAAATTCTCCACTGATGTGAAGTCAGTTTCATGACAGTTAAATACTTTCTTGAGGATTGAAGTTCAGCTTTTCTGGGGTTCCAGAAATCCTAGGACTGGCCTTGACTATCATTTATTAGGTTTAACTCTACGTTTTTATTTATCACAACATCCTGCATCGACCAATAGACAACAAAATAATTCATGCACTGTTTGATGATCAACACTTTCATGGTTGAAGTGGTCTAAGCAATTTCTATGCAAGACAAGCTCCAGAGGTGTAGGATGCATGTTTAGTTTTCATTAAACGTTACCTTTTTTACTTTGCTTCTTGTTTATTGGCCGGTTTTGTAATAAAAAGCACCAATAATGAGATGGAGTAAAACTGGGAATAAAGTAAGGATAGTAATAATAAGCAGAATATCCAATATTGATCAGACTAAAAAGTTACTATAATTTGCCAAGAATTGTTGTTAATGAAGGCGTATTTGGCATAAAAAAACACAGTTGTTCCCCATGAACAGTTATATTTCATTTCAGAAATGAAATGGTTGTCCACTACGTCTATAGCAGCCTGGTGTCTAATGAGTTCTTCGATTTAGCACATTTTAAGGGTTCTTAGATTCAATACCTCAGGCTACTGTGCCAGTTTGGGAGGCAGAGAAGAACATGCATACACAAACTTTTGCAAATACATATTAGGTTAAGAGTGTATCGACTCAGAGAGCAACAATAATAAGATGGAGTAAAACAAGTAATAAAATGGTGATGAATTGCCTTGTTTAGAAATCAGTTTTGTAGTTAAGGCAATCTCCTTTGTACAAGAGTACTCATGAACATTGTCACCAACATTTTTTCTGCAGCCACTTACCAATTTCCTACATATCACAAAAATCCTTACTAAAGATCGAATAATGGCAATTGGCAAATGTACCCAGGGAAATAACAGTGATAAAGATTTTATTCATTTTTCTTTAACATATCAAACATTTTTATGTATGAGATACATCCTGAAATTACCCAGCCACTTAATATCAACAAATATATCTATATATAATTGCTGATAGATAGATAGATAAAAAAAAAAACATACATGCATATATAATATAAGTATAAAACACATACTCACATATACAAAAAGAAATTTTAAATAGAAGCACATACTTGACAATATTTAGCTTATAAGGATAATATATAAGCATCAGTCTGGGTGGAGTCATCTGGGGCTGCTGATGCTGCCAATACAGCAATAGTCATTCAGGAAAAGGTCCCTGAATTATATAAGTTTTAGCTGATGTGTATTGACAAGTAAAAGTTGATATTTGTCATTTATATACGCATACTGAATACACACCTACATACGCATACTCACACAAACATATTAATATGAAAATGAATACATATAAATATGGATAGCTAGATGTAAAATGCATACAAGCCCACACACACATATGTTTGGTCAATTTCATCGTGGCACATTGGAAAATCTGCGTTGACCAGTATTGGCCTCTGCAGGCAGTTTTGATGCATCAACTGACAGGATACCAAGACTCAAGAATATTTTCCAGGTAGGTAGACTGGCTCAGACAGTCAGGCTGCCTAAAGAAATATATCTTTTTGCCTTTCCCTCATAAAAATGTCAATAGATGCCCATGTAGATATCTGCATGCATGAAAGACAATGTCTATCTTTCTATCTATTTCAATATCTATATATATACTAGCTGGGGTACCCAGTATTACTCAGGAAAAAGTAATCTCTCTTAGGTTTGAAAGTTCTAAAATTGACCTGACCCTACATTGATCTTTAAAGATCAACGGTCAGCATTACCTACCTTATGTTCATCCTGGGGTCAAGTCACCTTTGTACACAATTTTGCAGCAGGTGGTTTGCAGCCTTCTACATTTGATTTGAAATTGCTGAAATTGACCTGACCATAAGTTTACCCTAAGTTATCAGCTTAAGTCAGCACCAACTATCCAATCTTCATCCTGGGTTGAAGTTACTTTTGTACACATATTTGTAGCTTTTAGGGTGCATTCATTTCTGTTAGATTTAAAAATGCCAAGTTCAGGATATATTTTCAATTTGGGAGAATACAAGAAGAAAGAAATAGAAAACAGATTTTATCCATTTTGGCATGAAATGTTAACCTTCGCCAGGTATATATCCTGGTAATTCTTTTTTACATACATTGAGTTTGTCGTGATGTAGTTCTATTTTTTGTATTGATGTATGAGACAGAGTTGTAGTCTTGGGCAATTCTTACATACACTCTAAAAACAGAATGTATGAACTGACAAAAAGTGGATTGTGTACATGGTTTTTATTGAAAAAGGTAAGTGTTTGGTGTGTAAATTGCTGGAGTCTTCACTTTACGGCTTGGTTTTGTCACACATTCAAAACATAATATGAAGTAAAAGGTTTCTGGACTTCACCAGACTTTGTGTCTGCCATATATATTGTATTATAGAATTAGGTGATTATTAGGAGCAACATGGCAAAAAAGAAATTCTATCATCTACCATGTACTTGTGTGCAGAGAAATGGCTTTTGATGAAAATTTCTGGGCTGAATACAACTTATGTGTCCAGCAAGAATATGTTCATTCTATTGTTTTGTTTTGTTATTAATTAAGGACATAAGATAATCTAGTTTTGGGTTCACTATGAATCATTATTGACATGCTCAAGGCATATCAATGATGAAATTTTCATGGCCCTGTGCCAGTACAATGAAAACAGGTATTTACATTTAAATTGCAGATTTATAACAGAAACAGCAAACACCAAGTGCATGTGTAGTCCAGAAAATTTGTTTTCTTTTTAACATATTTACTTTTGACAAAAAATTTTTCCATTTGGACCACACCCTACTCAAAATCTTGGATCCACCCCTACCAATGTCATTTCCAGAATTCACCATTTAGTCAAATGAGATTTTTTTATGTGGTCTCTGTTCTGATCATCTTTAATTTGATTGAAAAATGTGAAAAATTTCAACCATGTAGGAAGTGTGAGAATATTGATACCTAGAATGTATATGAATATACAAACAAAACATTAGAAATAATCTCCAATTAAAACAAGCTGGCTTATCATGGCTTATCTTGAATGCATAATCCTTGCCTTAGGTAAGAAAAAAGGCTCCTTTCATATTTAAGAAGGATTAATACTTCTAATGTTATTGGAATATGGAGGGGTTCAAGTTCTTTTGTTGTGTTCTTTTAACTTACCTGTCTTTTTTATGAAAATAACTCAAAAGAGCCTTATACATTCACACTCAAATACAACATACATATAATGCATGCACATTGTACGTATACAAAACCAAACATGGATACATCCTTGTTGAAATGTCTCTATATATAAAGACTATGTCCATTGCTTTGTAACTCTCTGACATATCATGCTATATTTGTGTTCATATCCAAGAGAGTAGATCAGATACACCTTTCATATTTTGCATACATAACCTCAAAATATGTCCACATAAAATGTTGTAGTTCATTCACATGTTGCTCATCTCAACTAAGTAGGTACCAAAAGCATAACAAATTGTAGCAATGAATTTTTATTAAGATTTATAAAAATATTAAAGCATATTGCAATAAATTAGTGATCTTCTTTGAAGTTTTAATTGCATGAAAATAGCATAAAGTTTGTCATAAAAAAATGAAAATTACTTTTGTGAACTTTTGTTCTAGTCTGTTTTTAATGCCAATTTTTGTCATCTGCAGTTATTTCGATTATGCCATGATTGATGTCTGCTGACAGGAAAATTGGTCAAAATTCGGTTTAGGCTGCCACACTGTTTTCCTAGGAGAAAGTTTTTTCTTACAATTTCAAGTGCTTTAAATCAACTAGCCCTTCAAACTATCTGGAACTTGATCAGTTTTTGGAAAAACAACTCAGAAACACATACAGTCGTTTGTATACACACATAGGGAAGAAAAAACAAGTTCCATAATGGGCACACCAATATCAAAATGTATATAATCACTTGCACACATTCATATAGACTTGAATGTCTCTATCTGGCCTTTTGGGGCTTGAGATGGAGTACAAAATGAAGTAGATATGTCTTGACTCAGGAAATTTCAACTCTTGGACAGCATCTCTCTATTACACCAAAGGAGAGGGTCATGAGTTGCCCTGAGACAGTCATGACAATGGCTGTGGGGACTGGGCAATTTTTGTCACTACCGGCATGTGCACATGCGGGTTTCTCCACATTAAACAAGATTTTGAGTCAAATTTACCCTTGTAGAGAGGGGAATAAATACTGTGTCTCCATTTACCCATTAACTTGAAATGAAGCATATAAAATTAGTTTACCTTTGCCAACAAAAAAATGACAGCAATATCAAGTTAATTTTGCAATTGTATTTCACTTATAAAATTTTTAAAACATTATGTTGCTATGTGTTCATTTGCAAAGAAAAAAAGTCAGGGGATAACCCTATAATTAGTATTTAATAATTATCTTCCTTGACAAATGTTACATTCAAAAAATATAGACACACACAAAATAGGTAGACTTAGAGATTTATGAGTACAGAACAACTGAAAAAGAAGAAAAATCTTGAACTCCTAACCTTGACTCTTTGATACTACTTGAAGCTACTGGCTACCTTCATTTTTTTCTCTCCTTTTTTTAGAAAGCTCTTTCAGTCATGGTGGTACCAAAGATTTGATGGGTCATTATTCTTTTACCTCTGACATCAGCTCTAAAAGTAGAGTTCTTTACATTCAGGATGAAGTCAAGTAATATTGAACATGAATGAATCTTAATTTGACTTAATTTAGTTTTGTTGACTCATGAGAAAATATTTTCTACTAATATATTTAAATTTCTATGAGATGATTTCAATAAACTATACCTTATATATATATATATATATATATATATATATATATATATATATATATATATATATGTGTGTGTGTGTGTGTATATATTTCGATATCTGTTTGTATGTTTGCATGCACAATGAGATATTTTACATTTTTCATAATCCTACTTACATTGGAACATGCCTTTGTTAGTTTGGAGTTGGATGTTCTAACAATCACCTTGTCAATACAAACTAGAAAAGTGTACCAAATTTCTAACCAAATTTTTTAACCAATTCCTTAGAAACGAAGATCAGATTCAGTCAAAGCAGTTCCTACTGCTCAAGATAGATATTTTTTCATTATGTTGAGTTTTGTTTTTCTTTCCCTGCTTCCTTCCTACCACTGACATCATCAGCAGCAACAGTTACTTAAGTAACAATAGAATATCATTAATACATCAATCCAGCATCATTGGGACCTGTTGGGTATTGGATTAGTGATTTTGCCAGATCACAGAATGGTTGGGTTAAAATACATTCAGTAGTAGGTATGTACAAAATGAACACATCCAAAAATTGATACTCGAGTTTAAAAACGTTATTAAAATTTTGAATGTTTCACGTAAGTATTCTTTAAATGAATAAAAATCGGTTGATAAAGAAAAGAGAAACATTAAATAGAAATCAAGTGAAATTTCAATGAAGCATAGGTGAAACAAATGATTACATGCAATTTGGTTGACTTACATGAGAAAGTTTGACAAAGATTTTTCAAAGAATCAATGCTGCATGATTCACACATGCTTCTCACAGGCACACTAGTTTTTTCAGAAGTTTAATCTTATCTTTTGTGGATAACGTACAGTGTGTTCACTCAACACCACAAGTGCACTTCTTTTATTCATTGGAATCATGACTAGTTTTATGTTTACAACAACAAATGCAGACGTTTACTTTTGAACTTTTGAACCTGGTACCCAAAATCCATGGGAGATAACAGATAGAATTATGCTAGCCAAAATTAGTGCCAGATTAGCAATGGAACCGGATTAGTGATTGTCGTATTAGGGATGCTTGACTGTGTGGCGAGCCCTGTATTCTTTGTCAAGAATTAGATATGAAACTCAACTTTTAGCTAGGTATCTAAATTGTCACTTCCTTCAACAACCCCCATAAAAGCCCTGAATTCATGTGGTCAATAGCCCCAGCTTTCAAGCCTATTAACTTCTTCCTTTCTCTCTTGCTTATTTGACCATGGCATCTTGAGTCAGTTATCTTCCTTAACTCTTCACTGAAATCATGGCCGGTACAATCTCTATTCATTGACCTTATATATATTGTTTTATCACTTATCTTCCTCGATGGAAGAACTCACAAGAACTTTATAGCTATTAAGTAATAACACTGCAACTACTATTTACCACTCATAAAAGGCACGACTCACCAGGCTCCATTCGATAGATAGACAAAACAACATTAGACCCTTTATGCCACGTGTCCCTTGAATTCTTATTCTCTCCTATATTTCATTTTTATGCCTAGGAATAACTTGAACTTGACACGCCTCTACTCTTCTTTTATTCACACAATCGAACGTATTAATGTTTCCATTCCATGTATTTCATTTACATTCTTCATTTGTGCATTAAACGTATCTTTCATTTTTCACATCTAAATATTTGTATGTATCTTCTTGCTCCATTTAATATCTGCATCCACCTCTGTACTCGGTTCGCGTGTTCTCTATATGTCTCCTTCCTTCATTAACTTTTCCACTGATGCCCATGTGGGCCTGCTAATACAGGAAGCACCCATTCTTCAACAAGAACTACTAGAACTATCCAGAACCATAATTTCTACAAACCATTCACTTTCTAATATAGATGTATCCCACAACTGTGCTATCACACTTCACAGAGGCCTACATTTTGTTTGTTTTTAGGTACTTGAATTTTTTTCAGATATTAATTAATACCACTTTGACTAATTATACCATTACAAGATTTATTTGATGATGATAGTTTGAATTATGGAGGAGCATAAAAAATTTTATGAAAACACTATTTAAAAAAATCAAAATAAGATAACTCCAAATAGATTTAACACTATAAAAAGAAAAAGAAAAAATAATAAAATTATCTGAAACAATTTTACAAAGTGTTAGATTTGAAGCTAAGGAGTTAGATCCAAAAGAGTTAATTTGGCATCACTTGAATGGAGCCGTGAGATTCAAAGTCAGTCTGTGCAAAACTTCTTAAATAAGTTCATGATGATGCTTAAAACATTAATTTTCAAAGCAATCACTTAGGCAATTCTGTCAGCTTTATCTATCATTGATTTCACTCATAAAATATGAATTTTGTTACACAACATAATAAAATACCTAGGAGACAGAATCATAACTCATAATTATTAAGAACAAAGCATGGAGAATTCAGAAAAAAAGGATATTTCCATTGTACAAGAGCAAAAATGTCAACATGTCCATGCTTGCAATCTGACCCATTTGCATGAAGTGCAATGAAGCAATCATTTCTCTCAAAAACTTTTGTGAAGACAGTATTGTCTACCAATACTATCTTTTGGCATAAAAACCATATCAATTAACAGATAATTAATCAAGGAAAAAGTTACAATGATTTCATGAGAGAAATATTTTCACAGAAAGAAAATTTCAAATGAATTCAATGATATGGTAATTATCTGGTTATTTTTTAATCATATTTATTTTTATTCATACAATTTCAACAAAAAAACATACCTCCTGTCCAAGCTACATCAAATTTGACAAAAGAGAAAAATGTTCAAGTCACGCCTGACATCACAAGATTTCCAGTTATGGCATCATGTTAGTAAAAATCATACTGGTAGTTTTAAATTCTCGCATTTAAAACAAACCCTTTTTGTTTGCTATTTTGGCCATTTTGGTCTATATAATTCTGACATTATGACGTGTCAAAATGAAAGTCAGATTCACATGAGAAATACTGAGTTTTAATTTATGCATAAATATAGTTATTTGAAAAGATGAAAAAGATTATAGCACTTCACAGTAAGGGCATCTGCTACCACTTTTCCAGAAGAAATATTTCCAAGGGTAGGGGCAAAAGGCTATATTAAGATATATCTTAGTGGTAACCATGTGATCAGTGAATAATTATACAGTCTTTGGTTACGATTCACATAGGTTAACTTAGTCGAGAAAAATAGACAAATTTTTCTTATGAATCTTAGCCCAGACTTTTTATACATTAACATTATTGTGAGCTAACATAAAACAATTGTACTGCGCCATTATCCTTTATTGAATATAAGGTTCTAACTTTCAAACCCATTGGTGAGAGGGCCTGATCTGAGAGGGGGGTAAATCAATGGCATACCCAGGTTTTAATGTTAGGAGGAACAAGTACAGAAAAAAAGACAACAAAATACAAACCAAAATGATTTAGATTTATTCAACATTTTTATTTTTCATTTAGAATTTTTTAAAAGACTGATACCGTTTTAAAGGAAGTACATAGTTGTCAGTTTTTTTTAATCAAAGCACGTAACAGTACTCATTCTAATGGCACTATTTGATGACACATGTTCTAATGGCACATTTGTTTTTATGCACTTGCAAGGATATCGTCAGAGATTATACCTTTTCACAAGCTAATCAAAAAGTAAATTATTTGCTGTACTTTTTAATTTGTATGCCTTATCTTTTAATCTACCTGTTATGACAGCAAATTTGTTATGTTGGCACTCCCCAAGGGTACCATAATAACAGGAGTCTGCTGTATATTGCATTTAAAATCAAGCATAATAAAACCATGTGTTATTTTATTGTTTTACATACATGAAAAAAAATAAAATATTTCTGACCTCAAAAACAAAAAATTGATATCTGATCAGGCATTTTTCACTTACATTTGAGTTGTAGAGTTTTAGCACTATAACTGACAAAAGAATGAAATAGAAAAATGATCAAAGAAATTTACCACAGAACTAATAAATAAATGAAAAATATAAAAAATTTAGACAGAAGATTTCTCACTTATATTATATGCAAAATACAAAATGAATTTTGGGGCACCACTTGAGAAAAAATAGAAAAAGCTTTGTGAAAGTAATTTTTTGTGTTTTCAACCCATTAAGCCTTTGTTTCCTCAGGAAAGTTGTCAGTTTTTAAAAAAAGACGATTTTTTCAAGATTTGACAATTTACAATATGACTATAATACTAAACTGGACCCTTAATATCTTTCATCCACGTGGAAGTAAAGCTTCCGTGAAAAATATTCCCCTTGTTCTAAATTTATTTTGATGACTTGAATTCAAAGGTCTGCTTTGAAATGTTGCTTATGTTCATGGCATTGGGTACAATTCCGAAATGTGTGTCAATATGTTATTAAACGCTTCAGTGTAGCACTTGCGATATTGCATTAGCCACAAGAATTTGTCAAGATATTAGGTAACAATGATAAGTGCACTCCTAACAGTCCAGTGGATGAATTTTTGTTCAGCAGCAATCTCACCTATTCCCTCATAGGTTTTCCAACTGTCTAAGTGAAATCGTGGTCCCCAGTTTTATACCATCTTTGATTATTGGGATCAATGTGGACAAAGCAATTCACCACAAACTGCAGAAAGCCTATTTTCATGGTTATGATGAATCCACCAAAATCTCCCTTTGGTGGAATATCATGACCTTGATGGGTTTTTTTTCTGGTCACAGGGAATTCATCAATTTCTGTGATAATTTCAAGTACTCTAACTTTGATTGTTTTTTTAACAGTCAGTCTAAATCGAAACTATTTGCTTTTCTAATAGTTTAACATTTCAAATACAAACTATTTGTCAATATAGTGTTACATCAAATCAGAACAAATTTGCCATTTTCCTTGTTCAACATCCAAAAACAAAATTAATTTGCTGATCACCTAGTTCAACATTCCAATTCCAAACTCTTTGCCGATCTCCTAATTTAAAATCCTGAATCACAACCTTTTGTCATTCTCATGGTTTAATGGCTCAAATCAAAACATTTTCTGATCTTGAAGTCTGTGTGTTGGATGTAGCTTCCTCTAAGCAGATATTCTTTGTGTTTGCTAGTGAGAAATAGGAACCTATTTATATAGAAATTCTGGCTAAATACTAGCCTTTCTCCTGGTTAGAATATTCAGAAATAGACGCCACTCAGATGTGCCGGTTTTCTTTTTTTACAGGTCATTTCTCCGATGACAAGATCAGTTCTGATTCTGAGATTATCTTTTCAATACATCCTAATTTCAAATAGGCAATGATAGAATCTTCCATCGCAAATATTATTTGATCACTAAACACACCCATACTAGTTGGAGATTGGTGAATTTAAATATTGAGTCCAGTAAACTCTTTCAAAGCCATGTAATAAAGTGAGAAAAAAAGTTGTGATTTTCATCAAACAAGGGACTTTGCCACTTTGGAAAAGTATGTGCAGGGGGAGTGATCACTCCCCTGCTCCTCCACTAGCTACACTAAATCACTCATTTCCACTCTTGATTTTAACACTAACATTTATTTTCAATGTTTTTCCTCTTTTGGTTATGATTCTGTTCAGCAAACATAATTTTGATTTGTAATATTAACAAAGCTGCTCCATAAAAACTGATCTAAGTTGAGTTTTTGACATCAGCAACAGTTGTCATCTGTCAAAAATTGTAATAGTAGTCATACACTGTAAACAGATCTATGTTGACTGAATGCGACTTACATTTCTTTTGAAAAGTTTTCTGGTAAAAATTAGCTTTCAAAGTGAAAGTAAGTGATTTGGTTTTACAGTGGTATTTCTTATTTTTTCCAATGACCATATATGAGTACCAAGTCAGGAGGCCAGTGGTTCTCAAACTATGACACAATAATATGCCACAACCATTTCCCAAGTGAGCTGCATAAATATTTTTGAATACACAAACATGTATTTCAAGCCATTAATGTGTCCAGTACAAGTGTCTGCCCCACTCCGACCAGAGAATTTCTAATCTGATAGTTTTATCACAAGATTTATTAGACCTCAACCTTTCTAGCAATAGCTGAAAGGAAAATGTGGTGATGAGGATGTATATCAGTATGCTGATATGAAAGTTTCCATCATTGACTATTGAAGCGGCTCTGTGTAATTTATTTAATTTTTACAATTGCTGAGCTGCATCAGTCAAATTTATTTCTTAGTGTGCCGTAAATGGAATTAAAAAAAATTTGTGTGTATAATACATTCAAGATGTTTACGGTATGATAATTATATTACTGCGAAAAGCAACGAATGAAAGTCTTGAGTCAACCAGGAAGGACTTCCTGAGAAAATAGGTCATGAAAACAAATTAATCTATGCCTGATTAATTTCTGTAGATGGTCAGCTATGCCACATCTAATAAAAAATGAAATCCTGATAATATTCCTGAACCAATAAATGTTATTTTCTTCCCATTCCAATTCTAAATAGAACCACGTGTATAAATCTTCAAAGGTACACATAAAAAGTCACAATGATTGATATTGTTTAGATACAACTCATTGAAAATCAACAATCTGTGCATTAAAAAACCCTGACATCCCATATGTAATAACCTAATATAATAACACTTCAGTTAACGCTCTATATATGTCCCTGGAAAAATGCAGCAAAAAACTAGCATAACCAGAGATTGGTAGCTACTTTCTGGAGCAGGTGAAATATTACAAGGTATTGATATACATCACTACATGATGAATTATTGTGTATTTGTATATCTATGTATACATGTTTATTCTCATTCACATACATTAACCAAAGTGTACAGTATAACCTTAATTTGGAGACCGTCAATTATCATTATTTAATTGAGAAATTTCATCATCATCACCATCAGTCTTTTATAGTCCGTCATTGGATATAGACCTTCCCCAGCATTTACCACATCTCTCTATCATGGGCATTGCGGAGTCAGTATTTTCTGAACTTGTCTAGTTTGTCTTGCCATCTCATATTCTGCCAGCTTCAGTTCTGCATTTGATTTCTGGGGGTCCATGTCATGAGTCATGATGTCCATCAGTTGTATGCCATTCTTGCAACATGGTCAGCTCATTGCCATTTGAGTCTCGTAATGGTTTCTATGATGTCTCAGACTCTTGTTTTTTCTCTTACATACTGTAATCTTGTGATCTCTCCATGTGACATTGAGCATGATTCTCTCATGTGTACATTGCATGGTTCTCAGTTTGTGGGTCAGTCTCTTGGTTTGTTCCCATGCTTCAGCTCCATAGGTGACTATCAGGAGGATACATTGGTTGTATACTCTCATTACAGAAATTTAACATTACTTAATTTACTTCAAAAATATATTTGAAAAAGAGTGCGATAGTGAATCAGTGTTAAACAGGGCAATGATGTGCCAGGTATAACCAACACAAACTGAAGGAAAACTTTGCAGTGTGGATCCATGGTCTTGTGAGACTTGCAGATGCCATCACAAACAACCCATCTTTTTTAAGTTCGCACCCCCCTTTTAACATAAGTCTCTAACCCCTTTTTGACGTTGTCCTTTTATTTTTTGATATTAGCCCCTTTTTGTACATTGCCCCCCCTTCTTAATATTAGCCCTCTTTTTTCTGACGATGTAAAGAAAAAGTGGTATTATGATATTCTTTAAAAATGGATAAAATTAAATACAATCTGATTTCCCTCTATCTATCTATGAATTTTTTTTCAACATCAGTTGACTCCTCCTGTTAGGGCAGGTATCTTGTCTAGTTTTATTATATAACACCAAAAGTCTGTCCATAGGTTGTACTAACCTACCGCAAAAGCTACTCAAAATAATCCCCTGAAATTTCTGCAGGTATGGATGGATGCAATCCTACATAAGGTTTTTAGTAAATTACTTCTTGAAAACCACTGCCTAAAATGTTTTTAGTGGGGATGATGGATTTACAATAAAATTCATCTTAAAATGGACACATGTTTTGTGTTGCACTTTTTTCAGCTGCAATTGACTGCTACTTTTTTTCAGCAACAATCAAGGAACAAGTAGTTACTTTGTATCCTTGTTTAAAGAAGATGGAAGAATTAGAGGGAGGACAGAAGAAGAGAGAAAGATTTTTTTCCAAGATTGTGAATAAAAAACATTTAATGTTTTACAAAAACTTTACAACTTAACGCTCTAAAATTTTCTTTGTCCAAAAATGTGATCCTGGGAAAGATTTTCAGCAAATTAGTTTTGCAAAATCAACACCCTAAATATGATTGGGGGGTGGAGGGGAGTGGAGATTAACAATTTTATGTCATCTTTCCTGAGATCCTAAAAAAATCCACAAAAATTCACAGAAACCATGTAATATAACATTTTTTACTCACATTAAAATGCTTTTAATCTGCTCACTTTTTTTTAAATTGAAAAAATTGAAAAAGAAAGTGAGGATATCAAAAATGAAAAAGATGTTTATAGTACATCACTCACTTGATAGCCAATTCATTTGCTTGCTCTATAAAAGTTTACATAAATACAAATTTTCAGAAGAAACAAGGTCAGATTCCATCTAAGTAGTTCATACAACATAGGAGAAATTATGAAAAAATATTTTTTTCCTATGTTGTAGTTATATCATAAAATGAACATAGATTGCCGTTGTAGTGCCCCCTAATCTTTTTGTGAGGAATTAAATATGAAACTCTTCTTTTAGCTAGTTATCAAAAACGTCACTTCCTCCGATGAGCCCTATGAAACCCCTGGACGCACATGGTCCAATGATCATTAGCTCCAGCATCCCTAGCTGATTATACTTCTAGCCCTGGCCTTTGTGGCCGGCCATTCTCTTTCTTTCCTTCTCCCTGGTCCAAGGCTCATTGGCACCAGGACCCCTAGCTGGTCATGCCTCTGGCCCTGGCCTTTGCAGCTGGCCACTCTCTTTCTCTCTCTTTCCTTCTCTCTAAAATCGTTATCATTTCACCGACCTACTGGCCGATCCGGTCTTGACCATTCTTCCTCTATGACTTATCTCTGTACTGACTATGCCCATTTCACTTCACCGATATCAAGCCTCATTCATACGCACAGCCTTGCAACTATGCACCCGTGTCTTCACCACGGGCTACAAACGCGTATCACCTCTCACTCTCGTGAATGAAATGACAAGGTCTTTTTACTATCCGATAGTCAGGATAATCTTTCCTGAACTACTTTACTTCAGGAGCCACGCATGGATAAAACTCCATGTTCTGAGTCTTTTATGGTCTGTTCGTCAAAAGTCTATCAGCATCAGAGGATAGCCCCCAAGTTGACTCACTTACTTGGCCGTAAGGCTTGCACACTGAACCTGGTTTCCACGTATTATCTTGGAGCAGTCCAACCATACGGAATCCAAGCAGTTCAGCCAAACTCCGCTTCGACACCAACGCCAGTACTATCAAGACAAGAAAGCTCCAACCTTTTGCCATCTCTTCTCTTTCTCTTCTCCTAATATCACTTCTTGCGATCGATCATATTTATGTTATCCTTACATGTACCTCAACTTCATTCTTCATTCTTCAATTAAACGTACGTCTTTTCCCTGGTCAAAATATTTGTATGTGTTCATTCCACTTTGGTGCGCATTCCATTCTCTTCGTACAGCATCCTTCCTTCCACATCTACAGGGCCGCAAGTGTGCTACAGTCAAACCACGACGAGGACCAAATCTCCTCATCTCTCAAATAATATCATCGCACTATTCGTTCCCCAAGAAAGAAGTCATCTACAGAAGCTTTTTAAAATATACATGCGTTATAAATTGATCACCTACTCTAAAGTCAATTCACTCACTAATTAAGTAATTTTTTTCTCAAAAACGAAAAATTTCTCTTAGAAACAACGATCAGATTCAGTCAAAGCAGTTCCTACTGCTCAAGATAGATATTTTTTCATTATTTTTGCTCAAACAAATCTCAAGTGTTGTGTTTGTACATTTAACATTTTTCCCAGATTGTTGAGATGTAACAAATACTAGTATGTAAAAACAAATTTAATAAAACCCTATCTGATTTCCATCGACATATCTGTCTATCTTACTAGTACCTTTTTTTGACAGGAAATTATCCCGCCGTTTGAGTCAAGTTAGTTTCTAAAAATCACCCCAATAATTCTTTTGGGATGGGGGCGATTTACAATGGACACAATACAGAAAAGACAGAAATATACCATGTCAGAATAATGATATTATAGTTGGAAACATAAATGAAATTTCAATGACTTTAGCCTCATTAATGTTTTGAAGTGGTGTCAAATTTTGATAATTGATCAATATTTTAAATAGATATCTAGATAATACATAAAATAATCATTCTTAAAAATCTAGGTCATATCCTTATGAACCATGAAGGAATATTTTCAAGTTTTATGTGTGTATGTTAGCGAGTGTTACGGATTCTCTTTGTCTGTAGCCTTATTAATATAAATAAACATATTTTCTCCCAAATGTTGCTTGGACCATTGAATTTACTATGTGTATTGCTTTTTTTTTTGTTAACACAATGTTTCAGTCAATCCACTGTACAGCTTTTCTCAGGAATACAATTCATAAGGAAAGAGAATAATCTTTTCTAGAAAAATAGGTTGTGGGAACAACATAAGTAGCACAAAAAATGCGTTTGAGGTTCAAGCAACTCTTAAAATGATAATGCTTCTTTGTTTATTCCTGTAGACTTATCGTAAAGCATACAACCACAATCACTTTATGTTTTCAGCAGCAAGTAGGTTTTTACAGGGTTGAGTTGCTAGTCCTATAATGAACTCTTTTCATTTGCCTCGCCTTGGGACCAGTAATAGTGACTGCCAAGTTGTAGGTTTTTTTCTGTCAGAGTAACCTTCTCTTAGATGGACTACCTTACAGGGCTAAAGGGCTCCAACTGTGCTGCTATTTACCTATAGCTGGGAGGAGATGTGAGTCCATGCCTTTCTCAGAGAATTTGCGTGAAGTGAATGTAAACACTCTTGGATAAAACTTGAGCTATTGACTCACTGCACCAGCCAGAATCATGGCCCACATAAATGGGGTGATGCTTACATGTTCACCCAGGTAGTTTGGGGTTCCTAATCAACCCCTGTATATATATGTATGTATGGTTGCATCTAATGAATTTTATCAAAAGTTCTATTAAAAAGTAGTTCAAGTCATTTCAGTGTGTCCATTGTTTGAAATAGGAGATATTTTTATCAGCAAAATTCAGAGGAACAGTCCATGGTTGTGGACAAAGAAAAAGAAAAAATCACATTGTTCATTATATAGGTTGTGAGTCAATATAGCTGCGTGGTAATTTAGATAATTACAAGGTAATTTTGTGACCATATGAAATGGAT
The DNA here is from genome assembly GCA_963457665.1 of Thysanoteuthis rhombus. NCBI lineage: Eukaryota > Metazoa > Mollusca > Cephalopoda > Oegopsida > Thysanoteuthidae > Thysanoteuthis > Thysanoteuthis major. The sequence continues at coordinate 20,666,121 of OY735221.1, read as the reverse complement.
ATTAGAACATATTTTAAGGTCAATATCAAATACTTCATCCAATTGGCTTATTATTCGATTACTAACTTTGCCTTATTTTAATAACAAACACTGAAAAAGGAAATGAGAACAAGACACATCCAACATAGATATCATGTTAGATATCTCAAATGGAGTAACAGACAAAATTGATGAACTGTGCTCAAAGAGCCAACTTGAAATAGAAGCTGATTTTTTATGTTTTTGACAACATTGAGTTGACCAATTTAATGCATTTTATCATTCAAAGATGTGTTGGGCTTTAGAAATGCAATTTTTGTCAGACCCTGTAGCTATATATACATATATAGGTGAATTTATGAGGGACTAATAAACTGGAATGAGTAAAGAAAAAAAAAATTCATTTTTTAGTATATTTAAGCGTTTCTGTTGTTTTTTTTTGTCAATTATTTATGTATATATATATATATATATATATATATATATATATATATATATATATATATAGGTTGATGGATAGGTAGATAAGTGGTAATCAGATGGTGTTTAATTTCATTTGTTTTAAAAAGTGATTTATTACCACTCTTTCTTTTCTTCATAAAAGAGGGGGCTAATTAAAAAATAGGTGGGTTGATGTTATGAAGGGAGGTTAATTTAAAAAAGAAATGGGGGTCAATGTTAAAAGAAGCGTGATGGTGGGCTAAGTGAAAAAAGGGAGATTAATGTTGAAAAAAATTGGGGCTAATGTTCACAAAAGGTTAGCTAATGTTAATTAAGGGGGGAAGCTAATTTTTAAAAAAGGGGCCTAATGTTCTAAAAACAGATGTAGTGTTAAAAAAAGGATGTCATGTAAAAAAGTGGGGGCAATAATAATGTTCTGAATATATATATCTTCCACAAGAATAGAGCACTCTGGTGGATGAGGAGTTTCTACGTAAATGAATATATCGCTTAAATTCAGCCTTACTGACCACCCAGTTCTGTAGTCCAGAGGTAGGATATTGGCCTCCACATCCGATGTGAGGGTTTCAATTCTGCCTTGCGGTACTGGATGGGATAAAGTCTATAGCCACACTGAAGAAATGTAATACATCGAAACAGCTGTCTGTGGATGACACAATAATTAATGCTCCTCTATTCAGGATTGAGCACTCTTTAAGTGAGGTGACTCATCCATTGTAAGCTTATGCAATGCTCTTCCACAGGAATAGAGCACTATGTGGATGAGGGGTTTCTGCTTAAATTCAGCCTTACTGACCACCCAGTTAGAGGTAGGATATCGGCCTCCGGGTCCGATGTGGGGGTTTCAATTCTGCCTTGCGGTACTGGATGGGATAATATAGCTACACTGAAGAGATGTAATACATCAAAACAGCTGTCTGTGGATGACACAATAATCATATATATATATATATATATATATATATATATATATATATATATATATATATCATAATTGTAGCGTGCTGAAGCTATGTGATGTAAAAAAACTTGGGTAATTTTTCAATTGATTAAAAATAATAATCATAATTTAGTACTAATGAGAGATTTGAAAAAAGACAAAAAAATCTCTCAATTGTATCCAAGTGTTTTTCTATTTGTATGTAGTCTGCAATCCTGCAAAATTCTCTCTTTCTCTTTCTCTTATGTATATCATATATACACACACTCACAATTTTATTGCAAAACCACATCAACAGACTCTACCAGTGTCATGAATGCAAAGCAGCCCATTTTCAAACAATTGTCTGTTCTATTTATGTTGTCTAGAATGAGTGATATATTAACCATGTAATGACAGGAGATCATCTCAAATAAGTTTCTGTATAATATAACACAATTTATGATATATATGTATATATATATATATATCAGTAGATACTGATAAAAAAGTCATAGTTATACTTTTGTTTTAAATGATGATGGATCACTTGGGTAGTACTGTTCTATCAAACATTTTTGAATTGTGGGAACTAGGCATGAAGCCCATGCACAAAAGTAAATAGACCAAAATGCAACATGACCTTCATGTATGATTATTTTCAGAACACGGCATTTTGTAAACAACATAAACATACATCATATTTCTTCTTCTGTGTTTGATATTCAAAAGTACAACTTGTCGTTCAATAATTACATAGCAAAGCTTGAATAGAGAAAAAAGAGCCCTTAAATCCCTCTGAGTTGCATTTTAATTGGGCAATTTACACTTATCAAGGGAGCAGAATGTTCCAAGCTATTTAACAATAGACAATATGGAGACTTAACCCAAAAGGGAACAATAGTCAATTGACCCCTAAAATAATTAGCCATATACAAAGATATATAGGTCAAAGTAAACACTACATGCAGTTAGAGTCAGAATTACAAATTTGGAGAATTACAAATTTTTTCCTGAAGACCCCTTGTGATTTTAGAAGTATATTTTATAGGGTGAATTTGCTAGCTCCACACCCAAGATGAACTGCCTTACAATGCCAAAGGGCCTCAACTACCTTGCTATTTAGCTATAGCTGAGGGGAGAAATGTAGTCATTCCTTTCCCAAGGGCATTAGTGTAGAAGGGAACTTAAGCAACCTTGGTTAAAACTCAAATTCAGTTCACTGATTCTGTTTTCCATCCTAGCAATCTCTGAAACAATAATAGATTCTTATTCTTGAATCATCCATCCTAGTACCTAATATACAGTTATTCAAAGTATGAAAAAATATTTGATATATGAAGGGGGTGAGGTGCATAGATGTATGAGCCAGGTGAGGAAGGGAATGCTCCTCCTAATTCAGGCAAAACTGTTTAAAAATTCAGGCAAAATAGTGTAATTTAAACAAACCTGTAAAATTTTAGGCAAATCAAATGTTTTGCCCCCGTAACAAAAGAGTGTGCATGTATATGCATGTTAAATTTATTGTTTTTTGTTTGCTTTGATTTTTGTAATTTTAGGAATTGGAAAATATTAAATGTTGCTTTTTGTGCCTATTTTAACAAAGCCTTTACTATTCTTTACCAAGTTTTTTTTTCTCTTTTCTGGTCTTCATCACCATCGTCTCCATGTTAAATTGACCCTTATATGTCACCAGAGGTCACCTATCCTGGGGCATAGTTACCCATGTACACAAATTTGCAGCCTTTAGGTTGCACCCATCTTATAGATTTGGAAATGCCAAAATTGACCCTTACTTGTCACCAGAGGCCGTTATCATCTTTACTGAATCTTGGGGTCAAGGAACACTTGTACAAAAATCTGCAGCCTGTAGGGTGCAACTGCCTCTGTCAGATTTGAAAATGCCAAAAATGACCAGTTCTTTAAGTGACCTCCAAAGGTAACCAGAGGTCAGCAACACCTATCCTTCGTTCATCCCTAGGTCAAGTTACCCTTGTACACAAATTTTCAGCTTTTAGAATGCAGCTTTCAGTTAGATTTGAAAATGCTAAAACTGGCCTTACCCAAATTGACATATAAAGGTCACCAGAGATCATTACTACCTATCAGATGTTCATCCCTGGATCAAGGTGCACCCGTTTAGGAGTCTATAAAACATGAATTTAGTAACAAAGAAACTTTTTTTGTCTTTATAGCATTAGATACATACATGTTTATTTGTGTGTGTGTATGTGTGTATGTGTACAAAAATGTTTATGTGTATGTACTTAGATGTTTATGTGTGTATATATGATTGTTTGTATTCATGAATGTGTGTGTATTTATGAGTATTTGTAAATGCACATAAGTATTTTTATGTCAGCATGTATATATACAGATATATACAATTTGATGTATATCAGTAATGTACATAAGTAAATGTTCATGTATATTTGTGTGTGCATGTGTATGTGAATATATAAGTATGTGCATGTGTATGAGATTGTACATAAGTGATTATGCATATATATGTGAGTATACATAAATGATTGTGCATATGTATGTATATATACATCTAAGTGATTGTGTGTATGTATATGAGTTTCTATATGTGATTGTGTATTTATTTGTGAGTGTTCATAAGTATGTGTATCTGAGTGTGATTTTATACAAGTATTTGAGTGCACAATGTGTGTGTTTAATTGTTCTGATTAAAGACGCATGTTCAGTCATTAACTTACAAGCTGGAACATTACCAATTATAGGAAAAGTAATTAATATTTCTGGTGGTATGATGAATCAATGTATAATATCATAGTTTTTAATGATGGCAAACAAATTAAAGAATGAATTTTTGTTGTTAGTCATTAGATGAGTTCATCAGACCCAGCCACTTAATCTATGCATTCTTATTTCTTCAATGTCTGCTTGGTTTTATTCTGCCGCCATGTCTGCCCATTCTCATTTCATGAACCTGTTATATGAGATAAAAAACTGAGCAAGCCCAACTTGTAAGAACAAAGGTCACATTGGTCTACAACCAGTGTGACCCCTGATAGTCAATAACAGAGCTGAAACACTGAACCTAACCTAGAGAATGGTTCTCAAACTAAGAACCATGCAACATACAAAGGAAAAAATCATAAAAAGCATTAGAAAGCTTAAATGGCAATGGGCAGGCTATGTTGCATGAATGTCAGATAACTGCTGGACATCGTAACTCACAACATGGATCCCCCTTAGATCATATAAGAAATTGTGGTTGATAAAAGATAAGATGGTATGATGACTTAGACGAGATCAAAAGATATTTGCATTGTGACACTGGGGAGTGAGAGAACTTTCAGATATTGGGGATGGTCTATGTCCAACAGAAGACTTTCAAAAAGTGTGATGATAAACCTGCAATATGTGGATTATAAAACTTTGACAAATTGAAGAACATAAAAAATATATAATGTGCTTGTAAAATCTATATCTTCATTGTATAGTTATTTAATAAAAAATTGAGATGTTTGTTATGGAACTTTGGCAGAAAGAGGTATTTGGTATAAAAACATGGCCAGAGAGATGTTTGTTATGGAACATTTGGTATGAAGCATAAGCTGAAAGAGATGCTTGGTCTGAAACATCAATTGAAAGAGATGTTTGGTATGGAACAAGAGCACAAAGAGCTGTTTCATATAAAGCGTGGATGTTTCATATGAAACATGAGTAGAAAGAGATGTTTGGTATGGAATGTGAGAAGAAAGGGATGTTTGATATGAAACATGGATGAAAGGGATGAATGGTATGAAGTTTTATGAAGCTTTTATGAAGCAGAGAGAGATATTTTGTGGGAATGGATGTTTTGCATGAAGCATGGACAGAAAAAAATGTTTGGTATGAAGCATGAGCAAAATGAGATATGTTTGGTATGAAAAATGTGCAGAAACATGGGGAGGAAGAGATGTTCCGCATGAAACATTGATGGAAAGAGATGGTATGAAACATGAGCAGAAGGACATGTTTTGTAAGAAGCATGGATGGAAAGAGCTGTTTGATATAAAAAATGGGCAGAAAGAGATGTTTGGTATTTTACAGAAAGGGATTGGTATAAAGCATGAACAGAAAGTAATGTTTGGTATGGAACATAGGCGGAAAGAAATATTTGATACAAAGCATGTATAAAATGTAATGTTTGGTATAAAACATGAATGAAAAGCGATGTTTGGTATTTAGCAGAAAGTGGCAGAAGAGACGTTTTGTACGATACATGGGCAAAAAGAAATGTGTGGTATAAAATATGTGCACAAAGAGAGGCTTGTTACGAAATATGAAAGGGATTTTTGATTTGAAATATGGGAAGAAAGATGTTTGCTACAAAATACAGGAAGAAAGAGAGATTTTGGTATGAAATATGGGCAGAAATGGATTTTTGGTATTGAGCATGGACAAAAAAATATGTTTGGTAGGAAGCATGGGCAGAAAGAGATGTTTGGTGTGAAACATGGGCTCAAACATATGAGTAGGAAAAGATGTATGAAATCATGGATGGAAAAAAGATGTTTGGTATGAAAGAGATGGTATAAAACATGGATAAAAAGAAATGTCAGATGTGAAGCATGGGCAGAAAGAGGTGTTTGGTGTTTGGCAGGAAGGGATGTTTGGTATGAAGCATAGGCTAAAAGGAGTGAGTTGTATGAAATTTGTGCAGAAAGAGATGTTTGGTATAGAACATGGGCACGGAGATATTTGATATGAAGTATGGGGTGAAAGAAATGTTTGGTATGAAACATGAGTAGAAAGAAAGGTTTGGTATTAAGCATGGGCAAAAAGATATACTTGGTATGAAGCATGAACAGAAAGATATGTTTGGTATGAAATATGGGCAGAAAGAGATAGTTGGTATGGAACATTGGCAGGAAGATAAGTTTGGTACGAAACATGGGCAGAAAGAGATGTTTGGAATGAAACATTGCCAGAAGGTGATGTTTGTTATGAAACATTGGCAGAAGGAGATCTTTGGTCACTTATGAATCTATAGTTACTGTAACTTACTTTTTATTGTTCAGACTTGTATTGGAAGAATGATGATTGACAATAGTGAAAATTGGGTCTCTTTCACTCTTATTCAAGCATAAGCACCCTCTTCTATTCTTACCATTGTTCATTACTTTGCAAAGGTGGGTGGGGAGGATGAGAGAAAGATGAAAAAAATGAGAAACATCTATGAGGATCAGAAAACTTGATGGCTGTACATGAAAACAATCACAATTATTGTATAATGATTTTTTTACTTTTCTTCTATTTGATTATATAAAAAACTTGCTTTTCACAATAACTGACAAGGAAAAAATAAACATATGAAAACTCCATTTTTAAATCCAATATTTAACTTTTCTCTTTATATACGTTAATTTTTAAAAAAATATTTCAGTCTTTTCACACACATAGACAATAAAGAAAGAGAATAGTTTTAAAGAGAACAAAACAACAGCAACAATAAAAGATGATTACAAAGAGGAAAAAAACCTGACAGCCTTTATGTTTTCTCAAACTCACTATTTTGTATCCACTTTCTTTGTTTTATATTTGATCTAATGGCCCCTAGGTGGCGCCAGTTGTACTGTGGGAAGATCCATTGTCCATAATTATGAGCTGAACATTTCCATGTTGGCACCAGCAAAAAGAAATGATTGTCAGCAAGTTTAGATAATTCCTACCTGAGAAGATGAAGGTAGTGATCTGTTATTGTTCATATTGTCATTAAGTCTATACTTAAGTGACAATTTCTTTGATTGTCCTAACTCTTATATTATGGTGACAGCTTTTTTTTGTACTAAGATGAAGGCACACACACTATTGTGTTCATCATACTTTTCATGTTTGTTTATTTCTGCTGCATAGGATCACTGTTGCAGTTTCAGTAGCTAGATGGTTTTTTCTGGGTTGGAGTTGCTAGCCCTTCACCCAAGATTTTTTCAAATTACTGGAAGTCTTTCTTAAAGGCAAAACCTTTTAGAAGGTTTTTTTTATTTCAGCGTGATTTGGTTTTCTTTGCTTTGCAGGGAGAGAATTAGAGAACATCTCTGCCTATTAATATGGAATCATCTGCATTACACAAGTTGCTGAGAATGGTATCATGTATGGTTAGCATGGCTCAGAATGAGCAAAGCTAGTCAGTATATAAACCACTATTTATCACCTATTTCAGTAGAAAAGAGTCGCATCTCTTTATGGATTGCATGCCTGAAGAGGGCTGTGAAGTATATCAACTAAAATCAGCATAAAGAGTTCAACAGTCCAAACATCTCTTAAAATCATAGGGACTCTTCTCAGAATTACAGAAAATAACAATATCTGATTTGTTATATTTCAGCATCACTGGTCTGTAATCAAAAGCTAATAAGCTCACTGTACTCAGCATGAAAAATTATTCTTTACATACCAGGCTAAGACTGGTGACCAACAATGATAAGATGAGATTTTCTTGTTCACAAAACTCTGGATGAAAACAGAAGACCAAGTTAAGCTACAGAGTAAGCTTTTGAGTCACAATACAATACTAGACTTGGGTATAAGCAATGCACTTAGTAATACAAGGTCTGTCCTAAGAGAATCCAGCCATTTTGAATATCTCAAGAACTGGTCTGGAGGTCTTTATGTAACTAGGCAACTGATCAAAGGGGACCTTCCTGCACATGAATGAATAGAATACTCTCCCATGGTGTTATCCAGTCAACATTGAAATGGTATAGAGTGAGCTTGTGCGACAATGCATTCAAAATGACCAAGCAAGACATTCTTCATTTCTCATGCTGTTTTTAGTACAACGGATCACATTACACTTATCTGTCTGCTCCTCTACAGTCTAGATTCAGATTGCTGCAGAGGACTTTTCAGAATGGTTTGAAAAGTTGATGGGATGCAGAAATGAGAAAATTTTGAGGACTGAATTTTACTACCTCTGTCCCATAATAGTTGTTACATTTGCATATAAAAATCCCTACTAAATATAACATCTATCATGGAACAGAGGTAGTATTTGATAAGATATACCATCAGTAAACCATCCTTGAAAATGTCAGAAAACATTTCCTTGATACAATTTTTGTAATCTGATCGATGGCTTAGTGCATCATCTTTCTGAGAAGATACTTTAAATGAATGCTAACATTCTTAGTCTGTCTCTATCATGACTGACCTCTGTGTTTGGTGTGATTGCTGGACACTTTTTCTTCCCCTATCACCCGACATTCAAACAGACAACCTCTGTCTTCAAGTAAAAACAGACAAATCGTGTTTACTCAACATGACTGTATTTAGTTTTTAAGCAATGATGATAATATTATTTTTATTAATAATAATGATGCAAATAAGTTAGAGTCCTGGTTTTAACTGGGCCACAACTTTAAAATACTGCTTTTGATAAAAATAGGATTCCATTAAAATAAGATGGCTACCCCGAGGCAGAGATAGTAAAATAAAATCAAAAACAAGAAAACCCTGCAAAATATGACACATAATCACCCTCAGGCATCCATGGGTTCTTTCTGTCTCTCACTCAGCCCACTCTCTGTCCATCTGATTTGACACTCAATTCTCTTTTTTACTCATACTTGACCTTTTCTTAATTTTTTAATTCTCCTTCTATTTTCACACTCACCTTCTTCCTCCTCTTCCAGGAATGTTGCCAAGGGAAAATATTATAAAACATACCCATCTCTGGACCCCTAACGGAGCTTCATGAATAGTAGTTTGCCTACTGCATTTCTTTTGATATTATACAATAAAAATGATATATTTGTACATACATGAATTGCATCTACAATTATTCAGCCTCTGGTGGCATTTTTCACCAATCAAGTAACAGTGCATGTCTATTAATTGCAAATTTTCCCTTTTCATCAAATCTCACTAAATGTTGGAGGGGGCCTGTCAACAAGCCAACCTACCTGGACCCCACAAAACTCCAGCTATCTCTAGCTACGCCACTGCACTCAGGTCCGTCACAGCATCCTTATCGATGTCATACCCCTCATTTGTTGCTACTATCCTCCTTACCTCGCATTTTCTCTGTATGACTCTTAGAGTCAGCCATCATATTTCAACACCTATACCCTTATTTATCCTCTTTACACTTTTACTCCTACACCTCTTTACTCTGTACTCTATCACCTCCCTTCGACCAGAATCCTATCTCCCCCCACCCCTGAATGCATAGTTGGGCCAAAAGCCTCAGGGAAAATATTTCTTTCTTTTTCATTTTATTTATTCTGTTCCTCTAGAATTAAATTTTTTTGAAAGGGGATCAACATTTCAGCAAGGATTTGGCTCACTAAGTTCTAATTTTGAAGGGAGAAATCAGGTTGTCCATTCCAAAGAAATTTGGAAAAAATTAGGGAAAAATTTCTGGCATTATCTTTAAATAAAAAAGATGAAGGAAAGACTGGTCAAAGGTTAATAATGAAAATAACTTCACCTCAAACTTATTTCTACAGCCAGATTCATGTTGTGTCAAAAAGCAACTAAGATAAAGGAAAAATTGGTAAAAAATTGATTATAGAAAAAATACACTTTGTGGCACCCTATATTCCATGGGGAAATATCTCATCTGCTGAAATGTTTATTATCATGAACAAGAAACATTATTGTGCCACATGTTAGCTAACTGGATGTTTTGTGATTCCTCATACCAAATATTAGGTCAATTGAGCCATGTATTTATAATATGATAGTGGCACGAGCTAATAGGATGCTCAAATATTAGTAAAGATGTTTACTTTGTTCATCTGCAATTTGTCAACAACCAGATTGCTGTAACAATATAGAAAATGACAATTAAAAAATAATGATATCCTGGGTATTCAAATAATATATTTCATTAATTCTGCAATTTCCAATATTTTTACACTAAATTCATGGACGAAATTAGATTTAATACTTATTATGATAGTTTAGACAATCTGTGTTTAGACGGTGTACACAATAACTGTTTACTTCTATAAGTTAGTTCCTTGGACTTCAACTGTTACAATCATGAATCATAACAATGAAATAAAGGTATTCAAATTTCTTTGGAAATGTTCTTTATGTTGTGATATCTCTAATTTGGTTCTTTCATTTTGAGAGGAGATATGTAGATTATAAGCCTTGACTTATTTTCAACTATAATTTTTCCCAAGCAAATTGAAAAGTAAAGCAAGAAAATTAAAAAATATGGCAACCAAATTTGATTAAATTTTCTTGTTTTGTTCTACGTGAATGAACCTGGGTTTTTTTATGGCATTTGCAAAAAAACAAACAAACAAGATAGAATACTTTATAATTATTATCTAATAGTTATCTCCCTTGACAAATATTATTGACAAAACAGAAACATACATGTGATATATATTAGTCGATTATACCCTTCACAAATGTTACAGACAAAAAATATTGACATGTGTATGGTATATTGTATAAGTAGATAATTTCTTTTTTTTATTCTGGTAGACTCATTATTGTACACCAAATATTCCGTCTTTACCTGGGCTTAGGACAAGCTATGGCAACTACCAAGTTGTAAATTGTTTTCTGTCAGAGTAAATTTCTCTTAGATGGACTGCCTTACAGAGCTAAAAGGCTCCATCTACCTATAATTGGGGATGGAGTGGATTCATACCTTTCACAGGGTAATCAGTGAAAAGTAAACACAAGCAGCCTTGTTTGAAACTTGAACTTGGTTGGCCCATTCCATTTTCTGTGAGCATAAGTGTTACACCACACCAATACTCCTTCAATAATAACAACTTAAATGAAAATATTATTTTATAAATGATTTAGAAATTGAGATGAAAAATATAGATTTAATAACTTGAAGCCAACAGATTTTAGGACCTTTTTTGTTTGCTTGTTTTTTCTCCCCATCAGATCATCCCTTCCAAGATAGTGGATATAAAACAGAACCAAATATGGATACCCTTTTCTATGGACATCCACTGCTACTTTTCCAGGGTGTGTGTGCAAAAGAACATATTTCAGAGGAGGAAAGAATAAAATGGTCTATTTGGAATATATCTAAGCTTCAGCCCTGTTACCAGCGAATAATAATTATATCATTTCTTAATATGGGTACATCAAGTTGGGGTAATATAAAACAATTGTATCCTTCATTGACTATAAGGTACCAACTTGAAAACCCCTGCAACCTAGGTGAGAAGGCCTATCAGGGAGTGGGGGGTCCCCATTTGTACCCCCTTGCAGATGCCCATGCCCTTTTCTATTGATAAACTTCATATACCATCATATGTATAATTAAAGATATGTCCAGCTCACTTACAGTATCAGCCCTCTCATTGAACTATCAAACTTTCTTTTCTCTTTTCTAACCTCTCATTAAACTACCTTTCTTTTCTCTCATCTCCATTCCTACCAACATTAAACTATCTAACTTCATTTTTCCCCATCTCTTCATATTATCTTATCATACAACCTAACTTTATTTTCTCCGTTTTTCCTTCCATGTGTAACACTCAGTAGCAGCCCTCAGCCAAGCCTATTATTGAACAATCATGTTAATAGTCAGTGGAGTGATGGGCCATGGACTACTTGCTCCAGAGGTTATAAATTTGATAACTTGAATCCAACAGATTTTGGGCCATTTTTATAATTTTTTCCCTATCAGGTAATTTCTTCCAAGATAGTAGAAATAAACAAGATCAAATATGGTTACTTTTACTGTTGAAAAACTTTATATCTTTATGTTGCCCTGACAGTGTGTCTTTCTTTAGAATAAATATCTTATTCTCTACTTGTAAATTCAGATCTGAATATTCTTCTTTCCCTCAAAATAGCATTCCTGTTTGGCTCCAAACATAGACTTTAAAGCTCCTTAAGAAATGCAAACTAGATATTCGGGAACAGGATTTATTAAAAACAATCTGAAATTTTGGATTTCACATTAGGCACAGGGGTGAAAATGAGGTGGGGGATATGCAGTGGTGCAGTGTAAACCTATTCCACAATTTTTTGTATTTTCAATGTTTATGAATGAAGACATTATTAGCTATCCTTTGTAAAGTTTCTATCAATTAAAATCTACTTGTTTATTTATTATAACTATGCATGCATATTTTTATCAGTCCTTATAATAAAATACATAAATCCTAGATACTGCCTTACTGCATACCTAATTCCCAAAAACCATTTCCATCACTGATTATGTAAGAGGAGAAATATAACAAGATGAGTAGATCCCTTGAGATATCTATTATAGTGGGGCCAAGAGAAAGCTGTAGTCATTTTTTATATCTGATACTTCAGAGTTTGAACCATCAGTACCTATAGTCTCTAGTAGATTTGATGAACATATATCAATTTTTGCAGACAGCTTTTTTTTTCAGTACTAATGCACTTATTTTGGAGGATTGGAAGTTTCAGTTGGCTTTTGAATGAACTTCATTAGGATTTATGACAAAAATCGACAAGTTTACTCGATTACTTGTTTTTATTTGCTTCTCATTAAATCAAGGAGTTTGTATATAGAACTGTTTCCCTTTAATAGTTGAAATAAAGAAATATTTTATATTTATAGACTGGATTTCTGAGCGCCTCACTCAATGACACTATGATGCTGACTTGCATGAACTGAGACCTTTTATGCCTTTTTTTTTTAATGAATAATAATCATTTTTTCCGATGGGAGGCTTATTGCTTCTTTGTTCAAAATATAAAGTGACTAAAATAGAAAAGTTTTAAGTATGCATAGATTTCAGATATATATATATGTATATATATATGTTGGTATGTATGTGTGACTTTGATGTGTTAAAGGCTTTGATTTTCCTATGACCAGATATCGTAGTCCTAGGAGGTATGCATGGTGACCATTTTCCCATATCCAAATAGAAGGACATCCAGACCAGTGGTTTCCAACCTGGGATCCATAGGAAAATTCCTTTAAATAAAAGGGGTCCTTATCATCAAAAAGGTTGGGAACCACTGTTCCAGACAATAAAAAAGACTTGGGCAGACTGACCCTCACAGACATCTAGAGAATGTGCATACCCTCTAGCTCATCAACAATATTAACAACAGCAACTAATGAAATATACTTGATGACATCTGAAGTAATATAGGTCATTTTTTTTAGTAAGATCCCAAAAAGGATGAAAAATTAATATCCAGCACAAGGTGGCACCCAATGGAGGACAGAGTACTCAAAAGCTAAACTGTCTGGCCTAAATCTGGACATCTAGGCATCCTAGATGTATGGCTCAAGATATTTTGCTGTGACTGGAGGCAAGGTGACACATGCACCTGTTAATTGGCTGTGACAGAGGAAGAGAACCACATTATCTTGATTGAATCAGGATCCCTGTTGTAGGTAAATCTGGTCATGTTTTTAGGTCTTTTGAACTCCAAAAGTAGCTATTGTCACTTGGAAATGATTAAATCTAACAGACAGATACTCCCACCGGTCCCCTCCCCGTGGACATTGATCACATCATAAGGTGTAACCAACCAGAGGCAAGAATTGCCTAGAGGGTTTGGAAGAGTTTAAAGTCTACTCAATTGGGGTAAAAAATGTTCTCTGAGTAGATGTATGTTTGCATGTGTCACCAACCAAAGATATTTTGGCCGCAAATAAATTAATAGAGAAGGAGAGTATGACTGGCAAAAAGGAAATGAAAGGAGGGAGATAGAATTTTCTTTTATCTTAATTAATCACTGCTATCCACAACACAAGTTTAGATACTGTTGTTGGGTTTGGGTTATTCATGTGTTCTAATATTTATAAGTATCTATGTACTATGTATCTCTTAGAGTTTAAGTTATTCATGTTTTCTGATATTTTTATGTATCTATGTATATGGACTTTGCCCAGCCCAAACCATTCATAGTAGAAATTTGAAATTTTGCATACACACAACAATCAATGAGTAAGGAAAATGTTTGTTTTTAAAAATTCCCCTCCAAAATGAGGTTTTAGTAAAGGGTTCAATTTTCAATTTAAGTTTATGCTAAATTGTTTATCTGTTTAAAATTTGAACATTTTAGTGTCCAACAAAAAGCAAGAGAAGTAACTTATTTATTGATCACCCCTTTTTCTAATTTTTTAATTGATCAACTCATCACAACATGTTCCTAAAAAACATTGGTCACTGGATGATTGAGAAAAAAAATACCTATCTACATATATATCAGCTGTTATGTAGGTAACTGTTATTGTTGTTGCAGTTATCAATCAGCGCTACCCACAACAGATAGGTTAAACATTTTTGCTGGGTTTAGGTTATTCATGTATTCTAACATTTATATACGATAGCTGTACCCATGAGGAAAATCCCTGGGTTACTGACACCTAAACTAAAATTTGACCTGAATATTATCTCATACCTCTGTATTTCTCCCAACTTATGCCTGTATCTTCTCATTGTCACCCTTTTCCCTTCCAATCTTTGAGGTCATCTATGATTTCAACTGTTATACAAACATGGATAAGATTCATATGCCAAAATTTTCCTACCCTCTCAGTAAACAACCTAACTTTCTTCCCTTCCTCTCTCTTCTTACCTTCTTATTAAACTAACAAACTTCCCTTTCTTTCCTTACCCCTTGAATAAAGTATTTGAATATCTTTCCACCCCATTTCTTTCTAAATGAAAATGAGGAATATTTTAAATGAAATAAGATGCTGCCAAAAGACATTGGTCAACTAAAGGTTGAGAAAAAAAAACTCTCGACATATATCTCATTTGTTGTAGATGTAATTGTTATTGTTTTTGTTGCTGTTAATCACCACTTCTCACATCAAAATGGTTTAAACACTACTGCTGGGTTTAAGTTATTCAGAAGTTCTATGAATATATATATAAATGTGTTAATCTATGTATCTATGTATCTGGACTTAGCCCAGCTAACTGTTCAGAGTAAAAACTTTAAATTCTGCATGCACACACTACCCTCAATGAGTAGTGAAGGGTTCAATTTACAATATAAATTTAGTTAGAAATGTTTACTAAAACAGAAGATCAAGAACATGCAATGTTACTAAAAATGACTTTGTACCTATGCAATGAATACAGGAGAATTGCAATTCATAATGATTGGCGCACACCATTATATAATTCCATGCAATTGTGTCAGGGAATATTGAAGCAAAACCAGTTGTCTTCAAAAGTAAGAGTGGAAGAATATCGAAAGGCCATAGTCAATGGAGAGACCATGAAGTAAGGTATAGCTGATCATATATGGAGCTAAAAGGGGGATCCCCAACCTCTACAAAATCAAGTCGGAATAAAGAAGAGCAACATTGGAAAATAAGGTAATTAGAAGAAACACTACCTGATTCTATTTAGGACCATGGCCTAGTTGAAATAAGCATTGGTTATTTGAAGTGAGTTAGAATTCAATAATTGGGTCAGAGTAGAACGAAGAGAAGCAGCATCACAAGGATTAATTAACAAAGAAGAATTAACTAGTATGAGATATGCCCTAGCTTGTACAGCAGAATGAGGAGAGTCTTGAATAAAGATTGATTTGAAATTCTGGGTACATTACTGATTGCAACAGGCACCTGAAGAAGGTCAGTGGGTACAACAGATGAAACATTGTAACTGATGGCAAAGATAAGGACATCAGTTTGAATAAATCACGGCATGATAATGATAATTTCTCATCAGAAACTATAATGAATGAAGATGCAAGGATGGAGGTTATGCAAGGGAAGATTTTAAAAGCATATTTGTCAATTTTGCTAGTCAAATCTTTTCCAAAAAAACATGCAAATGCATATGTAAGCATGTGTGTATGTATGTGTGACTTTAATGTATTGATGACTTGGATTTTTGCATGACTAGATATCTTAGTCCTGGGATTCATGTACATATTTCTACATATCCAAAAAGGAGGACATCCAGTGCAGTGGATATAAAAAAAGCTTCATATAAAATCTGTCACATCTGAACATTCCAACATCACTGAAATTGAAAAACATTTTCAGTGACAAGCATGTTATTGTTAATCAACCCATTAAGTTGGAAGGTGGCAAGTGTTATAGGTATACATTGCAAGAGAGAATTAAAGACCTTATCCATTGCATTTAATCCATTGCAAGATAAAAGCCCTTACTCACTCACTAATAGATCTGAGTTGCCATCAATCACAATGAAATGGAAATTTTGTTGTGTTTGTCATAGAACTGAAATGATGAAAATTTTTACCATCCACAGTTAATAGATAACATACATTTGCCATTTTTGAACATGTGATAATCCCAGAAAAAGTTAGTTAAAAAATCATTGAACATCAACACATCTCGAAGTCTCATACAAAAAACAACATTGAAGACAACTCCAGTCCAAAAATTCATTGATTATTAACTACATCTGATTTCTGACAAAAACTTATTATTATTATTAGAAAATGATTGAAAGTTCCTATATTAGTGTAGAAAAAACAAAGTTTCCTTCTTGATAATATTGTTATCTCCATTAATTAATTGTACAATATTTTTAAATAGCAATTTTGTCAACTCCATTCATCTGCATTTCCTTATATTTCCTGCACTTAGTCGAACTTACCAAATTTATGTCATTTTGGGTACATTCCCGCCAACAAACAGATGGTTTTTGAAAACCCAGGCTAACTTCTTATTTTTTATTGGTTGGCTGACATCTTTTCGCATATCTCTTCCCACAAGTTTGTATCATTTGCTGTAAGACTTGAATGTATGTCACTTGTAAGCCCCTCCTATATCCCTGGGTAACCAGTCAGTCAGTCAGTCAGAAACACCTCCAGGTTATAGTGTTGACAAAAGTTTCCTTTTCAAGTAATGGTACCAGACAAGGACTGTTGACAAATGTTAACAGAGGAAATTAAGTAATGTCTACCTCCAATGACTTCATTCACTGTACTTGGGGGCCTTATCCCATATTTCCTGAACTTCCCAAGCAAACAAATTGACTGTCAACAGGAGTCATGTTATTTACCTACAACCTGCTGACACAGATAGAACAAGAAAAAGAACAGACTGTTTGAAAACTGCAAAATTGTATAAAATGTCTGACTGCATTCAACGTTTGTTTCTGTAATAAGACTATTTCTTTCCCATTGAGTTTTCCTGTTGATCCTGTTGGAACATCTGAAATGAAAAAGAAATTGATAATCATTGCATCAAAAATAAAACGAACAGTACAATTCATTGTAAAATGAAAAAGTTATATATATATATATATGTACATATATATATGTACATATATATATATATATATATATATATGTATATGTATATATATATATATATATATATATATATGTACATATATATATATATATATATGTACATATATATATATATATATATACATATACATATATATATATATATATGTATATACATGTATGTATATATATATATATATATATATGTATATACATGTATATATATATATATATATATGTACATATATATATATATATGTACATATATATATATATATATATATATATATATATATATATATATATATATATATGTACATATATATATATATATATATATATATATGTACATATATATATATATATATATATATATGTACATATATATATATATATATATATATGTACATATATATATATATATATATATGTACATATATATATATATGTATATATATATATATGTACATATATATATATATATATATATATATATGTACATATATATATATATATATATGTACATATATATATATATATATATATATATATGTACATATACATATATATATATATATATGTATATACATGTATATATATATATATATATATATATGTACATATATATATATATATATATGTACATGTATATATATATATATATATATGTACATATATATATATATATATATATGTACATATATATATATATAAATGTATATACATATATATATATATGTACATATATACATATATACATGTATATATATATATATATTTATATATATATATATATATATATATATATATATTAAGAAATGGATGTATGATTTCTAGAATATAGGTTAATTATAAACACTAATCTGCTTTCTTTTCTTTCCTTTTTCTTTCTTTCTTTCTTGTACTCTCTTGATCTTGAGCTTTGATTTTTAAAAAAAAGAATATTATGATGTGGTGTGACGTAAAAATGAAACTAGAAAAAGAACATTGTTCCTAACAAATAAAGAAAGTTGTGTATCTCTTTTTATCCACTCTCTTCAGGTTACTCAATTCTTTACAAACGCTGTTAACATATTTGAATCTGGTTTTGAGGAAATGTTTCTACCATTCTAAGAACTGCTGACGTACATTGAAAACAGATACAGAATTGGAGAAATAGTACAGAATTTGAAAATTTTTGAGTCAATTTGGAATACAATATGTTTCATTCAGAGATTTGAGCAGTACAATGGTGGCTGAGATATCTGAGGTGTCACTTAGAGTCAATTTAATGAAGTTTAAAGCCACAAAATCGTTTGGACAAAGAAAGATTTGAAACCAAGGTATAATGGGGCTTCTTGACTGTAGCCTGTAGTTTCTTGTAAAATCCATGTGTAAATATCAAGTTACCTTGAAGGACTACATTTGTGTGTTCCCTGTATCCAAGAGATCAGTTGAGTAATGCTGAAGTCAACATAAACCTCAACTATATAATTTCTTTAAAAAAGAAATTACTGTATATGCCCTTATAAAAGATGGATATTAAATTTTTCCAAAAAGATGCAAAAGTTACGCTGGTTTTATGATAGTGAGTGTGGGGGAGGTATGGAAAGTAAAGGGGCTTCGATGAGTTGCAGTGAACAGTGGTGCTCCAGATGCTCTTAAACCACTTGCCTTATAGTCTGGCAAATACAGTAATATAATAGCCTCATTTTGTCTGCATCAATTCCTGACCATTGACAACCTATTTCTTCCTAATTTTCAATACATGATGTACAGATTGAGTATTTAAAGAAATATTAGGTCAAGTCTTGTTGAGAGCTTATCCACTATTTCTGACCCACGCTGTTTACTCACTGATGTAGAATGACAGTCTCAATAGTTTTGATGAAAAACAAATAAAATTAAGATGAAATAAAATACTAGTCAAGAAATAATGATAGTTGATAATGCTTCAGCTAATAAAAACCCCTCATCACCAACCGTCAACCAATATGGTCAACATAGGTTTCTTCAGTTTTTGAGCTGGTCTAGATGTCTGGCTATGTTTGTATGTATGTATGTATGTATGTATTTATGCATTGCCCATACAGGCAGTACCAATAGAGCTAGGAGGCTGGAAATGTTAACATTTACCCTTTATTATGTCTAGAAAAAACTTTTCTGAAAGTTCCCATCCAAAATAGGTTTTTAGCAGCCGTGTCAAATTATAATGTTAATTTGTCCCTAAGTTTGTGCCTGATTGCATCACAATTGTTTTTTGAAAATTTAGACTTTTAGTGATCCAACAAAATGTGAGAGAAGTAACGTATTCATTGATTCAGCCTTTTTCCAATTGTTTAATTATCATCCCCAACATAGCTTGCTGCCAAAAGACATTGGTCACTATATTTTTCTATTTGTAAAGTAATTTTCATTTTTTCCTCATACATAATAATCAGAATAATTATTCTGTTGCCAGAGACTTTTATTCAGACTAAATTGTATTTTTACTGACTCATGAAATGTGGAGATTTTTATCATCATCATCACTATCTTCAATCAGGCTTTTAACGCTTAAGTTCATAAAAAAAAGAAAATGTTTAAACTAAAATATAGGGAAATAACTTCAGATGAACATTACTTGAATCATTGAGTAAATTTTAAAAATTGAAAGAGTCTCACGGTGTTTACAAGCGCTATAAAGTGGCATGAATTTAAGAGTTAGTCTGAAATTGTCCAAATCTTCAAAATGTCTAATTTTTCGCTGATCAAGGGATTCACATTGTGAGTCCTTTCGTCCAGCGGTTGACCAATATTTTTGCAACATGGCTTACCCATTGCAATTTGATAGTTTCTAGGATATCTCTGACACCTGTTCGTAATCTGATATATTGTATTGACTTATGATTATGCCATCAAAATTTGTAGCTTATTTTAGTCCTCATTGACCAATAGGTGAATTGCAACACGTTTGATAAAACAACTGGCTATAGATTTATAGCTTTGTCATTTGACTAAACTTAGCTTGGTCAGGCACAAAGCCACAAATATGGATCACTCAGTAAGGATCAAATTCTCTGCACTGTAGAGTTTACACCAGTAATGGTCTTCAAGACTACTTGCTGACTGGTACTCTATGATGGGACACCCTGGTATTTACTGAGCTTAGTTTCATACAGTTCAAGGCCTCAGGTGTGGTGCATCCATTGAGGATCCAACTCACTCCAGTAGTAATTGAGGGGGGGACTTATGGTACAAAATGGTTTTCATTTCTTGGTGGAATCATTTCAAGAAATTGTAGAAATGCCTGGTGAGACACAGGAAAACCTGAATAACTTGACAGATGAGCTGTTGATCAATCTGTTCAAATGCTCTAAACTTTTGTATAGCACTTCATACATATCCACTAAACTTAGTTTAGTCTGATACAAAGCCACAAGTGTAGACCACTGTTTTCATTACCATCAATGAATTGTTTTGAACCAGTATCTGATTTATTGTCAGACTAAGAAGGGCCAGGACAAAGACCTATGGCTGTAAAAAAAATGAGTCAGTCTGAAAAGAAATACAGATTGTTTATTAAAAAGACCAGTTCTGCAGAAAACTTTACCTTTCCAACACAACATCTACTTTTTCCAAATTGACTCAATTTTGTCTTTTTTTTTAATCAAATGAGGCATTGTCAAGATTTGGTTCTCTTTTTACCTTTAGGTGAAAGGAAGTTGAATTCAAGACTTCCTGGAGTTTACTCTTTATTTCTGATCTGTGCTGTTTACTCATTACCATAGAATGAGTAGTTGCAACTAAAATTGAAATGAAAAAAATTGATAATGAGTCTAATATTTTTTAAATTAGCTCAAGGCTTTGACATTCAAATAATTGAGTTTTTCCACTTGAAGAGGTGACTACTAAAGAATATATATTTCATATTAGATGTCTAATTGAAACTGATACATGTTATTGAGTGTTGACAGCTGATATAATCATGCAGTCTAAAAGTGGTAAGATCAATATGAGACAGCAGATGGCTTTTTACCCAAATAGGAGGTTTAGAGTGGCCAAACAGTCAATGCCACAGAGAAGCTAGCTGAGTTCAAACATCGGCTGAAAAAGTTCAAGTTCTCTTTGCACTAATGTCATCGGGGAAAGGTGTGGATTTATCTCTTTTCTCCCTCTCACCCAACTATTAGTAAATAATAGGGCAGACTAGGATCTGTAGTTATGGTTGGGAACCAGTCTAGGAGTTAGACAACTCTGATTCAAAATCAGCTTGAAGAAGAATGGATTTTGCCAAGCTATCTTGTCCTTGAAAACCTGTGATGGAAATCATCTGTTGTGACTTAGCAAACATGCACTACATTATAGGAAATGGAAAAAAATTATATGTATTGTAGTTCCAAACTGACAAAATAAATATTGTACAACAGATGGCTTTTTCTGCTTTGTTCTCATGATTAACACCTTATAAGAACCATATAATTGATTTTTTATTAGGCATAATTATCTGAGGATGATGTGAATCAATATCAAAATTAACTGTAACATTTATTTGGCAATCAAATATTGATTACTACCAAATATGTTTTGGGGATCACTTTCATCTTTTATTCTAGGCCATGACTAATATTCCAAGCTGTGAGAGATTCAGTTCTGTTTAGTTCTGAAATAGCTAATTAGTAATAGACCAGTTGAAATCAACTTGTAAACCCGTTTATCAGTGGCTAAAAATGTGAGATGGTTTAATATTTATCAATTTAGAAAACAGAATCAGTTAACCAAATTTGAACTCTGGTCCAAACTATTAGAAACCATCAACCAAAACTGTCAACATAGATTTCTTCGGTTTTGGTCTGACTGGCTGACTGGCTGACTGGCTGACTGATAATCGAGCTATCATGTGTACAGGCTGCACTAGAGGGCTGAAAATCAAAACATTTACTCCTTATCATGTCTAGAAAGAAGATATTTTGTTTTTAAAAAATATTCCCCAAATAGGTTTCTAGTGGTGGATTCAATTTGCAATGCAAGTTTATGCCTAATTGATCCTTTACTTTGTGCCTGGCAGCATTCACTTGTATTTTTGATATCCAGAGTTTTTTTTCACTGGTTCCTCTCTAACAAGATGTGAGAGAAGTAAGTAATTCATCAATCACCCTTTTTCATCTTTTCAACTGATCATCCCCAGCACAGCAAGCTGTCAAAAGACGCTGGCCACATGATGGTTTCTATTGAGGGATTAATCAGACCTGTTTGTGTTACTATCAATATTTTCTACACTTTGGGTACCCAGTGAGGATCAGACTCACTATAGTGATAATAATTTTTAAGATTAGCTTGCTAACAACAGCTCTATGGCAGGACAATCTTGATATTTACCAAGCTCAGTTTTGTACAGTACAAAACCACAGGTATAATGATATTATTGAAAGCATATTTGTGATAATGTTTCTCCTTCATTTTTTCAAGCACCATTGTTTTTCTTTTAGAACACTTGTTATAGTGTGACAGTCTTACAATCCATTGTTTGTGAGTTCATTTCTCACTAGGCACTCAATAAATGTTTTCTCCTGTCAAAGTAGGCTTAATTCAAGAGATATCACATCTTGAAAGCTATTGCTAGTAAATTTTTTTCAGTACATGTTCCACAAATGAGGCCTTGTACTAAAGATAGTTTATGCAGACAAATATCTCTTGGCTTTCTATCATAGTCTTCAATAAATTATTCAATAGTTTTTTTCCCTGAGGCCAAGCAATTGCTTATCAAACTGTAGGAATTCAAGCAGGGCTGGGTCAAAAGGGAAAAGATTATTTTGACAAATAGATATGTGAAAAATAAAACAAATAACATACATCAAGAACAAGACAGTAATATATGATCCTGCATTTTCACTTATGTTTGCATCATAGTGTAGTGCCCCCTATACTTTTAGTTAGGAATTTAGCATGAAACTCTCCTTTTAGCTTAAAATCCAAAACGTCACTTCCTCTGACGACCCCTATAAAACCCCTGGACGCACATGGTCAATTGCTCACTAGCTCCAGTACCCCTAGCTGGGTACGCTTCTAGCCCCGGCCTCTGCGGTCGGCCATTCTCCCTCTCCCTGGCCCAATGCTCCTTGGCGCCAGTTTTCCTAGCTGGTCATGCTTTTAGTCCCGGCCCTTGCGGCTGGCTACTCTTCCACTCTCTTTCCTTCACTCATGTTCTATGTCTCTCATAGTCTGTTCGTTGCGAGTCTAACAGTGTCTGAGAATAGCCCCCAAGTTAACTCACTTACTTGGCACTAAGGCTCACACACTGAACCCAGTTTCCACGTATCTGGGAGAAATCCAACCATACGGAATCCATGTGTTCAGACAACTCCGCTACAACTCCGACGCCAGCACTATCAAGGCAAGAAAGCTCCCACCTTTTACTATCTCTTCTCCTAACATTACTTCTCACGATCGATCGTATTAACGTTACCCGTACATGTACCTCATCTTTATTCTTGTATTAAACGTACGTCTCTTGTTTGGCCATAATTCTTGGATGTATTCATTCCTCTTTATTTCAATACGCGTCCAACTTCATACTTGGGGCGCATTCCATTCCCTTCTCTTTGTACTGCTTCCTTCCTTCCACAGCTACAGGGTCGGCGCACTACACATCACCCACGAGGATCCATAATCGTCGTCTCTCAACAATCCATCGCTGCTCAGATTCCACAACTGACACCAACCGCGAAAATAGCTGTTCAGCACTAGAATTGACTAATGAGTTGAGTAAAAAGAAAAATTAATCAAAGAAATTTACCACAGAATTTGTGCCGGATTAAGCTAATTACAGGCCCACAGCACTTATAATTAAGATTACTAAATTTTAAAAATATATATAGATATTAAAACACTCAAATTTTTTTCTTGTATAGTAAAGTGATTAAACTTTTTCATTTTTACTATACAGCCTCATAACATGACAGATATGTTTCATATTTCAGTAATAATGGTGCGTACTTGTAGATATCAATTTCAAATGTCTGAAGTAACAGAATTACAATTTCAAACAGGAATTTTCAAACATTTTCATCCGCGACCCTTCTTGATGAGACAAACATTTTTTGTCTCATAAAGAAGGGACCAATCTATAGTTTTAGTACCTATTATTTTGTAACAGTTAGTACTGAGGTGTGTTATTAGTCAATTAGTCATAAATTGATTTTTAGTTGTAATTTAACAGTTACTAAATAAAGAAATGAATAAAGACCCCCAAAAAGAGTTTTACTAAAAGCTGAAAAAAAGAGATGGATTATATCTCTTGTTTATTTAGAGATAACATAAATCAAATCCTGTCTTGGTATTTGTGACAATTACCAATAATGAATGATGATTGAGTAATGATGTAATATGTCAAAAAATTGCAATATATTCATTATCTAAAAATTTTACAATGTTTATAACAAAAAAATATTACTTTTAGAAATGAATTTAAAAAACATAACAAAAACCAAATTTAAAAAAAAAATCAGAGAATAGCATTTCACACTACAAGAGCACCGTCAGGGATATACCTCCGTATACAGATTTTAAAAAAAATTTATCCTTTTATTCATAAAAAATTCTCAAATATTTCAGCGATCTTCAATAGTCTTTACATGACCTTACATATGGTCACGACACGAAGCTCTATCTTATTTGATACTGGAAATATCTATTTCACACAGAAGTTCAGATTTGATGCTTATTAGAGTGAGATTGTTCAATCTGTTTTGCACCATCATGCTCCTCAGTACATTTTGAATCCATTTTAATTTAAAAAATGAATATTCTCCACAGCAGTTGGTAGCCATGAACAACAAATAGACGCACAAGACAATTTCAATAAGGTCCCAAATAAATGTCTGTTAATGAATAGTAAAACTTTAACTCTACATGGTCTCGTTTGGTGCCAATATAAAAAGCCAGATTAATTTCAAGTAGTTCAGCAAACTGCACAAATTACTCACCATGAATTTCCCAAGATATGATTTGGTGAGATTTGATTATCTCTTTACAATATCCTCATGTGTAAATGACGGTTGCTGATGAAGGACTCCAAATACATCATTCAACTTTTGATAAGCTTCTTGGCGTTTTGACTGGGTAGAAAGGTAATGGTGAGAAGTGATTGGTTTTAAACTTTAGAGGAGACTTTTGAGAATCAACAGGAGGTTCAAGGAATCACTGAAATCATCATACTCATGATTTTGCCTGAGTTCTCTCCAAGTTTGAGATTCTTGACTTTTTGCTCAATGTCTGAAAAAGTAGACTGCATAGCTCGAATATATCCATGTAAGGAATCATAGAGTGTACAGGGTGTGCTCAAATCTTGGCCAGAAGATTGAGAATTCTTTTGGACTTATTCCCATGATATGACTATTATTCCTATTTCTAACTTCATCAAGATAGAAATTAGTACATGAGCCTATTGTTCACTGTTAATTGAAACCTTATTCAAGAGTTGTTTTATTGCAGAAAAAGCTGAGTTGAAGTGATATGTTGTATCGGCACAAGCTGACCACCTGGTATCCGACATTCTTTTCACTATGAGCAAATAAGAACTACTATCAGATAATGCAGTTGAATGGAGACCCTACCAATAAGTAGTAGCAGGAAAAATGTAAATAGGTTTTGTACAAATTCAAAGAAAATAAGTACTCAGCAATCAGCAACACATTTTCCAACCAAATTTAATGAAAGTGCAAAACATCTGTGAATTCATTCAGTCCTTTAATCCATGCTTGTAAGCCATTATACTTGTCACTTATATTGCTGGCATTGGTATAACTCTGACCACAGCAATCAATGTTTTTTTCCCTTTGAAAAGTCAAATAAACTATGAACAAGCTGTTCAGCCCTATGACCTTCTACATCCAAAAACTTCAAAAATCTTCCGAATGGTCTAGAGGGTCCACATTAGTTATATCTGGAGTAGAATCCAATGAAAGGGAATAATATTTGTATTTTTCATTTCATAGATAATGTGATCCAGTTGCTGGATCAAATCTGATTGATGAATTCCTCATATATTGTCCTCAATTAATATGACTTGGTTTGTTTGCATGAGTGTTTATATACGCTCTGTCAGAAAAGGGTCAAACTTGGCCAGTAACTCTAACAACCTAAAATAATTTCCATTATGAGTAGAGCCAACAGTTTCATTACTACTACAAAATGGAAAACCTCGCTCTGCTAAAAACTTCACAACTTTAATTATTTGCTTTAGATTTATACGCCAATATTTTTCTTCAGGTTCCATTTCTTCCACTAGTTGGCAATCAACATGTGGACCTTTGTTTTGGTGCATAAACGGTGATATTAGAGCTTGTCCATGCGAAGAACTTTCTTCATGTCAGTGTAATGCAGTTCTACAATTGTTACACCGATCTTCAATAAATTATGAAAATCCCAAAGTCATAAGCTAGCAATGGAAACAGAATAGCCTTTTTTTTGGTTTGGAATAGCATATTGCTTAATTGTAGGTTTATGAGGATGTGTAAAATGAAATTTCTGACAGCACCTTGGTTCCTGTTATTGTCATACAATCACATGGATGAAGAGAACTCACAATCAGCATTTTGACATTCATCACTTTCCTTGGCTATCCAATATTCCCAATCACAATCATATGAATTGTTCAGCCATTCACCAATATCATTCGAATACTTGTCCTCTTCTCATTCATTGGATGCTGACAGTTGCTCTATACCTTCTGCTGCATTTCAGCCTCGGCAGTTACAGCATTATTATCATGAACATCAAAAGATTTTGTCAACTTATTTGCTTTTGATATTACATATTGATCACTTCTTTCTTTGCTTTTTGTGTTGCACTTCCAGAAGAATAAAGACATTCTAAACTGAATAAGGCTTCTGTTACACATTTCTACTGCTATGAAAGACAAAATAAGTGAATTACTTGAATATGGAAATGTGTGTGTATGTACATATATATATGCATAAATATCAAGATTTAAGAATGCAAAATATATCTCAAGCCCAAGCACCCTTAAAACTGTGCAGCCCACACCATTTGCTTTTTTCTTTGCTACATAGTTAATCCTTGATTGCACAGAACCAATAAATAAAACATGAGACATCTCAGTTATATTAGATGGAAAAAAAAATTTTTTCATTTTTATAGTTAATTTATGATTACTTGAAATGTTTTGTGATTTTTATTTTTAAAATTTCTTTATCAAAATATTTTTTTAACAATTTGATTGTACTTTCCTCAAGTCAGGGGATGTTCAGACCCCCACCCCTCTGGATCTGTGCTTGTAATATTTTGCTCTTGCCTAAGGCAAGGTAGTTGTTGACCAAAGAAAGGGACCATTACTATTTTAACACTTTCATACCAGCATCGATAACATGCATTTTCAGGAGGTGGAACAAAAATGTTGCTAACATTAATGATCAAATGCCACCAGTTGATTTTAGTTTTGAGATGTTTATTTCTAGAGCTGCCAACAGAGGTCAAAGCATCAAAATATAGTAGCAGCTACATTTTCGGGCACCAGAAAAGAAGAGAGAGAAAGGCTGAGAGTCATATACTATTGCCATCAGTCAGAGCCACTTGATTCTAGGAGCAGACAGCCGGAGGGAAAGGAGGGGCAAACATCTCAATCCTGTGTCCTCTCAGGCCCCCAATCTCAACAGAGGGGAGAGAGGCTTCAAGCTGTGGTCTTATCCCTTTGGAGTCAATAACATAACTAACTTATAAAAAGTATTTCAGAAATCACACCGAGAAGATGCTACAATGCTACTGGCTTAACATGATCAAGTGGTACCATTTTCCAACACTTCAATATTATAACTTTCTCAGGGGGAAAACCCATCCTTCATTTCTCAAGTGTTCAGCGTTTAAAACCAGAGCATAAATATCCAAAAGCAGATAATGACTCTGGATATCTCTGTCAGGGTCAACAACTGATATTTTTGGATCTTTTACTGCCGTCTTCGCATGGGAAAGCAGTGTCCACATTTAGTCCAGCGTTAATGAATTGTAAAACAAAAACTAATGACTTTCAATTAATTCTGAGCCCCTTCACCATCATCATTCTTTCATAGATGAAATGCTCGGGTCACAACTGCTCAATAGAAAGATCTTTGTTTATTTAGCAGTAAGTGACTCCCTCTGATATTACTATATGACCCAGTTTCCCATTTTATTGGTGATTTCAAGGAAACAGGTAGCACAATAGAGAGTATAATTGCTTTGAAAGAGTTCAATTTTTTCGCAGAGATTTGTCTCTTGGATGAATTACCAAATAAGAAAGTACATAAGTTTCACTCATCAAACTTTCACAATGAAACTTAAACTTGAACCCCAGTCCAAGACTGTTACAATTTAACCATTTCACTTTTACAATAATCAACCGCATCATATAAATGTTTTTCTTTTATGAAGAACACAGTAAACTTTTTTGTTATTTTTCGCAGATGGTTTTATTTACATTGTGTTTGTTAAAAACATAGCATCAATTCAATTAACAAAGAGCATTACCAGCAGTCCTTGAAATTATACACTTGTTTTGCTTTCTCATCAACTGTTAATAATTATTCAATATCTTCAACAATAAACTGTTAACAATTATTCAATATTTATAACAGTGAACAGTTAATAATTATTCAATATTTTCAACAGTGAAGAGGAATGAAAAGAATTATTTTAGTCCTTTCACACAGTATCTAAGATATTTTATGGATCTATAATATTTTAGTTCAAACTTTGCCAATGGAAATAAAAATTCACCACTTCACAAAAGAAAACCCTAACAAACTCTATCCATGCTAATAACAGCAACATAACTTAAGGAGAGATTCTGTACCATCTTAGTGAGGATCTTAGAAGAGCTGCCCAAAATTATCCAAAGATTACAATCCTGCTCTAAAATCCGGCTCTGTCATATTTGCTGAAATAGCACTTGAAAATAGCACTTTCTTTCATTAGATAAATCTTCAAATACTCTCTCTCTCTCTCTCTCTCTCTCTCTTTCTTTTAGGTATAAATCAAGTGTCAGTTCATCAAATTCTTGAAAAAAATATACCATATATACTGGTATAAGTGGCAGATATCTATTAACATAAAAATATGGTAAATTTTGCTGATCTCTTTGGATCCAGGTTCAAGAAGACAACGAGGAAGTTTCCAATCCATTTCTACTCAATTTAATCATTAACTATTTCTCTCTCAATTTTATTTATACTAGTTTATTCTGACCACCTTTTTACCTGCAACTCAAGTCAGCAGTTCTTATAACGGCAGAAAGGCAGGGTGGAGTAGGGAAGAGGAGAAGGGGGGGAAAAAGAGAGGGAATCACCCTCTGTTTGAGACAGTTAATTCCTTGTGAGCGCTGTTAAAGGGAAGGTAACCGTCATGAGAGAGAGCTTGGTTCATTTTGAAATGACTGACAAGCAGATGCTGTTTTTTTTACAACTGTTAAATTTGGATTTTAAAAGAGTAAATTGCTAGTTTTGTGTAGAATATTGCTTATTTTGTATCTATTTATTTATGTTTGTACAGTTTTTTAAAATATTTGAATGAAGAGAGTAACTGTGAACAGACTATAATTCTTTATTTTTGGCAAAATTCCCAATTGGAAAGTTTCACACCTTTGCCCCTGCTAAAAACAGCACACAAATAACAACATTTTCATATTTTAATCCATTTGTGTATGTACTCCTGTTTTTCTATCGTTAATTCTCTTATCTATTATAATTTGTGCACTGTTTTTACTTATTTCATCATATTATGCCTGGAAAAAATTTAGAAATTTAATTTTGTCAGAGATTTTGAACAGGGTAACATTTCAAATAAAATATGAAATTTATATTTTGATATTTAGAATATTCAAATTCATTTACACTTATTTTCATCAACAATAAAATTATATTTACTGCTGCAAGACAGATTATTAAAAAAAATAGTGGTAGTGTTCTTTTTCTCTCATGGGTTACTTTTTTTTCCGCTTTTAATTACTAAAAAATGATAAAATATGATAGAAAAATTAATTTAAAAATAAAATAAATAATAAGTACAAATCAAGTAATATTTTGGCTGGGATATGTAATTCATTTAAAAAAAATTTGGATCCCACTGTTGTGGGAGGGACTTGCATCTGCTTGTCAGTCATTTCAAGATGAGGTAAGTTCCTTCTTTCTTTCTCTTGCTGGTAGCTTTCTTTTTAACATCATTTGTGTGGGGGGAGTTGAGTGACCCGAGGGGAGAGTGTTTTTTCTCTCTTTCTCTCTCTCTTCACTTGATTAATTTCTTTTTTTTTCTACCCCCTCTTTTTAGGATACCAGCTTTCTTTCTTTCTTGGGAACGCTATCTGTCCCTCTTTAACCTCTCTCTCTCTCTCTCTCTCTCTCTCTCTCTCTCTCTCTCTCTCTCTCTCTCTCTGGATCACTAAATCTAATTCAATTTAATATTGTGTAAACAACATAGCAGTTTTTGAACAGAAACTCTTCTTTTTCTTATATCGATTATTCTATTTTATGCTATTTGTTTAATTTCTATCTACTTGTATATATATTCATAGATAAGCAAAATGTGTTACTTTCAGTCATGAGGCTTTGATAATGATGGGAATTAACAATTAGTAAATCATATAAATTGGAATGAGAAAAGCAGATATTCATATGGCCATAATTTTCTTAATGAGCTGTTGCTAAGAAAAACAGACTTCTTTGCTTGAGGAGAAGGAGGACCAGAAGAAGTGAAATTGATGTCAATGAAAATATTCTGCTTTTTCTTAGGCTATTCCTGACTTTTTCCCTTCCATCTGTTTTCTCATTTGATATAATTATCATCAAGAATGCTGAGTGGTCAGAAAGATTCTAGACATCTACAGATCAGTGGCTGGGGTGAAGTGTGGTGGGAAAGTCAAGGTTGGGTAAAATGGCAGATAGGGATATACATTGAAAAAAAACTAGGATAAAAATATGTGATGTGTGGGAGGTAGACAGAGCATTTAAACCCTTTGTATCTTGTTAAGAGGAGATAACCCTTTTGGACAACATTCAAATAAATTCCTCAGACAATTAATTTTAAAATGCTTCACCCAGTGCAGGATTATCTACCACAGTAGACTCCTTGGCTACAGGAAGTCTCCTCCTGATCTTACCCTACTGTTCCACTTTTTATTGAATAGAATAAAGCTATGTTGTCACACTGAATAACTTACATAGTTGTAGTAAGTATTATATATCATGTTTAATATCATGAGGTTATATGGATCAATTATAGAATCACAAATAATAATGTGTACACTCAAAGCATTTTTTTTTTTTTTTGCTTTTTGGGGCTCAGTCCTTTCGGGAGCTAATAGTTAATCAGCAATTTGGCTGACTCTTATATTGTTAATCTTGAAATTTTGTAATAATTTCACATTAATATTCAATTGCTATGATTGAGTAATTTTGCAATTGCATTATGAAATATCAAAAATATTAAATTTGTTGCTCTGAATTTTCTTGTTTACAATGAATATCAAGGTAAAATGAAGAAAAGGTACAATTTATCAAGTTTGATGTGACATGAAATTCTATTTCTACTAAGTTACGTCAACAGTTGTCACTGATGATATGAGCATGATAGACGACAAATGCACATTGCTAATTATTATAGGTGTGGATTGTATTTTCAAGTTCCACACAGTTTTAAAGAGATTGTATAAGAGTATAACAGTATGTAATTTCATCCAGGGTTTATTGCAATAGGGTGCTTCAAAAAGGATACAATCGTCTCTTTGACAACTTGAATTCAAACTATTTTAAACCAAAAAATTATTTTAAAACATTAATTATAAGAAGATTACAGAAAGATGCTTATTACACATATATTTCAACTTTACAATAGATGTTGAAAGTGATTTCCTTCAACCTGGATACAGGTTTGTACCCATTTCATTACATGAATGTTTCATTGCATAGGAAAGCAATGCAGCTGATGCAACACAAAGGAAAGAATGCTTGAATGAGGTTAGCGTATGATGCAATCATTTAAACTGCTAAATACTGCTGTCTGTGAGTACAATGTTGCTATGTGACTAATATTGCAGCATGAAATTTACTTGTACATAAATTGTACTCTCTTGTCCGTAGGGCTGTGTTTTTCCTGAAATACCCAGTATATGTTGTCCCAATCAATGTTTAATTATTGAATTAAACTATTTTGTCACAAATCAGTTTGAAACATTGGAAACATCTTAAAAAAACGCCAGCAATGAAAAAAAAAATAGCAAAACACTGGATTTATCGGTTGCTATCTTACTAGTTGCCAAGTCTATACCTTTTTCCTGAGAAAGTTGAAAATTAGAGTAGGCAAATTAAAAAATACAGTAAGCAATAAAAGAAACTATGACATGCAAATTAAAAATTAAGGCGAGCAATTTAAAAACTACAGCAAGCAAATTAAAAGATACAATGAGCAAATTAAAAGATACAGTAAGTAATTTAAGAAATACAGTGAGCAAATAGAAAACAACGCCAAGAAAACTAAATCGATAAACATGAATAATCAAATGATTATATTCAAATTGAAAATTACAGTGAGCAAATTGAGGAATTCAGTGCACAAATTAAAAATAGAGTAAGCAAATTAAAAAATACAAGGAACAAATTAAAAAATTAGAAAATTTAAGGAACAAATTAAAATTTCATGAAACAAATTAAAAATAGAGTAAGCAAATTAAAAAATACAGGGTACATATAAAAAAATACAGTGAGCAAATTGAAAAATCATCAGCAGCATCATCAGTCTTTTAACGTCCGTTGTTGGACATAGACCTTCCCCAGGATCCACTACATTTCTCTATCATGGGCGTCTCAAGGAACAAATTAACAAATACAGAGTACGAATTAAAAAATACCGGGAACATAATGAAAAATACTAGGAACAATCAAAAACAACGCCAAGAAATGAACAAATAATAATATTCACTGCTTCAATCACTGCAAGTGTCAATTTTCTGAGTTAAACTAGTTGAAATTCTTTTGATAAAATTCATGGGCCCTTTTATTTAGACCCCACTTGAAGCAAACATCCACAATTTTCAAATTAAATTACAATTTTTTTCTGGCCAAATAAGAACCAAAATGCTGAGTCTTCAATGTTAGTCCCCTCCATGAAATCGAAAACTCTATTTTTTACTAACCCCCAACCCCTAACCCATACATGGCTGACTGTTTTGGAAGAAAGGGCAGTCTTTTGTGTAGCATCACCGGAAGAAGAAGCTAAAGCTGTCATCAGTTAAAAATGAGAAAAAATATTGTAGGGGCCTTTTCATTATTCCTCAGTGAACCAAAATTTTCATTATCAATGGGAATAGATAAATTGATTTTTTTTGTATTGTTTGCTTGCTCTCTTTTTTAACTTGCAAAGAAAAAAGGTTGAGTGTGGTTGGGTATCTTATATCTTATTTCTTCAGAAGGTGTTACAAATACAGCCATCCCATTTATTTGATTAAAAAAGATCATAAGAAAAACCATTGTTAATCATTATCATTTTTTTTTACTAGTATTTCTTTTATCTTAGTTCAGTTGTTTTTCATTGAAACCACTCAGACTGTCATTCTACATCTGTTAGTAAACAACATGCATCAGAAATAAAGAATAAGATTTATGTGAGACTTAAACTCACATTTGTTACCTGATATAGTATAGCAGTTGCTCTACTGCAAGAGATATGAAAGCCAACAGTTACAGATGATCAAATCTAACGAATAGCCTTATTTCTTATTTTTCCCAAATGCCTTGTATTGCCAACTTTACTTTTTTTGTTTAAACACACTAGTAGTTTTATTAGTAACACTATCTTGAATTTTATTATTAGATGAAGCATTGTAAATTATTACCATACATGCAGGCATATAAATTGAGCCCTAAACTAAGGTGTTATTTCAAGTTTAGTGCATTATTTGCTGAATAAGTTGACACTCCAACATAAAGCAACATCATGTCCATCAGTGTCAAATTGATTGGGTCTAACTAACTAATATGATCCTTCAGGGAAAATACTTGCGGCTCATAAAGTTGACTTATAGCCAGCATATACAGTATTATTAATTATCATTGCGTTGAAAAGCAAAGTAAGGTGCAAGAAATACTAGTCAAAAAACGGTAAAGCTTGGATAATAAACAGCCTTAAGCCAAGAAACCCTGTCATCACACCTGTCATTGCCGCTCATGAAGACCAGCCCTGAAAATAAGTTTTATTGAGATTCATTGCAGAATAATTGTAAGTTAATTGCATACTATTTTCTTCAAAACTAAAAAACAATCTTTCTATTATTCACTAAATGTCTTTCTGTCTGTCATCACATGAGTTAAGGATGGATAGAGCTATAGCCATCAAATTTTCTTTGGTTTCTAAAGAAACCCCTGGAGTATGTTTTTAGTGTACAAGTTTTTGAAAATTCTCAAAAAATAAAGTAGGGTCAGAGTTGGATGGCCAGATGTTGGGCTTTATACAGGACATTCCAGCTTGGAAGTACTCGACATGGCACTGGACGGATGACAGACTGCTGTCCATGAATGAGTAAGGGATTTCTAACCTGGGCTCCATGGCCCCCTGGGGATCCATAAAGATATTTCTGGAGTCCATGAGCTTGTTGAATTGTTGACCTTTCAAGTTATATTATTTATGTTTTATAGTCAGACCCCCAAAAAGGAGGACAAATTAACATTCAGCTTGATATGGCACTGGACGGATGACAAAGCTGAATGTTAATTTGTCCTCCTTTTTGGGAGTCTGACTATAAAACATAAATAATATACCTTGAAAGGTCAACAATTCAACAAGCTTATAGTTCTCTATGTGTATGCTGATGGAAACTTCATATTGGTTTGTGTGTGTGTAACTATGAACAAGTATTGATTGAAAGATTGTGCACATAGTCGTCATTTTGTGAATAGAATCTCACATACCTACCTTAAGTTAGGTATGCAAAGAGACTGACCACGAATGAACTTGTGTGGTGCTAATATTGAAGAGTGAAGGTTTCTGGTACTTTTTCAGACTGTGTCTCCAATATGGACTTGTATCAGTTGGAATTTTGTTCATCCATTCTGAATTGTTCTGAGTATGTACATTTTTTGGATTGGTAGCAGAAGTATGATTATTTTTATTGCTTTGTTTTGTTTTTAATTAAGGATTAAGGCAATCTGTTTTTGGATCACCATAAGCCAGAGGTATTGAATAAAGATAAAAAAAAACAGTTTTGATCTATAATTTGGGTCTAAGGCCAATATAAGCCTTCCACAAGAATCAACTGAAAATCTTAACCATAGGTCAGGGTTTCAGCTTGTCTAGAGTCTTGTGTTTAGAACATTGTATTAAAAGTAGAGAAGCATAGTTCACCTCCTGCATTTATACAAAAGGCAAGGGTATATTTGTACATGCATGAAGTGCATAAATAATAATCCAGCCTTTGGGGTTTGTTTTTCACCAATCAAGTCTCTGGCTATCTCTAGCTATGCCACTGTTTGAATATGTGAGAAGGTTTCTTTGGTAAATAAACAACTGTTGTGCCAAAAATTTTACTCTCTTGAACAGAAAATAGGAAAGAATATTTGACATAAGAGTTGTCAATATGCCAGAAGAAACCACTCATATATTTACTTTACAATGTAGGTTGATTGAAACATTCATAGCCTTAAGCAGATTTGGGATGATTTGCTGTTATTTTTGGACATGAATCTTTTTGAAAACTTTGACTCCTAGTGATGTAGCACTGTTTAGTTTCTGTTGGAAAACATTTCAACAAATCAATTCTCCAGTCTACCTCTGGTGTACATCCTGAATGGAAGGAAGTGGCCTTTTTGTCTGATGATATCCACAAATTACTCTACCATTGAAAACTGTAAAAATAGTTGTAAACAGTTGGCTTTTGACTCCTGGAAAAAAAAAAAAGAAGAAATCTTATCCTCTTTTTTGATCCCTAGAAGAGGAAAAAAACTCTCCCTTCAATTTTAACCTCTAGAAAAGAAGAAAAAGTTCCCCTAAATTATGATACCTGAAAAGGAAAAAAAATTTCCATCACTCTTGACTCCTAGATAAGAAAAAATGTCCCGCCCACACTTTTGGATCCTCAATAGGGGAAAAGAGGTTTAATCAGTATATGAGGTCAGGCAAGAAAAA
Organism: Thysanoteuthis rhombus; assembly: GCA_963457665.1. Classification (NCBI taxonomy): domain Eukaryota; kingdom Metazoa; phylum Mollusca; class Cephalopoda; order Oegopsida; family Thysanoteuthidae; genus Thysanoteuthis; species Thysanoteuthis major. The sequence continues at coordinate 20,629,475 of OY735221.1, read as the reverse complement.
AAAATGTTGTCAGAATGGTAAAAAAAACCAACTTAACAGAAAAATGATATCAAAATATGGGGTCATAAGAAAAGTGTTGACAGAATTTTAGATCTTAATAATTTAAATGAAATATCCATATGAATATATAGGCTGTTGAATTTTCATTTGATTTTCAGTTATCATTATCTATGATTTAGCTCTTTTGTTTTGAGAATTTTTAAGTGAAAAACAGCAAATTTTCTTTGAACATTTTTGTGAATAGACATTTTTGCCAATGTATGATGGATTTTATGGGAAGCTGGAAATAGTTTGTGCTTTTAAAGACCTCCATGTTTTCATTATATAATAATATCTCCTGCTTGTGGCCAATGAGGATTTTGACTGTAATTGGCAGCTTCCATAAGTTTTTACAACAGTCTATCATTTTAGAAGATCGGTTGCTCTGATTAGGTTTCAGTTGTCCTTGGTGGATTCCACTTAAAAATATTTCTCAATTTATATTCACAACAGGAAAACAAATAACATATTCCAGTTTTCCATTTTCACTGTTGCTTATGAATAAGATATCAATCCTTTGTTTTAATGTAATGTATTGTAATAAGTTGTAACACAGGAAATATATTTTTACTGCTGAAAGTGAAAGATTCACTGATGTAATGAATTCTTTTTCAGATTCAATGTAAATAGAGGTGTAATTCGTTATTATTGGAGGTTTCCCTTATACCGAAAGAGCAATGGTGTTAACTCAAGAAGTTGAATTAATTTTCAAGTACTATTTCAAATTAGGACAGAATGCTGCTGAAGCTGCTGAAGTCAACAAGCATTTGAACTGAACACTTACAACAGTGAGAACTTTTCAACATTCGTTCAATAGGTCCAAGTTACAAATATAGATACTATTAATAGACCTTGAGGGGGGGGCCCAAACCTGTTCTTAATCAAGAAAAATTATTGACAGCAGTGGCCAATGAAATGCTATGTAACAGTGCCTGCCCCACCCTCTTAATTGACTGTGTCCAAACTTAGAGAAATGGGATATGAAGTCATACAGCATCCTCCATATTTACATGCCTTTTCTCCCTCAGATTATAACACGTGCACAGGCTCAGACAAGGCATGCCATACACACATTTATACATATACTTTGATTTAGTTGTCTCTTTCCACAATTACTAAATAATTACATTTTGCTTAAGTGTTCACTTTGAAACAGAGCCATAAAAGCTTTAAACTCTTTTCTCTTCAACAAGTCTTCACATACACATTTCTCAGGAAGTGGTTCAGATATTTCAGCACATCATTTATGCAAAATAATTTTCCTATCCCCATCAGAATTGGCAGATGGTGAGCTTTTCCAGGCAGACAATGCCAAGGGTGGACCCAGAGGTGTAACTGAAAGGGAAAGGGATATTTGAAAACCTGTCCACCCAGACCCCGAAAAGCTTTTAAAATTATTGTTCGCCTACTGCTTTTCTAATGACATTATACAAAAAAAAGTATATATTTGTTCATACATGAATTGCATGGTAAATAAATCAACCTTCAGGCTTTAGGGTTGTTTTTTCACCAATTAAGTGATAGTGTAACAAAAATCTTGTGCAACAATCATATTGAGAATAAGAACATAACTGTCAAGATAGAAGATGCAAAACTTGGCAAGGTAGACCACTATATCTACCTAGGACAACGAATCTCCAAGAGATCCTCAAAAGAGAAGGAAATCAAGCAAAGAATCACTCTAGGATGGCAAGTCTTCGGTAGAGCAAGCTCTATTTTCAAAAACCAGACAATCCCAATAATCCTGAAAAGAAGAGTATACAACCAATGCATTCTCCTGATACTCACTTATGGAGCTAAACCTAACCAAGAGACAGACTTACAAACTGAGAAGTATGCAATGTGCACATGAGAGAATCATGCTCAACCTTACATGGAGAGATCACAAGACAGCACAGTATATCAGGAAGAAAACAGGAGTCAGAGACATCATAGAAACAATTAAAAAACTCAAATGGCAATGGGCAGGCTATGTTGTAAGAATGAAAGATAACCGATGGACATCACAACTCACAACATGGATTCCTAGAGATCACACAAGAAACCGAGGCCAACAGAATACAAGATGGAGAGACAAACTAGATAAATCCAGAAAATACTGGCTCCACAATGCCCAATGATAGAGAAGTGTGGCGAATTCTGGGGAAGGTTTATGTCCAATGACAGATGTTAAAAGACTGATGATGATGATGAATAGATCATTTTCTGAGTAAATGAACACTTCTTAACAAGACTCAAGTTTAGAAAATAAGGATACTGGAATCCTAGGATATTCAACCTTGATTTTCTGTATATCTTGTGTATATACGTCATAATGAAAATGAGTTAATCTTTCCCTAGAACATTTCAAGTAATGATAAACACTTGATTTTGTACCAAAACACTGGTTCAACAATTAGCTATAAAATAAATGAATATCCTTATATTACAAAATAGACCAGATGGTTGGGAATACAGTCTCACAAACTTATTTAATTGTGTTGTGAGTTTGATCCTCATGGATACCCCATTATTGTAACCTTGAATCAGATTGAACTAAACTAACAACACAAAAAAGACCTTTGTAACTGAGTCAGCTATTTTAAGCTATAAAGATGCTTACATAAGCATAATATTGTACAATCTATATTATAGTGATCCAATTTCTGTTGTTTGTTTGCACATTTGTTACTATAACAGAATAAAAACAGCACATACTAGCAAGATTGAAGCAAGAGTCTCAGCATCAAGTGATGCAAAGTATATAATTTAAATCTTCAGTCATCACTGTAGAGAGTTTGTTTATCACTGAATATCTTGCTATTGTAATCTTGTGCCAGGCTATGCTGGAATTTTGTTGATAGAAGCTTTTTGGAATAGTTTCATTAATACACAATGAAAAGTAAATATTTGTTTTGTTAGGATTTCCAGCCTTCTTTTGGAGGAGGTCTGGTTTATTGAATATTATTTGTGACATGAATTCAAAACTGAAGAACTCTACTCTCTTACTCTCTCTGTCTTGCTCTTGCTTATTCTCACATACTCACTCTCACTTGCTCTCTCTCTCACATTTCCTTTTTGCTTAGCCAAATCCTTCAAGTGATGATGAAAAAAATCTGGGGATGGATTTTCATCTGGCCAGCCTTCAGCAGGAGGTCTTCATCATTTGCCAGCATGTCTGGTTTATCAAAAGGAAATGAGGATGATGGAGCGTGGGATGGGAAAGTGAGGGACAAGGGTTGATTACTTCTACCCACAGAGATATGGCCCCCTTCTCATACACAGCTTTGCCAACACAATCCCACTAAAGCCATCCAAAAATTAATACAGCCTCTAAATTCCCAAAATCCGGGCTGATACTACGGTGAGGAGAAATTGCTGAATCGCAAAAATCATGACAGAATAAATAAAACTTATCTAAACATTTGGCCAATTTGTTTTAACCAAACATTGACTTAACACTGTGTATTCTAAACGACTTTTACTTTCACTCTTGTTCTGAATTTCTAAGAGGAGGAATTATCATTATAGTTCACTGATTTATCCAAACTAGTGTCCTCATCTTTGAACAAATGGGCCAGTGAAATAAAAGTTGGTTGAGTGTATCTAGTAACCTGTCTGATGGTCACTACTACAATTCCTAGATCAGATAGAGCCCCCCAAATCAAATATGCTGGTTCAGTGGAAGAGACAGACAAGTGACACCTCAAGAATAAATTAACTAAGAAGAATAACCAATATAAGACATTCCCTCTTGGACACCAGAATCAGAACAATCTACCACCACAGATTGAATAAAGGGAGTGGTTCAAAATTCCAAGATGGTTACTGAGTAAGTACAATAAACACCTGAAAGAGGTCAGAGGGTACAACAGCCAAAATTTTGTGATGATAACACGCCAAGATGAAGACAGTAGTCTGATTAAACCAGTGAATTAATTTTTACAATTACATTTACAAGAATAGAAGAATAATAAGAGTTTTTTCTCTCACGGAGGAAAATTCATCAGTTATTTCAATGATTCCCCATCAGGAGACAATCGACTCCCCAGGGGAGGAATTTTCTTCAGGGAAGGACTTTCAATCATGAGATGAACAAATAAGGAATGCTTTGAAAAGTGTAGTTTTGATTAGAGCAGGTTTTAATGTAGTACAGTGGAAGTAATACCGTACAAATTAATGTAACTGAATATAAGCTGAAAAAACAAACAAACATTAAATTGTAATAAGACTTGAAAACCATGGTTTGGAACAATACGGAAAAATTTGGAACAAATTGACTACATTAATTGAGGTAAATCAGTAATAGAAAATATAATGGTGAAAAAGCCATTAGATGACAATGCAGAATTGGGGAGAAATTCAAGAAAACTAGGATAAGAAGGGGAGGAATATGACTGTGACTCCAAGAACCACTTGACCAATGACAACCCCTTTTTTCCTGATTTTCAAATTGATTTCCATAGCAAAATCACTTATAATAAATAGTAATTATTTGCAATGATTTTT
>OY735221.1:20602448-20622448 GCA_963457665.1 Thysanoteuthis rhombus | reverse complement strand
GAGATATACGTATCACACACACACACATATATATACACATTATATATATCATGTATATATATATTTATATAAATATATGAATTATAAATCGTATAATAGTTTATAATCCTGTCACCACACAATTAATATATCACTCAATTTAGACAATGTAGATAGAATAAACTATAATAGAAAATGAATCTGCTGCTGGACGGCCAAATAACTGCTTTCAACCCAAATTCTCATCTCGTTTATTCTCTCTCTATTTGTATCTTTCAATGTGACAGCTATGTATTTAAATGTCAGATATATAGATGACACTCTTTTTATGTATAGAGGAGTTGAACCCGAACTAGAGAAATTTTTCTCACAAATAAACGCTACACACAACTCTCATAAATTTAATTATGAGATATCTACTGACTTTCTTAGACAACTGCATACATGGATAACAAAGTAACCTCCAGACCACCCTCTATATTAAACTTGCAGACATTCATAATTACCTTCACTCTGAATCAGCCCACCCCAAACAACTGCAAAAAAAACTACCATTTTCATGAGCACTTTAGATAATGAGCTCAACAAACTGCTCTTCAGATAGAGAACTCAACAAACACAACAATAACCTGCTACATCTATACACTAAACAAGGATATTCATGAATAACCATATGAAAAACGCCACTTCTATACCCAGAAAAGAAACCCTTACACTCTTTAACAAAAATAAATCTGACTACATATCACTCATAACCACCTTCCACAACTCATGCCTACCCTTGTCACATTTAATCAATGAAATAGAATATACTTACACTCAAAACAGAATTCAAAGAAATATTCCTAGAGCCATGTGTCATTGCAACTGCAAACCCCAAAACATCAGAGACATGACAAGCAGTGAGACTATAGTAAACAATAAAGTTCAACACAACAATATCCCTAAAACCAATAAATTCTTCCAGCCAAGCTACATAAGAAATAGTCTATGCAGCAACCAACTTGAGCACACAATACCTCCATGAGCTGTATCACTAACAAGATTTTTTACTTTTACTATAAATCTGTCAAAGCATAAATTTTGTATATGCTCCAGTGCGTAAAGGATGCGAATTACAATACATAAACAAATTCAAGTGGTAATTCAACATTAGACTTAATAAATCTAGGCACAGACTCAAATCACCCCATCTTCCAAACCTGCTCTCTGTAGAAGTAAATTTCTATACCAACTGACATAATTTTGCTAGGGAATCTAGATTTAAAATCATTGAAACAAACAGAAAATGCCTACAAACGTGACAAAAATTCTATAACAACATGAAAACTTGAGTATTGAAAAACACAAAATCCTCTCTCATATATGTTCTCTCTCTGTCTCTCTGTACATATATATATATATGTATATATATTTCATACATATACATAAATATTGTCTTTCTCTCTCTTTCTATGTATATATTAATATATATGCATATATATTCAGTATGTATATCATATAAATATATTCAGTGTATATATATATATATATACATATATATAATGTAGGTATACAAATATATATATACATATGAAAATATGTGAATAAATATACATATATGTGTATGTATGTATCTAAATGTATATGTGTACTTATATGGATATGAATATGCACGCATATATATGTATGTGGATGTACATACATATATATATATATATGAATATATATGTACATACATGCATATAAGTATGTATATATATGTATATATATATATATATATATATATATATATTCACATGTATGCATGTACATATATAGATGTATATATAAGCATGTATAAGTGTATATAAATATATACATATATATATGTATATATAAGTATATGTATAAATACGCATATGTGTATATTTATGTATACGTATATGTACATATACATATATATGTATCTATGTATATATGCGTATATGTATAAACATCTGAATATATATACATGTACATATGTATACACATATGTACATGTATATATGTGTATATATATGTATATAAAAATGTATATGTACATTTATAGATAAGTGCATGAATATATATACATATACATATGCATGTGTATATTTGAAAATATGTATGTATATATATATGTATATACATATGCATACATGTATGAGTATACGTATATATTTATATACACATGAATATGTATGGATATAAAAATAATTATGAATATACACATATACATATATACATATATATCTATACATATATACATATATATATATGTACATATGTATACATACATATAATGTATACATACACATATATATCATACATATATGTATATATATATATATGCATATATATACATCTATATATATATGTGTGTATGTTTATATATATATAAGTATATATATACGTCTATATAAGTATACATATATACATGCATGCACATGATTATGTTTATTCATAAATGTACTTATATTTGTACATGTATGTATGTACAGGTACATATATATATGTACATATATGTATATATATATATATATATTTATATATATATATGTATATGTATAGACATAGATGTGCCTATTTGTATATCTCTAAATATGTATACATATATATATATGTGTATATGTAGATGCATTTATATGTATATATATATATTTATGAATGTATATATACATATGTATATATATATCTATGTGAATATGTACATCTTTGTATGTATATGAGTATATTCATGTGTATACATGTATATGTATGTATATACGAGTGTACATATATATATATATATGAATATATATTTTGTCTGTCTGCCAAACTAGATAATTTCTTTATACATCCAAACTCGGCACATGACTCTATTAAGTTTGACTTCACAACATCCACTGACCCCATAGCCTTCTTAGACACATGCATATATATAGATGACAACAGAAACCTCCAAACTACCCTCTACACTAAACCCACGGACACCCACAATTACCTCCACTCCAAATCAGCCCATCCCCAACACTTAAAAAGAAGCCTACCATTTTCACAAGCACTTAGAATTAGAAGAATCTGCTCTACTAATAGTGAACTTAACAGACACAAACATAACCTAATACAATACTTCACCCAACGAGGTTATCCGCTAGATGACACAAAAAAACAAATATAAAAAGCAACTGGAATACCCAGAGATGAAACCCTTATACTGTCCCACAATAACAAACCCAACCGCATACCTCTTATAACAACCTTCAACAACACACTCCCACCCTTAGCACACATCATCAATAATAGATGGAACATTCTCACAATCAAAACAGATCTAAAAGAAACATTCACAGACCCATGTGTTATCTCCTACCGCAGACCCAAAAACATCAGAGACATAATCAGTAGCAATAATATCGTTAACAATAAAGTCGTACACAAAAATACACCTAGAACTATTAAATTCTGCACACCTTGCAACATAAGAAACAGTCTATGTTGCAACCACCTCAAGTACACCAACACATTCACAAGCACTACCACAAAAGAGAGTTACCACATATATCACAATAGCAACTGCTGCAGTAAGAACATTATATACCTTCTAGAGTGCAATAGATGTAAGTTACAGTACATAGGCAAGTACGAGTGGCAATTTAATATTAGACTCAACAATTATAGACATAGGATCAAGTCAAAAAACAATCGTTGCCCACTTCCCGTAGAACTACACTTTCGCACACCTGACCACAATTTTGCCACTGACGCTAGTTTCACCATCATAGAAAAAATAGAAAAAACTACTCCAATTGACATAACTAAAGTTCTAGAGAAACACGAAGATATGTGGATCAACAAACTTAAAACCCTATATCCTAATGGATTAAATACTAAACTGAACAACCCTCACCACACAGAACCCTAATATACACAACTCCTATCATTAATATCCTCACACCCACATCTAAGACACATTCAATAATGGAAGCTTCACAGTCATCCAGACCCATAGGAAAAACTTCACTTTAGCCTGTTATAACCCCTGTCCAAATCATAGCCTAAACATTTTCAATAACTTTTAAGGTTGATACCTATGTAGCTCCTTGACCTCACCACCCCTCCTTCTACACTACCCCAAACATACCAAAAAATCCAACTCCACATCACTACCCCCTACCTTGACACACTCTGCCCTCCCCAAGACCAACTGCTGTGGGCTCTGGTTCCACATGGTACATTTTAATACACACTCACACAGCACACACCACTGATGATGGGAAGAATCCCAAAACATGTATGGACTATTGATATATAAGGATTAATAAACCTTACCACCAAAAACTTCACTCCCAAGTCTGTCTCACTCTCTAAAGTACACATTATATATATATATATATATATATATATATATGAACATTTATTTATGTATACATATATGTATATATATATGCATATGTGTATATATATATATATATATACATATATATATATATATATACTTATGTATATATGTATGTATATAAACATGTATGTATACATATATGTACATATATATCCGTATATATATATATATATATATATATATAGACATATATATATATATATATATATATATATATTTCTGAATGTATATATGCATATATGTATGTGTACGTATTTATACATTTATATATATTTTTTTATGAATATATATGTATATACGTGTACATATATGTATTTATATATATATATGTACGTATATGTATATATACATATATACATTTCTGTATATATGTATAAATATATGTACATGTATATATATATATATATATATATATATATATATATGTGTATGTTTATGTATGCATATGTATATATGTATATATATGTATGTATCTATGCAGATAGGTTACCATTTTTTGCTTACAAATTATCCAAAATATGAAATATACATAGACAGACACACACCACACACATTATTGAAGATTGCAATACCCCCTAAAAATGTGTAGACCATTAATGAGATTATTCACATCCACTGAGTCTGAAGCAAAGATTTCGATATAATAGATACATATATATGTGTATATATATGTGTTTGTATATATCATTTGTATATTACTTCTGTACATTATATGTATATAGATTTTATATATGTATATATACATATATATATCATATGTATTATACATATTAAAGATTATATCTATATTATGCATATCATATATATATATATATAATATATGTATTGTATATATATATATGTATTATATTTCAAATATATCATGTATTATATGCATTATATATATTGTATATGATATATGTACATAATATATATCATATATATTTTTTTATGATATGTATTATACATTATATAAATATATAGATAATGCATATATTATATATATCAAATATTATGTATGTATTGTATATGTGTAATATATTTACTATATATATCATATATATATTATATCTTATTATATATATATATATATATATATAAAATATGTATTATATATCGGACATATAAGATATATCTCATATATATTATATATCATATATATTATGTATCATATATATGTAATATGTATACTATGCATCATAAATGTATTATATATATCATATATATGTCATATATATATCATATGTTATATGTGTACATTATATTATTATATTATTATGTTATATATTATGTATATATTACACATATTAGATATATTATGATATATGAGTATAATATAGAAGACATATATATGCGTGTATTTATGTATATATATGTGTATACTCGTATATACATATATGTATATATATATGTATGTATTCATATGGATATCTCTATATACATGTATATATCTTAGTATATATCCAGTACATATATATATCGAGTAGGGCAACTTGTCCATCATAAATTATTACAACAATTCTCTTCCATCTCTTGAATGGAGCACTCTGGCGGATAGGGAATTTTCCGTAAGTAAACATATTGCTTAAAATTATTCCTACTAAAATTCTAACCACTGAGTCAACAGTGAAAGTTTTGATTCTGCTTTGTGGTGCTCGATTTGTTGTTGGATGGTCTATAGTCATGCATGAAAAATTGTAATAAAGTGAGGCAGCGGTCCATGGATGTTACAATCATTAATTATCATTTATATTAACAGCCCTTTCTCTAGGTGTGAGCAATCTTAGGTAGGCAACTCATCAATCATGACTTTCAGTCCTACAAATCCTAGGTCTAAAATCCAAACCTCAGTGTCTGAAGCAAAGTTTTCTATACAATTCATACGTATTTATACGTGTATATATATATATGTATGTGTTTGTGTGTGTGTGTATGTGTGTGCATTATATATATATGTATATATATATATATATATATTGCATATGCATACGTACATATACATATAATATCTACATATATATGCATGTGTATATTATTTACATGAATATACATATATATGATATATTTGTATATATATATTATGTATAAAAATTGCAAATATATCATATATATGCAAATATTATAAATATCATATTTATTATATATATATCATACATTATATATAATATATATCTTATGTATATCACATTATATATATGTATCATCTATTATGTATCTGTATCATTTATATTATATATTATACATATATAGAGACATGTATTACATATATTATGCATTATATTTATTGTATATATCATATATCATACATACATATATATATATATATATATATATAGATATATACATATATATTATATCATAATTTTTTAATATTATGCATATATATTATATATTATATTTATGTATATTATATTCATTATAATACATATATATATATATTATATGTATTGTATATAACATATATATATATTATATTCATTATATATTGTATATACCATAAATTATGTATATATAAGTACATTATGTATATATATTATATTATACATATATAATATATATAACATAACATATATATATGTTATAAATTATATATATATATTATATACATATTATATCATATATATGTGTGTATATATATATATATATATATATATATATATATATATATATATATATATATATATATTATTTTTATGTATTATTTGTATTGCATATTATAGAATGCATGAATATATCATATATTTTATAAAATATATGTATGTATATATGTTTATAATATATAAATCATGTATATAAGTATTAGTTAAATTCGGTCCAACTTATCATTCAGTTTTGCGTAGGTTCGGGGTAAAATGCCAGCTCTTAGGTCTGATCTTACTTCCTGGTACAGGATGGATATTGGATAGTCTATTGCCACACAGAAGAGTTATCTCACAACAAAACAGCTGCTGGTGGATAACAAATCATCAATTTTCATTGAAATAAAAAATATATATTTATATATATATAAATATATTACATCCGTATATATGATTTAGATACACGATAAATATATATACAATATATAGATTATAAATACATAAATCATATACACATATATATATATATATATATATATATATACATACATATCTATATATACATATTAAACATAAACATGATATATATACAGAATAGAAATACATATAGATTTGCATGTATATATATGAATAATATATAACCCGTATATACAATATATAGATAATATATATATATCTACAACATGTATTTGTCATATATATTCTGACAATATATATACTATACCTATGTATTATATATTATACATGCATTATATACACACATATATATACATATATATATATATATATTACTCATTATTTATTTATTAGGTTTATATTATATGTCATATTATATATATATACATATATGCAATGCTCTTCCAACATAGGAATAAAACACTCTGGTGCTTCATTTCTTATTTTATTCAGATACTACAATTTGATCCAGCTGAAAAGGCCAGAAAAATGGGGCGGGATGGTTTGTTTACTCGCAGCCCCACCGCAGCAAAATGTGACACAAGGTTGAGCTTAACTTGGGAAGAATAGGAACCATCCTCCCAAAAATGGCTACAGCTGACGCGACTTTGGTTACCAAGCAAACATAGAAGCTAAAAACAACCTTCATCACGAGAGTGTCCCCTTGGGGACCAGCTCCTCTAAGTGCAATGGAGCAGTGCTACTCCGGGGCAACGGATCCCTCACAGCTGGATCCCCCGCAGTACTAAAGGCAAGTGTCAGTAGCTGCACCTTGGGCTCTACCGTGGAACAGATACTACACTTTAATCCTGAAGGAAAGGCCAGAAGTGGAGTGAACAGGTAATCGATAAAGTATAGCCACACTGAAGAGTTGTAATACATTGAAACAGCTGTCTACGGATGACACAATAATATATTCTGTATATTTTCTGTGTATATATATATATATATATATATGTATATTCTGTATTTTCATATGTATATTCTATATATATACTCTGAGTATATACATACATATATATATCTCTATATATATATATTCTGTACATATATACATTCTATACATATATATGCCTTATATATATATTCTGTGTATATATATATATATATATAAATACATTCATATATATATTCTTATATATATCGTAGTACTGGATGGGATAATGGAAAGTCTATAGCCATACTGAAGAGATGTAATACATCCAAACAGCTGTCTGTGGATAATATATATACTGTATATATATATAATTTCCATATAAAGATATATATTCTCTATATAATTTGTGTGTATATATACACATATACTCTACATATCCTGTATATATATATATATATGTGTGCATATCATATTGTATATATACATATATATATATATATATACATTTATATAGATGTGTATATATATATATATATATATATATATATATATATATATATATATATATGTAACTCCTTTCGTTTTCCAATTTGTTCCCTAAATCTTATACTTTCAGAGGAATTATAATATATACTGCTTATGTATATCTGTATACTCATATAAGAGGAACATTGCATAAGCTTACAATGGATAAGTTACCTCACTTAAAGAGTGCTCAACCCCGAATAGAGGATCATTAATTATTGTGTCATCCACAGACAGCTGTTTTGATGTATTACATCTCTTCAGTGTGGTTAATAAATACACAGAATATTATCATTCACTGTCACTCACAGACAGCTGTTCCCTTGTATTATAACACTTTAGTGTGCCTATTGACTGTCCAGTATCTCTTCCAGTATAATATATACTGCTTATGTATATCTGTATACTCACACAGACACTTACTTTTTACAACTTACATAACCAAAGATCATAGGAAACGGAGCGAATTGGAAATACAAGAATAAGCTCTCAGTCATCCAGTCCAAGTAGTTGTGATGGAAAGCTTATGAAATATGCATGTAAAATTAATAAATATTATTACATGCATAATGCAGTGAAAAATTACTGTTATAAGGGAGATAACTTGACATTCCCTGGAATAATGTTTTACTGCTTGCCAGTTGTGACAAAGCATTGTACAACTTAGTGAACTGAGTGAATGGGATTGTCCCTGAGTAATGACCCTTTCACAGTCATAGACATCAGCAGAACAATGTTCAAACATGTTCATTAGGTCAAATATATGCCAGTGAGATTTTGGATTTTCTTCTTACTGACAGTTAACTCTATGTCTACCTCATTATTTCCTTTCACAGGTGTACAAATGTGGGATTTTGGAGGTGTGTCACACCTACCCAATGCTCTTTCAATATACAGATTCCATTCCTTATTCAGTCTGCACGCCCACTTAGCCAGCAAATTATAGGCCTGTATGCCCACAATAAAAATCACTTGGTATACTCCTGACATCTTCACTTTACATCAGTCATTTTCTACAAACTGAAAATAAGAGAGATGATTAAACCCTAAATTTTGCTATTTTAAAAAAAAATTTATACTTAGTAATTTTGTGTTATGAATCGGTATATCTGAATCTGTTAAACGAGGCCTTATCACTATTATTAATAAGTGACTAGTTTACCTTTTCATCTTAATTTTGTTGCTTTATTACAATTCTTTTGTCACTTTACTTTCTCTATCAATTGATAAGTCATCATCAGTCTTTCAACATCAGTTGTTGGACATAGACCTTCCCCAGGATTTGCCACACTACTCTATCATGGGCATCACGGAGCCAGTACTTTCTGAACTTATCTAGCTCATCTCTCCATCTAATATTCTGCCGGCCTCGGTTGCGCATGTGATCTTGGGGGATTCATGTCATGAGTCGTGATATCCATCGGTTGTCCGCCATTCTTGCTAGATGGCCAGCCCACTGCCATTTGAGATTAACATTACTAACAGAATAGGACTATTATATATAAATATATATACATATTCAAAGTCTCTGCTAAAAAAAAATGTTCAAGTATTTCAATGCAAATCTGAAGCATACATAATAAACCTCCAAGAGCGAAACACAAAGTAGCCATTATGTCAATCCTGTTTGAACTGAAAACACTGTTTTTCAATGAACCGAAACCAGACATGAATCAATTCCCCTGAGGTTATACATAAGACTTGCATTGAAATATTGTATCATTTGTTGTGTCGCAAGTTATTTGTCTTTTACTATACTTGCTCTAAAAGAATCTTAAAACTTAGACTTTACTGTATTAAGTCATCAAGCACTTACTGATGATTTGGGAAAGATTATGTATGTGTATATATATATATACATATACACACATTTATATTTTTATATATATACATATATATGCATGCATATATATATGTATATATGTATATACACATATTTATACATGCATGTATATACACATATATATATACACACATATATATATTCACAAACAGACATACATATATATATATACATGTATTTGTACACACACACACATATATATGTATATTCATACATATATGTACACATGATCTTTGTCTTGCTGAAGTTCATGTGTAGGCCAACTTTCTTGTTCTCTTCATTTAGATCATCAAGCATTAATTGGAGGTCGTATAGATTCTCTGTGAAAAGGGTAATGTTGTCTGCAAATCTGAGGTTGTTCAGATATTCGCTATCTATTTTGATTCCTCCCAGTCTAGTCTTCTGAAGATCATCTTGAGGCAGATCACGTCGGAAATGAGAAAACTAAGATCAAAATCAAGGATGAAGAACTTGGGAAAGTTGACCACTATATTTACTGAGGGCAACAAATCTCCATGAGACATCCAAAAAGAAGTCAAAAAAAGAATCACACTAGGATGGCAAGCCTTTGGCAGAGCAAGCTCAACCTTCAACAAGAAGATCCCAATAATACTAAAAAGAAGGGTATATAACCTATGCCAATAGTCACTTAGGTAGTTGAAATATTGAACCTAACCAAGAGACAGATTGACAATTTGAGAACCATGCAGCATTCATATGAAAGAATTATGCTCAACCTCACATGGAGAGACCACAAGACAGCACAATACATCTGGGAGATGGCAGGAGTCTGAGACATCATAAAATCCATTGAAAAACTCAAATGGCAATAAAAGATTGATGATGATGATGATGATGATGATGATGATGATGATGATGATAATATATACACGCATGTATGCATATACACACATATTTAAACATATATATATATACATGCATATATACATTTATACATGCATCTTCCAACTCTGGAATAGAGCACTGGTGGATGGGGAATTGAGCTTAAGTAAATACATCACTTAAATTCAGTCTTACTGACTGTCCAGTTCTGCATAGGGCAGGTGTAAAATGCCGGCCTCTGGGTCTGAAGCAAAGGTTTTCGATCCTACCTCATGGTACTGGATGGGATAATGGATAGTCTATCGCCACACTGAAGCATTGTAATACAACATAACAGCTGTCTGTGGATGACACAATTATTAATTATTATTATATACATATGTATATACACATATATGCATATATATGCTTATATAAATATACATACATACATATATGTATATACACATATATATTTATACATATTTAAAAGAGATGTAAAATACCGATAATAGATGAAATGAAAATTTTGGTTGATAGCAGGTACTTTGCCTTTGCATTACTGGCAGGCTGTTTAACACCATAGTAAGAGCATCATTATGTTGAAGTGGCTACCCTATTGGTGGCAAGTTTGATTCCTGTTGTAGCCCCATTTTCTTTAAATGTTTATTCTATTTATGTCGTGTAATTTGAATGATATATTAACCGTGTAATGATGGGAAATCTTATACACATGCATATGAATTCATATCTATATGCATTCAAGAAATGGACATACCAGTCCGACAGAATGAATTATAAACTGCGTTATAAGATATAGAAAATCATCTGAAATGATTTCCTATCATTACATGGTTAATATATCATTCAATTTAGACAACGTAAATATACTAAACAATTGAAGAAAATTTGGTTG
This sequence comes from Thysanoteuthis rhombus, assembly GCA_963457665.1. NCBI lineage: Eukaryota > Metazoa > Mollusca > Cephalopoda > Oegopsida > Thysanoteuthidae > Thysanoteuthis > Thysanoteuthis major. The sequence continues at coordinate 20,610,112 of OY735221.1, read as the reverse complement.
CTGCAGGAATAAAACCTTTTACCGATATGTAGCCGCTTCAACGTAGTGACACACTTACCATTGTGCTAAAAAGCCCACTGATAAGGCAAAGGCTGAATAACTGCTTTCAACCAAAATTCTTATCTCATTTATTCTTGGTCTTTTTCGTCTCTTTCAACGCAACAGTATGTATTTAAGAAATAGACATTTTGGTGTGACAATGAATTATGAATTGTGTTATATCATATACAAAATTATCTGAATGATTTCCTGTTGTTACATGATTAATATATCATTCAATTCAGAGAACAAATATATGACTTATTGATATATAGATGTATCGAAGTAGCTCTTATACCTCAATGCAATACAATAACACAAAGGTATGGTCACTTCCAGATTGCAAACCCTCTGAATGCATTGATTTTTAAAACAGAATCACATAGATACAACACATCATAACACTGTCATACAAGGAATTGGCTAACACCTAACAGTCCAGTCAAGAACTAGTCTAGTACCACCCATTTAAGATAAGAAAAAGAAGTCCCTCCCACCATGAACTAAAAAGATTGAACCGAGAAACAAACACATCATACTTCCAGCCTGTCCCATATGTATTAACACCAATCCATTAAATGCTTGACACAACCTCTCCATTCTAATAAACCTTTCAAACCTGGGCCTTTTAGTCCTGACCTCTCCTCTCATTGTCTCTTCTTATCTAAGAGTAGCCCAACTGAGACAGGAAACAAACAACCTCTAACCCACTCTCATAGACCCTTCTTATTCCAGACCTAACTTAATTCACCTTCACTATTACAAACATCTGACTTTCTGCTACTACTAAACAATTAAACAACACAGAAATATCCCGATTTCTTTCCTCAAATTTGAACAGCAAAATTTTCTCTGCACCACAGAAAAAGATGGCTAGAACCCTTTGGAATGCATTGAAACTTGCCTCTATGATGATAAAAAATGAGATGAAACACCTGCCTTCTCTTGAGTTTCTCTCTTCACCTTCCGATTGTCACTTTTATCATCATTCTGTCGGATCTCTTCACATCCACAATACAAGCACACACACACGCACACACACACAAACACACACATATACATATATATATATATACACACACATAGTGCGTTGCTTATAATTTTTGCAGCAAAAATTTATTTTAAATCAGGAAGAATGGCATCATCAGTTATAATCTAACCACAAATGAAGAAATCTGTCTCTGTGTGTGCACTATGATTCTCTGACAACTGGCTATTTTATAAAGTGGACATTTACCAGATTATTTATCACTGCACTAGGTACTGCAATATTGAATTTGAAGCTTTCCAAAGTGTAGTTCTCAAGATATCTAATAAAAGATAAATAAAAAACTACAGAATATAGATCTTTAATCCAAAATTATTAATCTAAATTTAGACATAATAACCGAGATTGGTGATAGATCTTAATAGGAAACATTGGAGAGAAATAACTGAAATACTTTGAGGCCATAGTTTCGTACGAAGGAAAGGAAATTTTTTACCTGACTAATATGCATAAATTACAACCCCTTCTAAATATGCACATGCTAATAAAGCAACTAAGTAAAAAAAAAATTGGACATTGGACTGGAATTAACTGGAGAAAACAGGCATTTTTATTTGGCTAGCGTCACTCAATATAACGGAACTATGATCATGAAACAATTTTGAATGGGGAATGGAAGTTTTGTGTCAGCCTTCTAAACTGCCTGCCTGCCTAGAAAATCAGTATTCTAAATCCTAGATTTTTTTCTGAATTTGAACATTGATCTCTTGCATTTTTGGGAAATATGCAACTCTCAAATCTGAGATAAGTCCATATCCTTGTGCATATCACACGTAGGAATTTCATGAAGATTACCTACTGTTGTTTAGAGTGCTTTTTTTTATCAACTGTAGGTAGTGAGTTTCCTGCCTAACTACACACCCGATTATTCAACCATCCAAACCATTATTTTCATTTTGTCTAATCTTACAAATTTCACCGGCTTCATTCCTGACCCCGTAATCATGTGCTATTAATATATGACTACAAAAAACATTTGATCCATCAACAATTGACCCTAATTTGCTGCCATGGCAGAAGCTACTGACCAGGCTTGTAAAAAGCTAATAATAGCCCCCTACCCTCAAGATCGTAAGTTTCTGTCAGTGAGGCGAACCTTTTCAGCACAGCATTTCGAAAATCTATTTTTTTTTTTTTGATAATCCTGTTATCAGGATGTCACTTCCATGCAAATATGTATTTTAGTTTTTGGTGAAAAGAGTTTGATAAAATATAAGTTCAAGTTTCAAAACATACCTACAAAACTAGAATAATAGAATTGAAAAAGCTTTACCTTAACCAGCGGCATTTCACAGCTGACACGCGGGACATGGGTCCCCCATCACTAGCCTATGCCAACTAGCCCCCCCCCCCCACAACCTGGCCTGCTATTGACTGCTTATTTACAAACATGGCTTCTCATAACAAAGACAAAAATCTTTGCCTTTCTCTCGAATGATTTCCTTTATTGAGTTAACCTTGTAATTAACATTCTATATTCCATTCAATGTTGTCTGCTGCCTTTTTCCCAGTGGAGGGGGGGATACATAATTGAGGGGTGAGGGGGTGGAGATAAATCCTGCTGCTACTTTCTGATAGGAGTGGGGCGGGGATATATGTGGTGGAGCTCAAAAGAAATGTATCAGGATGTCGAGTAAGAGATTGGAGAGTGTATAAGCTGTGACATCATGAGCTGTTACTGTTCATTGTGAGCTCTTGATCCCTGGCTTCTATAAGGTACCAAATTTTAAAACCCTTAACTCTTGTTGAGAAGGCAAGATCCAGAGGTAGGTGAATGAATGCCCTATCCATTCTCCTCAAGTGGCTGCCCATATTTTTATCCCCTTTCATCAGCAAATTTTTTCCTCACTAGACCCAGCCCCATCCTCCTGGGAGACAGGGGCTAAGATCAGTGGTAATAGGATACTTCAGTTGAACAAGTTTAGGCCCTCAAAAATAGGCAAGTATAATTATTAATCCTTCAATGAATAAACTGTCCCCCAAATATTTCTCAAATCTTCTCCATTTCAATCAACAGATGGTGTTTAATTTACTCATCTTAAAATAACTCACACTATCTATTCATAAGTGTTGTAACATTATCATTTGATAGAAATTTCTAGGATCTATTGATTGCTTACTTCCTGTGTAAAATTTAGCTTAACTCAGTAATATCAGAATATTATCTTTATTCAGTTTTTTCAGTTATGTATACTAGTATTTTTAACTCAAATTAAAATTGTCATACAGCTGCATGAATAATATAAAAAGAATTATCAGTAACCACAGTGATAAAATTTCAAATAAAAGATAAGAGATTGAATAAAAATCTAGTTGAAAATGTATTTGTAGAGAACACAAAAAATGCATGCAACAAAACAATTGCTTAACTCCAGAAATTGTATATAAAACACAAATATATACACAGACTGATAAAAGTGATTCTTAATTCTACTCAAAAATGTCTATATTAGATTTCAAGAGCAGATTAGCTAACCATAATACATCCTTTAATCTTGAAAAGCATAGGACCAACACCTCATTATCCTTTCGTTTCTGGAAACTTAGGGATAGAGGAAAAAATTCAACGAAAGAACGGAAAATTAAAAAACAAAAAACAAAACAATGTGTATAGAAACCTTAATTCAAAGAGCAATCTGAAAAACAACAAATTTAAATACTTAGGGATAAAAGTAAAATGTATTAAACATTCCAAGGAAGTTTCAAAAAGACAGAAAACCATAAAAAAAAGAAATAACAGAATACGAATTCAAAACTTAGAAAATAACTAGAGATAGGAATTAAATGAAAAATAACCCAACTAAATTATAAACTTTGCTCAAAAACAATACAGAAAAATTCTGAAGCAGATTAAAATGAAATAAAATGATAGTTAACTTCTACAACACCAGAACAATCAAAGAACAAATTATGGGAAAATTTTCTTTTTGTGACAAGAAATTGAATAATAAAATGTGTTTGAAAACAGACAAATAAAATGAATTAAAGATGAGAATCACTTGATTAAACTATAATTTTCAATTAAAAAGTAAAACTATGAATATACAAAATAGTAAAAAAAACAAACATCATAAAACAATTAAAAGCAAAAACAATTAATTGTAACCTTGATGAAACAATATCATATAATGGTTGCAAAGTAAATAATTACAACTCACTCCAACCATCACATTTCAAATCAAAATGGAAGTGATCTTCTAAGTGTACAAACATTTGTAAGGCCTGGTTGGATTGTCTATCTGATGAGCTGATCTATAACATATGTGTAATATATTTAAAGGAATGCAAGCGACCTTTCTAGATTTGGAAATAAAATCGAGGATGGAATGTTTATCCACAAATTGTTTGATAAATGAGATAGTTTCCTGTTCCATGTAGTGAAAATGCCTTTTAGAACAAATAGGATACCAGCTTATATATTTTATGGAACAGTATTATTGGAATTTTTGAGAATCATTTGAGCCACTCTAAGATTTATTGATTTTATGGCGAAAATTGTTTCCTCAGTTGTAAGAATAGTCGATCAAGGCGGTGAAATTGGTAAGATGATTAGACATCCTGATCCGTTTAAAACTTGTTAGCTTGACCTTGGTGAAATAATAACAAAAATTAAAGAATATGTTGACGAAAGTTTGAAAATAGAATAAATGAATAGTGTATATTGAAATAAATCAAGTTGTATTAATGTTGAGGGAATTATTTAACCTAAAGAAATGGATCTAATATTTGTCAGTGTGAAAGATCATTGTATTGACTAGAACAAGGGAAAGAGGGCAACATTTGGCTCTGATCCATATGTCTGACTGATAGTTAGTTGGATGGGGTGGGAAATTGAAAAGGGAATGTCATATAACAAATTGTCCAAGTATATCATTGGAATCGCCTCTTGAGGGGTTATTACCTGTTAGGAAGTGGTTTTGTTTCAACCATGTATATAAGGATACTTTCTTAGATGATTAAAAGTATTAAAAAAAACATTTGATGGAAGCTTAATGTTATATGACGTGGGAAAATGAACTTTAAGGTAAGTGGAAAAATATTGTCAAATTCTTTGGTAGAGAATTGACTCAAAGAAGTTATTTCTGTATAATTAGTATTCTTGAAGATGATATCATAAGTTGGTTTGCAAGCAGTCTGAGATTAAAATCCGACTCAATGCATTTAATATTCAAATGGGTGAACGTTCAATGAAAAGGACATGAACAGCAAGTCATGTCTATTGTTATACTTACTGATCCCTCATTATTATGAAAGTTTCTTGGGTAACCTATGTAAGTGAACCCTATATCAAAAAATAAATGATATGTAGTATGAAATAATATCAATATACAATACTCATAAAACCTTATATAAATGACATGTATGGCATAAACTATATAATAAGAAAGGGAGATAGTATTTGATTAACACTGCTGGGGTGCCATGTTAATAAAACTGTTTTGTTTTTAAAATCCCCTGAACAGTTACATAGTAAACAAATGAAAACATTTATACATTGTACCATAATAAAGAATATGTGAAATGGAAAAAACACTGAAGGAAATTACAAAAATTGCTTCTACAGAAATTGGGAAAGAGATGATTGGAGTGACACAAAAATATTTTTGAAAAGTTTTTTTTTATGTTCATTGTTCGAAGCTGTATATTATATATATATATATATATATATATATATATAATGTATTATATATATTATATATGTAATAAATTTTATATATATCACATATATATAATATATAAGTTATATACATTATATATACATATTTAATAAATAAATTATATGTATATTATGTATTGATATAATATATACATAATATATATATACAGTATATTAATTACATAGGTATGTTTTAGATTTCTGTTAGGGAAATCTCTTGTGGGTGTATCTAGGTGGGAGGAGTTTCTCTTTGTTTTATTTGAAGTTTGTGTATTTCTGTTGGTGGTTATAAATTACAAGCCAGGAGATATGGCATGAGTGTTTACATTATCAGTAAGTGGTTGTTGGTGTGTGTTCTGTGAGAGTGTTTTATTCTTACTTAGATATCTTAGAACCCCCTCCCCCATGCTGAGATCCCTTTTAAATGAGCTTAGTGGGTTGTATGACTATTCTGGGTATGGTCTACTTCCTCATGTCTACGGTAATTATATTAATTGGGTCGTTCTTTGAGATGGCTTTGTGAATAAAATATCAATGTTAGTTCTTTTCAGTATATCTGTATGTGGGTTATTGAGTTATGTTTGTTTATAGAAATTTTGAATGGTGCCAGCATTTTAACGTTATTTCATTTTTTCTGTTCAATGAATCTGTTTCATGTTTTTTGTTTTATTTGCAAAACTAAGTTTTTCAAATTTCTCATTTAGGCATAGGTGGCAAGGTGTTTCAATATTTTGGCATATGTGTGTCTGTTTTAATATTCTCCATTTTACAATAGTTTTAAAATTGTTATAGCACCTTCTCCAATAATATGTAGACAATGATGTACTATTTTTATACTCTTCATTAGTAAAGGATGATATATTTTTGGCTAATCTAAGTTTGAAGGATGTTTCAAATATTCCTATATTATATTTCACTTCTAGATGTATCTCTTGGGTTGATATTTTGGCTTGGTATACATTATTTGATTTGAGACATTTGTTCTGCAGACGGCATCTATTTTTTTTGTTCGATTGCAGTTTAGTTCATTCATGCTCTCTTCGTTAGTATTAATTCTAATTACTCTTGTGTTGTATTTTGTGATAGATAAATTGAATTTTTCCCTACAACTTGTTAAATATTTTACTCAGTGGGTTACTCAGGTTGGAGTGTTTTTCTATTAATTGAATAAATATCTTACTCAAGACAGTCTTTACTTGTAGGTTGAATAGTGGTGTATATCAGATAATTTTTCTACCTCTATTCTTTGTTATTGCTTTGTCTTTAGCTATTGAATTTCATTTTTTATCATATCTAAAATTTGTTTTGGTGAAACTGCTATTCTTTAAGGTTTTAGCAATGTCATTTCTAACCTTGTTGAATATCATTCCATTGGAGGAATTATGTATCAGTCTTGTTTCGATAGATTTTTGGATTCATTTTGTTTGCCCATATAGTCCTATATTTTTTTAATCTAGTTTTCTGGTGAGGTTGTATAAAACATTCAGACTAATTAGATCTGACATCTTGGCTGAATCGAGGCTGTTCATAGAGACATCAAACCCACAGGTGTCGTTTTTTAATCCATTATTCTTAATTGTGGAACCGTGCTGTTTATCTACAGCCTTTGATTATTTTTATGTCTCTGTTGTTGATATTGATATAAATTTTGGAAAATTCCATGGTTTCCTCAGAGATACATTTGGATATGTAGGGGTAAAAGTCCATGATGTCCAATTGTATGAAGACGCATGTATTTTTCTTTTTGATGTTATTAAACAAGGTTATAGTATCATTGGTATTAATCCATTGATTTTGTTGTAGTTTTTGTTTGATGCTATTGTTTGTATTTTCTTATATTTCATCATCAATCATTCCTATCAGTGATTTTGTGGGGTTAATAAGATTTGTTGTAGGTTTGTATATGAAGTCAGGTTTGTG
>OY735221.1:20094948-20599948 GCA_963457665.1 Thysanoteuthis rhombus | reverse complement strand
ATTTCCCATTTTTTGAAAATATCAATTCAAGATATATCAAAGGAATTCCTAGGACTCTTTTAAAAAAGAGATTGAATATACTTTTTACCCCCCAAGATTGACCTGGTTGAAAATGTACATCATTGAATTATCAACGTAAGGCAATTATGCATCCTTGAAAGTAACTTATCCTCAGAAAAAGAAGTGATTTTTCCTGTTTTCAATGGAAAAAAAGTTGAATGAGAAAAAATGTTCTTTTCAAAAAGTTTCAAAAATTGATTACCTCCGGAAAAATTTAAAAAATGTTCTCTCTTCCATTGAAGGTAGTTTTTTTTAAAAAACTTACTTACCCCTTATGTGTGCTTTCAATCTGAAAAAAGTCAAATAAAGAAAACTGTAAAATACAAGTTATCTTTTTATAACTGAATCAATAATAATAATTTTGCTTCATGGATGAAAAATAAAAATTCATCCACAAACAAGCTATCGGAATAGTAAAAAATATTTCATAAAATCAACATCCATGAGTCGGAGATCTCATTTGGGATCCTATTCCAAAGGAATTTATGTGGCATGAAAAACACATAATAGTTTTTCAAATTTTTTGATACAATTTCTCCACAGTCATATCTAGATTAAATGAAGATTTCTCTGCATTTCCCTTTCTTCATAATGTTGTGTATCTGTGTTTTGATTAAATGAACTTATGATTAAATTGAAACTATGTATTTATTTATTCTAGGCCATGACAGTAATGGCAAACCTATGATGCTAAGATAGGTGACATGCAATGGAATTTCAGGAAAAAACTCGTTAGATTTCTTTCTATTATCCTAATTTTGTGAGAATGATTTGAAATTTCTAGTTATATTGAGTATTAGTTTTATAGATATATTTGAAAAATAGGCCCCCATCAAAAACCCTACCTAAAACTAAAATAAATGTAAGTGACTCCCAATAATAGGATTTTTAAAAAAAAATTAAGATTTTCGACACATCGTGCTTAATGATTCGCCATCACTGGATTAAGATTTGATTGAAGTCAGTTATTCAGTAGAAAAAAAAAAATTTGTGCTTTCAATTTATAAGATCTTCTTTGCTTCTGTAAATTTGTCAGTTTCGAGAAAAACTAATTTTTAAAGATCTTCTAACAGTTTGAAACCATAAAAAGTACATATTTCTTTTTTCCCCAGAAGATTACCTTTGGTTTTTCTAGTGGTAAACAACTTTCCAAAATTGAAATTTTTATCAAGAATTCGACTTTTTTATGCAATTAGATTGAAAACAAAAAAACTTGTTGCATATGTTTTCAAACCGGTCAATCACATGGTGCAAAAAGTATATTTCATCCAACAGATATTATTTCTTTTAAATTGGAGTGTTTTTAATCAGGAATGAAGGATGGGTGTTAATTATGACCAGAATTTCGGTGATAAGTCAACTATAAGTGGTAATGCACTCAATTTCATTTCTACAAGGGTTTATCTAAAAATTTGATATTATGATCCAAGAAAATGAATGTGTTTTTATTTGACAAAAGAAATAATTAAAAAACATTTTTTTCCTTGTGGCCTGGCAGCTCATGCTTTGTGGGCCAACACCAGTTCTACTGATCCATATATTGTATTGAAAAAGGTAATTTGAATTTATTTTTTAAAGGACTACTTACTTAGTTTTTGGTAAGCAGAGAGTAAACTCATAATTAAAGAGATAGTCGGGGCAGAAGTGTTGGTTGACACTGTTATTATTGATTGCAGGTTATTGAGACTTTTGGCTTGGGAGGAAAATTTTTGTGAACTAAGAAAACTATGGTGGTAGCAGTGGGTAATCAGTGTGAGGGAGAGTCAGTGGTATTGCCATGTTTTCTATCCAGATCTAGATGTTTTTGGTTGCATGTACATGTCAGAAATGATTTTGATTTTGATGATTTTTAATAATATGAATAATATGTTATTCAATAGCTATAAATTAAATTCAGTAATGTTTTTTTAATGAAATAAGAAACATTTCAATCAAGTGAATGCTGGGGATTAAAGTCACATTTAATTTATAATTAATATACCGTACATTTTGTAGATTTTAGATATACCTGGACAATATTTCTAGATGCTTTTTTCACTCAATTTTAGACGTAAAACTCTTAATAGATTTGGCAACATTAAGAGTCAGTATTGCATGCGTTAGATTTGTGAGTCAGGTGCTCTGGTGTGTGGGTGGGAAAAGCAGCAGAAGTTGATTGGTTTCTGGTTGACATTGTAAGTGAACTCCCTGTCTTAACTCCAGTTTGCATCGGGCCTGACATACAAGATACAACATAGTAGTTTGTGTTGGGCAGTGTTGTATTTGCATGCTACTGGTAACAATCTCTTGGTCAGCCATCTTGGACATTGGACAGGAAATACCGTTTCATTAATAATCTCTGTGTGGTTATTATTCTTATAAGAATATACCTAGAGTTGTTTTTATAATTCTAGAAAAAAATAGACATCAGATTTTTGTAAATTTTTATCAGTGTAATCACTTTTCTATTTGTTTAATCAAAAAAATATGAATTTTGAATTCACTCTAGACACTATTATAACAAAAAATTGGAACTGTAAAATTTTCAATGTGAAAATCTTTTAATTTCAGTTCTTGCTATAAAAAACGAAGGTTTGGAAAAATAGTTTGATACCAAAGAAGTGTATCATCAACAGCAGTCTTAATAATATTGTCTGGAGGATGCTTTTATATTGAAGATAAAAAATTTTCATACTTTATAAAAATCTTGGAGAAAAATCACAAAAAAAAACAACAAAAAACTGTCCACAAATTTCTTCGTTCCAGTGTACCAGCATCAGATAACTAAGAGAGAGACGTTTTACTCATCAGTCAAGCTGGAGTCCCAATCAGTTCTAGTGGATAGCCTGGGAATTCTTTTCCTGAGTATGGTAACTGAAAGTTCTGTTTACCGAAATATACTGGAATGTCACCTCTGTGATGAAAAAGTGAAAGATCCTAAAGCTCTTCCCTGTTTACATAGTTTCTGCCACAAATGTCTCCGACAATACATTCCATCCAATCTAATGGGAGCACAACTCACATTCCCATGCCCCAAATGTCTGCGATCAATCAAGCCAAGAGATACTTCAAAGCCAACTGAGGAATGGGCGGACTTGTTTCCTGATAATTTCTTCCTGGTCAATATTCTAAACAGCACCAAACTTAAATCCATTCTTAATAGTTCTTTGGAGGAAAGCATTCTTATCCCCAAACAGTCTTTGCCTTCTGCAAGGTACAAGCTTTTCTGCCGTTCCCTCTCACTGCGGAAACGTAAGAGCAATAAATCACTGTACTGCCAGAAATCTGTACACAGGGAACAAATCACCAAGACTGTTACTTTTGCTCCATTGCCGAAGTTGGAGAGCAAACATTCTGCAAAACAACTAAATTGTTTTGAATTTGAAACTAGTGATGCAGAAATTTCCTGCACAAAGATTTTGCGAAGCAGCCTCAAAACACAAGCAGATAGAAAAACTTCCTTTCATGAGCATTGCTTTGGGAAAATGACTCAAAACAGCATTACTGATGGTGTCTTAAATGAAGAGAAAGAGCAAGCCAAGCCAAAAGAGATCCATACAGATCTTCTGGAGAACTTCCAATATACAATACCGGGAATGGAAACTGTGGGAGAGCCCAGAAGTGTTATGTACTCTCCTGAGGGTTCCATTTTGGTTGCAGACCCTCAAAATTGGAACATTAAGAAATTTACTCGGGATGGACGTCTTCTTGATCTTCTTAAACTGAATTCGGAACCAGGAGACATGGCTTTGATCTCAAACAATCAAGTAGCTGTGCCACTTCCCAAGAAATATGAAATTCTTTTCATCTCTTTTAATACTTCCATGAAGATTACTGGACGCTTGTCAGTCACAAAACAGTACCATAAGCTGTCACCAGGTCTTGGTTGGACATTAGTAGGTCTTAGCTTGTGTCCATTGAGCCCTCCAACTATTGATGTCTTTTATTATACAGGTGAGATTGTTCACAACATCTTGCCACACATAAAAGGTCAAGAAGCTAATGTAACAACCTCGCTCTATGCTGATATGATCATCTCCAGTTGCCAGGACAGGGTTCTCTCTGGTTATGATGGTGAGGGAGGCATGAAATTCAAACGGCATAATACCGACCAAATGGCTATTGTTGACCCTAAGGGTCTCTGTACTGATATGGATGGATATATCTACCTTGCTGATTGCAAAGTGAACAAAATTCATCGTTTAACTCCTGATGGTGTGTACGACTGTGAGTTCTTGACTGCATTTGACGGAATCAAGAATCCGGCTGCTATCTGTGTGGATTCTACCAAACATGAAATGGTTGTGGCACAATCCAATGGGGAAATAAAAATATTTTCTTTCCGGCGCTGTTTGGCTATTTAAGGGAAGTTTTTTGTTGATTGACCTTTGATTTAAAAAAATTGCAACAAAGAGGATACGTATGAAAGTCAATAACAAAAAACATCATTTTTCTCCATTTTGATTGTCAACATGAAACATTTTCAGCTAATCCATTCATTTTTGTTCTGGATATAGCCAAAGACATCAAACCACTGTGAATATAGTCTTTGTTGAGTGTAAAATAATGGTAAATATTCTTCTTGCTCCTTCATCCAATTTCATTCTTATTGGATTACAAAGTGGATTCTTCATAGTGATTTACTAAGTTTAGTCTGGCACAAGGTCACAAGTATGTAACGATCAATGAGAGTGTCTCTTACTTCAGTAGGCATACTCAACTCAACTACCTTGCTAGTGATTACTTTACCGCAAAACATTCGAAATTCTTGCTTTAAATTAAATCAAACATGTATTAATGAAAGATTGCTGCCTAATTACACATTTAAACGATATAAATATATGAATTCTCAACAAATGTTTAATTATCTAAAACTACATTTCCAGATTAAAATTATAAAATCTACATCTGAAAAGATGGGATAATTTCGCTTGAACAGGGGAAGTCACTAATGCATGTAAGATAACTTGTGACCTCCCTTGAGTAAGACTTCGCTCTTTCTGAGAGTTTTTGCAATAAAAAGATTTATTGTTGTTATTATTTATTAAGACATTGCAGAAATTTATCTGTAGTTATTCCACCGAACATTACTTTCTTTACCAAGTAAAACTGCCGAAGAGTGGTAAATTCGGATTCTATTTCGAATAATTGAACAAAAATAGTATGCATTTTGTCAGGAACAACTCCTAATTTTGTTTACCTTGTGCCACACTAAGCTAAATTTGGTAAATATCTAAACTTTGATTAACAGTTTCAAAAATAGTGTTAGCCTTGATGCTTGACAATTGAAGATGCCACATATCAACAAGAGTACTGATATCATACAGTTCAGTGCATTGACATATCTTCAGATGATTTTCAAATTAGTTGATAATCTAAAAAGTTGTCATTTGAGCTTTCTCTACATTATTTGAATACTAATTGATACCTGTGAAAAAATTGATGATAATATTTGGATATATGTATATATATAATTACTCCATTGACAGAAAAACAAACAGAAAAAGTCACACCATTCATTCTATAAATAGATTTATTCTTTTGGCTTATCTACTATCAAGTATTTGGTTTCCAATTTTATGAAGTAATTCATTTAAAAAAAAATCCTTTGTCCAATTTTCTCACTCTAATACTGCTTTCCTTTTTCTGATTACATTTCAGATATGTTCAAGTTGCTCCAACTCAGATTTGTCATTCATATTTCGATTATCAGATAAAATCAGTTTTTATGAATCTCTACCACCCTCGTTTTTCAGACTGCCTTCTACGATATTTATCACTTATTTTCGACGGTTAATTTTCATATGAGTTTAAGTATAGTTTATCGAAAAAATTATTTTACAATTTAGTATACCAGTAATGGTGAGTGAGGCCCTGAGTATATTATACCTGGAATATTAAGAGTTATTTCCCTTGCATTATTGAATGAATTTGCATAAGATTGTGCATTAAGTATTAGTTATCAAATTATTTTGTATTAGATAATTGTTTTTTATATTTTTTCATGAGAATAATTGAGTGTTTCATCATAGAATTAATTGACCAGCCTCCCAAATAACTTTTAATAACGGGCCTCCTGTGTCGGGTACCTAGATAGGATAACAAAGATTTGATATACGATTTCAAACTGAGTTATTTAATAATTCATTGTATTAATCTATTTTACTACAATAATGCAAAGGAAGTAACTCTTTGTCTTTTCTGCAAATTATGCTTTGGATCCCACTATAAAAAGAAGATACATTATTCTCTAAAAAACATTTCATAGAATATTACAATTAAAATAATTTTATTTCTAAATCATGATAAAGAAAAAAAATGGAGAATTATTATTTTTGGTTTTACAACTATCTCACATATATATATATATATATATATATATATATATATATATATATATATATATATATATGATGTGTATTTATATGATGTGTATATATATGTGTGTGTGTGTGTGTATATATATATATATATATATATGTATGTACGTATGTTTATGGTATGTATATATATTTATATGATACGATGTACATATATATATATATATATGTATATATATATATATATGATTGATATATATGTACATATGTATGATGTATATATATATATGGATTATATATACATATATATATATGTGTATGATTTATATTCATATGATATATATATATATATATATTTATATTTGATATGAACATACATGTAATGTATATGATGGGTATATATAAATGTGATTATGTGTATATATATATATATATATATGTATAGGATACATATAATACATATATATATAAATGATATACATATATATATATATATATATATATATATATATATATATATCATACAAATATGTATATGATATATATATGATATGAATATATTTATGATACATGTACATATATATGATGAGTATACATGTATGATATATGTATATCGATATATATATGACATATATATATATAATTGATATATATAAATATATATATGTGATTATATAATTATGATGTGTATATATATTCAATTATATATATATGCATGATGTGATGTGTGTATATATGTGATCATATATATATGTGATGTGTATATATGTGATATATATATATGCATATATGTATATGTGATGTATATGTGACATATCTATATATATGTGAAGCATATATATATGTGATATATATACATATGTATATGTGATGTATATATATATATATGTATATGTGATGCGTATATATATATGTGATGTATATATATATGTATACATATGTGATGTATATATGTATACATATGTGTGATGTATGTATATGTGTGATGCATATATGTACATACACATGTGTGATATATATATGAGATATATATGATGTATATATATATGTATATATATATATACATATATATACGATGCATATATATATGTGTACATGATGTGTGTGTCTATATATATATATGTATATATGCACACACGTACATGTATGATTTATTGTATACAGTTATATTATGCATGTATGATATATATATGATACATATATAATATTTTTATAAGTATCATATATGTATGATAAATATGATACTTATATATTTTGATATATATGCATATATCATACATCCATATATATATGTACATATACACTTATATATATAATATATATATGATATATATATACATACATATATATTCATGCATACACACACACATATACACACACACTCACACACACATATATATATATATGTATATATAATCCTCAAATAAAACAAAATATTTCAGTACATAGGCAGTAAAAACGAGGGAACAGAAAGAGAAAAAATAATTCTTTCATTTACCACATTCTAATTATACAGACATCAAATCTTCATCTTTAAATGGTAAGTTCAACTGCATAAATAGATTTGATTTTTGTAGTATTTGAAACACACCCGATAATTTCGATACATGATTTTGGGATGGTTCAGTTAACATGGATAAAAGCAGTATTTTTTCATTTTTTATTAAAATGGATGTGGGTGTCTGATGATTCAAAATCGGTCATCAGATTTGGTTA
Organism: Thysanoteuthis rhombus; assembly: GCA_963457665.1. Lineage (NCBI taxonomy): Eukaryota > Metazoa > Mollusca > Cephalopoda > Oegopsida > Thysanoteuthidae > Thysanoteuthis > Thysanoteuthis major. The sequence continues at coordinate 20,591,873 of OY735221.1, read as the reverse complement.
AAGAAATTTCAAAGCACACCTTGATGATTGAAATTAATCCACACTTTATCTACACAAAAGCAACAGGATTTTAATTATTCCAACCAAGACAATCCTATTTGAAATAATCCATCAAGTTTAAGAGAAGAGCACTTTTTGATTTGTTAATAGATAAAAGAATAGTCTAGTAAACTGTAGTGAATCGAATTCTTGTTGATTAACCCATATTTGTGGCCTTATACCAGACCAAGCTATATCTAGTAAATGCTTTTAAGTATCTGCCAAAAGTGATAATTAGAAAGCTTATCTTGCAGATCAATTTGCTAGTGATGGGGTTTCTACTCAGACTGAGCTAAGGTTGATAAATACCTTTTGTTACCTACCATGGAATGATAGGTAGCCAAATCTGGAGTGCACACGGAGATGGCAGATCTGGGAGATGCAATGTTTTGCAAAAAACTCTTCACACAGCTCATTGTATTGCTTTATCATTCTTGTAATAAGAAATAATGTATTATGTATGCACAAATGCATACTTGCATATATTTATCTACATACATGTATGATTACATATATATGTATATATATATATATATATATATATATATATATATGCAAAACATTATGAGATGAGGCCACTTGAATATGTACACATATATACATCCTGCTGTCTATATATGTGTACATCTTCATAATGAAGTCAGAGAACACAATTATATATACTGAACTTCCCACCATCCTTGTTTGCTAGACTAGCCCCTAGATGGCCCCAGAATGAAACATATAATGTGCATCATATGGTGAAAAGTATGGTATATATATGTATATATATACATACACACACACACACACACACACACATATATATATATATATATATATATGTGTGTGTGTGTGTGTGTGTGTGTGTGCGTGTGTGTGTGTGTGACTCTGGCAAGGCTCAAACAGAAAGAGGCCTCAGGAAATAAAGGTTTCTCTTCTGTTTTTGAATTGTTTGATAAAGCAAATTATTATCAGACAACATTTTTCAGACAAAGACAACTAATTAAACAAGAGACCTTGAATGTTATTATGCTTAGATGCAGCACGCTAACCAATACCAACTTATTTCTTTCATTGGAAGAACTATCCAAGATGGAAATAATAATCATTTACTGAATAGATTGAATTTAGAACATTAAGTTACAAATCTACAATGAATAGGAAATCTTTTACTTTTTATTTTTAATAATCAACCTTTATAACTTTTGTTAACATAAGCACTGCTTACCTTGTCTACCCAGACACTGCATCTCTGATTCACCCATGTTTGTTTGTTTGCCCTCACAATATCTCCAGATGTTCTCAATGAATTCCAATGATATTTTGTGGAAGGGTGAGGAACAATTGATTAAATTTTGGGATGGATTCAGGAAACTTTTTTCGGTTTTGTTAACATCTTGAAATAAGAAAATCTTTCAGCTTTTCAGAGGTAAATAATATAGTAATGGCCAAGATACTCAGTCGAAAGATTTTAATCAAGATTCAAATGGATGTCTCTGATGAATAATTATTACAAGCTTTTGTCATGGTATAGTCTGGTATCTCAATTTGATCGTTCAGTTTTTAGTGACAATGGCATTTGCGGAGATATGTACTCTCTAACTGCTTTCTAGCTCTCTATTTTAAAAAAACTAATCTATTCTATAAACCATTTCTTATATGACAATTATGCTAAAATCATTTCTAGAAACACAACCAGATATTACAACACTTATTAATTTGCAAGTATAAATAGATTAATACTCATTTGCTTGTTTTCTTAAAAACAATATTTTGATACTTCAAGTCTTTTAAGTATCTTAAGTAGTTGCAGTGTGGCATAATGTTTACCTGCATGAAAATAGAGTCGGCTAACTGAGTTTCAGTATTGGCTGAGGCTATTCATATTCACTGCACACTAATGCCTTTGGGAAAGGCATGAATCCACTTTATCATCCTATAAGTAAATAGCATTCCATTTAAAAGAAGGTCATTCTGACTGAATCAAGGAGAAGGGTTGGGCATGGGGCTAGCTACTCCACCCTGAAAAAACCCTACTTGCTGCTGAAATCACAAGTGTTTGCAGCCCTATGTTCCATAAGGAGTCTACAGGAATAAACAAAGTATCTGACTGATTACATGATCTTTATATGCAACTGATATGCAACTAAGCTTTCCATTTTTGACTACTTGAAAAACTTGGTTTGTAATTTTTTCCTCAAGACAAGTTTTCACTTGAACAAGTTTAACACTTCATATTTTTTATCCGCATTTTATGCTTATGTTGAACAACAATCTATCATTATTTGTTGAACAACAAAATGTGTGACTTTTCTTCTAATTTGCTTCCTCATTGTAAACCTATAAAAGAATTCAAGAAAAATTGATCAGAAAATATTAAATGCCTGAAAAAATGAAATGATGCTAAAAGTACATCATTGTTTCAATTTCTTTCATAAAAGATTTTATATACTGATATGAAAAGATTAAAAATTCATTTTACCAAAATAAAATATCTGAAAAATTATTTCTGGAAGTCAAATATTCAGATTTGTAAAAGGAAGAAATAATCATTTTTTGGCAAAATTCATCATAGAATTTTGATCCTGATTGTGAAAGGAACTTTGGTTTTGCAATTATTTGTAACCTCTGTGCTAGTTAATAAAAAAACTGCATTCTCAGTGTTCATATTGAGTAATAGTTTTGATTACCTACCTTCTGTATTACACCTATTCCATGTTTTGTTTTTAGATAAATTCTTTCATGCATTTTAATTGATTTATAGATAATAAACAAATAAAGTAAACAGTTGTGTTGTTTCTTCAATAATATTTAAGAATTCTATTTCATTTGAAGCTTGAAGAAGAGAGCTATGAATATGGTGTGTATAGAACCCTAAACATTAGCAATAGCCTATGACTTATTTTGCAAACCAGTGCCCTACAGCAGGTGGCCATTTATTCATGAAAATTAACCCTGTCTGGCAGTGAGCTGTAATAGGAGGCACTTGGGGAGAACAGGACCCACTATATTAACAATAGTCTATGAGTTAACTTGCCAACCAATACACTACAACAGGTGGCTATATTTATTGAGCCTTACAAAACTCAGCTATTAAGGTGTTTATTGGAATGTCCCAGTAGACTTTTAAGAAATCTATAGGGCATATATAGAAACCTTGGGATGTATATGTCCCAGCAGTCTCAAAAGAGTTTAACTTTGCTCAGTCTTAAAAAGAGCTACAACTCCCAGATCTTACTTACTGAATTCGTTAGACCAACAAGTTTGCTCTAACTTGCAACAGTTAAAGAATGGCTTGGTAAGAGATCCAAGAGGAAAACTTTAGAGGCCTTGTAGTGTCCATGTATACGACCAGCGCAAGGGTTTCATGTTTCTAGAGACTCGAAATTTGCTCAAGGGTTTTATGCGTACTTGCTAAGATGTGATATTTGCTTCCTTGGTTGTATTCTATCAATTATTTCTTTCAGTTTGGAGTATACCCCTAGGACCTTCTCACCTCAGTTCACAGGCCAATCCTGAAGACAGGTACATACAGCAAATGCATTGACAGCAGCTCACTACGAGGCAAATGAAGAGAAGCATCCAAATGATTTATCCTTAAAAGGATATTGACGGATATCAACAGCATCCAGCAACCTAAAATGATTATTTGTTTGGATTTTGACTTTCAGAATTTAAATGAGAAATCAGCATCACTAAAATCAATGGTTCTGTTACGTTAACCATGACACCAAGAGGTGCTGTGGGAATGTGTGGGAACAGCAATCCATCACCATCTATTTATGTCTAAAATTCTTTATTTAAACAATTCAATGATAATAAAATTTTGTTAGTATATGTCTGAATACTCATCCCATATGGCCTCCAAAACATCTAAAAAATTGGTTAAATTTCAAAGATTTTCCCAGAATTTGTATGTGTGTGTGTATGTGTGCATGCATGTGTGGAGAGGGGGCAGTCCTGCATATCTACACTCTTTTACACTTCTGTTGATATCCTTCATATAAAGCGGAGTGATTTTTTTTCAACTAACTTGCTCTCTATAGAAGGTCACTAACTAAGCAGTGATTGGGTATGATATTGCTCAACTTCAAGGATAAAAAGAAAACAACATTACTGATATACTGGTATTACCTGCTTTTTGAAAATCAACTTTATACAAAAAAAAAGGTGAAAATAGCATTTAGCATTTGTTTGTCAATGAGCTTGTTATAGAGAACATACACCTTCTTCCATTTTCTTTTACACCCCAAGGTTTTATTGGAATGCTCTATGTTTGGATTGATGGGGTGGTAACCAGTATTTATAACTAATTATATCACCTTCAGAATAACAGATACAGATCTTCTTTCATAGTTATTTTATTCATGTACAATGTTATCTTATGTATAATGAACTTTTACTGGTAAAAAGCATGAAAATATTTTATTTTTGTCAATAATGCAATCTCCTCCTTCAATAGGTAAAGGCATGAATGTATTTTATTTTCATGTATAATACAGTCTCTATTTCATTATGTATAAGGTTACCATTTGCAAAAATGGAAAAAGGTGGACAATATATTCTGAAATCAATTGAAATAGAGGACATTTCAAAATAAAACAAAATTTTAAAAATAAGCTTTATCACAAGAGAAATAACCTTCCTGCATAGTACTGGTATCATCCTCTTTAGAGAAGTCTATTCTGCTCATTGGTCCAATGAACATTTATCATCAAAAATCCTTACAACTTTTGCATTATGAGCAGAAATATAAAAATAAAATTCACATATTTCAAGTAATTCTGAAAAGCAATCAATATTGGGTGAAGCAGTATAAAGCAAAAAAGGAAGATATTTTAAAGTGAAAGGAGGACATTTAGTGGAATCAAATATCAAAGATCCATAGCAGATATCTTGGGAATTAAGTTTGAAAGCATTTTCTAAGTCCATGGTGACCCTCTCAAAAAATCAGGATGCCTTTTCATAATGGCTGCCATTTGGATAATCCTTGGTCCTACAGTGGAAAAATATGATACCTGAACACAGCATACAAAGTCTCAAAAAAGTCATGCAAAGGCTCCCAAAAGTACAACTTCGTAAAATATTAACACAAATATCAACACAAAAATGAATTCAGAAGCCATCTTCTAATTTCATTTTTGTGTTAATATTTGATTAATACCTTGTATAGTTATACTTTTTGAGACCTTTGTATACCGTGTTGAAGTGCCACATCCATGAAACCTAGGATTACTGAAAATTTCACTCAATGTCATCCATTTCACTAATATTCCTATGCATAGAAACATATTATTTGCTTCAAACATGGTAGAAAATTATAGATTAACAACCACTAGAATGAAATGTAATAGATTTTGCCCTATCCTATTGTTAGAACTAAATCAAATGACTGTAATTCAGGAATAAAATACAATGCAGCTTATGATTTTACCATTACAGAAAAATAGAGTATTAGTTTGCTGTACTTGAAACATCCTTTTTGACATCATCTCACTATACTTCACCAATTGTCTGTCCATCTGTCGGTCATCGCATAACTTTAGCATGGCTAGAGCTATGACCACCGAATTTGATGTGACATGATCTTATTTATAAATTTTCATGCTTGAAGTGGCTGTGTACCATTGATTCGTTGATATGATCTATTTGTTGCTTTGAAAATACATACTATAAAAGCACGTGAAAAATATAATCATTTAAAACTAGGACATTTAACAAAACTGAGACATTACACAACATATGAGAAAAACTATTTTAGAAACCAGTGTATTTTCTGAACTTAGATATTTTTGGCTTCTTAAGGGATAAAGATGAGTGTTTTTGCAAGAAAGTAGTGGTTACTTTAATGACACTATGAAGTAAATTTGCAAAAATATTATACTCATGTATGTAATGAGAACACACCATTCTGGCTTTTCATTCTGATACAAAATAATGAAATAAAAAATAGACATGTAGCGTATTATATAAGTAGATTAGAAACTGGTTCATATTAAATGTCAGGAATTCAATTAGCTCAACAGCAACACTATTAGCAGAAGTCCTCCATTGCTGAGTTTGGGTAGAAGACAGTTGCCTAACTGGATATCTATTACTAACTGTAAAGCACTGCAAAGAGTTTTATACGGAAAAGGTGAGAAGAGACATTGTTGCCAAACCGGATATCATAGCTGCATCAAGTGATGGTGTGGTGGGTATACACAGTTTACACTTTGTTTCATTATTCATACTTCTTGACCTTTGAACCAGAAAGAGGAGTGAACTACTTATTTTGTGTCCAGATATAAATAACAAATTACTAAATAGATTAATTATAGAGATATAAAGGCAATCAACTGGTTTTTAAGTGATTCTAATAAAAGCAAAGCAGACTGAGAAAAAAAATCGGTCTTTTCAATTAAATACCTTTTAGTCAGCAGAGAACATTGACAGCATGAAAAATGACTGTGATTTAAGAAGAAAACACAATGTAACTTACAATTTTAGCAATACAGAAAAAAATATTAGTATAAGATTGTTACACATGAAGTGTAATATTTTTTACATCATCTCATTATAATTCACCATATGTTTGTCCATTCATCTGTCATAGCATAACTAAAGGTTGGCTAGATCTATGGTCTCCATATGGCACCCCAGAGCATATTCTTAGCATTTTAGCAATTGAAAATTTAAAAACTGTTCTACTTTTTAGTGAGCCATTTGATTTACAATGCAAGTTTAATTCAAAACTGGACCCTTACTTTGTGTCTGTCAGTTTAGTTAAATAGAATCTTAATTTTTTTGTTCATCTGCATAGAGAAGTTACTTAGATGAAAATCCTGCCTGTGGGGCAGGTTTTCTATTTGTAGATGATTATAATACAAGTGAAGGAAATACTAATGTAATGTAACAAAATTTTTTTGCAGATTCAACATAAATTGAGGTATAATTCATTATTTTAGAGGTTTTGTGCACTTAGCACTAATTTTGTCCATCAAAAAAGCTGTTTTTTTCTTGAGTTGGAAAAAATGTGTCCTACATGAATAAAATACTTTATGACAGTGACAGACCTCTTATCCTACCATCTTTAAGTTTAGAGAATTTAAACATGAAGTCTTGCATTCTCTACATTCACCTGACATTTCTCGTACAGATTACCTTTTCAAGCATGTTGAACTTCATCTGTAATAAAATGTTGAATCATTGGGAAGTTGTAATTTGTGCTTCCACTGAACTTGTGACCAGTAAACCTAAAGAATTTCATAGAGATGGCTTATTATCTTCATAGAATCATTTGAAAAAAGTTATTGCTTCCAAGAGTCATATTTTGATTCACATTTCGCTGTTTTTTGTTTACGTCATCCTTCATCTTATAAGAACTAATAGTGTTTAAAGATTCACACATTAATTATCTTTAAAATTAATATATTAATTTTTTTTTGTAAATAAAATTTTCCGCCCTGTATTGTTCTAATTGATTTGTAAATTGTGCCTGGTTCTTCGGTCGACCTCCGTTGGCCCCGTTTGGCAATTATCTAATCTGTGCAAAGAGAGGATCAAACCTTATTGTCAGAAAAAGCGCAAATTCTGCCTGACAACAATGAAATAAATTAATGTATATAATCAGTAGTTGCTGAGTTGGAAGGGAATGGGTCATGTGACAATCTCTCATCTTTTGGCCAATTGGGACCCACTGGAATATCAATTTTGCTTGAGCCTACTTGGGGACAAAGAAGGCTTGTAAATGCTGATCTCCGTCTGAATTTAGTCTGTTGCCGATCAAATTATGTTGCCAGCTGGACCTTCTGTCCCCAAAGTGATAGCCATCATTTTGATTCACTCTTTAAACTTTTACATTTCGCACACAAACTTACAAAGACTCTGCACAATTCAATTACCATTGGACCTTTTTTACCTTTAAAACACAACTTGAAGGAAAATTCAACTTCAGCGATTTCTTTTATGAAGTAAAATTTTATCCTTCAAATTTAAAAAAAAACATTACCTGACGAAATCATTCCCGACATTAATAGTGAGATTTTATGCAACTCTACCCCGAGAATCAACATGTTGCTGAATTATATTAAATTGATATTCTTTGTGAGTACCATATATATTTTACTGAAAGCATAGTGATAATATGTTTTGTTTTATTTCTGATAACTTGCTCAAATAATCTTGTGCTCAAGAAATAATAAAACAGAAGAATACCTTTGTTTTGAATTAAAATGTTTTGGGACATACAAGGTCTCATATGTACCGACCAAATAATCATAACATTTGCTCTTTAGAGTTGCGATATATCCACTTGAATAAAATCAAACAGGTGAACTGCAGAAGTGGCTATTCAACAATAGACCACCTACATACAATAAACCTACTAATCAAAAAATGATTAGAACACAGCAAAGCACTATTTTTGGCCTTTGTAGATTATGAGGAAGCATTTGACTTGGTAGAACATATGGCAGTCTTCCAACTCAATGTAAGAACAAGTTGCTAGTGAAAATGATACAGAAGTCATTCTGACCATATATATACAAAAATGGCATTGTAATAGACAACATAAAGATTAAAACAAAATAAAGATAGTAAGAGAAGACAAGGGGATGCAATATCACCTGAACTATTTATAGCAAGCCTTGAAAGAAGCAGTGAGACATGGATTCGCATAATCAGTCATCATGGAAAGAGAGGACTTATAATGGCTGAGGATGATATATACACATAAGATGAATTAATTGATTCGCTACACAGGTACGCTTGTGTTTCTGCCACTTCAAATATTCTGGTGAAATGCTCTATTTCAACTAAATGTCTTTGTATTGAGGACATTTGTGAAATAAACCAACCCCTGATGGAATAATAGATTTTCACTTTGGTTTAATGTATACATATATATGATGAAGTAAAGGATTCGCTACACATGTACGTTTATGCTTCTGCCCTGTTTAGGCTTCTTCAGGCAAATGATTTGGTTTATTTTAAGTTCCTATTTAGGACATTTTGAGGTGTTTGTCTATCTTTCTAGGTTGTCAGATCTTTCTTTTATTCTATTGATGTATCTTTTCTTTTTGCTTTTCGTTTGTTTAGAGATTGGTCATTACTTAGTTTAATCATTCTAGCTTTGATATGTTTTCGTAAATATAAGGTAATTATGAAAAAGTGATTGGGTTATTCTTAAAGTGGTTGGAGGTATATAATAATAATGTTAATAGTAATACTGATACTACTACTGTTAATAACAATGAGGGGAATAAGATAGCTATGGTGGCTAATTTATGTGTACCTATTATGTTTTTAATAGAATTTTGGGGCAGTGACAGCACTTTAACGCTATTTCATTTTTTCTATTCAATAATTCCGTTTTTTGTTTTTTGTTCTATTGGCAAAAGTAAGGATTTAAAATTTCTCATTTAGGCATGGGTAACATAGGGTTTCAATGTTTTGGCATATGAATGTCGGTTTTAATATTTTCCATTTTCCTATGGGTTTGAGGTTGCAGCCAGTTAGTCTCTAATGATTTATTGACAGTGACATACAGTTTTTGTATTTTTTGTTTGTAAATGATGATATATGGTTGGCTAATCTTAGTTTGAAGGATGTTTTAGATATTCCTATACAATATCTCACTTCTAATTGTTTTTCTTGGGTTGATATTTTAGCTTGGTATACAATATTTCATTGCAAAACAAAGGTCTCAAATTGAATATTGTATACCTATCAAAATTATCAACAAGAGAAACCCTTACACATATACATATGAATATATATACATATATACACACAAGTATACATATATACACACATATATATATAAAAATATATGTATATACACAAACACACATATATATATGTACACACATATACATATGTATGTGTATATATGTTTGTATTGTGGATGTTAAGTGATCTGACATAATCTTGATGAAAATGAGAATTGGAAGGCGAAGAGAAAAACTTTTGAGAAAGCAGGTGTTACATCTCAAAATTTTGTATTATTCTGTGGACATGTTTTGATGCATTTCAGCAGATGTCTGCCATCTTTTTAAGAGTTTTACAGAAAATGTTTTGCTGCTTACATGTTTGCAGTCAAGGGAAGAAAGATAAATATTTCTGGGTTGTTCGATTGTTTAGTAGGAGCAGGTGGGGAGGTGTTCGCATCTATATAGTTGAGAGTCAAGTTTGGTATGAAATGAGAAGGGTCTTTGAGAGGCAGGGTCAGAGGTGTTTATGTCCTGTTTTCTAACACCCACGCAGACAGGAAACAAACATCACAAGTACAATTTTAGGAGGAATAAACAAGTTGACATATAACAACTTGCAGTCAAATATTATTTTCATTAGTAGCGAAAGCAAGAGAATATATATATGCAGCATGTGCATATAACACACACACACACATACGTAGTATGTAAAACATGAATGAATCAATGAATGAATGGCTTTGCTTTGTGATCGAAGATTGTTCGGGATGATATTCATAATAGAAAGACCTTAGACAGTGGGTTCTGTGTGCAGAATATCCCTCTAGACTGTATGGATTTTTTAGGCAAGGCAAACTTTCCCTGGGCTAACCTCACCCTTTAAACCATGAGTTAGCTTCCAATGGTTCACTGAAGTGGCATGGATAGGAGCTTGATTCCAAGGTCGTAGGTTTGACAAGAGTATTCTTCATATTTTATTTCATCATTTTTATTTCATTATATATGTTCACACATTTACATATATGATTGAGCTTAACAGCCACTGGTAATGCAGAAGTCCAAATAACTGTTTCAACTCCAAATTCATATCTTGTTTATTCATGGTCTATATCTGCTCTATTTGTTTCTTTCAACATGACAATCATGTTAAGAAATAGATGAGCTGACAGAATGACGATTGATTGTATTATATTATATTGAAACTCTTATTTGAAATGACCAGCCATTCTTACCCGGAGGATGTGTCACTTGGCTTAGAATGTGTGTATTAGTATGTGTCTATTGTATGTGTGTATTAATATATCTGTATTGTAGGTGTGTATTAGTATGTGTGCATTACTATGTGCATGTTTGTATTAGTATGTGTGTTTTAGCGTGTGTGTATAGTATGTGTGTATAAGGATGTGTATATTAGGATGTATGTGAGTATCCGTATCTGCATATTGCAGTCAAGTGATATATGGACTGTTAACTGAATGAATCATTATGAATAAAGGTCCGTTGAAGCAGACAAATACAAATACATTCTTGTCAATATTGACTGTGCAAAAATGACAGCATTAGACCCTTGAGCGCTTTTAATCCTCAACACAGTCTCAAAGTAAACACTTTAATTCATAATTTGGCCAATCAACAAAAACTGACAGTGGGTAAAAAAGAGTGTTCAAAAACTTGACCCTAAATTACTCACCAATCTTGATATAAAGATTTTTGGATTAGATTAGACATTTTTCCTCAATGACAAGCCAATATGAAATGCCTCCCCCCAATATACTTGTATTTATTGTGCAAAAGGGGAAAATCATGCTTTAATGCTTCAGATAATTTTCACAACTGTTATTTGAATGGAACTGGTGATCAGTCCCTGGCTATGTCATACCAAAGACTTTAAAAATGGTACTCAATGCCCCTTTGCTAAAGAGTAGGATTGAGAGTGAGTGATGGTCGGACTAAGTATAGGAGTTGTGTCCATCGCTATCTAAAAGAGTAGAAACGAAAAGAAAGAGGCACTTTCAGGTTGCCTCTGATCATGGCTGACTAACCTGCCATATATATATATATATATATATATGAGAGAGTGAAATGACAGAGGGCTTGCTGAAACAAATGATTCTTTATTTCAGTGCTCTACCCAGGCTTTGTCAAGAATTGAGGTGTTACAAGAAACTGGTGTTTTTTTTAATAAGTGGTCTATATGATAGGTAGGTTAGTAGTTGAATAAGTGGATGGTTGAGTATATTGTAGGCTGTGTGGTGAGAGTTAAAAGATGTGTGTCAGATCTGGTCTCTGAATAATGGTGTAAGTTTTGGAAATGACATCAACTTTTACTCATGCCACAACATTAGAATCAAAGCAGACAACATTATAGGGTAATATCCAAGAGCTCTAAAGATATACAGCTCCAATATTTAAAAAAACAAATAAAACTATATTGAACACATGTTTAAGAGCCTCACTGTTTTATACACAAAGGTAAAAGATAAGCATAAAAGATACAGTAAACCTGTGAAAATAACAAAAACAGCATCACAACACCACCTAATTGATACATCTTGCACTACCTACTAATTCACAATCCATGATAATAACCAACAACATTAGAGACCCAGACACACACAGCACCATCAGCATATCTAAGGTAAACAAAGATCTCATCAAAAAAGAAAAAAAATGTTAAGACAGAAAGGAAGAATGCAAGAATGATAGAGGGAGAAAAAAGTACAAAAGAGCAAAAATAATGCAATCATCGAGTTGGTCAAAACATTTGAAATGTTGTAAAATAAATGAGCAACATAGACACGGGAAATAGTCTGACTAGACCACATACAGTGATTGAAACACATTATCTAACAAAATTCAGACACGAAACATCGTTGCCACTTGTGAATTACCTTTGAGATGATAATCTCTCAGTCTGGATCTTGTTTTTGACTTTGATTTTCATTTGAGAAAAGTTGGTTCACATTTATAAGTACTACCAAACATAGTGGCATATCTTCTTACTTTTTCTTGCAATTTATTGACCACTTATGAAATAAACACCAGTTTCTTGTAACACCTCAGTTCTTGTCAAAGCTGGTATGGGTGAAACGTCAAAATAAAGAATATTTTGTTTTGCCAAGATTTCCGATACTGTCATTTCACTCTCATACTGTCAGAATAAACATAATCTAAGCCTAGTGGACACAAGGCTCTCTGTGTGTGTGTGTATGAAGGGGGACAGGTGCTCCATGTGTGCTGAAGTAGTCCATGAAAGTTAGGGTTCGTGAGAAACTACTTATTTTATTTCTGATTTTTGCATTGTTTGCTCTAGCAGTCAAAGAGTATGCAGTGCCGGATTAACTACATAGCAAGGGTAGCATGTGCTAAAAGCCCTGCAATTTCAAGGGCCCCGTACTACCTGCTTGGAAGCCATCAATTCTGACTCAGATTATGCACTTGCTCAATTACTATAGTACTCTATTGCCTTTAACTGTTATGGGTGTTTAAGATTAGCAATTTTTGCCAATTATCACCTTCAATCGGAGTCATTAATAGAAGTTTGGTATCAATGTGATAAATCATATATATGAAAGTATTTGAAACTGAAGTTGTGACAGATAAGATATACTTATTTTAATTATCATTAGATAACCCTTGCTGTCTTGTTTCTTTCTACTCATTTTTGTCAAATTTCAACTATTATGCAATGCAATGAAGAGAATCTGAGAATATGAAAAAGCAGAGATTTGTGTTTTCACTTGAACGTATCTGTGTTTGTTTATGTGTTTGTGTGTGTGTGTGTGTTTGTGTTCGTGTTTGCAGTGCCTAATTTAGACTTTGTTAGGCATTAAGCTATGTAAAGCTTGGAGACCCCTTGCTAAAATATTACTCCAGAAAGTCTCACAAAACTTCAAAACATATACCATTAAAACTTTCTGAAGCCCCTGCAGATTGAGAGTCCCAAAGCTGTTACTTATTTAACCTATTTGATCCCATAATTAGGGCAGCACTAATTTCCTTGTTCATGTATCAAGTCTAGAACACATAAAGATTTACAATAAAATGCATACCTGTGATTGGTCATTTCACTGACCAATCATTGTTCTGCAGCTTTCACGAATGGTCACTTGCTTCTCATTACAATTACTTCAACGAATGGGTTTCTATTCAGACACCCACCTCCAAACTTCAACACCTGATTGTCAATCCACCCACAATTTCTGAAGTGAGCAACAAATCCTCTATAATTTCATAGGAATTTTGATTCTTTCTATCTTTAAGTTAGGACTTCACTTCAATAAGTTATTTTCAGTTGTTTCACTATTCTCAGTGTTTTGACTCATACTGCAATCAGGCTCAGGACCGGCTTTCAGTCAATTGAACCAATTGCTCCCAATGGGGTCTTGTGCCTAAGGGGGTCCCCTCATGCTGGAGTAATATCCTCTTGTTGAGTCAAATATACACAACAACACATTGCAACATACACTGGACACCACATTGCAGGTTATACAGAGAACATTAATGATCTTAATTTTCTTCCAAGATTTTAATAAGTCAGTAGTGTTTGTTTATAATGTCCTGAATATTTTGAATTCTTTTTATTGTAGTTGGATGAAAGACCATGTCAATTATAGAAGAGCATGAAAATTCCTATGAATACAGATCTTGGATGTGAACCTGAGGTCCCTTCCGTATAAAATGTTTCCAATTGGGCTCCTCAAAGCTCCAAATTTCAGCCCAAATTAATCTCTTCCAACATTGCCCGGACAAACAGATTTTTTTCTTACTAGTTTGACTTGACCCTATTTTGTCACTAATTGGCAAAAATTATTTTGTGGATTTGTTCCTTTTATCTAATAAAATCATCAAAAATGGCCATTTTGATCATTTATCAGTTTGCCGAAACAGATATGGTAAAAAGTGAAAAGAGAAAGGAATCTTTTTTGAAAGTCAAATATAATTTTTTTCACTACCATGGCATATTAGAAACACCCATTCTCCACCAAAAAATGTCTAAAAAGGTAAATGTAGCCATTGTTGTATTGCCCCACATTGACCAACACTTGAAGAGGAGTTAAAAAAAACTGGGCTATAAATCAGGGAAATGTTTTCTTCTCAATATTCCTTGCACATTTTATTTTTAATGATGTATATTTTGAATATCATATACCAATTAGAGATTTTTCTTATCTATGATATCATGGGTGAAATTTATCTAACAAATACATGGAAATTGATTTGCTGTAAGGATCACAGTCTGAAACAGCAAATACTGAAAAAATACATGAGTTCTTCAATAAGTCTGCTGCGTAATAAAAAAAAAATCATTTATTTCACAGAATAAAGTTTTTTGCTCTTACCGTTAGTATCTTGTTATGACTCAGACCAAGTGAGAAAGACATAACCTCTTTCTAGCTGGATAGTCAGCTGAGATTTACATGCAGTCCGATCGTACCTGGTATATTTTGGATAACATACAATCTTCCTATAATAGATTATAACAAATGACTTCCCACACTCCCACACTGACAAATGACCTCCCACTATTTTGGTTTGATTTTACAGTTGCTACAAGCAGAATTAGAGTTAATCAAGCCAGCAGAAATCAAAGCAAAGCACAGATAATAACAGTAACCACCAAGATTTATATCAAGTCACAATACTAAATAAAAGTAGGACAGAATCGATATGTAATATTGAAAATTATCAATGTTTCAGCACTCACACACACACACACACACACACACACACACACACACAATAAAAATAACAAACCCCACTTCACCTGAGAATGGCCATTCTGGCCCTTCACTGTCTGATGGTCTGAGTAGTAGCAATGAGAAGCAATTCAAATTAAGATGAAAGAAATACTAAAAATTAGTAATGTTTGGAAATGCTTCGTCTAATAAGTGTTTAAATGTATTTTATTGTTTATAATCCGCAGCACTGAAGATGAAAACATGCATATTGGGCTCTTCTTTTTATTAGGGACATTTCCTAGCAGTTATTGATCATGCCTGACGAAATGATTTTGTTTTGCAAAACAGTCTTTATTGACTACTGTTTTTGTCTAATTCATTCAATTTTTACAGTTGGTGTGAAAATTTCAGTTTTTTGATAAGCAATCAGCAGATAAACATTGAAATAAGTATAAACGTTTTTGATTCAATAGGGTGCCCATGCTATCCATAATGTTTTATTTTGTTTGTTTTCAAATTCTGCCCCCCATGTTGGCTGTTGACTGCTCCTCCCTTCACCTTTCCCCTAATGTATACTATCTGTTAGTTGCACATTCTTTCCTTAATGTATATTTAATCAGTTTAATTGAAACTGACTGACCAAGCTAATAACACATACGGTTGATTATATTATTGAATCTTTTGAGAATTGTATTTGAAATTTAGCAAAAACTTGAACCAAGTCAGAATGGTTTGATTGAGAACTGTGTGTAGGTTGAAAATTTTTATTATTGTCATGAATTTTTGTTGAGAGGTCTGTGGGTGTTTTTTTTCTACCTGAGCGTAAATCAGGTAATACTGCTTGTACTAAACAGACAGTTATTTCCACAATCTCGACGAATAATTCCAGTTTTGATATTGAAAACAAGGCGACACGACTGGATATGTTACACTGCAGAGTCAATTTTTTAGTCGCAAGAAAGAGTGACCTGAATACCTATATGGTGACGCAAACAAACTAGAAAGGGATGGGGGACTTGCCTAACAGATGGCCACCCACACATTGTGCTGTAGCTAAAGATAACTAAAGTTTTGGAATAAAAAAACGGGGCTTACTCTCTGAAGAGCCTCCAACTTTTAGTGAGATTTGATGAA
Organism: Thysanoteuthis rhombus; assembly: GCA_963457665.1. Classification (NCBI taxonomy): domain Eukaryota; kingdom Metazoa; phylum Mollusca; class Cephalopoda; order Oegopsida; family Thysanoteuthidae; genus Thysanoteuthis; species Thysanoteuthis major. Next base: position 20,575,345 of record OY735221.1, on the reverse strand, counting down.
AAAGGAAATCCATGACAGACATGCAATTACTTAATTGGTAAGAACCAATTCCAAAGACTGAATAAATATTTATGCAGTTAATGTATGTACAATTATATGATTATTGTATAATGTTAGTAAAAATGCAGTTGGTGAACAATAATTTACGGAGCTTTTTGGTTCCCCCTCAATTTCGGGTCCTGTGGGGGGACACTTTCAAATAGCCCTCATCCCCAAAGCCTTTGCATCAACTAGAACGGTTAAGTGGGAAAAAGAGAGTGGGGAAGGTGTAAAAACCTTAAGAGGGTAGTACTAGCCATGCCATAAGTTTTTTTTCTGTTCAATATATATATATGTATATATATATATATATATATATATATATATAATAAAAAGAATATATATGTAAAATAAAAAAATATTCGCATAATATATTTATGTAAACAAGAGGTAATGAGACAGACCCAGAAGTAAAGGTATATGGACACTTTATTTGTGAATCAATCCACAGATGAATTAATTGATATGCTATACATATTTCAGGAGGGATTCCAATCCTCAGAAGCATTTCAGTGATTAAGAAGTTTCAACAGAAAATAAATTTTGCATCAAATATTTTGCTTAGTGAGCTGAAATGGAAATGAAGAAAGAGGATTCCTTAAGGGTCAAAATGGTAAGTCCGGACTGTATGCATTCTGTGGAGAAATCTGTGTTGATATTCTGCAATATCCTGTTGAAAGTAGCAGTAGCAGTTATGGGTATTTTATTGGTTGTGCTGCTCAGAAGGAGGTTGTCATGGATACTGGGGAGGTGGATAGAAGTTTAGTATTACACTGTGTGAGTGCTTGGTAAGTTGGAAATGAGGCTCTCTCTGGAATCAGTCCAGATGGTGGGGTTAGGTACTTGTTATCTATGATCGAATATCTTTAGGGAAATGAATGCTCTATATCTTTAATCGTTATTTTTGGTTTTCTGAATAGTCTGATGGCTTCGAATTGAACAAATGAAATACATAGGTTTGTAAAGGTAGGGGACTGTGTGACTTTGTGAAGTTCCGAAAGTTGGATATACATGAAAGGGAATAGGGTGTGGACGTGGGGTTATTGTGGGGAATGAAAGTGTATGAAAATTAAGGGCTGTGTTTAGGCTTAGGTAGAACTATAGTAAGAATTGTGAGTTTGTGAGTATAGAGTAATTATGAATGAGAGGATTTTGGTGTTAGAGATCGGTATGGTTATGGTTGTTGAGTTTAGTATTGAGTCCATTCAGGAAAAAAGTTTCAAATTTGTTAATACACATATCTTTATGTCATTCTAGAATTTTTGTTGTATTTCAAGGTCTATTTTTTTCAATTTTTTCATGCATCTGTGCCGAAATTGTGACCAGGGATGCAGAAGTGTGGTTTTATTAGGAATAAGTTTGGATGATTGGGTGATTTAATTCTGTGCCTATAGTTATCAGATCTGATGTTAAATTGCCACTCTGGCTTCCTATGTATAGCAATTTGCATCTATTTTATTCTAAGAGGTAGATAATATTTTTACTTTGACAGATGAAATTATAGTATATGTAGATAGTCTTGTTAGTGGTAGAGCTAATAGAGTTGTTGGTGCACTCAAAGTGGTTTCAGCATAGACTATTTCTTTTGTTGCAGGGTCGGCAGAATTTACAGTTTTAGGGTAGCTGTTGTGTGAGACTTTTTTTATTAACTGAAGTGTTAATCATCATATCATTGACGTTTTGGGGTCTGCAGTGGGCAATCACACTTAGTTCTGAGAATATTTCTTAGAGTTCTGTTTTGAGAGTAAGTATATTTCATCTCCTATATAATTATATGTGACTAAAGTGGGGGAGTGTTGTGGAAGGTGGTTTGAGAGGTAAGCAGTCAGGTTCATTTTTGTTATAAAGGTTTCTTCTCTGGGTATTGTAGTGGCCTTTTTATTTGGTTATTTGTATCTTCTATTGTATATCCTTGTTTAGTGAAATGTTGTACTAGGTTATAGTTGTGTCTGTTGATTTCACTATCTGTAGAGCAAATTTTCCTAATTGTAAGGGCTTGTAAAAACGGTAGTTTTTTTCTGGTGTTTGGGGTGGGCCGATATAGGGTGAAGGTATCTCTGAATGTTTGTAGGTTTAGTATAGAGGGTAGTCTGGAGGTTTCCATTAATATCTATGTACATGCAAGCAATAGAGTCAGTAGATTTCTTGTTGTCAAATTGAATAGAGTCATGTGTAGAGATTATGCATGTGAAGAATTTCTCTAGTTCAGCTGTATATATACGAAAAGAATATACAGATATCTGACATAGACAATGCAGTCTTTGTCTATCTCTGGGGTATGTGTAGGGCTGTTTGAATTTGCCCCTGGATATGTTATAGTAGAAGGGGGCCGCAACTGTGCAGGTGGCATAGCCTTTCATCTGGAAGACGTATCTATTATTAAAGTTGAAACTGTTCAGTGTTAGAATATGTTGCATGAGGGGGTTAATAGTTTCTGTTTTGGATTCAATTGTTCTATTGTTAAGGGATTCTATGAGGGATAGAATGCTTTATTCTTGTTTAATATTAGGATATAGGGAATTGGCATCAAAAGTGACGAGAAGTGCTGTTTCAGGAATTATTTTGATGTGTTTAACTTTGTTCAAGAGGTCAGTGATGTCTCATATATAGGATTTAACTTGCATCACTAGAGGTTGGATATTGTGGTCTACTTATATCAATAGTTTGGTTATGTGGCAGTTTGACGGGGGAATGACTTGTCTACCTGGGTCATTTGGTTTGTGGATTTTTGGAAGTAGGTTGGGCCTAACAGGTTTCGTAGAAGTGGGTTTGAGTGTGTTATTTTATTCAAAATGTTATTGCTGAACATAATGATATATATTTTATATATATATATTATACATATAATATATATATATACATATATATAGAATATGTATATAGATATAGATATAGAATTATAGAATATATATATATATATAAGATATATATATGTATATATATATATACATAGAATACATATAACATATTTATATATACATAAAATATATATAGATTATATATGTATAAAATATATGAAAGATATATATGAAAGATATGTGATGTATATATAAAATATATTTATAAATAGAATATACATTTAAAATATAAAATATATATGTATAAAAATATATATACATATATATATAGACTATACATCATCATCATCATCAGTCTTTTAGCGTCCGTCATTGGACATAGACCTTCCCCAGGATTTGCCACACTTCCCTATCATGGGCGTCACAGAGCCAGTACTTCCTGAACTTGTCTAGCTCGTCTCTCCATCTAACATTTTGCCGCATATAGTCGCGGGGGATCCATGTTGTGAGTTGCGATGTCCATCGATTGTCTGCCATTCTTGCAACATGGCCAGCCCACCGCCATTTAAGATTTTTAATGGATTCTATGGTGTCCCTAACCATGCAACATGCACATGAAAGAAAAATGCTGGGCCTCACATGGAGAGACCACAAGACAGCACAGTACATCCGAGAAAAGAAAAGAGTTAGGGACATCATAGACTATACATGAAATATGTGAAAAATATATAGAATATATATAGATAAAATATATATGAAATATAGACATCTGTGATATATATATACATATATAAAACATAAATATACATGGAATCTATTCATAAAATATGTATGATATATATGTATGTAAATATATAGAATATACATACATATAAATAATGTATATGTATATGATACATATTGATAAAATATATATGAAATGCATATGTATGAAATATATATATGAATTTAAGCTAAATGAATATATCGCTTAAATCCAGCCTTACTGACTTAGCAAAGAGGTTGGATATCAGCCTCCAGATCTGAAGCGAAGGTTTCAATCCTGCCTCATGGTACTGGATGGGATAATGGACAGTCTATAGCCACATTGAAGAGTTGTAATACAATGAAACAGCTGACACAATAATGAAAAAATATATATACATATAAAATATATATAGATATATATATATAATATATATATATATGTGTATGAAATATACACAAGATATATGTATATATAATATGCATAATGCATACATATATTTACAAAAAATAGAAAAATAAAGAAAATGTATATTGAGTAAACAATGGAGCTGCTGCAGGAATCCAACCTGCCACCTCTAGTGTAGCGGCTTCAACGTAGCAATGCTCTTATTGAGCTAAACAGCTGACAGTAATGCAAAGGCTAAATGACTGCTTCCAACCCAAATTGTAACCGTTTCTTCTTGGTCCATCCGTCTCTTTCAACGCAAAAGTTATGTCTTTAAGAAATCAATATTTTTTGTCCGACGGAATGAATTATGAATTGCGTTTTTATACATAGAAACTTATTTTGAATAATTTCCTGTTGTTATACGGTTAATATTATATAAGAATATAGGAAAATCAAAAATACTCTTCAAACTAAGATTAGCTAATCATATATCATTTAAAAACAAAAAATATAAAACTGGTGCATCACAGTTGACATATTACAGGAGACTGGTTGATAGCAAACTCAAACCTACAATAAAATGGAAAGTATTAGAACAAACATTCATATGCCAGAATATTGAAAATCCTAAATGAGAAACTGAAAATCCCAACTTTTATCAATAGAACAAAAAAACATAAAACAGTATTATTCAATAGAAAAAAAAAAATAGTGTTGAAATGCCAACATCACTCAAAATTTCAATTTGTAAACAGATTTCAGTGAAAATGAAATACTCCCAGAGCAGAAACAGACAACAAAAGAACTGATAGATCAACTTCATATTGATAACAAAAATGCCTACACCTTAGCCTCCTGATTTAAGATTAATAACTACCAACAAGCATTGCGTTTCTATAAATAAACAAAAAACAGAACAAGCAATGACCAACCAGTAAACTAAGATATATGTAGATTGAATAAAGGGAGATCCTTGAATAATAGACATTCAAACCCCCAAAATGTCCTGAATCAGAATCTTAAAGAAACTGAATTATTAGCCTGAAGAAACACAAACAAGGTAAAAACATGAACATGTTAGTGTAGCTGATCCTTATTTCATTACACATATATACAAATATATGTATATATATGATTCTGAATTGTGTTATGTTATATAGAAACTTATTTGAAATGATCTCCTGTCATTACACAGTTGATTTATCACTCGTCCCAGGCAATGCAAATGGAATAAACAATTAAAGAAAATGAGCTGCTGAATCGAACTTGCCACTGATAGGGTAGCCTATTCAAAGTAGTCATGCTCTTACCATAGAGTTAAACAGTTGCCAGTAATGCAGAGGATATAGTTTGACAAAATGATTATGAATTGAATCATTTGATATACAGAGTTTTCTGAGATGATCTCCCGTCATTACCTGGTAAATATAATAAACAATTAGAGAAAATGAGTTCGCTACAGGAATCGAACCTGCCACCATTAGGATATATATATATAAACATTGATATAGATAAATATATATATATATATATATATATATATATATATATATATATATATTTAGACGGGTATATACATATACATATATATATACATACACACACACACACACACACACACACACACACATATATATATATATATATATATATATATATATATATATATATATATATATATATAAAAACATATACATATACATATACATATGTATATATAGATATACATATATGTATATATAAACAATAGAGAATGAGACAGACTCAGGAATGAGAGTGAATAGAGACTTTGTTCATTGGTTAATCCATAAATGAATTAATTGGTGTGCTTTATATACTCCAGGAGACGTTCAATGGCATGTGGTATGTGTGAGTACCTCTCTGTAGTTAGAAGGTTTCCGTAAAAAATAAATTTAACAACAGAAGTTTTTTTTCGGAAGCAAAAAAAGGAATCGAGTTGAAGGATTCTTCAAGGTCATCATGATGTGTAGAACTTTGTTCCGTCAGTGATAAAGTCTGTATTGGTCTGTAACAGCATGTAATTGTAGCAGCAGTTGTAAGTCTTAGAGAGGCCATAAGATGTCAGGGTTGTAGGGTTGTGGTTTAGAATTAGATTGTGTGGATTGGTAGGGAATAGTACAGATGGTTGGGTAATGGGGCCAAGGAACTTCATATGTGGTATCCTTACTGGTCAAGGATAGTCGGATGACTACGAATTGTACAAATGAAATACTATACAAAGTTTTTAATAGTTGGAGGTCTGTGTGACTGTAATGTTCTTAAAATCAGGTGTACATGATGGTGGGTGGGATGTGGATGTGATGTTGTTATTAGTGGGAGGTTTATGATGTTAGGAAACTGTGTGCTTAGGGTTTTTAGGTTTAGTGTCAAGTCCATTAGAGGAGAGAGTTCTTTGTTTGTTGATCTACATATCTTCATATCGTTCCAGAATTTTTGCTATGTCCGTGGGTGTATTTTTTTCTATTTTTCAATGATTGTGAATCAGGCGTTTGTGGCAAATTATGTCTGGGGATGCAGATGTATAGTTCTACGGGGAGTAGACAGGGATGCTTACACAATTTGGTTCTGTGTCAATAGATATTAAGTCAAGAGTTGAATAGCGACTCGGACTTGCCATGTATTGTATTTTTGGATCTTTTGCACTGTGGCAGGTATACATACATACATAGATATATACATGTATGTATATATATATATATATATATATATATATATATATATATATATATATATATGTGTGTGTGTGTGTGTATATATATGTATATTATGTATGTATATATGAATTATGTATATATATGTATATATATTGATGCATCCCTTAATACATATATATACTTACATACACCTATGAATACACACACACACACATATATATATATATATATATTCATGTATACATATTCATATATATTTATTCATATATATATATATATATATATATATATATATATATATATAATTTCCCCCTGAGCAACCCACTGAGTGAAATATTCAGCAACAAGGTACTGAAAATTAGCTAGTTGTACAGACAATTTCGACAAGTTCACCTAGCAATATCATTATAAATATTATTCCATTTGAGGAGTTATATACTAGCCTAGTTTCTATTGATTTATGGATCTTTCCAATTATTATGCTTGGATTTTTAGACATTGTGTTATCGTATGCAAATATAAAACGTTCTTCCCTGTATGGTTTACGGGAGTTATCATTTAATTTAATGCAATATCTTAAAAATGTAGAATTTTTACATTGGCCTTACATTTCCCACTCCAAAGTTAAATTTTTTCATTTGATGTAATTTTTGAATTTTTTGCACTGATGTTGTTTTTTTTGAAACAATTATCAGGCTATCATCTCAGCACAGTCTTATTATCTTAGAGTTTAGTTTTCTGGTGAAGTTATACAAAATATACAAACCGATCCAATCTGACATCTCGGCCTTATTGAGACTACTCATAGGAACCACAGACGTCCATTGTTTTTGGTTGTTGAACAATACTGTCCTTTGACAGTGTTTGATTATTTCTATATCTTTATTGACCTTAGTGCAGATCGTTGTGAATTGCTTGTCTTCCTCAAACAGAAATGGATGATCTTTGCAAGAAAAATATTTCAAATCGAATATTGTATACCAAGCTGGAATATCAATCCAAGAGAAACTCTTAGAAGGGATGTATTATATAGGAATATCGAAAACACCTTTTAAATTGAAATTAGCCAACCACATATCATCATTTACAAACAAAAATTGCAAAAACAGTATATTGCTGTCGACATATTAATAGAAATTAACTGATAGCCACCTCAAGCTCACAGTAAAATGGGAGATATTAGAACGAATACACATATGCCAGGACACTGAAACCCCATGTTATCTATGCCTAAATGAGAAATTGAAAATCCTCACTTTTGTCAAAAGACCCCCATAAAAATTAAAAAACAACCAAAAAACAAAAACAAATCAAACAAACAAACAAACGAACAAGAAAAAAACTGAATTATTAAACAGGAAAAAATAAAGTACCGTTAGGATATTGGCATTACTCAAAATTTCTCTTAACAAACATTACTTTGTAACCCATATATAGATAAACTAATAATCACCTTTTCATAATTATCTTAGATATATAGGAACGCACCAAACCTAGGACAATTAAAGTAACAATTTAGGTCATGTAAAAGTGAACCCTAAAACTGAGAAACAGATTCAAGCCAGTATAAAATACTCTCATTTAGGAAAAAATCACAAAGAGCTGATGTTTTAACTACATACTGAAAAGGAAAATGCTCAAAGTATCTCCTACTAATTAATAATTTATAACTACTTGTAAGCAGAGTATCTCCAGTACGTAAAACAGAAAAACATAACGAGCAATAATCAAACACTGTACAAGATAAAGAAAAAAGGGAAAAAAATGATTTATATATTGAATGAGAGGAAGATCCTACAATCTAGAAAAATAGATCCCTCCCCAAAACGTCCTTAGTAGGTATCAGAAATTAATCAAATTATTCACCTGCAGAAGCCCAAATAGGGTAGAAACATAAAGATTTTTATGTAGCAAATCTTCTACCTTATTATATTCTAAATGCATATATGATCTGAGATCATTTCAAAAAAGAGTTTTTTATATAATATAACACAATTTGTAATCATTCTGTCACATCATACATATTCATTTCTTAATACATGATCATATATATATTTATATATACAAATGTATATATGATTATGTATATGTAATTATACATAATATATGTATTATCATTTATAATCATATAAATATATATGATAATATATATATATATATATATATATATATATATATATATATATATATATATATATATATATATATATATATATATATATATATATATATATATATATATATATATAAATATATATATATCATAAATTGCGTTATATTATATAGAAACCCAATTTTCATTATTTGTTTATTCCATTTAAGTTATCTGGGGCGAGTGACATATAAACTGTGTAACAACGGGTGATCCTCCAAAATGACTTCTTCATAACATAACGCAATTTATAATTATTCTGTCAAAATAAAATATGTTCATTTCTCAATACATGACTGCTGCGTTAGGAGAAATGAATAGACCATGAACAGGATGAAAGTTTGGTGAGAAAGCAGTTATTTGGGCTTTTGCATTACAGGCGCCTGTTTTGCTCAATGGTAAGAGCATTGCTGCGTTGAAGCAGCTACCATGTCGGTTCGACTCCTGCAACAGCTCCATTCACTTTTATTGTTTAATCTATTTACTTTGTCTAAATTTAGTGATATATTATATAATTATATATATGTATTATTATATATAACTATGTATAATCATTTATATGTGTGCAATTATATATATATATATATATATATATATATATATACATATATATAATCATATTCACATATATAAAGTTATATTCATATATATATATGATTATATATATAATATATGTATATATATAAATATATATATACAATTATTTATAATTATTACACATTTATACATATATACATATATATATATATATACATACATATATATATACACATATATATATATATACACATATATATATATACATATATATATATAGATAGATATACATATATATATATACATATACATATATATACATATACATATATATACATATACATATATATACATATACATATATATACATATACATATATATATATATACATATACATATATATACATATACATATATATACATATACATATATATATACATATATATATATATATATACATATACATATACATATATATATACATATACATATATATATACATATACATATATATATATACATATACATATATACATATACATATACATATATACATATATATATATATATCATCATCACTGTCTTTTAACGTCCGTTGTTGGACAAAGACCTTTCCCAGGATTCGCCACATTTCTCTATCATGTGTGTCACGGAGCAAGTACTTTCTAAATTTGTCTTGTTCGTTTCTCTATCTAGTACTCTGCCAGGCTCAGTTGCGCATGTGATATCTGGGGATCCATGTTGTGAGTCGTGATGTCCATCGGTTGTCAGCCATTCTTGCAACAAGGCCATTATTACAATATGGCAAACCCATTGCTATTTGAGTTTTTTAATGGATTCTTTGATGTATCAGACTTTTGTTTTCTCTCGTATATGTTGTGCCATCTTGTGGTCTCTCCGTTTGAGGTTGAGTTTATTTCCTTCATGTTGCATGGTTCTCAGTTTGCGGGTCTGTCTCTTGGTTAAGTTCTATTTTTCAGCTCCGCAAGTGACTATCGGGATGATGCATTGGTTGTATACCCTTCTTTTAAGATTTTTTTTGTTTTTGAAGGTTGAGCTTGCTCTACCGAAGGCTTGTTATCCTTGAGTAATTCTTCACTTAATTTCTTCTTCTTTTGAGGATCTCATGGAGATTTGTTGTCCTAGATAGATGTAGTGGTCTACTTTCTCCAGTTCTGCATCTTCGGTTTTGATCTTTGTGTTCTCATTTCTGACATTATTGTTGCAAATAATCCTTGTTTTGCTGAAGTTCATGTATAGGCCTACTTTTTTGTTTTCTTCTTTTGGTTCATCTAGCATTAATTTGAGGACGTCTAGGTGCTCTACAAATAAACAACAACGTCGTCTGCAAATCTGAGGTTGCTCCAATATTTGCGGTCTATTTTGATTCCTTCATTCTCCCAGTGTAGGTTCCAGAAGATCATCTCGAGGCAGACTGTGAAGTTTTGGTAAACTGTATCACCTTGTCTTACTCCTTTTTGGAGCTGAAAGAGCTCCAAGTCTTTATGTAGCCTGATAAAGGAGCTGCAATGACTGTATATATATTGAAGCACTCTGACGTATACGGGGTCTACATCTTGTAGAGTGATGGCCTTGGTGACCATAGGAATTTCCATCGAGTCAAACACCTTTTTAAAGTCTATAAATGCTACATCGAGTGGCAGCTTGAATTCTACTTTTTTTCAGCTGTGGTCCATGGTTGAGAGGCTTTAGAAGAAGCCAGCACGCTCCCGTAGTTGGTTTTCATCTAGTGTTTTTGTGATTCGGTTGAAGATGATTTCTTTGACAAGTTTGTTGATGCAATTGAATAGGCTTATAGGTCTGTAGTTTTTGAGGTCATTGGGGTTTTCTTTTTTATATAACAGCATTATGATTGCAGTGTTCAAATCTTCCGGGACTTTATTTTAGGCATAAGTTGAATAGAATAGCCAGTTTCCCAGTGATGATCTTATCTGCTTTTTGGAGTAGATCGATGGTGATGTTGTCTGGTCCAGGGACCTTTTGTAGACTTGTTCGGAGGAATAGAGTTTTCGGTAGAATTATTGGGCACGTTCGACAATCCTGTCTCTGTCTGTTGTTAGGCTTCCATATTCCTTGAGTATGTGAGTTGTTTCCTTCCGTCCTGAATTGAGGCCTTCGCTTATTGTCTTCAAAGCCCCCACTCATTTCGAGAGTTGATTTGATGACTGCTGTCGTGTATCTTCTCCTCGTTTTTTTTTTTTTTGTTAGTTGGCCTACACATGAACTTTAGCAAAACAAAGATCATGTGCAACTACCACATCGGAGATAAACACACTGAGGTCAGAATTGAAGGCACAGAACTGGACAAAGTCGATCACTACATCTACCTAGGACGACGAATCTCCATGAGACCTTCAAAAGAAGAAGAAATCAAGCGAAGAATCACACTAGGATGGCAAGCCTTTGGCAGAGAAAGCTCGACCTTCAAAAATAATAAGTTCCCATTGGTCCTTATTGATGAGAAAGCCAACTCCACTTTGTTTTACTTTCTCTTTTCCGGAGCTATAAAGAAGATGTCTGCTTCTTAGTTCGATTAGTTCTTCTCCGGGTCTTCTTACCTCGCTAATGCCTATGATGTCCCATTTGACATTTTTGATTTCACTTTCTAGATCAGTTAGGTGCATGTTAGTTGACAGTGTTCTGACGTTGTAGGTGCCTATGTATAAATTTGTCCTCTTGTTGATAGTCTTAAAGTTCTGTTTAAATGGTCGCTGTTGGATCGGTGACTCAGTAGGGACAGGTGTTCCCTTGGTGAAGGATTTATGTAGTCGCTTTCGGAGCATATCACCCCTACCCAAAATGAGTGATGTGGCTGTGTCTTTTGGGGCCGATGACCCAGCGGGAACTGACGCGCTGTTGGTGTAGTGTTTGGGTAGTCGCCCTTGGAGCACATCACCCCACCCAAAGCAAGTGATGTGGCTGGGCCTTTTGGTACCGAGGTCCGAGTAGGAACGGCTGATATAATATTGGTGTGCAAATCATGGAGAGTGATGGGCCATGCCCTGCCACGCAGGCCCATGACGTGTTGGAAGGGGATATGAATACATATATACACATTAATGTAAATATATATAAAATCATAAATATGCATATGCATATATATATATATATATATATCAAGGGTGACATCATAAAAAAACTACACCAAGAGAGCACCCGTTGCCACTGGGTCATTGGCACCAAGAGACTCAGCCATATTAATTACTTTGGGTTGGGGTGATGTGCTCCGATAGAGACAACTCAAACCCTTTATCAAGAAAACACCTGCATCTATTGAGTCATTGGTCCGACAGCGATCATCTAAACGTTGCCCTAAATCCGTTACCAAAAGGACATAGGCACCTACAACGTCAGAACACTATCAAATGACAAGCACCTATCCGATCCAGAAAGTGAAATCAATTATGTCAAATGGGATGTCATAGGCATTAGCGAAGTAAAAAACCTGGAGAAGAACTAATCGAATTGAGGAGCCGACGTCTTTACAGCTACGGAAAAGAGAAAGTAAATTAAGTGGTGTAGGTTTCTCATCAATAAGAACTTTCCGATTGAGTAAACCTCAAATCCGTATTTGTAGGTTGGGGGTTTCTATAAGATACTCTCGAATATACTGAAACTACAGCCATTTACAAGGAACAACCAGGAATTTTCGCTGCACCATTGAAATTTGATGCAAATCAATTCTCATTTCCGATTCGAACGATCAACCAATTAGCATAAAACCAAAATTATTTTAAACCAATAGAATATCTTGAAACAAAAAAGAGCAGATTAGGCTGTGGAGTCTAGATTTCATGAGGTTGTATGAACTCAATTCTTCGTTCGTCAGCCGCCAAGTGATCCCAGACTCTCCAAACCTCATGTAATGCTTCTCTGCAGAACTCCATCTAAGACTACCGAACATCTTTTTTTTATTATTTTGAAGGTAACTTATGGCAAATTCGGTCAGCGAAAGATTTTCATTTCGAGACTCACTTTTCTAAGATTCTTATGTCCAGAGGAAACAAAAACTATTCGCCAGCCTTTTGCATGTTTTTGGGGTAAATAAATCTGACTTTGCTCTTGGACAATACAAGGAAAACAACACCTGTGTAGACAACTACACAAACTTGAAAAAAACTTATAAAATCTTTTCTATAAGTTTCATATAGACACTAGTTCTCATATAAGACAGTTTGATGGTGTATACTTCTTAATATTACCAAAAATTATTACAAGTAAAGAGGAAACATTGTCAACTGACCTGCGTGTATTCTTTTTCAAAAGAAAGGAAAATTCAAATAAAAAATATTTGTTCACATAAATTTTGGTTTATATAAAATATTTCTGTAAGAGAAATTGTCCATTTCTTTTTCTGGAGAAAGTGTGGATAAATGTAAGCATTGGTATCTTATCTCGTAAAAATCTTGTTAATTTATTTATTTCCCCTCTTACGCCTCACTTCTCCTTTATTCCCTTTGAAACTTGCGGATCAGTCTGAACACATTGAGATTGCTTAGGGAGGTTGAGGGCTAATTTATAATTATAGAAATTACAGTAATGTTTTAGTTTTAAAAAGGCCCCCAAATCTTGTGGATATTCAAGTAAAAAAACATTTCTTTAACAAAAGAAACACTCAGAGAGCGCATAAATCTGCCAACGCCATTTTCAGGAGATGTATTTGAGCATGGATGCGCCTCAAAATTCGATCGCTTCTTCCATAACATTTAATTGAAATTCATTTAATTGAAATTCATGTAGAACCTATAGAGATATCATGTCGACAGACATGACATTTTTGCGATATCATGTGATGTGAACTCATAACTACAACGTAGGGAAAGTAATTGTTCATGGAGCCGCCCAGAAATGTAACCACATTTTCTGTAGCCTATTGCCCACTGTTCCACAAAATTTTATAAAAATTCATCGAGAAACTGTGGAGAAAGTGTGGATAAACGCAAGTATATACATATATGTATGTATATATGTATGTATGTATGGATGAATAAACAGGAAAATATCTGTCAATCAAAAATTAATCCCTAGATTCGTCCCCAAATTCAACCACCTCTTTCTTACCCCATTGCCCAACCTTCTGCAATTTCTTCGAAATTCATTGAGATCCATTCGGAGATATCTTCTGGAAAGACGTGACCGAATATACCTCTTCAATTTCGTTGGTCCCCTTTTCAAAAAGTTCAACACGAAATTTGGATATTCGCAACAAGTATCTTCCATAAAGTAGAATTTTGAGTGTTTGTGTTGCGAACATCGCTCGTGAGTTTGATCCTCAACACATAATCCATTATCTGGCCTCGTGCTGAAGTTGTTTGCCTAATCTCGCAAATGTATCTAAATGTGAGACGTTTTGCTTTAATCCTAATATAAAAAGTCCCTTCTCAATTGAGTCACCCTACCACATTTTTTTTTTTCATAGAAAGTTGATTTTTCACTTTTTTAAAGAATTGAAACTCTGTTGACAAAAGTATTTTTCGTTGGGGGTACACATTTTTGGACGACAACATATTCATATTTCTGGAAGCAGAAAAAAAAAGCGTTTTCCTCTTTTCTTTGACTGTCGGCGCCTATTGGGCTAAAAAGCCTATACCTACCCAACCCTGCTTCCCGTAATGTCCAGTGTATGGACATTTGGAATTACCCACCTACCCAACTACTTGTCAGATGTTTTATTCTAGAGCTAAGTCAGAGCGGAGAGTAATGCTGTCCGTGTGTGGCAGACACTTGGGGACAAGTTGTTAGTTAATAAATATTAGTTGTTGGTAGTTGTCAACCCTACAAGGCTACCGGTTAATAACATGATCGGTGGGTATAGAAGAGGATCGCTTTCGAGAGTATCCATGATGTGTGTGGTCAGTCTATCAAACACATTTCATTTTTACAACTAAACAGCTCAGGCCATTCATAACATTTGGATCTGAGTGAATGAAAGAAAAGCGACCGAGAAACGAAGGAAGAAATGAATGAATGAAAAACGAATAATGGACCATGTAGGGACGGTCGAATGAAGAAGACTTTTAAAGTATATAATTAACTTCCCTTTCCCCCCTTTTTATATCTCCGTCGGACTGTGTACCAAGGATTGCAGAGAGATAGTGTCATTTCCTAATCTTCGGCGTAGGTGAAACTACTATCGTTACCGTTCTAAGCAACCGATCGAGGATATTTGGAAAAAAATTCAAATCGAGTAAGAAGAACTACGTTTAAAAAGAATATCCAGCAAAAATCAAATAAATAACATCGTTACTTTTTTTTTGTTTGTCGTGGTCCCAAATTGGAAAGTTGGTGAAACTTGAAGCACGCAAACGATCGAGGATATCTTAAAGATTAAATCACCGGATCGGAAATTCAGAACTAAATTAAAAAAAAAAATATCCAGTGTCTGAATGAAAATCAAATAAATAACAGCGTTAATTTTTGTTTGTTTTTTGTGGTCCTAAATTTGAAGTGTAGTCATTATGGATGCGGAGACGTCTGTGCTGACGGCACAGCCAAATGAGCCGCTTTCCACACCTCAACAACAAAACATCCTTCTCACGTGTAACATGTGCAACGAACAGTTTCAATCACCCAGGGCGTTGCCTTGCCTACACACTTATTGTAAAACCTGTTTGAGTTCATATATTCAAACAAAACTCACTGAGCTCGATACGGGCTCTTTTCCATGTCCAGATTGCAACGAGGACACCCAGCCGATAGACCCATCGAGGCCTTCTGCTGAATGGGCTGACGGATTCCCCGAGAATTTCTTCCTCACAGATATGATGGATCTACAGAAAGGTAAAACAGACGTCGTCGGTGAGATGACGATGGAGAACAACACGTCTGCTGCGACAGTGATTTCTAAAATTACCTTAAAAAAATCGAAGCGGATGAGTTTAAGCGAATCAGATTTACGTAATGGGGCCGCCGATTCGACAGATATTCGACAGGAGATTCTGGTTATGAAAACAGAAAAAGTCGTTCAAACTCCAAAGAAATCTTCAGAAGACATCGCAGCTCCGCCTCCAACTCCTCCAGCAAAACCTCTGATCGTAGAACGAAAACTCGAAGAACCCATAAAAACGGATAACCTTGAAAACGGTGTGAGTCTACTGTTACCTTTAGAATACAAATTTTCTGCGAGTGTCCCCGGGGTCGAGAGTGTTTCAATGTTGGAGAGTGCCCTCCTCATGCCCGAGGGATTTGTCCTTGGAATTGATTGCAGGAATCGACACGTAAAAAAGTTTACGTTGTCCGGTAAACTGGTCGGTCTACTCCGTCTGGTGTCCGAACCAGGTGATATTGTTTTACTACCTGAAGGTGACGCTTTGTTGACCCTACCTCAAAAATGCGAAATGATTTCTCTGGACCCAGATAATTCATTGGAAATCACTAACCGACTGCAAACCCCCCGGAAGTATATGCGACTGGCAGCTGGCCAAAATGAGCGCTTGGTGGCCACTAACTGCGTGGACAACGTCTGGTTTGTCGATGTTCTCTCCTATCAAGGCCGGGTCCTCTATTCGATCCAGCGCTTATGCATTGGTCACCCGGCCGGCATAACTGTTTCTCCGTCAAATGATATTATTGTTACAGACTCTATTCAACGTGCTGTTATCGCTTTTCATTGGAATGGAAGTAGTAATTTCTTGTACAGACCCGACTCAGAAAGTGAAAGCGATGAAAGTCTGAAAGAGCCCCGTGGGGTGTGCTGTGATTCAAACGGTCGTATTTACTTGGTGGACACTAAAAATGACCGCATCATTCGACTTACCTACGATGGTCACGCCGAAAGGATTCTCTTGGATAGCACGGATGGACTTCACCGACCTTCAAGTATTTTTGTTAGCAACAATTCTCTTTTGTTGGTTACCCAGGAGGATGGAGCTGTAAAGATTTACAAAATTTAAAAAGAGATCATTTAATTTTTCTTTCCTTCTGGTAAATGACTAAAAAAATCCTTTTTGAATTTTTAATGGAAATTCTTTTTTTTTACCCACAAAAAAATGAGAAATGTTATTTCTTTGTGTAGGGTACGTGTGAATTTTTCTGTTTTATTCTCATCCATTTCATTGCATGTTTTCATGAATTTAGTAAATTTTTCTCTATTTTATTTTCTAAAATCGCCTTTAACTTTTTTGTAAAAAATGTTTCCACCCTTATGTCCGGCCCTCAGCCCCACCGTGCCTCTCATAATGAATATATTACGTTGACACAGCGCCGGCTTAGGACTTGATGAGAGACCCAAGGCAAAAACTTGAAGGACTCTCGTTCAAAGATTCTTTTAAAAAATTAGAGGCCCTAAATCTAGCACTCCGTTTATGTTACAATACTTCATTTCAAATGCTTTTAAGTTTCCTCTCTTTGTGACTTCGTTCTCAAGTAAACTGTTCATTCTATATCAGAAAAAAACCCTCCTATTTTTATATTAAAATTGTCTTTGTGCGTCATCTTTTTCTAACTATATAGCTGCACTTCCTATTTTAAAAGTAATTTCTTCAACATCTTGAACACTACTTTTTATTATTCGGCAGCCTATTTTGAAATATCGAAAATAAAATAAAAAATCAACAGCATTAGTTCAGATAAAACCGAGATAAATTATTTTTGTTGCATATTGAATATTCGATTATGATTATCTTTACCTAAAATTGCGTTGTTCCTTCGTGTTCTTTTTTAAATTTCTGATGAAAAAATGAGAATTTAAGGTTAAAAAAAACAATATATGAACAGCTACAACTTTGAGAATATGGTCGCGATCGGACGTCATGTGATATCACGCAAATATGCGATCTGTAGAAAAAATGAAGCGAAGCAGTAATAATGTAATCTACGCATAAACTTCTGTTTTTCTTTCATGAATTCTCTTATTGCTTTTTATTTATGTGCCATTTTTAATATCAATTGTGCACATGTGTGAATTTTTCACAATTACACCCACCACGATTTCAATCTGTATCACTTTCGCTGAGTTGTGCAAATTAAGAGTTTACAATCATCGACTTGATTTTGGATCTGCAATTTCCACCAGGTCTGAGCCAAGTCCATAATTTCTAATGTCACCCCCCCCTCTGTAGGGCATCTGAGAAGAATATTATCTGGGGATAAAAAGGTTTATTTCGAATGCCCTTCTCTTCTATTCATTCTGTTTCTGGTTCCTTTGGCTCTGTTTGAACTCCTGAAACCTGGCACAATGTATCCCTGTGTTCCCCATCAGTTTAAAGTAACCTTCTCTTCATAGTTCTAGTTGCTTTGTTCTAATAATATCAAAGACACACTTACAAAATCAAAAATACTGATGAGAGTTGACTTTAAATTGAAGTAAATTCTGATTTTTTTTAGTTCAAAGTTGGAACTCATCCATAAAAATTTCTTCCAAGTATAAACAATGTATAGAATTTTTTTTGTATTATTATATAAAAAAAATATGGTGTTGTGAAAATCGAAAAATATGTAGACCATTTTTGATAGATAATCAAAATTTTCTATCCCCTGCTTTAAAAACAAATCCCATAAGTTTTATATTTGAAATACTTGAATAAGAAATGGAAGAAATACATTTTGTTTTAGTTTGTAGAATCCTAAAAGAGTACTGAAAAAAAAATTGAATTGTTGACAAGCAAGCGCAGATCTTTGACTTGAGCTGAGTTGATTATCACAAGCCAGGAAAGATCACAGATCGAAACCTCAAGCCACGACTTCATCTATTTCATTTTCCTGACGCTCAAACAATGCATCCACTGGGCTGGCACCATGTTTCGTAGAGAGTCCATCATATAGGCACATGCCTGGCAGTAACTTTATTACTTCAAGATGTCACCAAAACAAAACAATGAATTGTGGGTAATAACAATGAATGATAGGTATTCATGCAGAAACATAGATGCATGAGAAACTTACAGATTTTTTTGCATGCAAACATTTGATGCAGAGAAATGGGGGGTAGCACGAATGTGTTGAGCTAATATCCCAAGCTGGAAGGATCTGCTTTCGCTGAAGACCAGCATTTGAAATCTTGGATTCAAACACTGATCAGTAGTGTTGTCCCTAAAAAGAAGTAATCCCTCCTACAGTGTTAGTAGTTTTGCTTTATTTTACCATCCCATACTCTGGTGATTGTCATCCTGAATAACAAGCAGTAATTATTGATTTATTTTAAAACAGTTTAAGGTGTTGCAAGGAAAATGAATTTTAAGCAGTAATTAATAATCTGTTTTAATACAATTCAAGGCGTAACATACTATTGAGAAATGTGCAACAACATCTAATCGAAAGCAGCTTTGTCTTTTCTGTCATCATACGAATTCATGTTCATATACGTGAGAGTTACATAATGGGGTGCACACTTAACATATTCTTGAATTTTAATTTACAATTCTTCTACATGCATTCAACCGAGTTAGTATGAGCATGCAGGAATAAAGCAATGCTACTGTCCAGGAGGGACCACACTTCTTTTTAGGGATCTCAGTATATTAGTGATTTGTTGTAATTTTAAGCTCTATCTTCTGTATTTTTAATTAGTTTGATAAATCTATAGGAATAGAAAGTCATAAGAATTTCCTTTGCCAATTGTTTCTCTTGGTTTCACCACAACAGAAAGTATTTAACAGTTGGATATTCCAGAAAAATCTGACTTGACATGAGGGGATTTTCTTATTTTGATTTTTATTATTCTGTTTTCAATGTTTCCATTTGCATTTGAAAAGTCCCACTATCTCAGACATGACAGGCTCCTCCTAACACTTGTCATCTTGGGCAACTACCCTGGATATATTGGAAGCTGTCTAAATGAATGATACCTTTCCTCACTGCGTTTTTTTTTTTTCCTCAATGTACACTACATTGCACACTTTCTAATTTCAACTTGTTTGTCTTTGGCCAAAATGCTTGAGGCTGTTGTCTCTTACTTTTAATAGTCATTGAGATTGAAGGAAATTCATTCAAATGTAAGTGTTCAAAAGTAGAACTCCACAAAAGAACCTTTAGCAAATCTCTGATATTGAAGGCTGACCCAAAGTACCTGCAACATAAGCAGTCACTGAGGATGCCAAATGCCAGGAGGTTCCTACCATTTGTTTGAGACTGTAGGACTTTCCAGGTACAAATAGAGAAATTAATTGATTAAACAGAATAAAAACAATCAAAATAAGAAAATTCCCTGGTGTGAAATCAGATTTTTCAAGGATATCTGACAGTTAAATACTCTCTGTTGTGGCAAAACTAAGAAAAACAT
The DNA here is from genome assembly GCA_963457665.1 of Thysanoteuthis rhombus. Taxonomy (NCBI): domain Eukaryota; kingdom Metazoa; phylum Mollusca; class Cephalopoda; order Oegopsida; family Thysanoteuthidae; genus Thysanoteuthis; species Thysanoteuthis major. Next base: position 20,554,768 of record OY735221.1, on the reverse strand, counting down.
TTGGTAAAGGAATTTCTTTCAGTGACAAGCTAAGTAAGGACTTAAAGGGTGCCAAAGTTCAGCTTGCCAAGGCCCTGCTGATGTTAATATCATTCAGATTTTTCAAGTACTTTTAATCATTTATCATTGTGACATTTAATCAGTTACTTGCACTATTATTCAATTTTCATTGGTGCACTTATCAGTGCCACATAGCCCCTTTCAAGGGTTTCAGTGCTCAAGTAATTTATTGGACTCAATTTTGGCTTGTTTCAAAAAGTTTCATCATTCTGTTACACAGGATGATGTCAACTGTTTTAATTAGATTAAAAATAAATGTATTTTTTTTTTTTTTATAAAACTTGTCACAAAGTAGTGAAGAAGATTCCAATTACCAATTGTAAAGTTCCACACACTTGCTCTTCAATGCTGAAAATTGAATGAATTGAATTATTTATATCTTTAGAAAGACTTGATTAGTAATAAATATTGTATAGCTGACATCACCTGGTGTAACAGAAAAATGAGACCTTTTGAAATAGGCCTAATAGATTACTTAAGTGCCAGGCTTCGATCTAATGAATCAAATACATTTTCTTGGATATTTTCTTTCATAAATAAAAATGATCATGAAGCTTAATGCCTGCTTCAATTGAGAATTTATCCTGCTTAAAATGAAATCAGCACACCAAAATAAGACACATATATGTATGTCTTCCATACTTTGACTGTGTCACATGTGTTTTACTAATATTCGCTAGAACATAACAGGCATAAGATAATTATGGTTTTTATTTACAACAATAATGCATGGGATCTTACAGGTTCAAAGGCATGATATATAAGACTAAATCTAGGCTCATGCAAAGCTAGTAATGGACATAGGCCAAATGCAAAATGTATGCCCCTCTTCAAAATGCTCATTAAGTATTGTGGTAATCAGAGCTAGATGTACATGATTTATGTATGGATATGTAGTATACATGATGTAAGTGACAGAACAGAATAGAAGAACTAGAATGATTTATGAAAAGAAATAATGGCAAGTGATTTTGTTGAAAATGTATACAAGCTAATACTGCAATAAAAAGCAGTGAATACAATAGTATTTACTTCCTCCAGGGGGAGTAGGCCCTTCAAAATCATAGGCCCTTGCCAACTAGCTCACCTGGACCCTCCCATCTGGCCTATCTAAATCATTTGATGTTTTAGACATTTAATTTATAAATTTGAAATCATTGAATGAAAAATATCAGAAATTGTATAAATATTGTTATTTAAATGGAAGTATTTTAAATGAGAAACTTTTCATTCTGTGGTTTTTGTTTTATGCTTAGAACTATGCAGCATTTGATACTGCAACGATTTGCTTCTAATAATCGGCAAAAGTGGAAGGACAAAACTAACATGATGTTTCAATGATTATGCCTTCGATGGTCTCATTAAAAAAAACCATATTGATCTTATTTAGCTATATTTTAAAATTGACGCCATGTCCATTGTACAAATGCTCACTATTGATTCTTGGGCAAGCTGAACTTCAGTACCCTTAGAAGTTGGACTGAGTTGTCTCTCATGAGAATATCTTTTGCCAATTGTTTCTCTTAGTTTCACCACAATGAAAAGCATATTTCTTAAAAATCTGCCATCATATCAGTGAATTTTCTCATCTTTATTTAGCTTAATTCATTCATTTCTCCATTTTTCCATTTGTATTTGGAGTATCCTACTCTGTCCGACACATGGCAGGTGATCCCTAGCACTTGGCACCCAGGGTGACTGCCCGTGTTGCCAGTACCTAGGGCCAGCTCTTCCGATATTTCAGGTATTTGGAGGACTACCGCTCACTGCCACTCATCCGAGCCCTAAAACTGTCCATATTGAACTGAGAAGACTAACTTTTTAACTACATTATCATTTTAAAGAGCAATAATTTATCTATTTATGGGACTATTATTTTATATACTAGTGTTTAAAGCTTTTTTCAAGTTTACATTTTTGATAATAATTTCTTTTTAACAATGTTTCTATTGTCTCATTTAATTCAATAACAAAAAAGTCCAAGATCTTTCTCAAGTATTTAGTTTTATATTTGTAATATATAAAATATATTAGTTAATTCCCATGAAAAATTCATGGATATATTTGAATTTCTATGAGATCTTTTTTGAGAAAAGAAACTATAGAAACATACAGGAGGGATTAATGCATTTGGTAAAAATATCTACCAATGTTTCTGTAAAGTTTGAGCTGTTTCTGCACATTCTCTTACTTTAAAACTTGAAAATTTACTACTTCAAATCTGTTAATAGCATAAATGTTTGTCTTATCAACTTCATTTGAGGTCTTATCAAAAAGTAGAAAAATCCAATGTTTTAGATGGTGAGTAGGAGATATTTTTATCAGCAAAATTGTTTCCTCTAAGAGGTAGAGTCCATTGTAAAAGATAGATACAAAAAAAATCATGCTGTTCATTATATAGTTAGATACAAGTTATAAGTTCTTACAGGTCTATCTTAAAGAATCCCAATTGCCTTGAAATGATTAAAAATTAACAGAGTTTTACAGTGTAGTGAGAGAGGCAAATGACTGAATTAATTAGGGTTATGGTTGTTAATTTTTGAGCTTGTTATACATAATTTTAAGCATAAGACCGAAACAAAAATCACTACATATTTCTCATTGAAAACAATATCGTTAAAATAGCAATGTTTTTACTATTTCTCTAATTCTTTTATCAAATGATTTCAAATTTGTATTTAAAAACAAATTTTAGCAATAGATTCCTAAATCATTGAATGATTTAGATTTACATGTGTTGGAAGCCGAGAGATTTCATGCTTCAGTGATTTGAATAATATTTTGTTATGCTTCTAGTATTCCAGTGATAAATAACAGGCTATGTGACGTGTGACACATGGTCAAAATATGGAAGACCTGCTTATGTATATCTCTTCTAATCTAGGTATTGATTTCATTTTAAAATTAAAATAAAGCTAGCCGTAGGAATCCTGATGCTCTGGGCAAGCTGAACTTTGGCATTCTGATAAGTATTCATCTAATCAGATATTCCTGAAAAATCCGACTTCACATCAGGGAAATTTCTCATTTGGACTGTCTTTATTCTGTTCAATTCCCCATTTTCTAATTTATATTATTTAAGTCCTACAGTCTGAAACAAGTAACAGGTGCCCCCCTAGAAATTGGTGACCGTTGCTGTCAATACCTAGGGCCAGCCCTACTGAAAAATCCTTATTGAAGCATTTATTTCAGCTTCATGATTATTTCTATCTGTGAAAAACCTTTAGAAAATGTTATTTGTCTGTATGAGATGCAGTCCACTTCCCAATACAGTCATTATTCAAGATTGCAATAGCTTCTTTTGTATGCAATCCCGGATAGCAGTGGCCTCTGTGTTTTGTCTCAGTAATGAAATGATTTTTTCATTCTTCTGACCAATGTCTTCCAACAGACTGGTGTTCTTGAATGAAACCCTTGTTGGGGGAACACTGGTCATCAACTTTGTAGCCTTCTGCTAAGACATGTCAGACAACTTTCGGTATTTTTTCGATCTTGTATGTCAAATATCCACATTTATCATTTCTAGTTAGCATTAATAGATTGGTGCTACTACAGTGTGTGGTCTACCAAGCTTATTCTGTAATCTTGGTAAACCACAGCTTCTCAGCCTTTTGGCTAAGAGCAAAGTGTTCTCATTAGCTTAATATCTGACTAGGGGGCTGTCTACCAAAGCTTGATATGGACAGTTATAGGACTTGGATGAGTTGTAGGAATGGTCTGGCATATCCATTAAAATCTGAGTAGACTCACAAACTCTCATAGTCATTTAATAAACCCAAATTGTTGGGCAACTTTCCTTTCTCTCATTTCCTTTCCAACCAAGTCTGTCACACTTTTAGTATCAGTAGCAGCCATTGGAAGAACCTGTTTTGGTACACTTATTATAACTGTCAGTGAAACAATGGGTCATGGACTAGTATGATATAAAACAAAAGATCTTTTGTATACACTATAACCAAAATTTCTCTTAAAATCACTGGGAACGATTCCCCAAATTATCCAGTGCGCCAAGAGTTATTTTGATCACCGATTGGATTCTTTTTATTGCATTTTTTGTTATCACACTATTTTGGTCAATCCATTTTCCAACTTTCCTCAGGTGTACAATCCACGTAGAGAGAAGAGGGAGGTATTTTTTTTTTTCCTCTTTAAATCATGTTGACCAATACTGAAAAACAGAAAACAGTATTAGTAGACACTACTTTAAAGATGGAAGAAAAAAAGAGACCCTCCCTCATTCTCTTTCCATATGATATTGATAGACCTAATTTGCTGGAGTTAGTATGATCCTCACTAGGTACTCTGCTATGGTGGCCCTGTGATTTTGAAAACTTGTATGGATTATTGATCTGATTCTTTTTGTTACTTTTATTGTTAGCACAATGTTTTGGATAATCCATTCCTATGCCTTCCTCAGGTGTGAATATTCATGTGGAAAGGGGTGCAAAAGGGTCTCTTCCCCCCCTCCTTCTTCAGATAGTCTACTGATATTGTGAAACAAAATGATGTTGGAAGGGAAAAAAGGTCTACCCCCACTCTTTCCAATTGTATCACTTACCTGTGGAAGGCCAAAGAATGTATCGGCTGAATTAGTGTAGTGATGACAAAAAGAATGAGATTAATGGTCTGAACAACTCATGAAATGATAATGACACATCTCAAAATTACAGAAAGTATCTTCCTCTATCATTTGTACTTGACTTTCCTATTTATGATTTGTGATTCTATAACTATCAATAAATGCTAAAATATTCTAAAAAATTATCATTTCTAAAAAAACCAAACTGTCAAAAATAATTTGGTAAATTACCTCTTCCATGTCTACTGAGATTGTTAGACCCCCCCCATTGTTTTGTCAATGGAACCACTAAAAATCAGTTGAATAATCTCTGTCCGAATTTTAGTGATGAGGAAGCATCACTACACATGCATTTTTTTACCATTGTCTTCATTTTTCCAACTTTTCCAAAATAATTACAAAAATAGGCATCATCAATACTGTGGCTTACTGAAAAATCCAACCTGTGCGTAGATGAAATGACATTCTGCCCCAAGCACATCGAAGGAGGCCAACATTCCAGAAACCTCCCCATTTATGACTCTCACCTGAGGAAAAGCACGAGTTGCGCTGGATGAAATGTTGTGTAAAAGCAACAGGCAGAAAAAAACAATGTATAGGATGAATTGAATAGTTGGAATATATTAATGAATGTTAATGAAACTTATGATTGATGTTCTTGTTTAGATTTTGAGAATAAAGCATCTGTCACTAACTTGGCCCTAGTTATAAAAATTAAACAAGCATTGATAACTCTTGAAAATTCAGAATAGAATAACTATAGATTTGTGCTCAATTTATTTATTGAAGCATTTGTGACCAAAGTGATTAAGGCAATGTCTATGAAAGATGGGCTCCCGATGTGTGGGATGCTAGTTCAAGTCTAGCTGGAGGTTGTTTTTTTTATTTCTGATTTTGGTCAGTTTATTCTATTGGTAGAAGAGTGCAACAACGCGGTATGTTGTGATGAAAAGTAATGATAATAAGATGAAGTAAACCTGGATATAAAATCATAATGATAATAAAGAGTATTGAATCGGAGCATTGTGATAAAAAGCAACTAGACGATGGAGTAAAAGGAGTGCCCTTATGCTGACTATAGCTCAACGTATTAAATCACTACTCAATTGGTCTGTTTGCAATATGTGAAATGTATTTAGAGTTGAAAAGCACCTGATATGTTTGGGTAACATGAAGCATGTGAAATTTTGCCTTTAGACTGAGGGAGAGATGTATTTATGCCTTTCCCAAGGGTATTAGTGTGATGTGGACAAAAACTGTTTGAGTTAGAGTTTGAACTCGAGTCACCAAGTCCATTCTCTGCAACTTTAGCCACTTGGTCAACCTGAACCTTCTTAGATCAAGTAAAACTAGCAATTGATCGATAGCAACAATGAAGAGTTTATTGACCCAAAATGCTGTGATAAAAAGCAACTGTAATAAGATGGTGTAAAACTAGTTATAAAATAGTTATATACTAATTACTTTTCAGGTGACTTGAAAATCTTGCAACAAATTCTTTGACTGGCAGTAGTGACTGATAAAATATGTAGCAAAAGTAGTCTATGCTACAGCCTTTCAATTCTAAGGGCCCTGTGCTAAATACTTGCAATTCTGCACTTACTCTATGGTACTATTCTGCCTTCAACTTTCATGAAAGACTGTGTGTTTAAGGCTAGCATTTTAGCCAATTATTACCTTAAACTGGAGTTATTTCAATGCAGTAATTAATGGGAATATGGTATGTGATACATATCTGACACATAAATATGAAGGTATTCAAAACTGAAGACATAGCCGCAGAAAAAAAATTAAAAAAAGACAAAGTAATGCTATTGTTGAAATGTCAGATACATTTGTTGTATTTTCTGGCTGTATAATCAATGAGAGAAATTAATTTCTTTACTATGTGCGTAAAAAAATGTATGTTTTAATATTTATGTGTATTTTCTTATTTGGAGCCCCTTCATAACATATGCTACAGGCCCTGCACTAGCCTAATTTGACCCTGGGGACAGATTCAAGTTTTTATTTCCTATTTGAAAAGAATAATTAACACCCAGTGTGGTTGGCTTTTTTGTGTATTCATAGAAAATCTCAGGATGTGCAATTTGACTCTTCTCTTCTTCATTCTTGCTTCAATATTGGAGGAGGGGTATCCCCAACCAAGCGAATGTCTCACCAACTAATCAAAGAACCATAAAGTCACTCATAGTCTTCTTTAATACTTTCATTTTCTGATAACAGTTCTTACATTTGCATACAAATTTGATACACTAGACCTAAAAACTATCATAGAACAGTGGTAGTATTAGAAACCAAAATTGTTAAAAAATTTGTTCAAGCTATTAAATTTTTCACTGATATCTATTATACTTTTTATGTTTTTAAAAACCTACTAAGTATTCCCCTTGAAAAAAATCAGATATATTTGAAATCCCATGAGATTTTATTTTTTTATAGAAAAAAACTTGTTTTCAATCTTGTTGAAGTGGAGGGGTCTATTGTTTCAAATTGAGAGTAGGAGATATCTTTATCAGCAAAATTATTAGTTTAAGTGAAAGAACCATTGTTATAGATAGTGAAACAATTAATCCAAGTGTTCATTACGGAAGTAGATTGTATTCACTTATTACTAGAAAGTGTAACTCAAATTGGATAATCAATTTCTATAGCAAAAGTTTTTATCTTGAAAATTTGAATGACTTCAAGCATCATTTTTGTTATTGACCTCATTTGGTGAGTTTTTAAAATGATACCATAGAAATCTAATAAAAATCAATCCTATTTTCAGCATTGTTGCTAAGCACTACAGGTATACTAGTTTTGCTGTAATTTCTTAGTAGTATTGACTACATATTCAAACATTATAGTTTGTGGATTTGCAAAGTGCTTAACTACGCTTTGAGTTTAAAAAATTAATTTTTTAGAAATATTCAATGTGCAACAAATCAATCATAAATATTCATATATGTAGCTTGTCATAATCTGTTTTAAATTCAAGCATGGTGATTCATATGCTGACATATTTATTGGATTCATGACATCTCAGTGCTAAAAGAATTTACTTCAAGCTAAATTTCTCCTCATTCATGCCAATCTCCAATTTTATAAATTGCCTCAAGCCTATAAATGAACAATATAACATTATGCAGCTTCTACTGTGATTAAAATATGTAATGTTTAGTGGTAGAAGAATTGAATGGTAGTAATGATTATTGTTAATTGCTTAATGTAGAAATCACATAGAAATGGTTAGTTAGAATATTGTTTCTGACGAAAAGAATGCAGAAGAGAATTGTAAATAAATTGTGAATGAAGAAGCTGCCGATTTCTTCTTGTTTCTCTATATCCTGTTTATTAAATGTTGTTGATTAAATTCAATGTTGGCAAGATCAGCCATGTTAGTTGGTCAAAACTTTGACAATTCTGAATCCAGATCTTATTGTTTTGCTTCCAAAAGAGAATGAACCAAGAACCTTGGCCATTTTTTTGAGATTAAGCTTTATCATTCATCGTTCTTTTTTATAAACTTTCAGTCTGTCATCTTCATCTTTGTTGTTTTTCATTACAACCTTTCAGGGTGTGAACTCTTTGGTTTTCCTTAACGAGTTTTGAATAAAACTCTTTACAAGGTCTGTGCAGAAAGTGTCCAAACATTCGATATTAACAAAATGATAACCTACCTAGCATTATAGCAACTAAGTACCATTGAAAATACTCCTCATACACTTATCTCAGCATCCCTCTCAATTTTCAAAGTCCTCTTTAGGGATTGCCAACATCTGCCTTGATACATTCTCCCTGATTTCATCTATGGTCTTAAATCTCCTCCCTTGCAGTAAGGGGGCTACCTTACTGCAAGGGAGGAGATTTGAGGCCTGGGTGATGCAATGTTTTGTAAAAAAAATAGTACAAGATGTGGAGAATGCACTAGCCTGGTTATTGTAAATACAACAGTCACGCTGTACAAAAGCTCACTCTGACTGAGTTACTCTACAGAAAAGTGTTTGTTCATGCATGCTTAGTAATGTCCTCTTTAACTGGTTCCTAGTTACCTCAAGGCAGCACACCTGGTTCTCAAGATTTTCACAATGGCTGGATCCTTCCCAGACGGACCTTGTATATTACTAAATATTTTCATTTTTTATTTTGTTGCATTCAGAGTTCTTTTGGAAGATTGAACTTACAACTCCTCTGACCAATTTTTTATATAATGTTGAGAAATCTCCCAAAATGTTATGTCTAAAACAACAAGGATGATGATAGTTGACTAAAAAATTATTGTATGATACCTTGACTAACTTTCTTCAAATCTGTAAAGTACGCTATAAAAACCTTTTTACAATATAAGGCAGAAAAGCTTCTTAATTTTTGAAAACACACTGGCATTTTGTGTCAGCATTAAAAAGAATATAATTTTTTCAAAATTGACAATAAAATGATATTTCAGAGCACATGTTGTTTGAGTGGTCTTTCTTTTTCTATTATTTTTTTTGGGTAAAGAACTGGAAAAAGGGATAATGCCAAAAAACTATCAAATATTTTTTTGTAGAGAAATTTTTGTGCTTTCAATCAATAAGACCATTGTAGCCACTGGAAAAAACGTCAAGGGGGTTCTATTTGAAATGTAACTATAATGCTAAATTCTATCACTTATTTTTTTACCATTTTTATGAACATACAGCTTTAATTTCACACTCCCATGCAAACTATTTTTGAATTTTTCCTCATTTTTCATGTTAACCAGACTTCTGTGAAAATGGTGTGAAGCAAGTGCCCACTATGGGATTATGATTATGTATAGATTCCCCTTTATAAAACCTTGAAAAAAAATGTTTCATTCAAAACTGACATTTTTTTATGACATGATGAAAGTCTTATTGATTAAGAGCACTAAAAATTCCTCCAGAAAACTCTTTTTCTATTCCCTTTTCCATATCTTAAACTTTATTTTGTTTTGCTGTTTTTTCACATTCTCCAAAGACCATCCTATCTTGATATATAAGACGTTAAAAAATGACTTTATGATCATAATACTTTGACTAATATTTGATAGGAATTACTGATCAGTTCTTTTTATTTCAGGTAATTGGCTTATAAGAAAATTTGAAATTTGTTTGATATTATTTAAATTCAATTTTTGGCCTCATTGTGGGTTAACAGCTAACAAGCTTGTCTCACTGATCATTTCTATTGCATAGTGATTTTGATCCTCACTTGGTGCCTCATACTTATTGCATACACTTTTAGTTTGGAATTTAGTATGAAACTCTTCTTTTAGCTAGACATCAAAAATGTCACTTCCTCCGACGACCCCAATAAAATCCCTGGATGCACATGGTCCAGTGCTCATTAGCTCCAGCAACCCTGGCTGGTTATGCTTCTAGCCGCGGCCTTTTCGGACAGCCATTCTCTCTCTTTCTTTCTCCCTGGTCCAAGGCTCATTGGCGCCAGGACCCTTAGCTGGTCATGCCTCTGGCCCCAGCCTTTGCAGCTGGCCACTCTCTTTCTCTCTCCATTTCGCTGACCCACTGGCTGATCCAAACTTCACTATTCTTCCTTCGTGACCTATCTCCGTACTAACTTTGCCTGTTTCACTTCACCAATAGGCTACAAAAAAAGTCATAATATTTCAGCATGGATCTATGTACAATTATTTCCTTATGTCCTGGCAAAATGTACTTACCACATGATAGCTCTAAAGGTTCTTTGAGTCTCCACCCAATATCTCCAAAAATTATTGAAAAATTTCAATGACATTTTGTGGAAGAGTGGGAAATAACCTATAGAAGTGATTTAATTTTGGAGCGGATCCGTCCCCTATGTCATAGCTATCAGTCTTCCCCTATGTCATAGCTATCAGCCCACACAGGCTTTCATTTTGCAAGGGCAGTGACATTTGATTGTAAATAGCTCAAAAGAACATGCTTTGAGTCATATATTTTTATTTTTATTTTTACTCAGTTTCTCTCTGATGATGTACAATAAATCCACATTTGGTGAGATTTGTGTTATCCTGACATTACCCGGGGACCCAAAACGGTTGCCATCTTTCACTCAATATGGCAGACAAATGAGCATGAATCAGTTAGTGCCACCAATTTTTTAATGATCTTTAGACCATGTATTGACGGAATGTTAGGTCAAACTTTGTTGACTCAGAAGTGCATATAGAGCTTAACGAAGCTCCTAGAGTATGACATGCTATGATGGTTGATGAAAAAGAGTAGATGAATAAACAGTGGAGCAAAACCCTCTTCTCTAAGTACTATATCAACCAGACTGTAGTAACAATGAAAAGTTCCTACCTTCAATGTCAACCTTGACAGTCACCAGTCAGTTATATTCTAAAGATATAAAGATGCTAATCTCTCACTGAATTCTTTTTTTTTTTTTTTTTTTTCATTTTCAACCAAATGTTCTCAAGAGAAACTTTAACCTGTTTGCTACCAAGTGTATTTTTAAAACTGTTACTCCTGCTCCAGGTTTTCTTGTTTGCAGCACTGGACCGGCAACTTGCCAAGATAAATTATCCATGGCAGCAAAAAGGTTGAATACTTTATTTATGTGGAAAAGTAATCTGCACATGTACTAAAATTTGCGCAAACACCGATCTCTTTGTTAGCATAAGAAGATGCAGCCGTTTCATTTGTGGCAGTGGACTGCTGACTTGCTAAGATGTTATCTCATCTATGCTACTGGAATGACAACTTGCTCAGATGACTTATCCGATTGATAGCGGTGAACAAGTTAAAGAATGGTGTTAACTTTGCACATTTTAGATGTGAACTTTTTTTCTTTTTTGTTTCTAACATGATACATACTTGTGATTGAGCACCCATTCTAGCATAATGGTGAGTTTGATCCACACAAAATGCCCTGCTATAACTGTCTACCAGACTAAACTAAGCTTTATGAATCAGGTGTCTATCTCATGACTGAAATAGGTACTTTTCTTACTTTGGTGTCAAGGGTTGCAGTTCAAACCAGTAAAATCCAGGATTTCAAATGCTGATTTTTAAGGCAAGCAGACTCATTGATTTGGAAGAGTGACATAGCCCCATATCCAAGATGGACTGCCTTCAGAGTTAAAGGACTCCAACTGCCTGCTATTTATTCATAGTTGTGTGGAAAAGTGGATTCATGCCTATACCAAAAGCATTAGTACAAAATGAACATTCTGCATCAGGTCCATGCACAGCTGATCAGAGACCTAGGCCAAATGGGAAATGTAGGTCTCTTTTCAAAATGCTCCATTAGGATTTTTGTCATCTGTGCACGTAGTGTACATGATGTATTTACGAGTAACAAAATAGGAGCAGAGAAAAAAAATGAGAAAAGTAATAGTGAGCAATTTGATTCAAATTGTTAGACAATAGAGGAAAGTTATGTAATAAAGAATAGTAGATGCAATAGTATTTGTCTCTGTTAGTAAGAGTAGGCCCATGCCAACAGGCCCAACTGGCCTCCCCTCGTCTGCAAGGTAGAAACTGAGTCTAACACATTACTGTAGCTATTTATACCACTTTAGATAAAACCTTGGAACGGACGCACATGTGCAACCGAGTCAATACTCAGCATTCCCCGATCGTGTGTCATCTGGCTGAGGGAGTGTTAATTTCCTTCATTACTTTGATAACTGCTAAGATCAGATCTTGTACCTACACACTTCAAATGAATTCATAAGAAGTGGAAGCAATCAAAATCCTTAACCTATTAACTGCAGCAGGAACAGCTCAGTTGCCATATTTTAAATGTGGAGGTAACTTTGATTGTACAGGATGATACAAAATAAGCTGATCATTTCGTTTTCTTGGAAAACAATAGACCCTTCCTCTTGAAGTTATGGACAGAGAACAATAGAAACAAGCAGGAAAAGTCCTCAGTAACCGAGTAGAAGGGTCCATTATGATGATGGAAATTTCCGTCATTCGCAGTTGAGAAATTTCAGTCATCTGAAGTTAATGGGTTAAACAATTGGGATAATTGTACCATTTGAATTACAAACCTTTTCTAAACATTGCACAAGATTGCCAGAACAATAGTGTAATCATCTCAATCAAGGTAAATAATTAATTCTCTTAATTGCAGGCCATTGACCCAATTAGCAATTTGCAAGTTTTCCTTGAGATTAGAATGTTTTGTTGTAAATAGTTTTTATAGAAACCTTTCAGCCATCTTTTATGTTCATCATCTGCTAAGGCCTTGACACCTCCATGGGTACAAAACCTCATCACCTTCCCTTGTCAGTTGCTCTTCTTTCTACTTTCATCTTCTTTAAAGAATAATTTCTGTCTGAATTTCTGAGGTGAAGAATTATCATTATTACATGCTGATTCATTCAACCAGTTACCCTCATCTTGTGAAGTGAACACAAAGCTGGCTCACTGATTCTATTCTCTGTGCTGATAACCATTTGGCCACTGTGCACCTCTGTTCAAGTATAGACTTATCAATCCAAATTGTTTCTCTTCTTGATTTTTATAGTCACAATGTTTCAGCTGCTGTACCCTCTGGCCTCTCAGCACAATTGAAAATCATTCATTGGACGGCTTTAATAATGCTGTAGATAAAGTCCTGTAGGTGTTGGATTACCAATCGGTCCGGCAATTTCTCCAGTAATTTCCATTATATCCATCATTGTTGAAACCATCAGTTTGGCTGTCTTATGTGGATGACATATTTCACCAAACTGATGTCCAGGTCTTTTTCAATCATGTGAACTCAATCAGACCATCAATACAGTTTGTGATGGGAAGGGAATGTAACAATCAACTTCAGTTTCTAGATGTACTGGAAACCCTTACAGAAAGTAAGACATAATTCAGACCATCTGTCCTGCTTGAAAAATGGGTTGTCAGCTGTCTTAAGAAAAGAGCATCAATTATCAGTAGTGACCCTAATACTGAAGAAAAAAGAGATAAAGGTCTCTCAGAAGTAATGGCTATCCACCCCACCTCATATCCAAGAAAAAGAGAGGGGGACATACACACATTTTCCCAAAACTCCTCCTCTTTCACCCTACCATCAACATATCTCATGTTAGAGATACAGCAGAGAAGATACAGAAAACTTGTAAGTCCCACAACATGAGGGTCGCTTTCAGTTGTTCCAACACTCTTTGCTATTTATTCACCAAAGTGAGTCCTCCAGGAGAGAAAAATCTGACTAGTAAATGCCTTGATGTAAAGGTCCATACTGGAGAAACTGGCAGGCCCCTACTGTGTAACATAACTACCATTGGAATATTCTGTTTACCACCATTACATTTAGATATTACACCTGAAGAAGGTTGCAGATTGAATTGGCTGAAAGTTTGTGTTCATATCACAAACAACGGCAAGGAGATCAATCATTTGAAAAAGTCTATGAATAGTATTACTTTTATTTTAATTATTCAAGTTGCATTTTATCACAATGCTTAGACTGTCATTCTATGCCCAAATTATAAACATTGTGGATTGGAAATAAATAATAAGCTTCTGGTGAGACTCCAAATCACATCTCTTTTTCTTTTGGGAGCCTGTCTTAATGCTATTGCTGCGTTACTGTATAGGCTATAGATATTCAGATGAATTGATGTGCTGATTCATCTAGGCGTTTGAAGAAGAGGATATTGGCCTGGCAATAGCTTATGAATAGTTTACCACATTGCTTCATGACTAATTAGAGGTATTGCACAAGATTCAAAGGGGAAGGCCATTGGAACTAGATTAGAATAAACTGCACCAGGTCATGATAGGTAATCTATGATTAACTGGCCAAGAAATGGTGCAGCAATTTAACTGCACTAACCCCATTCTCTTATATTTCTGCTTTACCTGGTTCCCTGGAAGTCCAGAGTTCAATCTCTGGGACAAGTTGGATAGAAATATCCATCAGCTCAATGGTGTTAGATGAGCATTATGAGAAAGAATTGATAGTTAAAAGTTCTGAAATCCACACTGGTCAACATGTATATAGGATTTAGAACAACAAACATCTATATATCAAATGAAGAATTACACTTGAAATTCCCTGAAAATAACTTAATGTGACAGGCATCTGATGAAGGCTGGAGAGAACAGCAATTGGAACATTGTGATGAAAATAAAGATAAGGAAATTGGTCCAAATGTATGAGCTCTGTCTGGAAAGAATCCGGCTATTTAATACTAATGAAAAAAAGCTTACTTTGTGTCCGTTTTGCAAGCAATTGATAGTAATTTTCTTCCTTCATGGATGTTCGATGAATTAGGTCTGATGCTAATGTTAGCTTTGATCAATATTGCCCCAAATTCAAAAGAATTTTTCCTCTTAGTTTTTGTGTGCATTAAATCTCAGGAACATATTAAGTTTGTCCAGTGAGTATTAACCTATTTTGAATATCTCAAGAACCAGCAGTACAACAGTAATGTAACATGGAATCCAATCAGAAGGATCTTGCTACTCATAGGAAATTCTCCAGTGGGGTTGCTCAATGGGTATTATATATAATTTCAATGCATATTTCATCCTTTATCCAACCAAGCACAAAATCATGATAAAAAAAGTATGTGGAGAACCAGAGAAGCCTACCGTGAGCCCCTTGGTATCTACCATGATATACATTTTTTGGTAAGTACTTATCTGTGTTTTATGCTTTGGACAGCTACTCAAAAAAAATTAGGAATCAACTATGACTTGGGAGGTATTTTTAGGTGGTACTATTATCTCAAAACTGAAGAATTAAAAATACTGATTATTTGGAAATGTCCTTTTTAACACGAGACTGTTCCACAATCCTGTCACTGATAATTGTGTTAACTAAAATGATAGAAGTTTTAAATATATATTTTTCAATAAATTTTGGTCAGACAGGGATCATGTGGAGTGGAGGCAAGAATAGGAAAAAAAGAAAAACTTGAAAAATGAAAAATACTTAGCTTAATGGTTTGGGATATACTTTTCATGCTTAACAGATATAAATCAACAAGATATCTTGTTGGAAAGCTAATTAAATTCTCTTTTAAACAACATTACGTATCTACATTTCTATCAGGATGCAATTTAACGGCCCATAAACTTAGTACAATGAATGACAATCATACTTGAAATTTCTTTGAAAAATACTGAATACCTAGGTTCATGTTTTGGGTTGAAGCTTTTCATGCTTAACGAATACATATTTACAAGATACACTGTTACAAAGCTGATAAGACTTCCTTTCTGATGACTTATCTACTAAGGAGTAAATCCACAATCTATAGATTGTTAACTTTAAGAAATATATATACTTGACATTCCCTTGCAAAATGGTAACTTCTCATTTTTGGTTGTAACTTTTCATGCCAAACAGATAAAAATTGACATAATATACTTCTAGGAAGCTGACAGAATTCCTTTTCTAACAATAAATGTATATATATACAACCATGATTCCACAATCCATAGACTTCAGACAATAAAGTATACTTGAATTTTCCTTGTAAAATGCCAAATTTCAAGTTTCTGGCTGTAACTTTTGATGCCCAACAGTCATGAGATACACTATTGGAAGACTGATAAAAAGAATTGAAGAATTCGGCGATTATTTTCCACTAACCTAAGTTAATTTTCCTATGTCATAGAGCATCAAGCTTCCATCAAATGTTTTTTTAACATTTTTAATTATCAAATAAAGTATCCTTATATACATGGTTGAAATGAAAGCACTTTCTAGTGGGTGATAACGCAATATATATATATATATATATATATATATATATATATATATATATATATATATATATTTTCATTAATAAATTTAGTAATGTTAAATTTCCAAAATGAATAATAATAAAAAAGCAGCATAATGGACAGTCCCTAAGATGACTATATACTATGCACTTTGGTTCATGTACCGTATGTATGAGAATAAAATCATACATGAACAATAATTCATCATGTACATTGACATCCAGTGATATTTCACCAGCTCTTTAAAATAGCTACTTAATGAGATGAACAGCACTAATCCACTCCATCTTGTTGAGGCTCAGCAATGACATCATATATTTTAAAATGATTGTGAGCGCAGTCTCTATTTATGCAATATTCACACTAGGATGGTATATAACCAAAGATGAAAGAATTATGCTGGGCCTCACATAGGGAGACCACAATACAGCACAGTACATCTGAGAAAAGACAAGAATCAGGGACATCATAGAATCCATTAAAATCTCAAATGGCGGTGGGCTGGCCATGCTGCAAGAATGGCGGACAAACGATGGACAAGGCGACTCACAACATGGATCCTCAGAGATCACATGTGCAACGACAGACATTAAAAAACTGATGATGATGATGATAATGACCCCATATACAACTGTTTTATTTAATGCTGCCTTTTTTAGGAATGTATCTGGAGCATTATCCGAGGTATTACTGAATGGATTATTCTATTGCTCTACCAATGGGCTAAAATCAAAGATGTTAGTTGCAATAAAAGCAACTGGAATGTTTTTAATTGAAAGACTGTTTTTAATTTAGTTTTCATTTCTCGTGTACAATTATGTCATGTTTCAGTTCAACCTTATGTTCTTGAACAATTTATGTTCTGCCTCATGAAATATTTGATCTGAATTTTGTTGTACACTTTTAGATTGGAGAGATGAAAATATCTAAATTGGATGTCAAGTTTCAATTTGTTTAGTTGTATAATAGAGTCATCCTGAGATTTACCACTCAATTCAAACTAGAAAGCACTGAGTTCATATCTCTCCCAATACCATACACCAATTAAGAACTGAATGAAAATTGAAAAAACAATGGTGAGAACTTTAAATGCACAAATATTGAGTTACATCTCTTAAAATTCAAATCTACCCTTTATATTCACTGTGTGTTCTTGACCTCTTTTCCTGCAGAATAATAAAAAATGTATCTTGATTGAAAATAAAGTCCTGGACACAGCTGAAAACAAATACCTCTTTCAACTTTGTTGGCATAGGTTAAAATGCCCATCAAGCCAACACAAGGAGACCAGCTATTCATTGTTTGAATCTTGCCTCAGCCAGTAACAAAATCTTAATCTAGCATAAGAGGTCTTTATTATTGATTTTTGACTACTTCTGCAAATCACAGTTCCTGTAGCTAAGTGATATAGCAGCTGAACATTTACTAGGCTTCCCTAGGCAGAAGAGATGAGAGTTCTTGCTTTTGTTTTTTGCTCAGACCAATTTACTTTTGGTAGTGAATGAATAAAATTGATTAGAAAAAAAAATGAACCTTTGGTGGGATTCAAACGTAAACCAAAATGGGAGCACTCTTTAGCCTCGTCTCAAGGAGAAAAATGTAATGGGGTGGAGGAACTATGAAAACCATCAGACTAGTGGCTTCAAAATCATCTATGCAGTTCTCAGTAAGACCTACACAAACACAGTTTATATACAGGATGTCTTAACAGTACAGCCAGTTCTGAATGCAATAACTATTTGATGTAATATTCAGCATGCCAGTATGTCTAAAACTATTGATGACTATAGCTAATTAATTAAATAAGTGAGGAACTACTTATTCACACATACATTCTAATGGCACATTTAAAAATATTTTTGCAAAACTGTTGTTGAAGATTAGTTTGCAACAATAGAACCTGAAGACCTAAGTGCATTATTTTGAGATATGAATTGTAAATAAAATTAGTAAATCTTTGAAATAATGCTGATTTATCTATACACTTTGTATAAAATCAATCTGGTATAACAGCAAATTCATCATTAGGGCAAATTCGATATAACAGCACGCTGAAGTTATCGAGGATGCCATAATAATGAGAGTCTACTTTATTGTCAATTTTGTTCTTAAGTAATCATGATTATGTAATTGTGGTTGTTACTCTGCTTTGCTCTATCTATATATTTCCCCTGTAATATTTGCTTTAAAATTCATGATTTTCCATGTTCTGTTTGCTTGAAATTCCAGTTTGTCTACTCACTTGCTTTACTGTTTACTTTGTGTTCAATATTTTCGGTCAAGACAAATCCAGAATTACACAGATGAAAAATTAGTCATTCATTTTGGCTGCTGATCTACAACTGATTCAATAGAAATCATACCATGTTACTACAAGTGTAAATTGACTCATATACAGCAGGCAAAGGATGATTTATTGCTCATTTTCATTATCCAAAGTATTGTAACCACTTACACTACTATTTCCTTTATCTTGATTTTTTAGTTATTTCAACCTCAACTCAACTTGAGACATCAATCTTTAGCAGAAGGTATAGGAAGTAAAGATGAAGCTCTTGGTGAGATTTGAACTTACTTTCCTCTTGCTTTAATGATATTACAAGTGCAAAGACAAGAACAACAAACATAGTGCAGATATCAAGAATAAAGGGTAGGTTTAAAAAGCTAAAGATTTGGACTTTGTTGACCATGAAGTTCTTGTAGCCAAAAGACAAACTAGCTGGCAAGATGGATGTGAGTTTAAATCACATCAAGACGTTTATCTTCATTTCTGATCCATACTCTTTGTTTGCTGCCATAGAGTGATGACCCAATTTGAGTTGTCATAAAAAACAACTAAAAAATAAAGATCGAGATAAATAGTAGTAAAAAGTAATACAAGGAATGATTATCAGCTTTTATATATGATTTTAATTGATTTATTTCCAGTGCATAAGTACCCTTTCCTCCAAATATTTAAATGAAGATTTATAGAATATAATTAAAGCAACCAAAATCTCAGTATTTCGTAAAATCAGTATTTATAGTGCATGTTGTTATGTTGCAATTAGTAGAGTTGTAAATCCTCCATATAGAATCATGCAACTTTTCATTTTTATAAATCACATAGAACTGAAAATCACCCATTTCAATTTTTTTCAGTATGGACAAGCACTAAATCCAAGATGGCGACCAGGTAACATAACAATTGACAAATAATTGCTTTTTCAAACATTTGTAATGGATATAGTATATTGTTTTATCATAGGTTGGTTTTGGTCACAGAATTCATTGAATGACTGATGAAATAAATATGACAAAGGATAACATGGATAATCATGATAATCAACCAATCTTAAGTATAATTGACACCATGTTGAAATATACAATAAATGATTAACAATTATTTACAGTTTTTTTCACATTTGATTATAGCTATAATCCTTATGATTATAATTGTTCTTTTTTCAGCACAATAATTCTATACTAATAGTCATTGATCAACTTATGAAGTGTCCATTTTGAGGTATCCATCCAGCATTGAATCTATGATACTTGACCAAGTGCGTGCACTGTCCCTCATAAATTCACCAGCCCATGAATGGATGGCCCTTACAACAACACTGACTCAGCTCAATAATCTTAACAACTTGATGGTAAGAGACAATGAGGACAATGAGCCAATGTTTGTGCGTTTAGACATGGACTTGTATAAAAGAGTTTGAAACCTGAGCCTCCTTGGTCTATTGTTCCAAGCCAACATCATTACAAGTCCAGATTCTTTCCATATTGTTTTTTGTGCTTTATGGTTTTTTAGACTGACCTTTGAGAGTAGCGGTTCGGATGAAGCTTGGGATAAATTCAGTCTGTACAGCAGTGTCATGGTAGTAATGGCAAGCACAACAACAGAGCCTTGAAAGCGCATCAGATCACTCATCAACTTTTATTTGACTTGTGGATTGAGGCATACTATGAAACAACACTCAGTGCTACAACATAAACTGATGTCTACACTAGAAGATGTCAGAAAAGCACATGAAATTGGCCTAGATATTCCTTAAGCTCATTGTAAACTGGTAAATGTGGCATCCAATCTGAAACTGATGGAAACTCTGGAATAATTTGACCACAAGAATGGAAAGTATCCAACATACAAGTAGGCTTGTGTGTTTGTGTATATATATATATATATATATAGAGAGAGAGAGAGAGAGGAGAGAGAAAAACAGGTCAACAACCTACTCCAGTTCATGCAGGGTACTCCCAATTGTAAATAGCTCTTGCACCTTGCTCATTGGAAAAGATATGCATATACTTTTTTGCCAACAATGGGCATGACAACACTCAGAACATTTCTGATTACATTACAAACGTGTTCCCTGGAACACGGCCATCTCTCAATTGTGCAAGATCGCAAGAGTGATGACTTTGTTGTTAGTACAACCCAGTTTCTTTCACATTCAGTGGATGAAGGAGAAGGTACTATTTCTGGCTTGACCACTGACCCCTTCAGAGGCTGCTGAAATACTGCCTGAGCTCCCCAGTACTGGCATTGCTAGATGGTGAAACTGAATATTTGTTGAACATAGCTGATTCCAGTCCAGAGAAGTGTCACCAACACTTGATGGCTAGAAAAACATGACAGGAAAAAGCAGTGAAAACATTGAACATTTTGTTGAATAGTGCAAACCCCTTCGCTCCACCAGAAAATGGTGATGCATCTGAAATGTAGTTGGTCTACTCTGTTGCCATGAGAATAATGCCAACAGCAGTGCAGCATGATATCTTGGACATGAAGTTACGAGGGAGCACAGCACTTGGAACTTTTGTGAATGAAAGAGTTAAAGGAAAAAAATTGTGAGGCAAAATCTGGAAGCTGAAGTATCTGACCTTGAAATGCAAAAGTATCCAGTTGAAGGCTTGATCTGAAGTAGTCAGCTTGAAAGCAACCAATTTTTTGTTCATTCTCTGGCTCCTCATTGCAAAGTCCTCTAGAGGACTGGACCTGGGAACTCATTAATTTTCTGATTACAATGCAAGCCTAACAGCTTCTGATGGTTCTCTGTTGCCGAATACAGCCAGGTCTTCCCTTATCCATGAATTGGAAGGAATGGTTTCAGAGACAGCATCTTCAGAAGGATCTATAGAAATGAAAAGTAGCCAAATTCAATCAGCACATGTGTTCATCAGCATCTTAATAGATGGCATGGCTGTCATGCAAGAGATGGTTGTTCTGAAAGGTGACATAAAGTGTTGCCAAAATCTTGCAGAATGTTTCATTAGAAGTGTTGACAGTGAGGCATGAGACATGGACATATACTTATTATTCAACAACTATACTGTCACAAACTTCTTGACGGACAGAACAAAACAAGATTATACAGCAGAAAGAGCACCAGACAAAGAATACAAAACAGAAGATTCAACACTGAATAAAGACTTCAAGGCTTTCCTGGGAACCAAAGCCGACCTTGTCCATTACCTTGCATATAAAGCTGTCGAGCTATGTAGACTGCCAATCACAACCCTTATACACAATGGTGTCATGTTCATGTAAGTGAGCATGGTGAACATCATGAGAACACAAGAGGAAACTAACACATTAGTGATCATGTATGCAGCAGCAGTTAAACACCACATATATACTCATGTGACATTGATGCTCACCTTCACTGAGTACCAGACCTCAAAACAGAAAGCCTCATCATCATGAGCTCTAGGCATTGACAATGATAAAATTTAGACCTGTCTACAGAGCCATTCACCCAGAATGTTAAGCAGCATTATTAAGATTTCACATGCTCACTGGTTGTGAAAAGTTTTTGCGTCAGCTGTTTGGACATGTTTATGTATCAGCTAAAGTATTTCACTGGCACATGTTCAAACAACTCAAGGACTCTCAGGATGTAGAAAAACTATTTCCTAATCAAGATTCCATCACTGAACTCATTCTGCAAGTGCATTGGCAAGCTAATGATTGGGTATAAGATATATAGCCGTTTCAAAGAATCCAGATCCATCATCTTTGGGATGGAAGCATCTAGATAATGGAAGTTGTGTTCTGTGATGTTGAAAGTTCCACCACCATCAGAAGCTGCTATGGACCTCATATTTTTGTTCGTTTGTGTAAAATCAGTAAATGCCATGGATGGTGGCCTTGCCAGACTAGTAATCTGCCATGCAGAGAGTTTTCCTACTTTGCAAATGAGGATATTGATAGCTGCCAGTGGTAATGATGACTAGAAGTGCACTTAGTGGACTGTTGAAGATTGGCATCCATTCTGAGTTCCCAGGTGCTTTTTGACACTGTATCTTAATTTTTCTGTATGTGCAGGCTACCATTTTGGGTTAAGTCCTTGCTTATTAATGTATAATGATGAAGAGAGTTTGTTTCTGAAATATTCATAGGTGTCCTATCATTATGTATATATATGATTGGTTCAACAGGTCGGATAACAATGTCCTGATATATTTTTCTTTATGTGGTGGATGCTTCCTTGGATTTTATCAATCGATCAATCAATACAAGAAAAGTCCTGAAAATAGCCTCTTTCTGATAAGTCTAGGTATTTTATTACAATAATAAGCTCATAAATATACATCTATGGAGCAAAATTCAAATGTAAAATTTTTGATTTTTTGGTTATGTGTTGTCTGCCATCTTGAACTTTGCCACTGGCAACTATTGAAAACATTGGAAATAGATTGTTTTGTGTTCAGTGTAATCCTAGAAAGTGGAAAAACACAGGTTTCAAGATTCCATATGAACTGTTCTCAAAATTACACTATGACATACACTAATGATGTATATTCTGGTTATAACCTGATTTTATGATAAAGACTTATTTATATTTTGTTGCTCAAATAATCCAGCCATGCCAAAGTGTTGGCAGGGAAGGATGACTTTCTCCCATCCTATAGCTTGCATTATTTAGCACGGTGCAGAGATTGGTCTCCTCCTGAAAGGATTAACAGGGTTTGCCTCAGGATGGCTCTCTGCATGATCCCCCATAATAAGGATTGATAGATTTTAAGGTCAATTTAGCATTTGTTTGCATACATTGTAATCTTTTATTACAATTACAGGAGATGAAGTAGAATTAGAAGATTAATGAATAAATACATGAAATTGACCAAATAGAGCATTAAATAAGAGAAATTATCAAATCAAAATATATCTACTAAAATTCTATTAAAATCTTTAAAAAAATGTATCCACTGAAATTCTATTAAGGAATAATCTTTTGGCAAGACTTGAATTCACAGAGTAAAAGAGATGCAAGTTCAAGTCTTGTGAAATTTCATCTTTTAATTTCTGATAGACATTGTTTATTAATGGCTGTACAATGATGGTCTACTAATGTAATAAAAGACAACTGAAATCAAGAAAGAAATACCAGTCAAAACTAATAATGGATGACAATACTTAATTTAATCTTGGTGTCCCTTGTTATGATGTAGGTGTTGTGGTCCAAGAAAGCAAAATGTGTTATAGATGAGCTACAATAACTGTTGGTGGGATATAGGCGAGGGTGAGCGATAAGAAGTGAATGACACTTGACATCATCTATCATATAGAAACTGGTACTAATTGTAGGCATTTTTAGTAATGTATTATAAGGCATACCAAATTTCAGTATTTAAAAGCAAAATATTTAACTATTTGCATCCATAACTGAAAACTTTAAACCCGGATACCCTGTTGGGAAAGGGAAGAAAATATCATAAAAAATTTTGTTCATTGATTATTTGAATCTTTTTGTCTTATTCATTTCATTTTTATAATTGGTTTATGACATAAGTCAATTATATTTCTTTATGTAGGTATGGGAGATGTGTCACCCCTGTCATCAAATGGACTTATTATAGTAAAATAGCGCTGAAATATGGGCTTTTTGTATAGCATGCAACCTGAAATAATGAGTTTACAGGTTCAAAGGGATGTTTTTTTTCATTGTTTCATGGACGTGATATAAGTAAAAATGATGGTTTACCACTCACCAGCATAATGTCAATAACCCAGCTATAACGAACCGAATTATAATAATAATTCAAGAAAATATTACATCTAATGCTTCTGATAGAATAAAAAGCAACAAAAATAAGACTGAAAGAAATACTAATTAAAGTTGATAACAATTAAAAATGCTTAATCTGAAATAAAAAAATTCATGTTGATATTACTATCATTAGCCAACTTCATTGTGAATAGGCTCAGCAAGCCGAGTTCAAACTGGCTGAGACAGTTTGAGTTTGCTTCACATTAATACACTTGGTGAAGGCGTGAATCTATCTCTCTCCCTAGTTATGGGTTTAATAGCACAGGTTGAAGTGAGTAATGCCACTTTGAAAGTTTGTCACCTCTAAGTCTATTTCATGTATTGCAAATGGGAACAAGTAAGTAGTAATGTAATATATGAGGCCCAAGCTGAGATGGCCGGAGTTGTAGCCAGCGTAAGGGCACTACTTATTTATTAACCTACTTAATAGAACTGACCCCTTGAGCAAAGCAGATGGTTCTATTATGAGAAGAGGAAATTATTCTCAGTCAAGTGTAGAAAAGAAGTAGAGGCTTCAAACACATTCAAATAAATGCAGATACATTATAAAAGTGATAAATTAAATGTAGCATGAAAATATTTAACTAAAAATTTGCAAACAGTGACATTGAGGATTCTAATATATCCAAGGCTAGCCCATCGATTATGATAACCTAAGCAGTTGCCTAGTGCGCATAGGTCCAAATGAAAAGAAAAATCATGTCCAGAAGGTATTCAGCCATTAAATATTAACAAAAAATTTATGAGAACACTTTGATGCAGCTGATGGTGATCCCATGTAAGGATTTTGCACACTGTTTTGAAAAGTGAAAGGAGCACTGGGATGAGTCTCCAAAATCCCACAGGAGCACTTTGAAGAGGGACTAAGGCACAATTGCCCTAGGTAGGTTATTTTTTGGTTAATATTGAATAGCTGTATACTTTCCAGACAGATATCAATCACTATGGATTAAATTTAAAAAAAACAGTAATATCATTTTGCTCTTTCCTACCTGCATTCAGATGGTATGTGATAACATAGGAGAAATTTTAGGTAGTTTGATGAAAGAGTTGAAAGAGAGGGGGCACAAAATAGAGTTTAATAAGAAGGTAGGAAGGAAGAGGAGAAAAAAGAAAGGAAGATTTTTTACATGTGAAATTAATCCTTGTTTGCATTACATTTAAATAAAAACATGGATGGCAAGGAAGATTGGAAGGGGTAAGGGAGAGATTGAGAATAAACAGGCAAAAGAAGAGCCAAGGCATGTGATAATGAATAATTTCAGTTGTCAAACACCTGTTGATTTCTATGATTTCAGCTAGTCATTATTAATAATGGCCTTTTTATTACACAATGACTTTGTGTCACATTTTGATTTCTCATGTGAAGAAGTAGAATAAAATACTCTTATTGATTTATAGGTGCAGGGTGACATGATAGCTACAAGCACAGAAAACAGCATGGGCTTTATCCTAATGTTCTTTGGGAAAGGCATGAATCCACTTCTCCCTATGCTCAGTCATATTGCTAGATATATTGCTAAAATGTTTTGTCAGTATCATGGCAAAATGACTGCTAGAGAGGAGAGAGGGTGAGTGAGCACCTGGACAAATTGTTCTAACATTACTATCCTTCCAAGAAGAAAGCAGTTAGCCCCTTAACAGCATTGAAAATGAGATTGGCAAGATGAGCTCATACTCTGGCTGACAGTTTGCACAAATGCCCTTGGGAAAGGCATGTATCTCCCCCTCTCCAACAATAAGCCATGAATCAGCATGGCAGGGCGAGACCCTGCCACCAGTGTCTTACACTTGCAAAGGGAAAGCCTATACAAACAATGGGCCTTGAAAACTGATAAAAAATTGTTTAATTTGGGGAAATATTACACCTAAGTAAATAAGTAGATATGGAAAAATTAATCTTTTAAATGTGGTCCTCACAGTTCAAGTTTGTAACTGGTTTCTTTTATTGTGAATATCTCATTTGTTTAATTTCGGTCCCAGTGGGAAATATTCTTGCATGAGTTTGTATTGAAATCTTTTAAAGATACTGAAAAGAGAACCAGTCTGTGGGAACAAGAGAAATGTTTTCTTTTTTTTCCTTTAATATTCGTGGGCAGAGCTTCTAGGTCATGTGTTGCAACACGTGGATATATGTCCATAAATAATACACGTTACAGACATACTCAATTTCTCATATACACACACATGAATGCACACACATACATGTGTGTGTGTGTGTGTGTGTGTGTGTATGTATATATATATATATATATATATACATATATATTTGTGTACATGTACATGTATGTACATATATGTGTGTGTGTGAGAAAGAGTATGTGTTTGATATTTGTATTATTTATATATATATAGATATATTTATATAAATATATGATAAATAAGTATGAATTAATGTGTGTATCTAAAGCTTCACTGTCTATTCTTATGGACCTGTTTGGGACTTCATCATTGAACAATTCTTATGTCTTTGTTTTGTTCATCTTTAACCCTATTTTTTGTTTTCTCCATTAAGATCACTTAACACGTTTTATAGATCCTCCACAGTTCCAGCTATTAATGCATTATAATCACAGTACCTTAAATTGTTCAAATATTTTCTGTTTATGTTTACTCCCGTTTTCCAACTCTGCTTCCCAAAAGGTGCTTTCAAGGCTTGCTATAAAGAGTTTTTATGATATCATATTCCCTGGGATTACTCCTTTTCGAACCTTTATCAATAACTGCTACACACAATAGAATGGTTGGATCACTGTTGCTCAGTTTAAGTTATTCATGTGTTCTGACATTTATATCAATTTTCCTATCTATCTGGATTTCACCCATCTCTAACCATTCATAGGAGATTCTTGAAATTTTGCACACACACTCATAAATAAGTAAGTTTTTTGTTTTTCTTTAAATTCTCCCCTAAATAGGTTTTTTTATTATGGGTATCAATTTACAATAAAAGTTTATGCAAAATAGGTCCCTTAATTTGTATCTATGTTTTAAAAAAAATCAAAAACTTATGATTCAAACCACATTGGTAATACATCGATAATCAAGGTGCCTAATATTGCCACTATCACTGCTTAATTTAGGAGGTAAAAAGCAGCAGATATGGGAGGTGGTAATTCATAATTTCCCTTAGATGCTAGTCTTGTTTATATATTTATGAAATCTAATTACTGCTGTGCCATTTATGTATATATACTCAATTACTTTTATATAATTCTCACTCATACCTTGTTCTCACATTAAGAGGAAGATTACTGTGTGTCCTATTGAATCAATGGCTTTTTCATTATAAGTCATATGTTTGGATGCCGTCAGCTGGTTTAATGTGTGTAAGTGGTCCATTGTTGAGTAGCCACTTTTAATACTTGCCTGTTTTTGCAGTTGGTTTTTATCTTAGATGTTAATCCATTTGTAGATCAAAGAAGACCATAAGATTATACAGAAAAGCCTTAGAAATCAATTAAGGTATGCATTCATCTAGGTCAGGTGAGGTGAGGTGATAAAGCTGAAGAAAGATAATAGAAATGAAATATGATGGTGCATAACAATTGACTGGAAAGCATTTGGTATTAATAGAGACATACTGAAAAGCAAATAGCCAATATGCTTAAAATGTAGGGTAAGCAATCAATACAGAACCTGAGAACTTACAAAACCACAAGAAAACAAACTTAGAATAGGACAGAGGGCAATGAAAAGAGCAATGTTAGGAATAACTCTAAGCAATAGATCTGAGAGAGGACCAAGGTGAAGGATATCGTACAAGTAACTAAGCAACAAAAATGGTGATGGGCAAGGCACAACAGATGAAGCAAAAGGCTACCTGATTGGTGCCTGTGGAACAGTAGAAGCAGTAGAGAAAAGACCAGACACAGGATAGAGACATGAAATGGAACAGTTTGCCCCTCAGACACAGCAGAGATTGATGCAATCATGTTCTTCAAGGAAGGAGATAGGAAAGGTCTTCGTCCAGCAACGGAATTATAACAGCTGATGATAATATGTGTGTATATTTTTACAGCAAAACTGAGCACTCCCACTCATCCACATATATGCTATCCAGACACATCCATGTATACACCCACACATCAAAAATTTTCATGTACACATACCCTTTCATTTGCGCAAACGCACACTCAACAGAAAATATCTAGCCATTTGAAATGTCATGTGAATCTGTTGTGCAGCCTTGCAGTAACCTGTCAACCAATCGGAGCCGATCCTTACTGCTACCCCGTGAGCTTTACTCAGTTGGCAGTCAGAGACGCCATTGAGTGAGCTTGTGTACTGTGTGACTGCTGTGTTCACAATGACTATGTGAGCACATGGATGATTTTGCAGACCATCACCTCACCCAGGTCTGACTATCATCTGCCTCAGTTAGATTTGTCTCCCAGTGATTTCCACCTTTTCCCAAAGAGATTTCAGACCAGGGTTGACATTACGAAGAATATATTGATGCTGAGGAATTTGCAGACTGTTTTGAAAAGTTGATGAGGGGGGGGGGCTGAGATAAATGTGTGTGGTCCCAAGGAGAGTACTTTGATGAGGACTAAGGCACCATTGCTCTATATAGGCTATTTTTCATTAATGCTAAAGCATTATATTCTTTCCACACTTTCTGCTTGTTCTTAAGTGTAAAAATAGGTGTGTGTACGTGTGTGTGTATGAGCAAACATGCATACAGATAAATTCATTGATGTGCAAGCGGGGAGCCTGCTTTAGAGCCATGGTTAGCAGGTCAGCTTCACCGACCATTGCCAGTCTAAATTCAATCCTCACTAGTTGCCTCACTACTGTAGTGGCTTTGTTCCAGACTATGACTAAGCTTGGTAAATATTTATTTACAAACATGCACCTATGCATTCAAAACAGATATTTAGACTAGTCTTGCAAGAAACCACACAACTCCCAGTTGATAAATAAATGAATAGATATTCGTAGTAGGCATGCTGATCTACACTTGCGCAGACAGATATACAGTGAGTGCAAAAAGTATCTGATAGATTTCAAAAAGTTCATTTCAATAAACGCACCTTCAAAATTAACAGAATTCAAACCACATATTTCTGCTCATTGTATATAACTTTTTATGTTCAATCTTGTTTCAGTCTTTTTTGAATTTTGGTATTTTTTAATCTTGGGTCAAATTCTGTCAAATTGAAGTTGGATATTGATGTTAAAATGAACCTTTTGTGATGTGTCGAATACTTTTTGCATTTACTGTACATTGTTTAAGTATAGACATACATGTATACTAAAATGCAGACCTTTACCAATACACTAATATGCACATTCTTATGTGTATAGGTGAGAGTATATACATGGTTTTATGAACTGAGAGCGTTTAATTAAAATGTTGTTTATAAATGAAAAATTATCTACATTTTACAATAAGACAAATGCACGATCAAAGATAGGAAGGCTCCAAACTGACCACCCTCCTCTAGTAAAATCTTTTTTACCTGAATGTGAACCTGACCAACTGATACAAGAATTGGCTAGTACATAGATGGGGATAGACTGAAATAGATAGATAGAAATGGGTAAGGATGAATAGACAGAAATAAATGATTGAGTTGAGAATTAAAACCTTTTTTATTTCCAGAATAAACAGTTTTATATCAATTTTAAATTTGACATTTTTTTCACTGGTTTAAATCTGTCTCAAGTGTGGTGGATTTGGATGAGAGTTTAGGGTTTGGGGTTAAGTAAAAAAAATATAATCTAAAAAATATCTTTTCAAGTAACAATACATTCAAAATTTAATTTCTGATGATTCATCAGGAGTCCATCTGTTCATATGTGACTACCTACAGCAAAAACCACTCAATATGACCCTGTAAAATTTTCTGCATGTATCAATGTGACCCCAAGGTAGATCTTCAGCAAGTTAATTTTTGAAAATCAACCCCATTTTATTTTTTGGGGGTGGAGGAGACCGATTTGCAATTCAAACTCATTCTAAAATGGTTACCATTTTTGTGGCCAGCCTTCCAGCTGTTGATTGAAATTTAGTATCCATCAGAGAGGAGGTGATGAGATTTATCTCTCTCTTACTCTCATCCTCTCGAAGAATGTCAGATAAGAGGGGAGAATAATCTCTGTTTTACTCTCTCCCTCTCTATCAAAGATACAAAGACTGTTAACATATTTTTAAAATGCCTAATCACAAGACTAGTATCTATTTTTATTATAGTAGATTGTTGAAACTTTTATCATTTTGTAAAAAACAGTTCAAATTAACAATATCTCATTTCCATCTAGCTATCATATCAATTTTTTGACTGCAATTTACCCTGCACTTTATTGCAGAGTAAGTCACTGAGTGGGTAACTGAATTATTTTGACCATGAGAAAAACTATGAATTCGAAAATTTCAACTCAAATACATTATTGCTTTCCAGTAGCTTTTAATGGATAGTATCTATTTCATACCACTCTTTACCTTCACTATCACTTCTTAATACTACTGGTTCTCAAACATATACAAAAGAAGTGACAGGGAAAGTTTTTGTATTGAAACATTTCAGGTTCTATTTCATTAATGTCGGGCAAGGGGTGGCAGAAAATGGTAGGGAGTGGCAAAGATGAAAAGTACTGCCTACTTTTCAACTAACTCAATAGTTCTATGAAAGCTTAAGATTGAAATTGAAGTTGTATGTACAATATTTCTGTACATTTATTTCAAAATAAAGCACTATGTAGAGAAGGTAGTCCTGAGTATAAATTGTCAAGTTTTACACTCTCCTTGTAGTATAATCATGTTAGTATTCCAATTAGACAATAAAACTGCTGCTGATACTAACCAACTGCATCCAATAATACTAATGCTAAGAGACAATTATGTCCCCTTACTGTGACATCACTTACATTATTAAACATCTTCTCCAACTGAATACATACATTTCTATTGTTTTCTCTCATCAATACTTTGTCCATCAACAAACTCATCACTAAATGTTAAAAATGGCACACAAATAAATAGAAATAAGAGAAAAATTGAAAGAAAAAAGGGGTAAATGCATAAATTTGAATTATTGCTTTTAATAAATCAAATTGTTAAAAGGTTTTTATTTGTGTGACATTTTAAACAGAGTAGGCAAGGGTGTGAATTCTTATAATCAGAACCGCTGTCTCTATATTGTGCCAAAAAAGTAAAATTAATATCAGTACAAGATGAGAAGTGAATGGTCACTTGGTCAATTAATTTTAGAAACTAAATAATTGATAAAATTATTTGTAGATCAAAAATAATTTACGCTGTTAAAACAGAAATTCTGAATCAGTAGGTTTACCCCAGTTTTTAGCAGCAAATTATCCCATCCGTTAGGGCGGACTCGGTTAGTTTCTCAAAAATAAAAATATAAATTCTGAAGAATTGAAGGTTATATTCATTAAAAAACTCATAACACAAAATTTTCCTCCAAACGATGAACTGACAAGGAATGCACACTTTTACTGACCTACTTGCATGAAGACGGAAACTAAGTAATGGCCCAATATATTATATATACATTGTAAACATTCATAACATGTAGTAACTATTTGTTAGGTGGCAGGTGTAATATACCTTGTACTTTTTTACCAACTCCAGTTTCTCATGTTTTTTCCACTTACATACATTCAAGTGCATAGAATGAAAGTTTTTGCCAACTTTCAAAATATCTTTTTCATACCATCTCACCACAATTGAAGAAATATCTGTGTGCAGAACCCCGATCACAACTGACAATTGTAGGGAGTTGACATTCACCAGATTTATTAGTTATAACACAATTCAGTGCAGGGTCGAGTTTGATGTTGTTTGGATCAGAGGTTCTCAAGAAATCTAATAAAATTGAATAAAAAATAAAAATTGCATATAACTAATCATATTTTCCTTTGACTTTTGCTCTTTAGAATACATTTTGCATCGATTGCTATCAACATCTTTTAAAAAATTTAATCAAATCGGGTATACTGCTTCATACCTCTGGTTACTGAAACTTCATAAGCTCGAATCTGATTGGTCGATTCAGAATTGCCAGCAGATCTAAAGGACATAATTTTAGGGCTCTTGTTTCATAGTTATTCATTTACAGAAACACCAGCTGACTTTTTTTCTAAAATCGATGGGATATATTTACGATTAATGAAGAAAGCATCTATTGTAAAAGTACTATTTATTTATGGGAAGATTTAATATTTACAATACATATCATGTGTTCGTATGCACATACAAAGGTGCATAAAAATCAAATTTGAAGTTTTTTATCTTAAAAAAAATTCAATTCAAATTTCTCTTGATTTTCACATGAACTTTTGATTGTCGTTTTGATACCTTTAAAAAATGTTTATGCAAAAATAACATATATTTTTGTGAAAAAAGACTTGTGTCTGATGCTCCCTCTTTTCTACCTTTTTTTTTAACAAAAATCTCAAATCTATTTAAGCTATATATTTCCTTTTTTTTTACCAAAATTAATAAAGATAGATAGTCTGTATTTTTGATTAGATGAAAACTATATATTCATGTATCCTTTGTGAAAAAAAGAACTTCTTGATTTTTGCATTAACGTGTAACGGCACTCTTGATTATATAAGTATAAATGCGTCATTTTATGTATTTACTGTCTTTTTTATTAAAAAAATCAAGTGTGATTTAAAAAAATCAAACTGGATTCTTTCTGCTTACGAAGTGAGAAAAGTTTACGTAAAATTAACATATATATTCAAAGAAAACAAGAAGAAAACAGGAAATTATTCATATGACCTCATTCATATGGATTTCTTCTTTGAATGAAAAATATAATAAGAAAAGATTGCATGTGACTGGTCGCAGATTAAAACAGAAGATTGTTCTGTACTCAATTCAAAGGTCATTTTCACATTCTATGTACGATCGTATGTATATACAGACAATAGGCTTATTTGGATATTGATTATTGTACATGAAAATATTTTCTTCTCTCCATAAATCTAATTGATGATGTGTATTGTGGATACAAAATCTTATATAAAACAGATATTACCTTTACAACTGATGCTTTTATTTCCATAAATCGTAAACATACCCTCATCGCACTGATTTTAAGAGAAAAAAAGTCATCTGGTATTTTGTAAATGAGTTACTATGAAACAAGGGACCTGAAATTGTCCCTCTTAGATCTGCCAGCAATTCTGAATCAGCCAATCAGATTTGAGCAAATGAAATTTCAATATTCCTGAATTCAGGAAATTGATATGGATGCACTTCACACACCATAAAGTTTGATCCTTTCAAAACATGCACCTTTGGAATGGGCACTGCACTTACTTGTAATCACAAAGATTGGTAAAAAATATGGTATATACCAAAATATTCAATAGAATTACTGCTTGCAAATTCATTTCACCTAATTTGAATTTTTAGGGTTAAAGCCCACCTTTCCAGAAAATTTCATTGAAATTCCTTTGGAACTTTTTGGAAATACAGAACAGCGAGGATTAAATAAAACACTCCAATCAGAAATTTGGATCTGTTCTTTCAGTCTGCCAACATAATATCTCCAAATTTCACTGAATTTCTATTAAATTTTGTAGAAGTTAGAAAAGAAGGCAGGAAATTTCGGGGCAGATCCATACACAATTACATCCCTTAAGACCTAACTGCCTGCAAACACAAAATATCTTGAGGTTTCCTGTCTGTCCACACAATATTTTCAGAAGTTATCAAGAAATTTAAGTGGAAAGGTTGACAATGGGCTACAGATTGAATTTTAGAGCAGATTTGTCGACAATTACCCTTCCTATGTTAGAGACATCAGTCCACATGTGTTTCTTTTTAAAACAAGAGTTTATGACATTGATGACTGAAAGCTGAAAATGACTTGTTCTGGGGTGTACATTTATTCTGTAAACTTTACTCAGCATGAGATTTCCTTTCTAACCATATACAATATGCGCATATTTGATGAGAAAATTCTAATGGACCATAGTGAAAAATATGCCGTAATGAAAAATGGCACTAACAATGTTTTGCAACTCATCTGGATAATCTACCAAAGATATCCTTACTCTCAGAAGGCCCCTCTAGTATGTCCAATTGGTTTTGAAATTCATCTCAAAAAATCCGATGGGGCTTTATTACAGTGCAAGGGCTATATTGGAAGATGGGTGTGTAAAAAGTTTTTTTTCTAAGCAACGCCGGGATTCCCTGATCATCATCATCATCATCATCATCAGTCTTTTATTGTCCATTGTCGGACATAGACCTTTCGTGGGATCCACCACATTTCTCTATCATTACGGTGCCAGTGTTTTCTGAATATCCTTGTATTCTATTGCATGTGACCTCAGGGGATCCATGTTGTGAGTCATGATGTCCATCAGCTGTGCGCCAATCTTGCAACATGACCTACCCATTGCCATTTAAGTTTTCTAATAGATTCTATGATGTCTCAGACTCCCGTCTTCTTCCTAATATACTGTGCTGTCTTGTGATCTCTCTGTGTGAGGTTGAGTATGATTTTCTCATGCATGCATTGCGTGCTTCTTAGTCTGCAGGTCTGTCTCTTGATTAGGTTCCATGTTTCAGCTTCATAAGTGACTCTAGGGAGGATGCATTGGTTGAATACTCTTCTTTTTAGAATTATTTGGACCGTCCTGTTTTTGAAGGTTGAGTTTTCTCTGCCAAAGGCTTGCCAACCTAGAGTGATGCTTTGTTTGATTTCTTCTTCTTTTGTGGATTTCATGGAGATTTGTTGTCCTAGGTATATGTAGTGGTCTACTTACCTCAGTTATGCATCTTCAATTATGACAGTTATGTTCTTCTTTTCAATGTGATTGTTGCACATGACTTTCGTTTTACTAAAGTTCATGCGTAGGACGCAAGACACTGACAATCAATTCAAGGACTTCCCATAGGTTACACCATGGGAGGCAAAACAAACCACCAAAGAAAAGAAAAGCCCCTGGACCAGATAACATCACCATCGATCTACTCAAAGAAGCTGGTAAGATTGTCAATAAAAAAAAACTAGCTATTCTATTCAACATGTGTCTAAAACAGAGTGAAATCCCGAAAGACTGGAACGCTGCAATCATAATGCTTGAACATAAAAAAAGGAAACCCCAAAGACCTCAACAGGCCCATAAACCTTTTCAACTATACCTACAAACTTTTCACAAAAATCATCACCAACTGGATCACTAAAACATTTGATGAAAACCAACCACGGGAACAGGCTGGATTTAGAAGAAGTTACTCGACCATAGACCATCTCCATTCAATAAATCAGCTGAAAGAGAAAGCAGCAGAATACAAAATGCCATTCGCTGTAGCATTTATAGACTTCAAGAAGGCAATGGACTCTGCAGAAATTCCCATGGTCATGAAGGCCACCACTCTACAAGGTGTAGACCCTGTATACGTCAGAGTATTGCAACACATATACAGTAAGCTAAATATATACAATATATATCAAAATTAAATGAAAGATAAGATATCAATTTCATTTTAGATTAATTTGATGGAATTACTATGCAAAGCTTCAGTATATGAGGAAAAACTGAGGTGCAAATGTGTAAAGATAAAATTGGTGTTAGGATAAAAAAATAAACTTGAGAAAACATGGTTGGTAAAATTGCAAAATATATTCAAAATTTGAACATTTGCCACCTGACTATTCAAGCCACACTTGAGTAAGCCTACTGACGTTTATTTGTTCAGATCTTTCGGATTCCTTTTTTTATATAACAGCTGTATGATTGCAGTGTTCCATTTATCTATTATTTTACTCTGAGACGTAAATTTAGTACACGGGCTATTTTCTTATTAATAGCTTTTTTGAGTAGATCAAGAGAAATGTTATCTGGTCCAGGTCCCTTTCCTTTTTTTTGTTTGTTTGATGGCTTGCTTTACCTTTCATACATTTACTTCTCGGAACTCTTTGAACTTGTTATTTGTATCCTGCTCATCGTTCCGTGTCCCTCAGTTGGATGAACAGAAGATTTTGTAGAAACCTTGGGCACGCTCGACAGTTCTGCTGTTAGGTCTCCATTTTCTTCGAATACACTAGTTATTTGCTTTCTTTCTGTATTGAACGTTTTGCTAATACCTTTGAAACCTCTCTCTTTTTCGTGAACTGCTTTTGTCTTGTATCTTCTTCCATCTTCTCTTCGTTTCTTTTGAACGGTTTTATTTAGTTCGGTTTCTCCAATCTTTTCTCTTATTGTCGGTGGCTTGAGGTTACTGCGTTTTTTTTCCATGAGATTCTTGGTTTCCCAATAGTTTGTTTGTTCATTGGTCTAAACATATTGTCGACTTCAATTAGAGAGCTCGTTTTTTGTTGTTGAACTCGTTAATGCTGGTGTTATTTTTCTCCTCTGGTTCGGTGAGAACTGTTTTTCTGTTCAAGTTTGAAGGATTGGTGAGCTTTTTTGATACGCCAAATGGTTGCAGTTTGTTGCAGAACATTTTCCCACATTCCTTTTGGTGTTAATTTGGATTTTACATCTTACCATTCTGTGGTCACTTCCTACATTGATGACGTAGAATCTGGATGTTCTTGACGGTGTCGCTCTTGTTTGCCAGGATGCAGCTGATTTCGTTCTTGGTTTCATGATTGGGGCTTCTTCCCGTCCATTTTCTATTGAGATTCTTTTTGAAGGATGTGTTCGTGATTTTTGAACCTGTTCGCTGTTGTATAATGAACAAGATCATCATCATCACTCTCATTCGGTATTTTGTCACGCAACCTTTACTTCCTGAGCGTTGAAGTGTCCCATAATGATGCTGAGGTATTCTTTAGTATCTTGGAGTATGGAGTTAAAGTCGGCCAAGAAGTTATCTCTTTCCTCTTTGGTTGACTGTGTACTCTTCAGTTAGATTAGTGCTTCTCTGGGTCTTCTCATTTCGCTAATACCGATAATGTCTCATTTGATGTTATTGATTTGGTTCTTAAGATCGATTAATTGCATGTCTGTTAAGAGTGTTCTGACACTGTTGGGTGTCAATGTAAAGTGTTGATTTCTTGGTGACATTCTTGGGGTTTTGTTTATGTTGAGTTCTTCGCTAAAACCTTGCACATTTTTTTCTGCTGCATAAGTATGTGCATACTTTTGAATTTGATATTGGTAATCAATATTCTTAAAGTAAAACCTTGCTGAACTATCTATAGAATTTAAAATCTTTTGAGAGCACATTAATTTCTCTTGTGTGCTGGTGGCAAAAGATGTGCGTGCATGCACACGGCCACAGCTTATAGAGAACTATACTGCTGTCATAAAGACATACACAAAGTATATATCAATGTCTGGTATCCTTATATTTAAATAGCAAAAGGTTAGCCATTAACAAATTTTGTTTTACTTTTTTTATAAAGAATTTTACTTTCGGATTAAATTTTAGTCTTATATCAAATTTAAATGATATTTATTTATTTGCTATTTTGAATCTGTCCCAGGTATGGTGGATCAGGGTCAGCGTTGGAATTTCTTTAATATGAAGAAAAATCAGGTTGGTTTGTGAGTATATGATCATGGTGCTGCAGTTATTTTCAATGTTTCCGGTCTTTTGTACCAGAACTTATGCTAGTTTACATACATAAATATGTATTGTGTATTTGTATACAAGCACGCAGGCGTGCACACACATGCACACGTACACACAAACACACGCGCGTGCGCTGTTATGTATGAGTGTCCTCTTATTGAAAGAAAAATTTGATCAATCTTCGTTTGATATTTTTTCCTTTAGCTGCACATGCTAGAGTAAACATTCATGTAGTGCACTTGGTGTTCCCCCACCCCAGGTTGAACAATGAAGCATCTTGAAGGCCTATGGGGAGGATGGTCAGAGCTGTATGCAATGCCACGAGTGGTATCAGCGTTTCAAATAAGAGAGAACAGACTTTCACGTCGATAGACAACGATAATATTGAAACAGTACGTACTGTGATCCGTGAAAATCATTTCTGACTGTCCGTGAACTTCTCGGAAAGGCTGAATTCAAGCCTTATATTTAAATTACACAGAAATCCCTCATCCACCAGAGTGCTCAATTCCTATAGAAGAGCATTGCATAATCAGTGGATAAGTTACCTCACTTAAAGAGTACTCAACCCTGAATAGAGGAGCATTATATATATATATATATATATATATATATATATATATATATATATATATATTTGCATGGCCGATATATAAATGTGTTAATGTATGTATGTACTTATGCGTGTAGTCCAAAGGTATAATTTTTCTACTTGGATAAACAATGTACGAATTTCTTTTTGTATATAAAAATGGATTTATACCTATATCTCTATACAAATATGTACTTATATATTTTGTTCCATTGGCTGATTTGAGTTTTGTTGCTGGCACAGATTATTTTTTCAAGTTATGCTAATGTGACTTGTTTGTTTTCAAGGACGGCTGAAAGATCCAGAAAAACCTGTTTAGAGGCCTCTGATCTCCGTCCCGGTAGTATATCAAGTAGCGAAAGATTTGTGATATTTTGATTACTGTAACCAATAGCAGAACTGCTCTACACACAAGTGATTTTCATTAAATGCAAATTTGGAGTATATTCATTACCATAACTGTTGCTAGTTATTTGTAGAAAATAAGAAATTAATATAATATAATAATTTAAAATAATATAAAAATAATATAAAACGTAACACACACACACACGCATACACACACACACATATATATATATGCATGTGTGAATGTGTATGTGTGTGTGTGTGTGTTGTGTTTGTCATTTTTTATTTTTTTAATCTTTTTCTAAAATTGCTCATAATCAAAATTGTTATGATATTGATGCTTCTATATTTGTATCTTTATAGTTGAGTTTACTAAGTATTTTAATTTTGTTGATATTAATCTAGTCTTTGGAATTTTCATAGTCTTTTGTCATAGCTTTTGAGCAGGAATATGGTCTCGTCTACAATTTCTAATCAGTATATACAATGGATGTGCGTAAGTAAATTCAAGACAAAAACGAGTATATCCGTGTAAACATTTTTTGTATTCTGTCATTTTATTCTCTGTTGATTTCATTTGCAGCTAGATTGAATGGCTTTGTCTTCATACTGACCAGGACAAGGAACCAGCTCTTTTGTTAGCAAATAAATGGTAAGTGAGCAATGATAAACGGATGTGTGGACTTTCATTGCTTAGAGCTAAAGTGACGTTGTTAAATATGTGGCTACTTTTTAGGTTTCCTATTAAAAGCTGTATACGTATTCACATTTATTTTCATATATTTATACTGGAGTAAAAAATGGGTTATTACATTACTATGTTCATATTGATGGAAACCCAAGGCAGATCAGTTTCACGATCTCTCGATCTTCACATGGGATTGCTTTTCTTTTAAATTACTTGTTATGTTTTTATGTTCACTTTGTTCGTTCTATTTCCTTTAGTTTCACTATGTCTTGTTTCATTTTTTTCAGTTCCATTTTGTTTTGTGGCTTTAATTTGAATTTGAATTATTTCTCTTTAACTATCACTTGATTTAAAAAGAAAATTACATGTTATTTAACATTTAATGATTTTTTATGCTTGCTGGATCTTGTCTTGAAACTTGTGGTCAAAGCTCTTATATAGAATTTACTATTGCCTGGTTCTTTGATGGAATTTATGGCTGCTTTGTAAGTTATGTATGCTTGTTATTTTTGTATTTTCTTTATTCTATCTTCAAATCTGCAATTGCAGAAAAACTAATGATTGAAGGTAGAGTAAGCCAAATGTGAGAACAACAAGCATACATTACTTTGAAAGGTCATAACATGAACTAATACCAACAAACCAGAATGAAATTTCATTAATCCCATTAAAAATGAAATAGGCCATGTTAGCAAGACTATCCTGGAGAATTTGAATCGTGAATCACCGCCACTTTTATATGTTACTTCTTACCTTGTAAATTAAAACCGGTAGTGGCAGTAAAATTAAGTTACTTTGATAAAAATACCACCAATATGGTTGGAATAATAAAATTATGAAAAAATACAAAAACAAAACAAAAGCAACATAGACATAAACTAAGGGACCAATTAGGGATGAACTTTGATTGTAAATTGAACCCCAATCAAAACATTTTAGGTGAGGAATTTTGAAAAAACAAAAGACATTTCTTACTCACTGAGTGAGGGTGTGTGTAAAATTTCAAGTATCCATGAATGGTTAGAGATAGGTGAAGTCCGGATAGATATATATGTACATCGATACATATAATTGTCAGCAACAGTGATTAAACTGATCTGTTGTGAATAATCAAATTTGAGCTTACTGAGGAATACCAGAGATATCTTACTTTGGTTCGAAAGCATTCGAGAAGAAAAAAAAACAAATGTAAATTCATGCAGTGTGACATAATAAACTACTATCAATCCATAAAAGAAAAGATACCGAAAAAATTGATTTGCTAAAACATCCCCTTTCAAATGAATGAAAAAAAAATGAAAATAATATATCACCGTAGAAAACGATCCTTGTTCAAAAAGATGGAAAATGGATTGAACAAAACAACATCAGTTGATCCTGTAACTCAGCAAAAATATCTTAACTCACAAGATTGGACATATTAAGTACCATAATGAGTAAAAGAAAGAAAAAGAAAACATTTGTATATACAGAGACGATAGATTAATAATTCTGAAATCTTCAATAAACAAAAAAACTGATAAGATTAGAAAAAGCTCTATATAAAAACTCAGTTTTAAACAGAATTAATATTGAAAGAAATGATTTCCTAGACGCTAACCTAAACGTTCGTAATAAATTCATATCAGCCATTTAAGAGAGCAAAGGACCAAACTATTTACGTTCATTCAAGTTATAACTAACCACCAAACATTATCGAAATAACATCAACTTCCATAGCAAAGAGACTCTTGGATCATTTAAAAAATAAACAAATTTCTGATGAAAATATAGAACCATACCAAAACACCTTAAAACATTGTAAACCAAAGTCAAAATTGGAATTACTATCACCCTAAAATAATACAAAAAATAAACAGAATAGGAAAATTATCAGATTTAATCCACCATTTTATTCAAATAAAGAAACAAATATTGGTAAAGCATTATTTTTACCCTATCAATCCCCCGAGAAAATATCTTGCACAAAATCTTCAATAAAACACTGTAAAAATAAGGCACTCATGCATACAAAACATAACTGAAAAATAATAAAATACAACAACAGAATCATCATCATCATCACCATTATCAGTCTTTTAGCGTCCGTCGTTGGACATAGACCTTCCTCAGGATTTGCCACACTTTCCTATCATGGGCGTCACGGAGCCAGTACTTCCTGAACTTGTCTAGTCGTCTCTCCATCTAATATTTTGCC
Organism: Thysanoteuthis rhombus; assembly: GCA_963457665.1. Classification (NCBI taxonomy): domain Eukaryota; kingdom Metazoa; phylum Mollusca; class Cephalopoda; order Oegopsida; family Thysanoteuthidae; genus Thysanoteuthis; species Thysanoteuthis major. The sequence continues at coordinate 20,513,071 of OY735221.1, read as the reverse complement.
GGCCTCGGTTGCGCATGTGGTCTCGGGGGATCCATGTCATGAGTCGTGATGTCCATCGATTGTCTGCCATTCTTGCAACATGGCCAGCCCACCGCCATTTGAGATTTTTAATGGATTCTACGATGTATCAGACTCCTGTTTTCTCCCCACTGTCCTGTGATCTCTTGTCTTCTCTCGGAGGTGCTGTGCTGTCTTGTGGTCTCTCCATGTGAGGCCAAGCATTATTCTCTCATGTGTACGTTGCATGGTTCTCAATTTGCGGGTCTGTCTCTTGGTTTGGTTCCATGTTTAAGCTCCATGAGTGACTATTGGGAGGATGCATTGGTTATACACCCTTCTATCTGGGATTAATGGGATCTTCTTATTTTTTAAGGCTGAGCTAGCTCTGCCAAAGGCTTGCAATCGTAGTGTGATTCTTCGCTTGATTTCTTGTTCTTTTGAGGGTCTCATGGACATTCGTTGTCCTAGGTAGATATAGTGGTCTACTTTCTCTAGTTGTGTGTCCTCGATTTTGATCTTCGTGTTTTTTATCCCCGATGTGGTTGTTGCACATGATCTTCGTCTTGCTGAAGTTCATGTGTGGGCCGACTTTCTTGCTCTCTTCATTTAATTCATCTATCATTTGTTGGGGGTCGTGTAGGTTCTCTGCGAAAAGGGCTATGTCGTCTGCGAATCTGAGGTTGCTCAGATACTCGCCGTCTATTTTAATTCCTTTATTCTCCCAGTCTAGTCTTCTGAAGATCATCTCAAGGCAGGCAGTGAAGAGTTTAGGTGGCTGGTATCACCTTGTCTTACTCCTTTCTGGAGCTGAAAGGGGTCCGAGTCCTTATGTAACCTGATAAAGGAGCTGCTGTGATTGTATATATGTTTTAACACTTCAACATATACTGGATCTACACCTTGCCGACTGATGGCCTCCATGACCTTAGGGATTTCTACTGAGTCGGACGCCTTTTTGAAGTAGATAAATGCTACGGCAAGTGGTAGTTTATACTCAGCTGCTTTTTCTTTCAGCTGATTTATCGAGTGCAGGTGGTCCATGGTCGAGTAGCTTCTTCTAAAGCCAGCTTGTTCTCGTGGCTGGTTTTCATCGAGTGTTTTTGTGATTCGGTTGGTGATGATCTTTGTGAAAAGTTTGTATACACAGTTGAGAAGGCTTATAGGCCTATAGTTGTTGAGGTCTTTCGGGTTTCCTTTTTTATATAAAAGCATTATGATAGCAGTGTTCCAATCGACCAGGACTTTACTGTGTTTCAGACACAAGTTGAAGAGGACGGCCAGTTTCCTAGTGATGATTTTACCCTCTTTTTGGAGTAGGTCGATGGTGATGTTGTCTGGTCCAGGGGCATTTCCTTTCTTCGTCTGTTTAATGGCTTCTTTCACCTCACACGGGGTTACTTTTGGGAAGTCCTCGAGTTGATTGCTTACGTCTTGCATATCTCGCTCATTGTTTTGTAGTGCTTGTTTGGACGAATAAAGTTTTTGGTAGAATTCTTTGGCACGTTCGACAATCCTGTCTCTGTCTGTTGTTAGGTTTCCATTTTCCTCGAGTATGCTAGTTATTTGCCTTCGTCCTGAGTTGAGGAGTTTGTTAATAGCTTTGAAGCCCCAACATTTTTCAAGAGTCAATTCGATGACTGCCGTCGTGTATCTCCTTGTCTTCTCTTCGTTTTTTCTTGATCAATTTATTTAGTTCAGCCTCTTCAATTTTCTCTCTCGTTGTTGTCGGTGGCTTGAGATTTCTGCGTTTTTCCATGAGATTTCTAGTTTCATCAGAGATTTTGCTAATGGTTTGTTTGCTCATTGGCTTGAAAGTAGAGGCTACTTCAATTATTGACGCTGTCATTTTGTTGCTTAGTTCGTTGATGTTGGTGTTGTCTTGTTCAGTAAGAATTCTGAATCTGTTTTTTAATTCGAGCTTGAAAGATTGAACGTGCTCTTTTGGTATGTTTAGAGGCTGCAGTTTTGTATGGAACATCTTCCTGCGTTCTTTATTGGTGTTTATTTGTATTTTACATCGTACCATTCCGTGGTTGCTGCCTACATTGACTCGATTTAGGACTTGGATGTCCTTGACGATATCGTTTTTGTCCGTTAGGATGTAGTCTATTTCGTTCTTTGTTTCGTGATTGGGGCTCCTCCAAGTCCATTTCCTATTGGGTCCCTTCTTGAAGAAGCCGTTCATGATTTTGAATCCATTAGCCGTTGCAAAGTTTACAAGATCTTCTCTCTCATTCCGTACTTTGAATCTAAATTTGCCGACGCAATCTCCATTTCCTTGTCCTACCTGTGCGTTGAAGTCTCCCATGATGACATTGAAGTGTTTTCTGGTGTCTTGGAGTAGGGAGTTCAAGTCATCATAGAAGTTGTCTGTTTCCTGTTGGGTTGATTGCGAAGTGGGAGCGTAGACTTGGATTATATTGAGTTTGTATCGTTTTGAAAGTTGTATTGTAACGCTAGCTACCCGGTCAGAGACGGCTTTGAAGCCAGTTATATTGTCTTTGAGGTCCTTATTGATGCTCCTAACCGATCTAGAAAGTGAAATCAGGAAAGTCAAATGGGACATCATAGGCATTAGCGAGATAAGAAGACTCGGAGAAGAACTAATCGAACTGAGAAGCAGATATCTTCTTTACAGCTACCGAAAAGAGAAACAACAGAATAATCATGAATAAACAACAAAACAAAAAAAAACAGCAACAAAATAAATTGTAACTGCAGAAAACCTTAATAGATGTCTCACAAAGCTAAACAATTGCACCCAAAGTAATGTAATTTACAAAGCAACACTAAATTCCATTCAATAGTAAATACTATATAGGAGACTCGAATATAAGTTTTGAGATCAGCTTCAGCAACCACAAAAAAACATTTAATAATGAAAGATGCCTAACAACACCTCCTTATCTAAATACGTATAGAATTTGGAAAAAAAGCAGAACAAAAAACAAAATGTAATCCCCGTGATAAAATGGGAATTTTTAAAGTCAACACCTATTTGCTAAAACAACACCCCAAAATACCTATAAAGTGTAGAAGAAAAAATACACATCATAGAAATCATAAAAGAAAAATCATAATTAAACCAAAAGGACAAATTCCCACTCAAGAATTATGACAAAAAACAGCAAAAATTCTAACGACTGGATTAATATGAACACAATTGGAATAAAAACAACTAAAATTTAAAAAAGAATGAAATAGTGTAGTCCCCATTGAAATAGATGAAAAATCAAAACAATAACATCAATCAATATCATAACAATTTTAATCAAATAGAATTTGAAATTCAAATGTAAAACGCAAAATATCATATTGAAATATTTTAAAAAGCAAATAACGATACAAGGGAAAGAATTTCAACTTGCATTAGATGCATAAAACAAAATGAAACAAAAGAAAATGAAACCAACCAACTGAAACAAAAACATAACGCGTAATTGAAAAAAAAACAATCCCACACAAAGATCGAAAGATTGTGAAATAGATCTGTCGTGGGTTTCCCAAGTATAAAATCTTACTAAGCACAGAAATTCGACACTAATATTTGGCAGACAGCCAGAGAGCAATACTCTGATCTTAGACAGTGCCTAGATACGGTAATCCTTGGCAGAAGGGCCAATCCATACATGTATAATCTTGTCATTTTTTGTACATGCTATGCTAATGCACATAAAATGCAATGTATATCCCTATATGTATATGTATTTTTGTGTATGTAACACTGTTCAATGAGTGCATGGGAGTGTCGGGGAGCGATGTTTTGATCCTACGGGAGAGCACACAAACGTTAGAGTGCAAGGCATAATCCATAAGTAATAATCCTATCAAATCTTATTTTTAACAATAAAATATAAGAATATGATAATCATACCTAGTATAAGGATGTGGATAATAATTACATAACTATTAGATAGATGCAAAAGTTCACAGAGCCATCTTTGCACAAAGTTAGGGAAATCTTAAAAGTGTCATTAAAATTTATTGCTTTCAATCATTACTCTATGAGAATCATTTTTGGAAAAGTGATACTTGTACTATTGATAAAATCATTGCTGAACATAGAAATATACCTTTAACACTTTTTACCTAGTCTAACATCTACAGAGTAAACATGAAATGGATCTGTGAAGCTCAAGTATGCAATAGGTGCCTGCACGTGTCAGGAATGGTTTGTCAAACTAAAAAAAGGAGATTTAGGTCTCAAGGACTAAGAATGTTCCGGAAAACCTCAGAACTTGAAAACTAACAGATTGAAGGAACATTTGATGGAAGTTACAGCACAAACAACAAATGAAGTTACAGAAAAGTCGACTCATTTGAATGACACATTGGAACAGAAAATACTTGGGGAGGGGCAGGGACTTCAGGTGATTTTAACGATAATGCCCATGCTTATGGTTCAAATGTCAGGCAACAAATGATTATGGAACAGGGATGGGAAGTTGATTTCCACGCGGTCTCTATGTCACACTGAAACAGTGCTGACATGTTTAAGGTATCGAAAAGTTTCCTCAAATAATATATCAAATCACAACTGGTTGTTCAAGTTGAACTTCTGCAATGGACGATCAAGGTAATATACAACTTACATGCTTGACCAGGGGAGTTTCAGCTTCCTGTTCGGTTCTCTGGTTTTCAGACGTTACTGCCTCAGATGGAGGGGAGGCAGACGGAGTGCTTACCGACACGTACCTATGAAAGGTTTGGCAGAAGACTCATCTGAGTTTTATTTGTCTCCTATTTATACATATCTGATTCAAGGATTTTACAATTTGACATCATTAGCACTACTAGGCAACAGGTGATATGATCCTAATTGCATCGTCTGAATTTCAAAAAAGATTTATTTAATTTATATTTCCATTTATTGTTTATAATTATCCTTGATCCGAAGGACAAGTTGATTAAGCAATTTCATTTGCTTATGCCTGTGAATATTTATTTGACGTACCAGAATTTCCTTTGTATATACAGCATGATTTTATTTTATAAATGCATGATAATTTTTAATTTAATTATTTTTAAATTACTTGATTGATTAGAAATTAATTTTCATTTCATTACTCTCTTAATCCATCTATTCTTCAATTCCTCCCTTTATTCACCATTTATTCACACCTTATGTCATAATGGTACAATAACCATGGTTGACTTTCTAGGGTAAGTTCAGTTGTAAGTTTGAAGGTCTTACTAGAATTAATATTAATTGAATAATGCTGATAAATAGTACTGAATTAGAACTGGATAACTAATAGTCCATTGACGAAGGAAGAAGCTGCCAGAGAATATACAGTTGGTCATCACATGACCAAGTTCCTGCCAATGTCTATGATGTCCCAGAGAGTTGAAGAGGAAAGCAAAAATAGCCATTTTGAATACACGCTTGTATTCAAACATGTGAGCCGTCATTTTAAACATTGAAGACATAGATAGTGATATTATTAAAGAAAATTTATGAAACAAGAAATGGCAACAAATGCAATTGTTTCAGACAAACACAGAAACACTTAATAACAGACAGTAATAATGATTATACATGGTATATACAGTGAGGCTGAAGAGGAGAACATTCAAACATTTAGGAAGATAATCGAATAGATGTATAAAGTGTAATTAATAGCTGAGGGCAGTTTTCAGGCTAATACGTAAGAGCTCATAAGGTGAATAGTGGTCACAGAAGATGAGAAGCCGTAGAGTTTACAAGTTTTCTACACCAGTAAATATATTAACTAAGTAGTCATGTAGATAGTTTAGTGGTGACTTTTTGGATTGTTGATGGGACGAGGGATTTGCTCTTCGTGGTTTGGTATTTTTGTTGTCTCTCCTCGTGATTTGAAGTGTAGCACGCCGGCCCTGTTTTTGTGGAGGAGGAAAGGAAGATATACGAAGGGAATGGAATGCGCGCCAAGTATGAAGTTGGTCGCACATTAATGAAACAAAGTGGAATGAACACATACAAATATTTTGACCAGGGAAAAGACGTACGTTTAATTGTAGAATGATGAATGAAGTTAAGGTACATGCAAGGATAACATGAATACGATCGATCTTGAGGAGTGATGTTAGGAGAAGAGAAGAAGAAGAGATGGCAAAAGGTGGGAGCTTTCTTGTCTTGATAGTACTGGCGTCGGTGTCGAAGCGGAGTTCGTCTGAACTGCTTGGATTCCGTATGGTTGGATGGCTCCAAGATAATACGTGTGACCTGGGTTCAGTGTGCAAGCCCTACTGCCAAGTAAGTGAGTTAACTTGGGGGCTATTCTCTGACGCTGATAGACTCTCGACGGATAGACCATGAAAGACAGAGAACATGGAGTTTTATCCATGTGTGTTTCCCGAAGTAAAATGTTTAGGAAAGATTATCGTGACTATCGGATGGTAGAAAAGTTTTGCCATTTCGTTCACGAGAGTGAGAGGTGATACGTGTTTGTAGCCCGCGGTGAAGACGTGGTGGCATAGCTGCGAAGCTGTGCGTATGTGTGAGGCTCGATATCGGTGAAGTGAAATGGGCAAAGTTCGCAGAGAGAGAGGTCACGGAGGAAGAATGGTTGAGATCGGATCGGCCAGTGGGTGGGCGAAATGATAACGATCTTAGAGAGAAAGACAGAGTGAGAAATATTTGCCGGCCACAAAGGCTGGGCCAGAGACATGACCTGCTAGAGATGCTAATATTTATTTTCACAAAAATGGAAAAAGTCATGATAGGGGGATGGGGATTTTGGGTTGGTCTTCTCTTTCCTATCTTTATCTTAACTAGTCTCATTTGCTGATCCAATCTCACTTTAATTTTCCATTCACGAAAACAATCCATTTTTACCGATAACTTCCAGACCACGTTCACCACAATACCAGACTTTCTCTATGATAATCCTATGTAATCCCATATTTACAATTTTTAGGGGGGGGGGATTAAAATATGATAGATATGTACAATTAGAAGAAAAACCCCCGATGCTCAATACATATTTACAAAAAAGGGTAGTGTGTGACCCCCTACAAAAGCCTAATATGTCAGAACAGAAAATGGATCTGCCCCCCCCCCCAAAAAAACAACAACAACCCCCCGAAAATTCTGCATCGTCCAGAGAACTCTACCCTCTGTCATCTATGGGGGAGGAAGGAGTACACGAAATAAAAAAAGGGGAACCAATGCTCATTTTCTCCCCAGCTAAGAAACAGTTGGTAACTCAAAACAGGAACAAATATATCCTACCCTATCCTGAGCTGGGCTGACAAGTCTCTTCCAGTTCCTCCAAATTCTTCGTTTACCAAACCAGTGACTTCAAGATGTCACTCTTATTTAGCAGCTCTCACTCTACACAGTCGAGCAACTCTCACCCGCCTTTCGTTGAACTCCGACCAAGGGAATCTTTTCCCATAGACCCTGATCTTAACTTTAAGCTGATAATTAAAGTATGCGATCAGTTGTACGGGAGTGAAATTCTCACCCTCGTGGAATCCCTTCTGATGCATTGCCCAAATCACTACTCTCATGATGCCAAGTAAGCACATGAGTACTCAATGTACATCCTTTTCCAACGGCGGATACACGGCGCTGGCATCAAGGGCAAAGGACTATGCTCCGACGATGCGAACCATGTAGCCCTCAATCAGCTCGCATGCAGTGGAAGAAGGCGTGCTCGATAGACTCCGGGGTGTACAACGGGCCTCGCACCCATCAGAATGTATTCTTCTCAAGGCTGGAAAAGCCTTCCTGGCATCTTCCTTCCAGAATTCGCCGTTCTCCTCTTCTTGAAAGCCAGCCGCAGATAAAATGGACTCGAGAAAGCGGTGGTCTATCCTATCAAAGGCTTTGGACTGATCTAATTTGATCAGCGCGGCTCCTTTGTCGATTTCTCAATGATCGTGCACACCGTGTGCAGGTTGTCTTGTCTTGTCCTCTCCTTTACAGAGCAAGTCTGTTCAGGACCAATAAGACTATCCAGCACAGTCTGCAGGTAGTTAGACAAGATCTTGGCCAAAATCTTCAACTCTGTATTTAGCAGAGTTATGGGCCTGTAGTTATCTATCCTATCCCCTCCATTTTTATCCTTGCGTAGCAATTTCACCACCCCTCTGGTAAAGCGACGGGAGACATTCCCCTGCTTTAGCCATAGATTCCCGGGGTCTTCTGATTCAGTCGCCTCAAGGCGAGAGGAGTCAGCTAAATAGGTGTCGAACTGAGCCGAACTCAGACCAGGCTCCCTGGTGAAAAGCTCCAGGAAGTTTTCACGAAATACCTCGCAGATACCTTCGTTTGTGGTCACAAGTCCAGTGACGTGATATTGGCGATATGACGGCTTGAAGCACTCTGAATTTCTTTCACTCGCAGTTCAGCGACCATGTTCGTTGCCTCGAGGACATTCTTTTTAATCTAGCTCTATCTACCAGAGCTTGGTTCTTCTTGACAAGCAAGGGGGACAACTCTATCTTAACTATTTTTATTTCGCTAGAGTCCCCTCTATCTGCCGCCCTCTCTATTTGGGATTCTAATGTCTTTTGTGCCGCTAATCTCCCTAAGTTGAGTCTTCTGCTATATTCGGCAGCAAAAGACCTAATATTATTTTTCAGGTGCCCCCATAATTTGTTCCCCAGGATGGCCCCCGTCAGTTCCCGCTGGATTGTTAGTGTTAACTGGTCCCGAAAATCCTCAACATCCGTCAGACCAGACTCGAAGGGCTTAGAAGTAACTAAATTTATTCGGACACTCACTAATCTATGAATCGAATAAAGTACGCTGTGGAAACTTGGAAATTCCAAAAGCTTTTGGTCGACTCTCCTAACACCCGATCAATGTAACTGGACTGTTGCACCATACTCGGGATGGCACTATTAGTCTAAGTCCATACTACTTTGCAGGGGTGTTAATTTCGGAATTTATCGACAAGGTCTACCCTGTCGACCGACTCTCGAAATGGAATCACATCTGCATTGTTAGTCCCTCTGTTTACCCCTCTGTCTATCTAAGGATCAAGGACAGGATTCCAATCAACTGCTAAAACTACCTGTCTTGACGAAACTATGAACGGATCAATCTGCCGAAAGAAATCGGCTCGCTCATCCTTGCTGTTGGGCGCATAAACCCCAATCAGATGGAAGGCATCCTCTCATGCTAACATCGACGACGCACAATCTGTCTGCTGGATCGGCATATACAAGGGAGCACGTCGCGTTTAAGGCATGGCTTATTAGCCAAGAGACACCTTTTGAATGACTATCAAAATATGCTGAGAAGAGATGGAAACCTCTAGACAGCACACTTTCATTGTCGCTCGGAATAAAGTGGGTCTCTTGAATACAACATATACTCATTTCGAGGTGTCGAAGAGTGTGAAAGAGCGTAGCTCTTTTCAATTCACTCCTCAACCCCCGGCCATTCAAACTTGCTAAATATAGTGCCATTATCGGTTCACTGGCGTTGGGGGCCGGAAGCAAGCATGTCGGGTGATGGCTCGCTGACAGCGGGTCCTATAGCCTCTGTGCCCATATCTGTTTTGATGGCACGGTCATAGGACACACCGCCGACGTGCCTGGGGAAAGTTAATTTGGCTGCCCTATAAAGGGAGGGATGCATATATACAGGAACTCTCCCCGAGCAAAAGTTTTTTAGTCTATGTAATTCTGGGTGGTGCCAGATAGCCAGTGGAGTGGACATGCTAAAGGCATTGATCGCCTCCCTCAGCATGACACAAATCTGTCGTGGAGGAGGACCCTAAGCTCCCTAAGGGGCTGCTGCTGCACTTTGGCCTTTTCTACAGTTTCTGGGTCTATACAACAAATGCGTAACCCTCTCTTATGTCTACTTTTTAACTTTTTTTTTGGATTGGTTGATCTTCACCGTCGCCCCTGTTGGGCTTCTCAGCCTCTTCTGGGAAGCTGTCTGAGATCTTGTTTGAGTCAGGGGCGGCGGTGTCAGCAGTAACGACAGTGGCAGTGGAGGTGCTGGTGTTGGTGGAGGAGGAGGTGTGGGGTGTTTTAGGGGAGTTTGTTCTTGTTGGGGGCCGGGGGATTTTTTCTCAAGATAGTCTGAGTTTTTTGGAGAGATGCTTTCGGGGGGGGGGGGGGGCTGTGTAGTGTTTTCGGTGATGGAGGAGTGGTTGGATGGGTAACCTTCTCCACTGACTGTCTGGACTTTAATGAGATCAGTAGTGCCACCACCTTTTCTTTCTTTCCCCAGCCCAGACTGGCATACTTCCCAGGTCTAGTCCGGTCCGCATATGACTGCAGGGTCTCTCCCTAGGGACTGTCGGTGCCACTGGATTTGGGAGCCTGTGGAGACTGAGGCCTCGCTATTTAGGCCTTCCTCCCACTTTTTCCCACTACCTGCCACTCTCCCTCCGACCCTTCTTTAGGTGTCACCGTTGTAGGTGGCAGAGGGTCGGCTTGGGCGAGGGGAGACTTGGCAGTCAACCGGATTTTTCCGGTCTAGGTAGTGTGCGAATCTACGGGAGATTCCTTTTCGTCGGTCTCAGTAGGTGGAGGGGGATCTTGCATTGGGGCGACCGGCTTCTTCTTGCAGACACTGATGAGATAAGCACTCTTGCTGCATATCCAGCAAACTGGCCTCCCACCTTTGACGATAAGAGGTAGTTTTCTTGGATCACCCACGTCCAAATAGTTGGGAATGGCCAAGAACACCTTCCTGTCGATCAAAACGCCATTCCCCAGGTATGAGCACAGAGTCAACCGAGACAATTTCCCTGCATTTCAGGAGAAAAGCCCTGATAAGTTCTCCAGGAACATAGGAAGGGACCTCATGGACCTTTCATTCTTCTCACTTTCATTTTTTCCTTTTCGATTTTTCAATTTCTTTTAATTCTTCTTTTTTTTTCTTTCTCAATTTTTTCTAATTTTTCCTTAATGTCTCTGTCAATTTTTTCTAATTTATCTTTATCTTTATTTTTGTTTATAGTTTTCTGGGTCTTTTTTTACCTCTCCATTTTGTTATTGGGAAGCAAATAAAGCCCTTCTGGCCTCGTCGGCCATGAAGGAAAGAGAAAAAATACAACAAACTGGACAAAAAGCAAATATCTTGGCTGATTAGAGTATAAGGGGACAATCTCCAGTCCGGGATCTTTTTCTTGTCACTTCAGTCGGTCTTGATGAAAACTGGTCGCTCCTGTTGCAAAATGGCGTGTTCGTTCGTTCCGGAAGTTGCTGAAAATTTTTCCCACAATTCACCGCAAAAAAAAAACGTCACCAGCTAGGGGTGCTGGAGCTAATGAGCATTGGACCATGTGCATCTAGGGCTTTTATAGGGGTTGTTGGATATCTAGCTAGAAGAAGAGTTTCGTATTTAATTCCTGACTAAAAGAATCGGGGGTGCTACATTTTTTTTTCTGGGGCCAGATGCATGACCGGCTAGGGATGCATCCAGGGCTTTTATTGGGGTTGTCGGAGGATGTGACATTTTGGTTATCTAGCTAAAAGAGTTTCATATTAAATTCTTAACTAAAAGAATAGCAAATCTGAGCGAAGCTAAAATAAGAAAGCTTGTGCATCAGAGCTCTTGTATATGATGCTGAACAGGAAAATAAAGGCACCAAATTTTGTGTCGCGATTGTTTGGGGTCCAAGAATGCCAAGATGTTATCGTGGATGAAGAATTAGGAGATAAAGAAGATGGACAAATGTCTTGAGGCAAAATATGACGCAAAATATTTACTGGAAGCTTGTATATAAAGAAACCACTTTTGGTTCTCAAAGTTATATTATGACAGATAAATATCCTTGCTGGAAGAGCGTGGAGTGAAGATATAAGATTAAGAAATCTCAACGTTCTGAAGAAACATAGTATAGCTACACATTCTATGTGTGGTAAAGAGAGGAGCATTCACTTGGCTAGAGAGCCAGAAGAAAAAAGAATCCTGGTCAATTTAACTTCTGCTTAAAATTGTGCATGGGACTCAGACCTCAAGTGAGCTTATTGTTTCTTCAAACTGTTTTTCCCAACTATCTAAACTTAAAACTCATCTAAACCCCCTAGGCAATTCTTGCTTCTGGTTAGTCATACCATGTCATCTGACTGATGTCAACAGACTGTTTATTAGATTTTATGTGGCAGTTGGCCACTTTGAAGCATCACAGACACTAAAACATAATCAGATCTATACACGACAGTGGTCTCTTTTCCCCTTCATCTGCACAGCCCACATTTGACAAGATGTGTTGAAAAATGTTGGAAATTTCAACCTTCAAAAACAAGAAGATCCCATTAGTCCTAAAAAGAAGAGTATACCTCCCGATAGTCATCTATGGATCTGAAACATGGAACTTAACCAAGAGACTGACCCACAGACTGAGTAACGGGCACATAAAAGAATTATGCTCAACCTCACATGGAGAGATCACAGGACAGTGGGGAGAAAACAGGAGTCTGATACATCATTGAATCCTTTTGAAAACTCAAATGGCAATGGGTTTGTTAGGTTGTAAGAATGGCTGACAACTGATGGACATCACAACTCATAACATGGATCCCAGAGATCACATGTGCAACCAAGGCTGGTAGAATACAAGATGGAGAGACCAACTAGATAAGTCCAGAAAATATTGGCTCCGCAATGTCCATGATAGAGGTGTGATGAATCCTAGGGAAGGCCCATGTCCATCGACAGATGATAAAAGACTGATGATGAAACTCGAGAATTTTATGCAGATGGCGTATTATCATTGAATGATTACTGGAAAAAGGTTATTGTGTCAAATGGGTCATATTTTGATTGAATATTCACTGTTTTTTGTTGATTATATAATCCTTCATCATACTAAGAAAAAATGATATTTCATGTAAAACAACTTTGTATATATATATATATATATATATATATATAGATAAGGTGCTACAGAGTAGTTTTCAGAATTAGGTATATGTGAGATAATAGGAGATTTGTTGCCACTTTATCTAAAATGTAAGGTGAAAAAATACAGTTTAAACTATATATGGATTTCAGGTATATATATATATATATATATATATATTGTGAACAATTGGAAGTAAGACAGACTCAGGAGTAAAAAAAACTGAAAACTTAGTTTATTAATCCATAAATGTTTTCATTAATGAGCTAAACATGTTTCAAGAGGTATTCCCATCTTCAGTAGCATGGGGTGTCAGAGATGAGGGGTTAGTGGTTTAGTATTTGATTGTATGAGTAGGTTAGGGATAGTATAGGTGGGGTGATAAGGTTAAGGAACTTCATGTATTCATTGAAAGTTTGTTAGCTCTGATTTGCACAAGTGGAATAACATGCAAAGTTTTTAGTAGGTATGGGTCGGAGCAACTGTGAAGTTCCCAATATTAGATATGCCTGAGGGAGGGTAGAGTGTAGATGTGAGGTTGTTATTAGTGGGAGGATTATGATTTAGAGATTTGTATGGTTAGGGATATTGAGTTTGGCATTAAGTCCATTGGGGGAGAGAGTTTCAAGTTCATTGATCCACATATCTTCATGTCTTTCTAGAATTTTAGTTATGTCAGTGGGTGTATTTTTTCTATTTTTTCAATGATTGTGAATCTAGCATCTGTGGCAAAATTGTGTGTGGAGGTGTGGGATGTAGGGGTGCAGAAGTGTAGTTCTACAGGGAGTGTACTAGGATGGTTTTGCGATTTAATTCTGTGTCTGTAATTATTAAGTATAACATTGAATTGCCATTCGGACTTGCCTATGTATTGTAAATTGCATCTTATACATTTTAGCAGGTATATAATATTTTTTTCCAACAGTTAGTGCTCTCATTAACGGTAGAGCTACTGAAGGTGTTTGTGTACTTAAAGTGGTTGCAACATACACTGTTTCTTTCATCACACGGTTGATAGAATTTACTGTTTTTAGGGATGTTGTTACGTGAGACCATATTGTTTATTATATTATCGCTGCTAATCATGTCTTTGATTATTTAGGGTCTGCAGCAGGCAACAACACACAGTTCTATGAATATTTTTCTGAGATCTGTTTCAAGTGTGAGGATATTCCATCTCTTATTGATAATATGTGCTAAGGGTGGGAGTGTGTTGTTAAAGATGGTTATAAGTGGTATGCGGTCAGGCTTATTATTGTTAGAGAGCATGAGAGTTTCTTCTCTGCTTATTGTAGTTCCCTTTTTTATTTGGTTATTTGCCTTTGTTGTGTTTAATATGTATATGGTAGCTGCTTCAACGTAGTGATGCTCTTGAGCTAAACAAGACCCAAACAACTGCTTTAAAACCAAATACCCATCTCATTTATTCTCAGTCTATTCACATCCTTTGACATGACATATGATTCCAATTGTCATCATGTAGTTATTATATTCCTAAAATCTCACTCTTTCCTCAAATACATTTTCTATTATTGTTAATGATTCTGTCTGGTTTGTAATTTTATATTTCTCAATTATAACAATATATTCATTACACATGCAACTTACTAGCAAGAGAAATAACATGCCCCATCAAATTATATGAAATATCCTGACTAGTAGGGAAGATTGATACACTTTTTTCAAAAAAGTTAAATTATAATATGATAAATTTTGAAAATGTGCCAGATTTGACAAGTCTACCCGAAGAAAGCTCCTTTTCAATGAAAACTTTTGGTCATATTCAACATTGATATCGAAGGAAATTACAACCATCTAAATGAAAAAATGCACCGACTAGTGTTGATCTCTCCTAATCTATAGGAGAAATATCAGGAGACCTCCTGATCCGTTGGAGAAATGTCAGGTGAATGTGGAGGATGTGGCTTGACATCTTGATCTGTAGGAAAAATGCCAGGTGAATAATAAAGATGTGGTAAGAACTAATCAGTATGAAAAATATCAGGTGAATGGAAAGGATGTCGCAGGCCCTCCTGATCGATAATAAAAATGTCAAATGAATGAAGAGCATATGGCAGGACCTCCTAACATGTGGAAGAAATGTCAGGTGAATGGGGAGGATATGTCAGGACCTCCTTATCGATAATAGAAATGTCAAATGGATGAAAAAGATGTGGCAAACCCTCTTGATCTATAGGAAAAATATCAGGTGAATGAAAAGGATATGGCTAGACCTTCTGATCGGTTGGAGAAATGTCAGGTGAATGAAGAAGATGAGGTTCGACCTCTTTGTCTTTTGAACAAATGTAATGTGAATGAAAATAATGTGGCTGGACCTCCTGATCAGTAATCTACAGGAGAAATGTCAGGTGAATGAGGTTGATGTGGCAGGACCTCCCAATCTGTAGGAGAAATGTCAGATAAATGAGGAGTGTGTGGCTGGACCTCTTGATCTGAAGGAAATATTTCAGGTGAATGAGGAAGATATGGAAGGACATCCTGATCTGTAGGAGAAATGTCAGGTGAATGAGGTTGATGTGGCAGGACCTCCCAATCTGTAGGAGAAATATCAGGAGAATGAGGAAGATGTGGTTGGACCTTCTGATCTGTATGAAAAATGTTAGGTGAATGGGGATGATGTGGTTAGACCTCCTGATCTGTTGGAGAAATGTCAGGTGAATGAAGAAGATGGAGAAGGGCTTTGTGAACCATAAGAGAAATATAGTATGAATAAG
This sequence comes from Thysanoteuthis rhombus, assembly GCA_963457665.1. Classification (NCBI taxonomy): domain Eukaryota; kingdom Metazoa; phylum Mollusca; class Cephalopoda; order Oegopsida; family Thysanoteuthidae; genus Thysanoteuthis; species Thysanoteuthis major. The sequence continues at coordinate 20,497,536 of OY735221.1, read as the reverse complement.
TAGTATGTTCCTGGACATCCTGATCTGTAGCACAAATGTTAGGTGAATGGGACAGGACCTCATGATCAGTTTGAGACATGTCAGTCAAATGAGGAAGATATGGCAGGACATCATAATCTGTAGAAGTGTCAGGTAAATGAGGAATATGTGGCAAGACCTTCCGATCAGTAGGAGGAATGTCAGATGGATGAGGAGGATGTGGCAGGACCTCCTTATCTGTAGGAAAAATGTCAGGTGAATAATGAGTATGTGGCTGGATGTCCTGATCTGCCGGAGAAATGTTAGATGAATTAGAACCTCCTGATTGGTAGTAAAAAATCTTAACTGGATGAGGAAGATAGGGTAGGGCTTCCCAATCAGTAGGAAAAATGTTAAGGGAATGAGGACGATATGGATAAACTTTTTGATCTGTATGAGAAATGTCAAGTGAATGAAAACGATGTGGCAGGACATTCTGATCTGTAGGAGAAATGTTAAGTGAATGAGAAGGATGTGGTTGGACTTTCTGATCTGTAGGTGAAATGTCAGGTGAATGAGGAAGATGTGGTTGGACCTTCTGATCTGAAAGAAAAATGTTAGGTGAATGGGAACGATGTGGTTAGACCTTCTGATTGGTCGTAGGATTCTCAGGTGAATGAGGACTGCTTGATTGGTATTAGAAATATCAGGTGAATGAAGAGTCAAGTGATTAGGGAAGATGTGGCAAGACCTCACACACTGTAGAAAAAATGTCTGGTGAATGAGAAGGATGAGGCAGGACATCCCGATCTGAAGGAGAAATGTCAGTTGAATGGGGAGGATATAGCTGAACCTCCTGATTTGTAGGAGAAATGTCAGGTGAATAAGTAAGTAGTGGCAGGACCTTCTGATCTGTAGCACAAATGTCAGGTAATTGACGAAGATGTTGAAAGACCTTCTGATTTGTAGTAGAAATGTCTGAAGGGGGAAGATATGGTAGGACATCCTGATCTGTAGGAGAAATGTTAGCTGAATGGGGAGGACGTGGCAGGACATCCTGATTGGTCGTAGAAATATCTGGTGAATGAGGACCTCCTGATTGGTTGTAGAAATCTCAGGTGATTGAGGAGTCAAGTGAATAGGGAAGATGTGGCAGGACCTCATGCACTGTGGGAGAAATGTCAGGTGAATAGGGAGGATGCGGCTGGACTTCCTGATTTGTTGGAGAAATGTCAGATAAATGAGGAGGATGTGGTAGGACCTCTTAATCCGTTAGAGAAATGTCAAGTGAATGAGGAGGATGGGCCAAATGATACATCCACTGTGTAATAACAGTAGATTATTTCAAATAGAGTTTCAAAGTAATATGACACTTTTATAATTATTTCTGTAGGATTATAGATATATATGCACATACTAGCTGAGTTACCCAGTGTTGCCCAGGGGGAAAATCTCTAAACAAGACTTAAGTACTTTATATAATCTATAGACACCCAAAATTACATTATCATGCAAGGGTTTTTTCTGTCTGAGTTTGAACTCGCTCCGCCAATTTTATCTTCCGAGGCTTTACCTACTCAGCTACTGAACGGTGGCGTCTTTGCTGTCGTAAATGCAGCCTAAAAATGACATTTAAAAAAAATGTGATTGTGAGTTTGTTTTTTGAGTGTGCAAACAGAAACCCCACTGAGAATGCTGAACTTATTTTTGTAAAATTCAACCTTGAAAAGTGCGCTGCTGGCAATTCGTGACCTACTGATTTGATGCCTATGTTCTGAGGTTTTAACCACTCCACTATTGCACAGCCATAAGTTTGAAATGATAAATTACTGTCCATATAAAAATTTGTTTAAACTTGTTTTTGTGAAATTCAACCTAGAAATGTGTGCTGCAAGTGATTTGCGACCTATCAAAATCTAAAATGCACAACATATACCTAGGACAAAATCCTCAAAAGAAGAAGAAATAAAGCAAAGAATCACACTAGGATGGCAAGCTTTTGGTTGAGCAAGCTCGACTTTCAAGACCAAGGAAAATCCTATTAGTCCTAAATAGAAGGGTATATACCTAATGTATCCTACTGATGGTCACATACGGAGTTGAAACATGGAATCTGACCAAAAGATTGGCCCTCAAACTGAGAACCATGCAGTGTACACTTGAGAGATTATAAGACAGCACAGTATATTTGAGAAAAAACACGGGTCTTGGACATGATAGAAACTGTTAAAAAAACTCAAATGAAAATGGGCTGGATATATTGCAAAAATGGCAGATAACTGCTGGACATCACAACTCATAATGTGGATCCCCAGGAATCAGGTGCAAGGCTTTGGCCAACAAAAAGTAAGATGGCGTGACAAGCTAGATAAATTCAGAAAGTACTGGCCCTGTGATACTCATGATAGAGAGATGTTGCAAATCCTGAGGAAAGGTCTATGTCCAATCACACAGATGCTAACAGACTGATGATGATAATGATGATGATGATGATGATGATGATGATGCCTATTTTCCAAGGTTTTGACCACTCCACAATTGCACAGCCATAAGTTTGAGATGAAAAATTACTGTCCATATAAGATTTTTTTGTAAAAAAATGATATTTTAATTTCATTGCTGCTTTTTATTTTCCAATTCATAGTATATTTTATATATTTCTGATTGAAATTTCAAATGTAATTTTAATTGAATTATTTCTTCAGGGACTTTTCTCAAGAAAAATGTTATAAATATTTTTAGTAACCACAGATTTCATATAAATAAATGGGGTTGATTGACTTAAAAAGTATTTCAATAATTTTTCTTACTTTTCATAAAAAATGTTGCCATAATGGAATAAAAAATGAAAATTTCATTCAACGTTGGTTTTTAGCATAATTTTAAAATCTGGGCCAGAGAAAAATATTGGCAGCAGTTCACAGAAATATTCACATTCTCTTCTTCAGGATAAAACATGTGAACAGCAATTTTTTCTCCGTGAACTGTTGCAAGTATTTGTTCTCTGAAAAAGATGGCTGGCCCCCATCAAAATGCATCAAAATCGCCCACAGGATGATAAAAAAATTGAAATGTAACACCTATCTCTTGAGTTTTTCTTTTCGCCTTCCAATCGTCATTTTTATCAACATTCTGTTGGATCACTTCACATCCACAATACACACACAAACACACACACACACACACACATATATATATATATATATATATATATATATATATGAATAATAACAAATTGCGTTATATCATATAGGCACTTATTTGAAATGATCTCCCACCATTACACAGTTAATGCATACTTAACATACACAGCGTAATGAATGAATTGAACCAGCGACTGATAGGGTAGCCGTTTCAATGTGGTGATTCTCTCAGCATTGAACTAAATTGCTGCCGGTAATGCAAAGACCCAAATAAATGTTTTCACCCCAGAATCTCATCACGTCTATTCTTTTGAATGAGAGTGGATTAAAGTGTAGTATCTGTTCCACAGCTGAGACCGAGGCACCAGTACTGACGCTTGCCTGCTGAATGGGCCGCGAGATTTTGTTGTGGTGAGCATCAAAAACTGTGTGCATAGGTGCAATGCTTTAGTCAATGAGGGTATACTGAGGCTGCACATTGCTATGTGCATTGAGAGCCTTTGGATTTGTCCTTGGGCTCTCCCACAATTACTTGGCCCAGCTACAGGGAAGCAGTTTGTCCTGGGGCAGCATTGTTCCAATGCACTAAAAAAGACAAGTCAGGCTCATTCTGATGCTTTCGTGACTGTGGTTGCTTTAGCAACCATGGTTGCTTAGCAATCAAAGTCGCATCAGCTGGAGCAGATTTTTGATGGGTTGCTCATATTTTCCCCACATAAGCCTTGACCTTGTGTTGCATTTTGCTCTGGTGGTTACTGAACTGCAATCAGCATCTGTGACTGCCTTAATTTGAATAGAAGAAAGTCCCCTGTCTTTCATAACAACCCGTCTTATTCTCCTACTCAATGCTGGAGAAATTTTGGGGGGCCTACCAGTGGATTTTGATTTTCCATAATTCGCCCTGTCCTTTAGAGAGTTTCAAATCACAGTTTTACTGTGATTTACCTTAGCTGCGGTTGCTCGCTGTGACAAACCTTGCTTATGGAAATCTAGCCTTAGAGCATGCTCAACTTTGGTAAGTTTGGTTGCTTTATGCATAGTAACACCTTTACACAGTGACTGAACTAAAACATTGGAATTACCTTAGATCTAACCATTTATACCCCTGGTCTTATAATTTTGATCATATGAGTTTTACCTCATTTTATAAAAATGTCAATTTCTGAATAGAATTTTTGGAATGAAGCTTTTTATTTCCATAACTTTTTAGATTGTTGTATTGGTAACCTGAAGTGGGAGGAATTTGAAATTTAACATTAAAAAAAGGTTTCTTTTAAAAAATTTTCAAGTGGTCTTAAATTTTTGATCAGGAGTGTATCATACAGAAACTTATATGAGGTAGTATCTACGGTTAGTGTATCACTCCTCCAAGACAAGTTGAATATATATACATATATATATACATACATATATATACATGTAATATATGAATAGACATATTCCTGTGTTTGTATTGTGAAGTGATCTGCCTGAATGTTGATGAAAATGGCAATTGGAAGGTGAAGAGAAATAGATGTTAAACCTCATATCTTTTTATCATTCCATGGGTATATTTTGATGCATTTTGACAGGAGCCAGGCATTTCCTCAGAGAAAAATATTTGCAGCAGTTCTCAAAAAATTGCTCTTAACTTGTGTTGTTATTGAATAGAGAATGGGAATATCTCTATATTATATGACGGTTCAGTTAGGAGCAGGAGGGAGTTGTTTGTATCTGTATAGATGAGAGTAACAATCAGTTTGAAATGAGATGGGTCAGTGAGAGGCAGGGGTGTTTGTTTCCCTGTCTCTGTGGATGTTCAGCTTGTCTTAGAAAAGAAGGGCAGTGAGAGGAGAAGAGAGGGGCTAAAATGGTTAGGAGAAGTGGGTTATGTTTTTCAGATATGAATGTATGATCCGACAGACTGATTATAAACTGCATAATATTATATAGAAATTCTTTTTAGAAATGATCCCTTGTTATCATACTGTGAATTTATCATTTGTCTTAGACAATGTAAATAGAACAAACAAATCAAAGAAAATAGGGCTGCTGCAGGAATTGAGAATGAGCCATTTATTATGTATATATCATCCATGATGGATTTGGTTATCAAAATATCAAAACACTTTATTGTAAAAAATTCATTGTTATGCTAACAAATTCATTGCTGTCAATTTAAGAAAAAATATTTGAAAAACTCAGGATGAACCTATTTTATTCATTTAAGTTAATTTTTAAAAAATCATTAGGAAGTGTTTGGAACTAACTGACATTTTTTGATAACATTATCTCTCATTATAATGATAACATTATCTATCATTATAATAAATGGCTCCCTCTTTGTTACTGATATTTAATTGCAATATATCTAGTTACTAAAAAAGTAGGCATCATCATCATAGATAATGTTATCAAATGGTTATTGTTATTGATATCAAATGGTTATTATTGTCCATTCCAAACACTTTATTCAAAATGAATTGAAAACTCAATGAGAAATAAATTCATTGTTGTAAACAACATTATAAAATTTTACATGAAATTTGAAAAAAGACTGATTTTGATGAAAACAGTTTAATAACATTATTCGTGATTATGATGACGACTTCCTGTGTTTTGCAATGTATCAAAATTCAAAAAAAGCAATAATTGGTAACAACAATGTACCTACTTTAAGCACTAATGTCTTTTTTGTCACAGTACCTAACTAAGCCTGCACTTAGAACATTGCACACATTTTGAGTAGACCTTACACAATTGCTGTAAATAGACTACGGGTGGGAATGCAATGGCCTATGGTCCAAATTTAACCCAACAAATTATTTCTGTAACTTGAAGTGATAGAGAGAAATACGTCATGTTGCACTTCACGTTGGATGATCATTGCTACTTGCTTTTTTTAGTCGGAATAAATTTTATTTTTGGTTTTCCAAGGTCTGCCCATACAAATAAGTGTTGTTCATGTATCCCACGCTTTTCAAGTTTACGCCTCTTTCTTGGTTTTATAAAAACAGGTAAAAAGCAAAAATAGCAGTCAGTATTTGCTTCACATTATAGGGGCAGTGTGCCACCTCTTCTTCTCTCTCCCACACCATCACCTCAACATCCAACATCTCAGCGTAATATATCATTATTTTTAGATTTTAGCATGCTAAAAAAATGTTTTCATATAAGTTAATGGTAATTGTGCCGTTTCAGCTTACAAAAGGATTTTAAAGGAATGCTCAACTTTTAGATCTGTGTTTTTGTTCTGGTTAACAATGTACTCTTGGCGCTGTAATAGAGCCCCATAAGAATTTTTTAGTTGGATAAGGATACCAATCAGACATGCAAGAAATGAGTGAGAATATTTTAGGCGAACATTCCATGTAAGATGCAAAAGAAATCAAATATGGGCATATTGTACATTGTTGGAAATGAAATTTCATTCTGAGTAATGTAAAATAATCATATGTCAGTTTGAGCTATTTACAATCAAATGTTATAAACCTGTGTTTTAAAATGAAGTACCTATGTGGACTGATAGTTGAAATATAAGGGCAGTAATTCTTGATGGATCTGCTCCAAAATTTAATCACTTCTCAAGTAGCGTATTGTTCATTCCACAAAATTTCATTGAAGTTCAATGAGAACTTTTTGAGATATGATGAGAACAGACTGAGAACCTTTGGAGTTATTGTGTGTTGTGGACAGTCAGCTATGATGTAGGGAATATGATCGTACATGGATCCAATTCAAACACAGAGAACTTCTGTAGATATCTTATGTAGAGACCGACAAATTTTGAAGATATTGCGTGGTGTGGACAGATAGATACAATGTATAATTTCATTAAAATTTATTGAGAACTTGTCCTCAAGTTACACTTATGCACACATTTGGAACCCATTAGATGCAGCTGACAACATTAGATTTGAAATTGCTAGAACTGACCTAACTGTGAGCTGATCTTCAGAGGTCACCAGAGGTCAGTGCCACCTATCCTGTGTCAATCCTATGGTGAAATTACTATTACAAACAAATTTACAGCTTTTAGGGTACAACTGCGGCTCATATATTTGAAAATACTAAAACTGACCTTGACTGTTACAGGTCACCAGTAATCATCACCACCTATCTCATGTTAATCTTGGTGTGATGGTACCCTGGTACACTAATTTGTAGGCTGTAGGATGCAGCTGTCTTTGAAAATACCTGTCAAAAATTATGGATCACAAGTGGTCATCCCCATCTATCCAATGTTCATCCTAGGGTCAAGTCATTACCGAATCTGCAGCCTTTGGGGTGCAGCCGTCTGTTACATTTGAAAATGTAAAAATTGACCAGACCCTAAATTGACCTTGAGAGGTTACCAGGGGTCATTGCCACCTATCCTATGTTCATTTTGGGTTTAAGTTAATTTTTAGCTTGTGGTATGCCACCATTCAGGAGTCTATAAATCATAAATTTACGAAGAAAGAAACTAACAAACAAACAACAAAGATTCTTTGTCTTGATAGTTTTCAATATACGTTCATACATATATCGGTAGTAGTCATTATGAATCCACTGCTGGACAAAGGCCTTTCCCAACTCCTTCCATCATCTTTAATCTCTGCCATGCCTTATTGGCAAACTTTTCCATCTCATCTCTCCATTTTGTATCTGCTCTTATCATACTGTGTTCACTGTCCCACATGCATGGAATACTGAGAAGAAGAGAGCAAAAGGCTATGTGCCCTGCCTATCTCCATTTTTGTTATTTAATTACTCATATGATATCCTTTACCCTGGTCCTCTCTTAGATCCTTGTTGAACTTATTGTATCGTTATATGTTATTCCTAACATTGCTCTTCCCATTGGCCTCTGTGCTATTCTGAGTTGGTTTTTGAGTGATTTTGTAAGTTTTTGGTTTTGCACTTGTAGGTCATCAATGATATTATGCAAACCATGGGGAATGATTATATGTTATATGTTTTAAGCGTATTAGTAATTCGCTTTTCAGTATGTCTCTATTTATACCAAATGTTTTCCATTTAATGCCTCTTATTCAATTTCCATGATCTTTCTATAGCTTTATTGCCTGATCTAAGTAAATTTATTCCTTAAGTTCTTCTAAGGCTTTACACTCTATTCTTACAGTCTTTTTTAGGACTTTATTATGGAGCATTGCTTTTGTATTTGTTCTTTTTTTCTCCAACCTTACTTTTTGGTTCTCTCTATGATAATAATGCAATATCATCACAGAACCTTTAATCGTTCAAATATTCTCCATCTTTGTTTACTCCCACATTTCCTGGTCATTCTGAAAGGTTTAAAGAGTTTTGGTGATATTATATCCAATTGCCTTACTCCTTTTCCTATCTTTATCTTGTTATGAAGTCAAATTATTACAGCACCATTTTTGTATAAATTGTCCATTACTTATATATAATTCTCATATCCTGTACATATGTATATATATACATACATATAAAATGTATACAATTGTATAATTTTCTTTGATGCATCTTTCATAAAAAATTATGGACAAGGAGCATCTTTGTATTTTGTACTCTTATCTTGTTTTCGTACAAACAGGACTTTGGTTTCAATGGTGGACAATATTCATATTTGTTGAAACCAAAGATATGTTCGCTTGTATGAAAACAAGGAAAGATTACTAAAAGATTAGAACATGCGCTTTTGGGATTCCTACCTTGCCAGAGTGTTGTCTGCTCAGTTGATAAGAGTAGAGTCACATATAACATATATATACATATGTATATATATATATATGTATATATATATATATATATATATATATACATATATATAATCATCAGACATCTGCTGGACAAAGGGCTGTCCCAATTCTTTCCATGTCAACTGTGATTGCTCTTTCCATTGCTCTCAGTATGATTCTAAGTTTGTTTTCATGTGATCTTTTAGTTTCCATGTTTCCCATTCCTATGTCAAAACTGGAATTATATATTCATTGTACACCTTATTCTTTTAATAACTTCATTATGATGATACAAATAAATGAAAGGAAAAACCTTTGGATTTATACTAAGAGAAAAAGTGGACAGTTTTCCAAGTAAAATGTAAGAGAGTATAAATATTACATCAAATTCTTCCTGAGCACTTTCAATGCTATTATCATTCATTATTCTCTCTATTATGCCAACCCTCTCCTAGTGATCAGAGATGAAATGGGAAACTGGGTTATATAGTTACATCAGGGAAGTATACGAAGCGGAACATTGCTGGAAAAACCAAGATCTTCATATTTACTTGTTGGGACCCAGGAATGCCATTAAGTAAGGTCTTTATAGAATGAAACTTTAATGATACCAAATCCATAGGAGCAACTGAAAACCTTCAAAATCCTGTAAATTTTATTTCATTGCTTATTATTTGATAAAATTCTTATAGTTTAATTGCATAACACGAATAAATATTTTTAGATGACAAAACTTAATCTTATGGAGAGGTGGCATGAAGAGGAACAGGTGGTGGTTCGATGGGAGGTAAGATATGTCCCCCTTTGCGGGCGAGAAGAAAGATTTCTTGCTTGAGTGTCATGGCATCCTGAGCTTGTAGTTGGCATAACTGATGCAAACGTTCAAGTTCATCTGCAGCATGTAGAGCTTCTGACTTGAATTCTTTTCCCTGAAGACAGAAAAAACAGATTTCAATACTTGGAAAAACAATCAAACATAAATTGCTGGTAGAACCTTTCCTATGTAATCAGCTAATTCCTATGTAAAAAAAAGAAGAGTATTTTTAAAAAATGCACTTTAAATATGTGCTGAATTGTCAATCAATAAAATAATCATATAGGAAAATTGTTGAGTAGTGTTAAAAGTTGAAGTGAGGGAATGCAGAGCTGCCTGCTCTCAAGAATAGGTTTGGGGCTTAAAGTCTCTTTACCAACAACTCTTTTTTAATCTAAGCAATATCAGAAAGGTTTTTTGACATACATTGGCTGATTTTTCTCATCAATGATTTGTTCACAAAATTTTAGCAGTATATAGATAATGAGGGAATATACCTCCACACCAAATAGTATTTCCACAACCACTCTAGAAAAATATGTCAAAGCCCAAGATATTTCTAACACTGACTCTTTTTAAGCAAGATAATTCAAATTGAATCTCAAGATTTCTTGTGTTATGCAGTTATCATTCTAATCATAAGCTGATGAAAACAAAATTTATCCCCGAAATTTGGAAAAAGTTAGTATCGAACAGAAAACTGTCAAATAAAAATCTCAGCAACAAATTTGAATAAACAACATGTGTATACTTCAAATATTGTGGTTTTAAAGGCTATGATAATTCAAGTACAGGTATCTCCCACTTTTAAAATTTTTTAAAAACTTTTTTTAACTCTACCATACACAATGGACAGCGCACACTCTCTTCCTCTCTCACTTACATCTTAGCCTTCTATACCTCACATCATTCCTACCGCCAAGACTAATGTACTATCATCACCATTTCTGGAGTCTGGGAACAATCAAAAACTTTCTCTGTATAAATTGCAGGTAATTTCTTCTTCATTTTATGTCACTCCAGCTTATGAAAAGTTTTCATCAGAACGCTTCACTTTCTGATTGCAGAGGAAGACTTGTTGCATGTGTTACCTATTTTTGCCAGCATTTCTATAGCGTTATCTCTCATTTAGACATTCTCTTTAAACTGGCACAAAGTAACAGTAGTTATGTACTTACTCAATTAGAATATACTCATTAACACTAGAGAACTGATCTGCAAAAGAAGTTTGCTAAACATCATGCTGTTGGTGGTACCCACCCTTGCAGTTACAGTAATTATTATCCCCAGGGAAGCAATCTCTGCTGACCTGTTTTTCTCCGAGGTGATTCATATTAATGTTTTATTATCTATTTTTATTTTTAGATGAACTATCATAACACAATAATTTAATGATTTTGGCAACTTTTTACCTTCACCTTAATCTTCATTTGAAGCATGAAAACTTCTGTGGCTTATAAAAAAAAGTAATCTTCAGCCTGGAGAACACAGGGTAAAATTTTGAGATTTATTTCAAGAAAAAAAAAAATTATCTCTCTTTAGACTCTAAAATGGAAATCCCAGAAGACTCATGGGAATGAAATATTGTGGGCTCTGATATCAAATCAGTTATGTGAATTGGTTATCAAAAATAAAAAGACAATGATAATTTCCCGGGAAACATTGAATATTAATTCTTAAGCCAGGCAATCCTGGAATAAATGTATAAAAAATAAACTGGAATCACAAGATGGTTGCCAAGCAAAAATCTCTGGTAGATTTTAGAAGAGACCTGGTGCAATGTTTGATGATTAAAAATATTTTTTTTCTCTTTTTCTGGAAAAAGAATTTCTCAAAATGTTCATTATAATGTTAATTTAATTTTTTTTTTTATTATTGTCAACAATTATCAATTTTTGCCTAGTATTCCTTTAATCCTAATTCTAGTTGCTTTTCATAACATCCACTCAGGCTGTCAGTCTATGGTTGTTAGTAAACAGCATGGATTGGAAATACATGACTTGAACTCACATTGCTGTTGCCTCAGGAAGCAAATTATACTTGTGTATTATGTCTGTAAGGAATCAGCTTTATATTGACCCAATAGATTGTAAATACTAAAATTCATTTAAGTCTGTCACTAATTTGCTTGAGGTTAGTATTTTTTGGAGAAAATCTAAAACATATTGCAATAATTCAAATAGCTTCTTTGAAGTTTTAATATCAGTTTTGATAGCAAAATAGCAAAACATTTGGCTGTTATTTTGCTAGATTGCCAAGGAATAGTACAAAAGTATATTAAATAGTTAATGAAAGAATAAAGAAACTGCTTGGTAAATATAAAAATATTGATATTTACATTTCTTGGAGTCTACTGCTTGTAATTTGTTCAGTGGTTTGATTTTTTTAAAAAGAACCTAAATGTGCTATTGCTTATTGAATCACCACTGCTCAACAAATCGCCTGACCAACCAAGTGATCTACAGATTCTTCTCTCTTCGCTTGTCTGTGTGTCTGCCAGTCTCTGGGTGCTCCTGGTCACATTTTGAGGCTATAACCCTGAATTTTTACATGAGAATACCAGTGGGCACCATCTAAAAATATTGTTTTTTCATTTTTTCAAATGGATCTCTATGGTTGTTTTGTACCAACAATGCCCAAATCTTGTGCTGGTATTTTTTAAAGATAATTTTAGATAAAAGATCAATAATTCTGAGATATTTTTAGATAATTAGTTCTGGTACATGAGCGGGCCATGGTGATCCATTATTACGAGGTACGAATATTAATTATTAATTCTATAATATCAAATTTATTGTAAAATTCTAAAAATTTTATAAGTATTTGTGTTTTACTCTTCTGCTTATATAACTTTTGGGATGATCAAAAATTTCCTGTGTGGATTTTTCAATTGAAGCTAAAAAAAACTCAAACTTGTAAAAACATTATTTTTATTGTCAAAATCTTTTTACTTTTTTAAAATGAAGTACCAAAGGATCTACATGAGTGCTTTACTTTATGATTTGAAAAAAAAACTTGGAAAATGAAGTAAAAAATTGCTATTCTAAGCAACCTTTTAGTTTTATTCGGTATCTTACTCAATACTTGTAATCAACTATGATGTAATAATTGATGTTTTGCTGATATACGTAAACATTGACTTTGAAACAGTCCATTTTTATGTTTTAATAAATGAATATGCGTTTTTCTCCCTTTTGACAGAATTTTGGTCATTTTTTCTCTCTTTGAACTCAAGATAACTCAAGAACAAAATGTTCAGAATTTTATTCATATTTTTGAAATAGGATGTCAATTCCCTGTAGATATTCTTCTAATCATTCATAAAATTTTATTTCAAATTATCAAAAAAACTCGTGCTGATGGAATGTTCTTCAGACTAAAAGGTTTTCCACAAATTGTCTGTCAGCAAAAAGCCCCGTTGAGGACACAGCCTCCACAAATTCATGCACATGCACTCAAAATGATATTTATAAAAATATAAAATTCTCATCAGCTTGTCTTGTTGACAGTGTTGTAAAAGAATTAAGGGAATGCTGGCCTGCCTGTACTCATGGAGGGGTGGGGTAGATTAGCTTAAATCTCGAGAGAGAAATTTTTGAAAACATTAATCAATTTATGAGATGTTTATGGGATTTGGACATATCCTGGCTAATTTTTCTTATAAGTGAACTACTCAAATGGAGAAGTTTTTTAATATACAGATAGAGAGGGAACATCATAAAAAAGTAAGAGAATACCATTTCCACAAGTACAATATCACTGCTCCTTGAGAAGTATGCTTACCAGACTTTTCTGTCTTGAGTTTAATGCTGCCTCAAGTTGAGCTCTTTCTTCCAACAGGATACGGGTCTGACCAAGAAGATCTGTGTTTTCTACAGTCAGAGCAATCAATTCTTTTTTTAGGTAGTCAATAGTTTCCTGAAATAAAACACATCACACATGCAGATATAATTTCATGTATACATCTCCTCTTTTATTTCAATAAAGATAAAGGATCTACTTATATAAAATGCAATGTTTGAGTGCAAATAGTATCTGATGCATTTCAAAAAGTTCATTTCAATGTCCTCATACAGCTACAGAATTGACAAAATTTGAACCAAAGATGAAAAATACAAAAAATCAAAAAGAAATTGAAAAAAGATTGAACCATGAAAAGGCAAGTACAAAATCCGAAATCTTTTGTCCAAATTCTATCAATTTTGAAGTATGTTCCCTTACATGGAGAGATCACAAGACAGCACAGTATATAAGGACGAAAACTGGTGTCCGTGATATCATAGAAACTATTAAAAAACTCAAATGGCTATGGGCAGGCAATGTTGCAAGAATGAAAGGCAACCGATGGACATCACGTCTCACAACATGGATCCCCAGAGATCACATAAGGAACCGAGGCCGACAGAACACAAAATGGAGAGATGATCTAGACAGATTCAGGAAATACTGGCTCCGCGATGCCCATGATAGAGAATTGTGGTGAATCCTGGGGAAGGTCTATGTCCAACAACGGACGTTAAAAGACTGATGATGATGATGATGACATACGTTAAAATAAAATTTTTTAATTGGTATTGGATACTTTTTGAACTGAGCATCTATCTATCTATCTATCAATCTATCTATCTATCTATATCGATATCTATATCTCTCTCTATATATATATATGTGTGTGTGGGGGTATGTGTGTGTGTGTGCATTGCACTAAGAACAAACATTTCAGAAATCTTATGAAATCCTTAGTTTCACAATCAGTGTAGTAATGGTTGATAAGCTTATGATGCTGACCATTACTATTATAATAAGTTCAATCCTCACTAGGTACCTTACTACCATAGCTTTGTCAAACTAAGGTAAACTTACTATAAACCAAGCATATTACTAGAGTAATTAGTAGTTATTAGAGTTATCTTTATTATTCATTTTCATTATTGATCATTGACTAGTTTCTACCACTGCCACTAAAGTTGGACAAAGGTTATACGTTCACCCATATTTGTTTGTCTGTTTGTTCACACTATATCACCAATGATTTTAAATGATATTTTGTGGGAGGGTGAGTCATGGACCAAACAATGATTAATCAAATATTTGGTCAGACCTTGGATTTTAAAAAGTCATTTTCAGTGATAATGGCATTGTAGACACTCTCTCAGTGCTTTCTAGTTGATAAAATGTTGCTTTCAGCTGTTATTCTAACATTTACCATAAGGTAGCCCAAGTATCTAGAAATTTTCAAGCATGATTATTTTTCTCTTCTAAACAAGGTAAGATCAAAGTGTAAGATCTGTTCTTTTAATTCAGAGAAAAAATATGAAGGAGTCAACACATATGGTCCCAAGCTACAATAAACAGAGTCACCTCAAGAAGGCCTGAGAGTGAACTGGTTGGTATAAGAAAAACAAATAAAAATAACCAAGATGACAGCAATTCAAGAAATCATCAAAACATTAATTCATCTCAAAATTTTAGCCCCTAAAGATAGAAGTTTTGTCTATAACATTAACACTGAAATTTTTGTTACTTTTTTTTTTTTTATGTCTATCCAATTGTTTTGGCTGATCCATTCTTCAGGAGTAAAATCAAAGAAAGAGTCAGACCTTCCTTCTCTATGAAGGTTAAAAAATGGATCCGCCGAAATGTTATGCTGACCACATTAAAAAAAGTAAGAAGAGATTAGATTGCCCAAACAAATGTTTGAAAGATAAAAGTGATTTCTTAGTTTGACATACTTTCTTTTTCAGTCGCACAAGTCTCAAATTATCTTCCAGTAAGTGTGCTTTGTCTCTCAACTCTGAATTTTGTCTGTGAGCTGTAATTGTCTCCAAGATTTCCAGGTCCACAATACGACCAAACTTATCAGTCATCATCTCATCACACGTATCCTCAAGCTCAGCAATTGTCTGCTCAAATTGGTGCTGATCTTTAAGAAGCTGGATATGTTTCCGATGTTCTTCTCTGAAACAGAAAATTCACAAATAAGATAGTTTTATTTATATTTTTATCATTTGATGAAGTATTGTAACTCATTGAATTAATCTTAAGTACTATTTACATTCATCTTATTTTTCAGTAATTCTTATCAAAACTTATACTTGGGCTAACACTCCTACTGCAATGAGCAAGCAGAGTAAGCTTTGGGAGAGATTCAGAATTTGTTATTTACATCAATAATTCTATAGCCTAATGATAAAAAAAACGTTTATTTTCTGCAATAAATATTCATTTTTCAACATGACCTTTTTCCTTGTCAATTCAGCAGCGAATATTAAGAATATAGATTTGAACATTATACAGTGAGAAATACCAAATCAAAATTCAGCTAATCACTATATATATGGTTACACACTTATTGATCCATCCTTGTACTCAAAACTGACAACTGATCCCAAAGAAAATGACCTACAAAATAGGATCAAATAAAACAAGACTCAAATTTGAACTATGTATTGTTCAACCTTTCTTTCAACCTGATCTACTTATCTATATATACTAAATAATAGAAAGTACAAACATACACACACACATATAGATGTATATATTTGTTTCACTTGACAATAGAACTTATTAATGAAATTTATGTATTTTATAAGTGAAATGGAAAGATTTTCATTTTTTTCAACTAGTCCTCTTAAACATCGGCATCAACTACCAAGTTAGTCTTTAAACAATCACTCTGCTGCTTAACTTTGCTTTAGTTAACTTTTCCTCTGCCAAGAAAGTTGGAAAAGGTATATATATTCACTTGTACAGCGTATATGTCTGTTTCCACATAATATCTACAGAGGTTCTCAATGAATTTCAATTAAAATTTCTGGAGTGTAGGCAATGGGCAACGGAAGAAGTGATCAAATGAATACCTGATGTTGTTGGCAGAAGTATGCAATCTCTGAGCGCCTTCTAATTCTGTTACCATTGAACTTACTAAACTCAAATGCCTCAAGTGCAAATAATATAAATTACCAAGTTGAAAAAGTTCCTTTAACATAAATGGAACTGATTGATAATTGACAACAAATATCAAAACAAGTTTTCTAGAGCTCCAGTGAAGTCAGTCTGACCCAGTGTTGCCAAGTATCATTTGTTATTTGTAGCTGAAACAGTCTTTTAAAATGGCTGAAATTGCCATTTCAAACTAATTTTAATTGCTAAAAATGATATGTATTCTCATTTAAGTCCACATCATATGAAATAACTCTACACTAAGATTCTGAAATAAATCATTAATAAAATTAAATCTACTAATTATTTCTTTTTAAATGGATAAATTTTTGGCTATCATAGATTTTTATCGGCTAAATTGTGGAAAATCAACCAGATCAAGCCGAAAATGGTTAATTTGGTGACTGTAGTCTGACCTCAGACCAAACGCAATCAGTCTTCACACATAGAGTCCAAGTTGTAAAAATATCCGCCCTAACATTATGTGAGGGAGTGGTGCAGGCAGAATGACTGGGGACAAAGCACAAATGGCAGGTAATAGTACAGCTACAACTGAGAGTTATTTGTGGAGGTGAGCTGCTCCAGTGCAGACAATCTTTATTGTCCAGTGCAGACATATTTCTGTTGCTACTGGGGCAAGTTGACCACTGCCCACCTTGAAAGAGATTAGGTTGAAGAAACAGGTTCAAGTAACAACCATCACATAACAACACCTATACAACATTATTTCTAATAAGTCTAACATAAGAAGATACATATCTCTCTCCTTCTTGATATATATATATATATATATATATATATATATATATATATGGACGGGCCAACTTTTGGTGATTCATAATTAGAAGATTGACAAGGAAGGAAATTATATTGGAAAATAAATATTGTTTTTTTCATCATTAGGCTGCAAACATTAATGTATCAAGTAGATATTTGTACAATATCAGAAGAAGCTGCCTGAATTCTCCCATTATACGCTCATCGACAGTGTCGTGAGGTTAGGTACATATAGGCAATTGTTAGTAAGACCCATAAGACTTAGCTTTCCAGGCTTATTGAAGCTTCATTCAGCTTATAGGACATGGTATTCCCTACTGGTGTAAGTACTGACTTGGCTCAACTTCAATAATCCCATGAGAACTGGTGTATCCTACATGATTTAGCTGTAACGCATTAGACCCAGGGGGAGAGTCCTTGGTCCTTGTGTTGAGTGTTTAGTGGAGAGGTACTAAGATTTAAAAGTCTTTTGTTTTATTAACACAACTTTTTATCGAAATAACATTTAATCAAAATGACTATTTAGTATTATAAGATATAAAATGATATCAAAATTTCAATTTTTGAAAACTATAGCATATGTATGCCTAAAAATTTTGACCATGAAATTTGAAAAATATGGATTTTTTTCTTGTTTTTACTAGAAAGGAAAAATTTTATTTAAAAAAAAACCCACAAATCTAATTAATTATAATGTTGTGATGGATTGTAATGAAGTCGATGTTAACTTTTTTCCTTAAACTTGGTTCAACTTTTCTCTCGAATTTACCATTATAAAATTTCTAAATTCTCCCCCTGCAGTTATGGTGATCATTGTTCACCTTCCTCCTCCAACACTTCCAGTAATGTTGACGTGGAAAAACCAAACACGTGGAGACAAAATCCTTGTCCTCAAGAATTATGCCATCTCAATGTAACACAGAAACCAACAGCCATCATTAATCTCTCTCACTTACTATAGGAATTATCTATAACTGATGACTTTTCGGCATTAATAGATTCAATAGTAACTATAGCAAATAGTAAATAATAGATTTTAAGAAAAAATTCTTTGTCTTATTTTGATTTGAGAGGGAACATGCTTTGTCTAACTTGTAAATGACATTGGATGTCAAAGTTTTTTCATTTAGTTTTATTTGATGAATAAATTGATAACGATTTGGAGTATTATCAATTTTTTATGACTCTTCAGCACAACTTTTTGAATCTATTTTCTTTAAAATGGTCTGGTGAATAAAAGTAACTATATAACATTGATCTATTTACTATCTTCTTCCAACATACAATATGATGTATTTAAGCAAGGAAGATTTCTTTTTTCTTTTAAGTTTCAAAACAAAGATGAAAATCCTATTTACGTATGTATATATACTTTTATACTATGTATATAAACATTACCTTAGGTAGATTTTGAAAGCTTTATATGAGTGGAAGGGAGTAACAAGTGAATAAGTCGGTGAAAGGGAACTTTTATTTAGGCTTGTTAGAAAATGGAAAAGCAACTAAAATAAGCTGGAGGTATAAATTAGTTGTTCAAATTTGTGTAACGCCTGACTGTTTGTGGAATGTTTTGAAACAAATGGTACTTGTTCTTGCCACAACAGGCACGGTTGTGTACAAATGTTACATGAATTTTCAAACATGCCTGTTCTGGGTGGGTAGAAAGTGTTAAATGCAAAACAACGATAGAGTAGATACAAATGTAATTAATATACATAATATTTCAAGATATTTCATTAAATTATTAAAATATCTTATGTATGTATCATATCTATTGGATATTCAGTTGTTTATATTAGTTTATGTGTATAAAAATAAAAATGTTTTAAACATACAATGAAGACTTTCTATTTTCATTATTTTTTATGAGAAAAACTTGGCTCAAGAGTTTCCAGCTTCTGTGCTGATCATCTTTAACAAGTTGATTTTCACAGGTTGGGATTGTAATACCCGATCCCTACTTTTTCTGCTTTCTTTTTTATCCATTGTTCAAGAGTGGATACAACTCAGGGTATTGAATTCAGTATCATCCTCCTCCTTGACTGGTTGTCAACCAAGGATAGAGATCATAATCAGGACAATTATTTGACATAGCTGGAGGAAAGAGATGGGTTCATGCTTTTCCCAAGGCACAGGGTTTGCAATACAAGAAAAAAATATACTTGGCAGCAAACAGGTTGTTAATGAATCATTTATGTTTTTATCTCATTACCAAAGTTATTTCAACAATTTCTGATGTCTGAAGTGTCCACCTTGGAAATTCTTTTTGATGGCTGTGGTTTGAAAACAATGGGAGAAAGGTCCCAAGTTTACTAAATAGAAACCTACTCCAATGATCCGTAATGTTTGGCTGAACCTTTAGGGTTGACTATTTCACTGATCAACTGATGACTTTTGACTAGATACCCACTAAGCTGGCAGCTGTTAGATGATGCCATTGGAGTTGATGAAGTGTTGATGTTAAAAGACATACTTGGTAGCAATGAGATTGAATCAAGAAAGAAAATAAAGGCCAAACCTTTTACTTTTTTTCTGTTCTGCCTTCTCCAAATGTAGTTCCTTAATTCTGTTGTGTAAATTTAAGATTTGTTGATCTCTGAAGATTAGGATTTTAGAGACATCAGCCGGAAACTTGTGATTTATTGTGTGTTGAATTTGGTGCAATAGGAGTGAAACAACAACTCGGAGCTCATTTAAGTTACGTTGTTTCTCCAGCTGAAATGCAAGACCATGAAACATGATGCAAAAATTTGTGAAAAATGAAGCAAATACATTCAATTCTAGAGAGTTATCTGTCAATATGGCAGTGTTTTAATGTTGGGAAGTAAAATGAAAAGGCAACTAAAATAAGCTGAAGGTACAAATTAGTTGTACAAATTAACAATGATGATTTATGATACTTCATCAAATGAAATTGAAAAATATCTTTATTCGGGCTGGTTAAAGAATGACATAACTGGATGTCAAAGATATTTTTCAATTAATAAAGGGAATAAAAAGTATACCCACCAATTGGGTGGTTATACTTTTTATTTGATAAATAAATTATTAATTAATAAATGTTTGGACGCAAGGATTAATCTTAACTGTTGTTCACCGACTGTTTGCTTTGTTGTTGCTGTTTGGGTAATGTGCAAACACCAAATGAATTTTTGCCATAGTGAGTAAAATCAGGTTTTCAACTGTTCCATTAGACGCTAGTAGATTTAAGCATGCTTTCATCACATGTGGATGATGAATGCTGATTTAATACCTATTTGACCTTTGAACTGAGTTGACAGGTAATAGCCAACTGCTATAAACAAATGCATTTTTTACTATATTTTAAGTAAAAGGGTTCAGTAATATCTTCTCAAAATCTACTAAAGTAAGCATTAAGTTAGGTTATTTTCATCAAAACATATATTTATATAAGTACTATTTTATTTTTAAAAGGTTTTTTATTACTAAGTTCAAGTTTTTCTGTTAGCAGACATCAACTATGACATGATCAAAGTTAATTTTGGATGATAAAAATTGACATTAAAAACTGCTTCAAGTATGGCAAAATGATTTTATTTTTTTACAACTAACTTCATGTTACAATTAAAATTAAAACATCAAACAGAATATTAAATTTTTGTGTAAACTTTTTATAGAAATGTCTGTAATCATTGCAACAATCTGTAGTGCTTTTGTACCAGCCTAATTGAGTGAAGCAACATGAATCATATTATCCTATGTTGACATATGTTTGGGTTGTGTATGCAAAATTTAAAAGATCTATCTAGTATACATTCTTAGATATGGGCAAAATATAGCCACACATTACAAAGCAATGGAAACTGACTTTTATACATACAAATGAAGCAAACATTAGGATCAATGTGAAAATGCAAACTAGTCAAATCTTCATATGTCAATTGTAATTGGAAAATAGAAATTCAGCTTTGTTATAACAAACTGCTTCTTAGGTACATATGCAAAGACGCTTTCCAGTTCATTTATCTCTGCCAACTTATGAGTGTCAAGTTTTAACTTGGTATAAGTTGCTGCAGCTTGAGTTTAAACATCAACCGAAGTTTTAAAGATTACAACACACCCCTTTCTCACATGCTTATCCCATCAGCCTTTATATTGGTGACTTTTAAGCAATTTCTTTTAAAACTTGAGACAGGAAAAAAGCCACTTAAAATGAAATAAAAATGAAATAATCACCATTTTAGTGAGTAGAAATATTATTACAATGACATGAGCAAAAGTAAAACAACTTTTGAGCTTCAATCCCTGGCAAAGGATTGAAGCGTAACCATATAGAGTTCCTCACATTTGCATAATTGTGAGTTGAATATTAATCATAAAGTGTTAAGAAAACTCACCTGAAATGCTTCCAGATCATTTTCTGCAGTTTCCAACATTGCCTGTATTACTTTAGCTTTCTTATTTAAATACTCCATGTCTTTCTTCAAAGTTTCAAAGTTCTTTTTTTCTTCCACATTTTCTTCTTCAATGTCCAACCTTTTCTCTCTCAGTTGACAAGTGTTGTCATATAGTGTCTATGAAAAAAAGCATTAATGATAAAGGATATCAATTGGAGGTACGGCATGGTGTAGAGGTTACCAGCACAAAAAATGGAATCGGTTAACCTAGCTTT
Source organism: Thysanoteuthis rhombus (assembly GCA_963457665.1). Lineage (NCBI taxonomy): Eukaryota > Metazoa > Mollusca > Cephalopoda > Oegopsida > Thysanoteuthidae > Thysanoteuthis > Thysanoteuthis major. The sequence continues at coordinate 20,475,582 of OY735221.1, read as the reverse complement.
AGTTTCGTCTGAAGCTGCTTACATTCACTCTTGCACTGATACCCTTGAAAAGGCAGTAATCCACTTCTCCCCTTCCCCTAGGTATGGGAAAATAGCAGGGCAGTTGGAGCTCTTTAGCTGTGTAAAGTATTCCATCTCGGATGTAGAGCTAGCAACTTCACCCCTGTAAAACCTGCTTGCTACTGAAACCTCAACTCAGCCCTAGGGTGACAAGTCAGAAAGCAAGCAGTGTAGTACTGACCACTGCAAGTTACAATTACATTCAGTCAAAGGGTATCAATAATGTCATCGGTATAGTACAAATAATTCAAAAGATTTTGTATTAAGTAACGAAATTTAGTATTTTTTTGTAAATTTCAAGGAATGAAGGTTTTATTGTGACTATTTTGTACCATATGAAAGGAGAATAAGAAATAATTTATTGTGTTGAATTTAAGTAAAAAAATACATAATACTTCAAAATTTTTTACAACTAAGATAAGTAATATCTGTTAGTATTTGCTATGACGTGGCCCAAAAAGTCATACAAAAGTATAATTTTAAAAGAAGAAGAAATCAAGCAAAAAATCCATCTAGGGTGGTAAGCCTTCAGAAGAGCAAGCTCAACCTTCAAAAATAAGATCACATGAGTCTTAAGAAGAAGAGTATACAACCAATGCATCCTCCCGATAGTCACTTATGGAGCTGAAACATGGAACCTAACCAACAAGAGTCTGACCCACAAACTGAGAAGCATGCAACGTGCACAGGAGACATGGAGAGATCACAAGACAGCATAGTATATAAGGAAGAAAACGGAAGTCAGAGACATCATAGAATCCATTTTGAAAATTCAAATGGCAATGGGCTGTTGCAAGAATGGCAGACAACTAATGGACATCACATGGTTTCCTAGAGATCACATGCGCAACTATACAAGATGGAAAGACAAACTAGTTAAATTCAGAAAGTATAGGTTCTGTGACGCCCATGATAGAGAGATGTGGTGAATCCTGGGAAAGGTCTATGTCCAATGATGGATTTTCAATTGATGATGATGATGATGATGATGATGGTGGTGGTGGTGGTGGTGGTGGTGGTGGTGGTGATGATGATGATGATGATGATGTCTTCATCAGATTCCATTGCCATAAAATCATAGAATTCTTTTAGATAAATTTGAATGAATAAATGTTTTAATTTTATCATTGCTTTAATATCTGATCAAATGTTGTTTGATCATACCTTTTAATGGAAAATCATACTTTTTTAGAATCTTTCTGTAATCATTAATCAAAATTTTATTTTCAGTGGATTGATTCATGGAGTTGAAATCTGAAAAAGACTTAGTTATCCCTTTTAAGTAAAAATTATGTGTTTTACTGACTTTGTATGACTTTTAGGGCCACTTTCAAAGCCAACATTAACAGATATTACTTTAGCGGTAAAAATTGTCCGAAGAGTATTATTTATTACTTAGATTTAAAAAAATAAATTCTTCCTGCATCATACGGTATGAAATTAAAAATAAACTAACTGTAATTTAGCATTAATTCATTCAGATTTACATAACATACAAAATCAAATTACTCAATTGGTACAAATTTAGTTGAAATATTCTCAACTGATGCCTTTTGACCAAACACAATTGTTACTTGCAGTAGTCTGTGCCACACTGCTGGCTTTTTGACTAATGCCTTTGAATCTGGATTTGTTCTACAAGGAGTTTGCAGGAGAAAAAAATAATACATCAATCATAGAAAATACCAGTTTTTTATTTTTACATTAAACTAAGATTGGACTGTACCATGATGTAATTAAATTATTACAGATTGAACTGTATGTGAAACTCAGATTGGTTCTCACAAAGTGTCATGGATTTGTTTTTTATCACAAATCAAGAAGTTTAATATTCATGTAGCTATGATGCTGCAGAAAAGACTTGAATCAAATGGCCATATTATATGAAAAAATAAATAGAAAGATAGTCATAATTTAATCGAAACTTCATATGATTCAATCAATTCAAAACAAGGATTAATACATCAAAACTTTTTTCCTACAAAAAAGTAGTTAAGAAAGTCAAATAATTGAAAATAAATAGAAAAAAAACTTTTTGCAAGCAATTTTAGGTACTACTTTGCTAACTTCAACAGAACAAGTCAACCTAAGTTGGGCTTTAGAAGTGGGAATGAATTATTCAGTTATAAGGAAGTGATGTAAAATACTTTCTTGCTAGCTATGTTTGATACTCCTGAGTCATGGAGCAAAGAGTAATAGTCATCTACTGCAAGATAAGAGACCTTGTTCTATGCAAGATCATTCGTTGCCAGATAAAAGACCTGACTCACTGGTAGAAATGAGTTGCCATCAAGCCCGATAAAACAGAAATTTCATTGAGTTAACCATAGAAGCGCAATGAGAGAAATTCTGTTAACTACAGTTAATTAGTTAATCTAAAATCAGTCATTCAAGCCACTTGACCTGTTGATAATTTTATTCCATTTAAACTCCACACCATCATTATGGCTGACTCAGAATATATGTAAAAACAAAATTTTTGTGATATTACAGAGGATAAGCTCTCAAATTATGACCAGTTGTGCACTCTTTTGAAAAAAGCAAGAAATTTCTTGCATATCTAATGCAAACCATAACATTAATTTTAAGATGTGGAGGAAATTAAACAGGTTTTTGGTCGGGGGAATCAAATTGTAGAAAAACACTTGAATTTCAAACTAAATTGATGATGCCAATTCATTTGATGATACTTTTGAGATTACTCAGCCCCTAGAGGGTCAGTATAATTGTGTATTTTGAAGAAACCCTGAATTATAAAAAAATACATATAAAATTAAAACAACTTTTTCACTTGCATAGTGAAGTAATTATTTTTTTCAATTGCTATACATCCAGTAATACAACAAATATGTTTGTCATTTCAGCAATAGTATTACTTAGTTTTTGTTTTAATCTTTTTGTTGCAGCTATGACTTCAATTTCACATACCTTCATATTTACATGTCATACATGTAAAACATAGACACCAGACTTCCATTAATTATTGTGTGAAAATAATAACCCCAAATGAAGATGATGATTTACTAAAATCACTCTTTCATCAAAGTTGGAGGCAGTTTAGTAATAGTAATAAAGCAAGTGCAGAATTATTGAATAATATTGATAGCTAACAAGCATTTAGTATTGGGCCCCTTCAAAATCTCAGGTATGTTATTTTTACTACTATTTGATTGGACACACATGAGTAAATCACAACACGAGTAAATCCTACGTGGAGAGATTGCAACTCCTTCATGTTCATTCAGTGATGGAAATGGTTTTGTTCAGGCTTGGGGACCAGATGTATGACAATGTCTCCCTTAGTAGATATTGAACATACAAAAAACCTGGAAATTGAGAAGAATATATATGCCATATCCCCACTTACAGCCCACCCATTTCTATCACTGCACATTATTAAACAACAGAGCATTCAAAGAATGCATACCTCTACCAATACCATTATCTCTAAAAACTGAATGAAAATCAGTACATGCGTAGAGAAGTGTGGCAAATCCTGGGGAAGGTCTATTTCCAACGACGGACGCTAAAAGACTGATGATGATGATTCATATATACGAATGATGCAAGGGAGATAACTGTGAAAATCCTGGATCTACTCATGGAATTTAATGTCTCTCTTAACCCATGGCTTACTTTTCTACAAAACATCATTGAAATTCATTGAGAATTTTGGGAGATATTGTTTAGACAAACATATAGCTATGGTGCAGCGGAGGTAACAATAAAAAATCTTAGATCTGTTCCTAAAATTAAGAAGATGAAAATGACAAAGAAAATGTTTCTATTTAAGAAAATAACATACATTAAAAATACATGCACTTTTAGAAGAGTGTAATCTTATCTTAAAGCCCCCCCCCACCTCTTGATATTGCTAGAAGAACAAATTTTTTTATTCAAAATTGGTGGTTACTTTTGTGAAACACAGTATATATATATATATATATATATATATATATATATATATATATATATATATATATATATATATATATATATGTATGTATATATATCTATATATCTATATATCTATATATCTATATATATATATATATATATATATGTATGTATATATATCTATATATCTATATATATCTATATATATATATATATATATATATATATATATATATAATTGGAATAATCCACCGTTAAATCTGGAAAGTATTTGTTTTCATGGATAAACAATTATATAATATTTTGATTGTGATAATTTTCCCCAAAATCATTAGTAAGAAGGTTCAATGACATTTTATGGTCAAAGTTGAGTTTTAAGATAGATTTTATCTGAACTAATAAAAGACATGAAAAAATTTGAAAAAAAATTGATACTGTGTGTATTGAACACATCTCATGTGGGGAATGGATTGATGAGTCTCTGGTTTTAATTCTTCTAAAAACAGTGTTCTTAGCAGAAATGGAATTTCTATAATGTCTTCTCCATGTTTTGTTTATTTGGAGTATTGTGTTAATGTGGTGGTAGTGAAGATCATATGGTATGATGGGTCATGAGGGGGGGGGTTTAATGTTACCGTAGTGTAAGATAAACAGTGCGTTTGATCATCTTCTGATCTTGATGGTGCTTATTTTCATACATCTTTGGTATGTTAATGTTTACCTAGAATCAATTTTTGATTATAATTGATTATTTTTATGTTTATATTGTTGATCATAGTAGGTTAAACCTTTAATTTCAAATTTGATGATTATATTGATATAACTGTATCATCTTAATTCAAGATTGAATGTCAAAACCATATTGGTATTGAATTAATTGTAGTTACTCGGGGTAGAGTGTGGATTTAGTCTAGTGGTCAGGTGCTCATGCAAATGAGTATTTTGACCAATAAATAAAACATACATTTAATGAATGGACATTTATAACAGTATAAGACTGAAAAAAAATACATGTAAGGAAACAGTCATATGATCGTGAAGAGAAGAGGCCTGCTTAGTTTAGGAGATTGAATCCGTGATAGATTGGGCAGTGTAAACTCATAGCTAAGCAGAAAAGGAAAATAGAAGGTAGCTCCTAAGCAAAAAAGATTATCAGTGGTATGTCCATCTGCCAAGTTGTGGGCGATGTATGTGTGATCGCGTATGAGTAACTTCAGGGTTATTCTCAGACATTGAAAAATACATCACAGCCAGACTATTTAAGTCATGGAAAACACATAAAATTTAGCCCATGTACATTTACCAGAGGAAGGAAAATCAGAAAGATAATTGTGACTATTCTGTAGTGAAGGCATTACCATTTCATTCACAAGAGATGGAGGTGAATATGTATTTTGAGATAGAGAAGAGGACATGATTTAGAGACACCTCGACATTTGTGAAGTAAAATGGGCAATGTTTCAGACAGTGGTTGGTCATGGTGTGAAAAAGATAAAATTCGGATCAGCTGGAAGGCCAGCAAAAAAAATAGAGCAAGGGAGCACAAGCATTTAAAGCTCTTATAGGGAGCTGTTGGTGGGAATGATATTTTGTATATTTAGCTAAATGTAGGGTTTCATAGCTAAAACTAATTCTTATTTATTTTCGTTATTAATCTTAACTAAAAATACAGTATCGTTTGGTGTGGACAATGGAGAACTGCCAGAAACATTATGACTATAACAATCATGATGGGGACACTAGGCCAAGTAAATCAGTGAATGATAATGATGATTGCTCATCTAAGAAATTTAGATCAAAATTATTCAATTCAAATTGTACATAAATATTAGAAAGTTATGGATTGTCCAAGCCTTCTACCTCAGGAAGTACCATGCTTATGTATTGATATTCTTCAGTATCTAGTAGAGGAAGTCATTATAAACAAAAAGTTGAGATTTTATTTTTAATGGTTAGTATAATGATTATATTAGTGATTAGTCAATGCATCATTTTAACCGGTTCCAATAATAACAAAATCTAGGATCACTTCATCATTGTAATTTATCTATATAATGAATAGTTTGACTTTCTGTATGTTTCTCTGTTTATAATAATGGACTCTTCCACTTGAAGGTAACAAGTAGCTAATAAAAGCATCTCTACCATTTGAAACATTGACTCTTCCACTAGAATGAGTTCAGTCACTTTTTAATAACATCTTGGATGATTTTGATAAGGCATTTATTTTCACTATTAACTTCTTTGTAGTAGTAAGCTATTCAGTCATAAAGTAAGTAGAAGAATGCAAAGAAACCCCTCCTACAGCACAGAAACTTACGTAGATATTTACCAAAAGCATTACTGTTATATATATATATATATATATATATATATACATATATATAGATATAGATATAGATATAGATATAGATATATAGATATAGATATAGATATATTCTATTGATAAATAAATGAAAAATAATCCACATGAAAGATACAATACTGAACCAATACAATAAAAAGGAGACATACATAATTAAAACCACGTTTTGAAATAAGAAAATATCAACAAAACTCAACAACCAACTCACAAACCTTGACTTATATAAGGATTAACCCTTTATATAAAAAAAATCAATATACAAATGATGTAAAAATAAACAATTTACCCTTCTCATAAACCGAGTCATCTGAATTAAAATGATCAAATCTAAAAATATGACAACATAATAAAATAGATTAAGATATAGCCTGTCCATGGTATAACATATCGGAAGAATATGAAGAAATATAACAACCTAATCAACAATGATATAATAACCCAACCATGATGATACATTAAGAAATACAAAAAATGCTAATATAGAACTAAAATGAAACTGAAACAAATCAAAATCAGACAAACTCCAAAATCTTACATGTATTAAAAGAAAAAAAAAAAAAATACAATCCAATCCTCAAATCAACTTCAAATAATAAGCATACACCTAACAAGAAAAGAAGAAAGGAGAAAATACAAAAGAAGGAGGAGGAAAAAACAAGGAAAATGCCTGATTTAACTTATATGAACAAATTGATAAAATATGCAAAGAAATCACCATATATTATAACGAAGCAAACTAAAGAAAAAGATGGGAAATCACTCTCATGCAAAAACATGGAGACACAGACTGGTATAGACAATAAGCAATATATATATATATATATATATATATATATATATATATATATATATATATATATATATATATATATATATATATACATATATATATTAATGCATTAAAGAAAAGAATGGGAAAAATACACAAAAAAAAATCAGCATACAGACACCAGCTAACACCTGCAGTAGATAACAAAAATGTAATATACACATGGACACAGACAACACATATAATGTCAATGCTGGATCTCAAATTGAAATCATAAATACATCTCACCTGAAGATTACTGAATGCATGAAACTTGAGTAGTGAAATAAAGTGATGTAATTCATAATTTTTATTATATATATAACCATATTACATCAAAATCTGTACAAATCAAAACCGCATTTTTCAAGGTATTATCTTATTTCTAGTTGTTTTTCAGAAAGAAATAATCACAGAAATTGAAATTTAGCTGTGAATTTTTCCCGTGGGGAATAACCAGTGATCAAAAATCGATTTTTTTTTCATTCACCGTTGATCTTCTTACCTGATCACAACCAGAAGGACAGACATCCAAATCATACACTCCCATTTCTGACTCATCATCTTCATCAGATTCTGACAAATCACTTTCATCTGAGCTGCTTTCATCACTACCTTCACCAGTGCCTGGAATTTGAAACAACAACATAAATTTATATTTTTCTCCAAGTATTACAGTAAAGAGTGTTGAGATCACCAATTATGAAAGACAAGACATGATAAGGAACTAAAAAGCACATGGAATATTTTACAATAATGATATAATGTATTGATAAAACTATTTGAATACATTCTCAAGATTGAAAGAAGTGAATACGGATCTTTTTGATAATGATATAATGCATAAAAGAGATCTTTATAAAAATAATAATAATGATATAATATAACTAAGAAGTACAATAGGTGAAATGGTTTGAATCTAGTCATCAACTGATAACTGAATTTTTTACAGGAAAAACCTTGAGTTTTTTACCTCATACTCGAGGTTATAGCAAGTTAATAAAACTAGTAAGCACTAAGAGAGTGCATACCACTGCCAATGCCATACATTATCTAAAAACTGAACTGAAACAAAATATTAAAAAATATGGGAGAGAATTTCAAATGTACAAATAATGAGAGATACATCCCTTGAAATTTGAATTTAGTTTCTTTATTAACTATTCATTATTAACCTATTTTCCTGAAGAATAATAGATATAAATAAACAATTAAAAGAAATATTCCTGTATCCACTCTTTATGTAACCCATGGCCCATTCTTACACGAAACTTCATTAAAATTCATCAAGAACTTTTGTAGATATTGAATGGACAAACAGATAAATATATGTGAATACATATACCTCTTTCAACTTCATTGGCACGGGTAAATAAAAAAAAAATTGTAAGAAAGCCTAACCTTCAGTTTCCTTTTTTTTGAATCTCTTGATTTTCTTCTTGAATACTTTGGCGAGATAATCAGCAAATTTATTGCCTTCTCCAATAGAAGCAATAAATGTAGAGTGGATGGCCTTTTCTCGCTCTTGAAGTTTTTCAAGTTCTTTCTTTTTGCATTCAAGCTTTAGGTGACACTCCTCAATCTAAATAGATAGAAGAAAATAACTTGTTATGAGTTTGGAGATAACATTATTAGATGCACTAGCATGTCTAGCACTGATAGTTGTCACTAACTGATATACGGAAAAGTTAGTTGTGTCCCTTGCTCAGTGTTATCACTTTAGATATTTTTCATCGTGTCTAGATGTGAGAGATTGTTATCTAGATGATCTTTTAAAAAATGAATAATTTTTAAAAAATTCACAGAAGTAAAATAATAAAAAGTAATATTTTTAATAAAATGAATGTTGAAGATTAAAGTCATTTTTAATTTATCAATAAGATGTAAAACATTTCCTAAAATTTTATATATATACATGGAGAATCTAGGTATTTTCAGGTTCTTTTCAACACAATTTTAGGTGTGGACTTGAAAATAGAACTGGCAACACTATCCATCTTGAAAAGAACTAGAGCATCTATAGGTCTAACTTTCAGGCTTGTTCATATGTCTGTGACTTGCTATCATTTAAAAGGTGCTGAGAAAATTTGATCATTGAAAACTTGGTCTAAAAAATTATGGAAATATTATTTAGAAAAAGGAAATTAAAATGATATCAAATGATAGAAAATCATTCTGGAAATATTGATGGTATAAGAATTGAAATCAAAAATGCATAGAGTAATGAACGACCAGAATGATATTAAGTTTTACTAAAAACATTAATAAAAAAATAATTTTTGGTCTTATACAGAGTGTTCATAAAACAACAACATATTAAAAAAAGAAATAACTCTTTAAAAGAAACTTATCAGATGCCTCCCTCAAAATTTGCAGTCAGGTCATTAGCTGATACACTTAGCTGAGAATACAAATACAGTATATACTTGAATATAAGTCACACTGATAAAGAAGTTGCACCATCTTTGTATTTATAATATTTTGCTTCAGCCTTTCACTTATATATAAGTTGCATGAGTAGTATTCTAATTTACAGCCTATCACAATATCTACAAACCTAAACCATCTTTCACCAAAAGAAACGAACATGCCTTACACTCACACAACGTACTACCTCACCTACACTAACATTCTTTTAATTATTGTTTCCTAAAGAGTTATTTCCTTTTTTAAATGTTGAATTATTTTATGAACACCTTAATGTTATTTGAAGTAGACTGTATTTTCCTGACCAAATTTTCTAAGACTGAATTTTCTGACCACCAATTTGAAAGAGTATTATAGTAGAAGATAAGCCATAAATCTACAAAGTTTTCTCTTCTAACTGAGTCTTAGTGATGCTATCAAGATTTTTTTCCAATTTTGAAAGAATCATGACTATCTTTTTCACATTATTGGAGGAATATAGAGAATACTGAGAAAAAATTGCTTCATGTAATTAGAGTAATTTTGAAATAAAATTGTTATATATGTGGCAAAAGTTGCAGTTAACTTCTCTTGGCCTACTTTCTTGATACTTGTTTCTGGTGAATGTATTTGTATTTGATTGATTCTGTAATAAAATTTCTAGTTACATAGACTGTAGCACTTGTCTTCCACTATGTGTCATTCATAATGACTTTGACTTAACTCACTAAACTGATCCTTAACATCATTCAACATCCGACCATTTATACACCCTGGCCTTCAGATGAACAGGAATGGCAGGAAGTGATATCATGGTAGTAGCAAGAATAGTCTTGGTTCAACTATCCAACAAAAATGAAATCATTTGTAAATTAATGAACAGTACTAATATCTTGATACTGATCACCATGGTCCTGTGGTACAGTGTTCACATCAGGTTCAGTAGACCATAGTTCAATTCACTGCCGAGTCATACTAAAGAATTTAAAAGTGATACTCTATGCCTTTTTGTTAAGCACTCAGCACAAAGGCTAGGATTAAGGAACATTTTCCCAAGGCTTAGGGGTTATGGTTAAATCATATTGGATACACCAGTTCTCTCCTAACACCAGAAAAATTCACTTTTTTAGTACAAAAAAATGTGTAAACAGAGCGGGGAAAGTGGTGGAGTAGCAGTAAAGTCAGTGATAAGAGAGTCCAGAATGTTGCTTTATTCATTGCTCAAATACCACTGTAATTAACGTAAAACTAGAGTGAAGCAACATCAACACTGGTCAGTCGCTAGATGGGTGACCATTGAAGGACACCAGGTGCCATAAGTTGGACAGTGCTTTGACAGGCCTGGCAAACCAGAAGTTGGTCTCACTAACCTTACTGCGTGTGTGCACCTAAATCTGTAACATCTTCTTGAGAGTATAAGTGGAGAATGATGATACTAATATCTTGTTGCAGTCATTTGTCTTTGTAGTTGAGTATTTTGAGATCTGTTCAGCTGAAATTCAAACATCATTTACCTTTTCTTTCATGTCGATCTTTTCTTTAATTCGTTCATGAACTCTTGCTGCAATTACATTCTCATGTTTTTCAAATTCCTTTAATAATACAAGTTCTTCAAATCCAGTTACTTGCCTAAAATAAAAACAACAAATCAAATTAATCCAATGAAATTTTTCTCCTTTCACAATTGTTTTTTTTTTTTAATTAAAAACTGTCATCCAAACTGTGAACATAGGTGTCTTTCAGTTTGTTAGTTGGTCTGGCTGGCTATGTGTGTATCATGCATTAAATGTATCCATAGAACAAGAGGGCAGAAAATATAAACATTTACTTTTGGGTTGGGTTATAGTCATAACATTTCGGCCATAGTACCCTCTAGCCTTCTTTAAGTACCTCTTGTAGTTGGCTACCTTCAGGCTATTTTGAACAGATTGTTTTCATTCATCTAATTCTTCCTAGTGGATTTGTCCTTTCAATATGGTTTGTCTGCTTCTTTTACTGCACCATTGTATTAGTGTATAATAGTAATTCCTTAAATCAGAAATAAACTACTATTTTTAGAAATTAATTTCAATAGTTATTTACTAAGCTTTGCTAAGTTTGGGCACAAGGCTACAGGCATTGTGAGGATTGAACTCATTACTCATAAGTAATGATCTGTGAGACCAGCGGGCTAACAATTACACCATACCAAAATACCTAAATGAGTTTCAGTTTGTGAAAAAAAATTAAAATGAGCAAATAGATGGGTTTTTTTAGAGAAAAAAAATGATGGATTATATATCAATCAGTTTTTATAATTAGATGAAGTATCGTAACCTAATATTGTATTAAATTTGACTACTTTTTACCTTTATCTTAATATTTTAGCTGCTTTTATCACAACTCAATTTATTCAATGAAGATGAAGGTACAAAATAGTCAAAATTGATAATACATCAGGTTGCAATACTTCATTTAATACAAAAAGGAAATAATAGAAAAAGTATCTCATCAGTGCACCACTCATTTTATTAATTTCCAGCTTTTTTGGTAGTTCATTAAGAGGAACCAAAAACAATTTTGTGTTGTCAGAAGGTATTGATTCAAGTTTATTTGATAGAATTTGCAGTTTGCCATTTACTTGACAACAGTGCAATAATATAAGCAAAAACGTTGGGGTCTACTACCAGCCTGCCTTATATTGCACACCGTGTAAGGGACTCTTATAATCAATCCTATCATTTCTGAGGAAAATAAATGTAAAAACAAACCTCAAATCAGCGAAATTGAGAAAAACATCCAATTCAAACTTTTCCTGGCGTAACAATCGCAATTTTGCATCAAAGTTTTCCTTTAAAGATTGAATTTTGTCCAAAAGTTTATCTCTGTTGTATTGACGTCTGTATAAAATATAAAAAACAAGTTCAGGGTTGCAGTTTTGAGCAGATCGGTAATTGATCAGACAATTTTGAAATAACTATGAGATAAAGGGAGAGCTTGAAAGAAAGTTTGCTGACTACATATATATGTAGGTCTGGAGTGAAGGTTTCAATCCCACTTGGCAGCAGTGGGTGATTATTGAATCCATAGCCACACAGAAGAGTCATAATATGACGAAACAGCTGTCTGTAGATGACATTATTATCAATTATTAATATATATATATATATATATATGTGTGTGTGTGTGTGTGTGTGTGTGTGTGGTTATGTGCAAGTAAGCTGTGTTTAAAAAAAATTGAATGATGTGTAGTATAAAATACCATCTATATACAATACATTATGATAATACTCTATATTAAACTACAAACTATATGTAATATGATGTATATATATCTATATATATATATTTTTTTTTTTTGTATGTGTGTATATACTTATACATATTAATCACCACCAGCCAAAAGACAAGTTTCAACAATGTTGTTGGGTTTAGAGGTTTTTATCTCAACGTAAATCCCAGAGAAAAGAACCTACATTAAGTTCTGCTTCAGAATCAACAAAACAGCTGTAGAAACTCAGGGAAGCCTTTGGCGACAATGCCGTGTCCCAAAGCAGAATGTTCTTCTGGTACAAGCATTTCAAGGAAGGATGAACATCTGTCAAAGACAATTGTGGACATACTATCCTTGATGTTTGCAATATTATAGGATTGTCAAATGGGAGCATTCGCTCCCATATGACAATCCTATCGGCATCTTGGATATGATATGTGATATGAGAAACATTGCAGCAAAATTTGTCCGCCAGTTCCTGGCTTCCAATAACATGGTAGCATTTCCCACCTACCCTATTCACTTGACCTTGCCCCTAGAACTTTTTTCCTGTTTCCCAAGCTGAAATTCTGACCAAAATTGCCTCATTTTGACATGATCAAGGAGAACCAATAAGAATCACAGAAGGTGCTAAAGGCCATCACACTTGAAGCCTTCCAGGGATGAAAAAATGGTGGAAAAAATGCTATAGACTGGATAGTTTTAGATACATAATTCAATCCCTAGAAGTGGATTTATTCACTTTGGAAATCTTTAGCGATCAAAGTATGTGTCTCACAAAGCAATAACAATAAAGCTTCCATATATTTAACAAGAAAAGAACATAATAGAACTTCTAAATTTGAGATATTAAAAAAATATATATGCTCGTCATTCTAACCTGATTTCTTCTTCTTCTTCCAATACTGTTTGTAGCTGAGAAGGGCCAATATCAGAGATTGTAGTTTCAACTAGAACTCCTTGAATATGGGATCCTTCATTCTTTGAAGTGATATTGACCTGGGACAAGCTTCTCACAAATGATATTGACCCAATGCTACCTCTCTGTAATTATAAATAAAATGACTGAATACTTGAATATTAACACTAGATCATTTTATCATCAGGTTTAAAAGTTCATCAAATTAATGCATGAATCCAGGAATGAGAGGGGTCTGCCCATCCCCCATTCCAACAAAGCACATTTAAAAAATGTTGAGATAAAGAAATTCTATGATTAAAAAAAACTCAAATTATCTTAAGTAATCATAAATCAACCTTAAAAATGAAAATCTATCATATCCATTGTCTAATTAGAAAGATGGATTAAAATCTTTTTTCAAATTGGACTCAATCCCCCTTCCAACACAAAATATTGGATCTGCCTCTGATGATACATTATGAGTATTTACAAAATAGTGTTCAGTCATTGATGAACTTTCACCTTTGATTATATAACAATTAGATAATACACAAACGGAAATGTCAAAAGTCAAATAACATAGTCTAGAGGATAATTCTGAAATATAACTGTTGTTTCTTCTTGAATTGAATATAATACTTTCTACAGGTCTTCATAAATGGTCCTGATGGCTTCCAACAATATTGGCATAACAAAAACATGCCTCCTGAAAGTTTCTCCACATTTCATAGTGTTGGAGGGTCCCTAATGGTATGGGGTACCTTTTCTTACTGAGGGACAATGGAGCTCCAGATGGTGCAGGGTCGTCAGACAGCGGCTGGTTATGTTGGCATGCTACAAAAAGCATCATTGGTGACGGAGGGCTATGGTTCGTGTGGGGATGGATGGTTACTCCAACAGGATAATGCTACAATCCACGCTGCACAAGGGACCTTGACCTTTCTAGAAGAAAATTGGGTCCATCTCTTGAGACATCTTACATGCTCATCAAACTTGAACCTAATTGAAAATGTTTGGGGATGGATGGTAAGAGATGTTTATCGAAATAGAAAACAATATTCAACTAAAAATGAACTTTGTGAAGCCATCTTCAGAAACTGGAGCAACATCCCCCGCACCTTAATGGAAACGCTGATTTGTAGCATGCCCCAAAGAATTTTTGAAGTCATCAAAACCAGTGGAGGTAGAACTCATCATTAAATTTGGTTGTTGAATGTTTTCATACACTTTTCATATAATTTTGCGGAATTTTTGTCTCTTGTCTTATAATTTTGATCAAGTGTAAAACGTCTTATTTTATAAAAATGTCAATTTCTGAATAAAATGTTTGGAATGTAGCCTTTTGTTTCCTTAACTTTTTAGATTGTAGTATTGGTAACCTTAAGTGGGAGGAGTTTTTAAAAATTTTCCAAGTAGTCTTAAATTTTTGATCAGGGGTGTATACATATATATATATATATATATATATATATATATATATATATATATATATATATATACATACTTCTGTTTTTTTGTATATTTGTTATCAATACAGAGTGCTCTATATTTTAGATAAAACTCTTGAAATAGAGCTTTAATGCATTATTTTTTTTTCTTATACATGATATTAGTACTGACAATGTGGAAAAAAACTTGAACTGTTTGTAAAAATGAACAATTCATTTCAATAACATTTTTTGCCAAGAGAAGCTTCATCAGAATGAGTAGGACATACACAAATGTATGGGAATCTTGAAAGGAATTCACCATACTGAGATAATATCATGCAGGGAAGGTCATTAATTATATAAAAATAGTTACCTTATAGTTGCATTCCATCTTTTAAAAAATTGGTGAAACTAATAAAGGAAGTGAATGTTTTGGTGACATTTTTGAGCAATAACTAATAATAATATCCCTAAAGCTTTAAAAGTTCTTCAGACAGTAAATACATCTTTCGTAACTCTTTTTTTTTAACATTATAAATGTGGGATTTTATCATCAGTAAGTTCAAGAATATTCCATGTTTAGCTGCATAAGTAACGCTTGAATATGTTTAATATCATACCGAATTAAACACTAAAATGGAACTAAAATGTCTTACTTTTGGATAGTCAAGAATTTGGGATCCTTTGTCTTCTGATCCCAAAACCACTGCACCTTCTTTCTTAATCAATTCTCGCTTGAATGCCATCAGTTGCTGTTCTGTATATTCATATTGCCTTCAACAACAAAATGCCAGAAAGTTTAACAACAAGGATTAACCTGTTCACTACCAGAAACAAGAAAACTTGTCTTAGTTAATTATCAGTCCAGTGCTATATGAACAAGATGACTTGTTTTACAATAATGTTATTCTTTCTTCCCTCTCAGCAATTCCTCCAACAGCTGAGAACCCTCTGCCCAAGTGTACATCATGTTTACAAAATGTAAAACAGCAAAAAGTAGATACTAATGTACTGAATGTATGTTTTAAGATATTTTGTATTGATTTAAATTATCAAAATATTTTATTTTAGCACAATTATGTAAATATTACATTTATTATATATTCTGCTGTACATATTAATTGATTTCTATGAAAATAAAACCTTTTTAAACATGTAATTTCTGTTTACATATTTTTTTAAAAAGAAAAGCTCAGCATAGGAGTTACAACATTGAAAAATATACTTGACAGCAAACAGATAAAAATAAATATGTGTTTTCAGCAAAATCCAAAAATAACAAATCTATCAATTTCATTTGAAGTATTATAACCCAATATTTCATTAATTTTGATCACTTTTTACCTTCATCGTGTCCTTTTTCCTCAGGGAAGTCAGCTTAGCTATACCAGCTGCTCTTACCAAATGAGCAACAAAAACTCTACAGCTCTGCAAAAGATTAAATCCTCTAACCTAACCTTCATCCTTCCCCAATAAATTTTGGAGAAAATATTGCTGAAAATACTTTGTTTCATAAACTCAAGTAAATTATTCCGACTTGTTTTCATCCACTTTTAAAAAATTGTTGTATAAAATCAGGAGCCTATGATATCAAATTAAACATGCCCCCCCCCAACTGTTTAGCAGTAGTTAGCATATTAGTCTGATAATCCACTGTTATTTTGTCTGTACATCAGAAGGAACTCCATGAATATGGGAATGGATCAAAGTTGGTGTAGTCTACACCCTCCAACTTTGTCTGTCATAGTTGGTGAAGTTCTGGGAACTTCAAACCAAACCCTTTATTCAATCCACAAGAAAATCAGTGAATGATTATGATAGTTGCTCATCTTCAGACAAAAATTAATATAATGTTATCTTCCACTGATTCCCTCGAATCAACTGGGTCAGCGTTATCAGAAGCATAGCTAGAAATTTAAGTGCCTGAGAGGGCTTGGCTCCTGAAGGGTCCCCCTCCAACATTTAGTAATATTCATCAGCAGAAATGCAGTAGGTGAACTACTATTTATGAAGCTTTTTGGGGCCAGGTGTTTCAAGGTAGCCATCCCTCCCAGCTGAGCCACGCATCTGTATTATATTATAATCTCAAATCTTGGGCTTCATTGAAGGAAAAAAACAAAGCAAAAATGGCCTTACTTCTCAATATTCTCAACGGGGTATAACTCTGGAACATCAGGAACAGGTTTCTCATTTGCAACATTCATACAGTCGTGAATATCATATATCTGTTCTGTCAAAGAATGGATTAGTTCTAGGATTTCAATCTTTTCATTGCGCAATGCAATGATCTTTTGGTTGAATTCAGATGAATAATCATGAATCTGTTGAAGGAAAATAAATTATGACAATTTCAGATGATAGACTAATATTTAAAGCGTCAAGCAATTACCAGTGCAGCAAAGATTTTTACTTGGAAATATGTTCCAAATATATTTTATATCAAATTCTTTGATATCTCAAAGATCTTAATATGAAAATGATATCAGCACATTCAAGAATTATTTAAACTCAGCATCTGAGATTTAGCTTAGTGAGTGGGATGAGAGAGGAGTTATTTGAAAATGTTTCCCCCCACCGAGCTTCATGAATTACAGGTCAACTACTTGGGGGTTGTTTTTCATCAATTATGTGATAGAGCATGTCTTTTCATTTTTCATCAAATCTCTCTAAATGTTAAGCCCCTGGGCCCCTAAATATACAGCTATTGTTAGCTATGTCAGCAATTGTATTTTCTGAGTAGTCAACAGTTGCATAAACAATAGAAACATTAGCTCTCTATCAAGGATTTCATGTTCCCACTGCTATATTCTAATTATTATTTCATTCAGTTTGTAGTGTGCCTCTTGAACCTTTGTGCCCTTCGGTGTCAATTAGCCTGCTGCTATACAAGTGGCTTAACATCATGTGAAGTCAGTTTCCTTGAAACAATCCAGTTACACATATCGGCTGATATCATAAAAAGACAGTTCCCAACAATATTGGTGAGTTTGTAATTTTTTAATAAGTTTCATACATTTTTATAAATTGAATCAATTCTTATTTTAATATTGAATACATAAAAAGAGCACTGACACAGACAGACAAGGGAAAAAGGAAGAATACCTAGCCACCATGTTTTTTGGTTTGGTCATCGATCATGGATTCAGTGATTCAATACAGTGTATATAATGAATATATTTTTGCTTTGTTATTTTCATTGAAATTCAGTTAAATATTATGAAATGCCTAGGCTTTGATCATGCAGTCCATGTTCGTTACAATAGGCCTGAATTGAATTTTTCTTGCATCAAGTTTTTAATAAGTTTAGATGCAAAAACAGATGTGAAAATTGTGAATCTACTGAGCCAAAACCTTAATTGATAAGTAGTTCACCTTTGCCATCAAAAAATGATGGCAATATTCAAGTAATCCTACAACAGCAATTACATAAGAGTTTAGGATATAATTAGAGGGTGTGAAGCTCATGCAAGTGAGAAATTGTCACAATTCAAATACTATTGTGTACAATCAACTTTCACTTACAAATAAAGAAGTTATAAAATACATCTAAGGGAAATAACTCTTGCATAAAATATGAAAGATATTTCGCTTTAGATGTTACAAACAAAAATACAGTTATATATGGCATATTACATAAGTTGATGAAAAAATGTGTCGTATACTTACAATGCTGACCAATTGATAAAGGTGAAGTTTAGCTCGATGTACATTCATTCGAAGATGGTCGGGCACAGTGTAGTCCTCAGCTGTTTTCAGTTTATAGTCCCCCATATTTTCTTTGGCTTCTTTGATTGCTGCCACATCTACAGGATCTTCATAATCATCAGGGGGCTTCACACGAAATAACTGTTCCCACTGAATTTAGACCAAAGTGAAAATTGAAATAAATATTGTGTTTCTAAATGCCATTGTTTTACTTGGAAATGCACTGAAAATGATCTTACTATGGAAATGCATTGTAAATTATTGACTGCAGAAATGCATTGATAATGATGTTACTATAGAAATACATTATGAGTAATTTTACTAAGGAAAAGCATTCAAAAGAAATGCATTGAAAATCAGACTATATATATACTAAATGCTACCTAATAGTTTGGGGGATTGGAATACTATGTGTGAACCTGATATAATATAGATTTTTGCTGCTACCCTTTGTGAGCCATTTTATAAACAGTCAGAGGACTACTTCAAATAGAATGAAAACTAGGCGTGAATGTATGTAATTTTTTTCATAGTCAAATTCATTGAACTTTTGAGTAGCACCTCATACATGATACATTCTAGATGCTCTGCAAAAATACTAGGAAAAGCATTACAGTATTTTATCATTATGTTGGAACTATATTTAATTAGATACATAATCTCTGCATATATTTTCACATTTTAATCCAGGATTAGATAATTAAAAAACACATTAATATAGAATATTGATTTAACAACAAAAAAACATACTTGTAGTTTCATTATCATTTACCTAACAAAGAGAAAGGTGTGGTAAATTTTGTTTACTACACATCTATTTGTCAATTGTGTTGACCACTCTTCCAGCCATTGATACTGCAAACCACTTTTTTTTTACTGATTTTTCATTATCTTCTACTTGTCAATTTTGTTGGGTACTATGTGTGTAGTAAATACAATGCATATTAATCATGTGATTAAGTTTAAATGTTGCATAAATGACATTTACTAAATTTAGATTTAAGAATACCAAGTGTGACGTGGAATCTTATTCTTAATTGACTGAATGATGAAGTTCTAATAAAAGAGATAGAGGAAACCCTGATGAAAAAGGATGCAAACTTTCATGGAACCAACCTGTGCTCTTCTTTGTGCTCTTTTTTTCTTCTTTGCTTCCACTTTCCTTAAGGATTTTATAATCCGCTCTCCAGTTGCACCTCTCAAATTACAACTGCTCAAATGATCATTGACACTTGAGAGTATAATGTTTTCATCACTCAACTCATTCATCTTCTTAGCTGGAAAAATATTGAGGAATAAATTTGCATATATATATATGTAATTATGAATGTGTTATACTACCTAAAACTATTTAAAATGACCTCCTGTCATTACACAGTAAATGTGTCACTTGGCCTACGGAATAAATAGAATAAATAATCAAAGAAATGAGCTGCTACAGAAATTGAGTCTATGATTGATAGTTAGCTGCTTCAATATAGTATCGCTATCATCATTGAGCAAAACAGCCTGCTAGTAAGTCAAAAGTCCAAATAACTGCCATGTGTGTAAATCTCATCTTGTTCATTCACTGCCCATATCTGCTCTATTGTTTTTCAAT
The DNA here is from genome assembly GCA_963457665.1 of Thysanoteuthis rhombus. Lineage (NCBI taxonomy): Eukaryota > Metazoa > Mollusca > Cephalopoda > Oegopsida > Thysanoteuthidae > Thysanoteuthis > Thysanoteuthis major. Next base: position 20,455,157 of record OY735221.1, on the reverse strand, counting down.
GCACACAATCATATTATTGATTAATGGATATACAATCCAACAGAATTATATATACGTGTATGTGTGTGTGTGTGTATGTATCCTTACATGTGTGTATATACATGAATTTCCATAACATAGAACCTATTTCTCTGAACAAAATTCGAGACCATTTAAGAATTTCATATGTTGATGGAAAAACGAACTTCATCTCTATGAGATCTGCCTTATTGTCAATTACTCTCGCAGGATAGCAAAGATAGTAGTATTTATAAGGTTTTAACTTTTAAACCCTTTGTCCTCAGTAAGATGATCTGGTCAAGGGAGAGGGATACAAAATCCCTGTTTGCTTGCCCTAGAAGATGCCCATGCATCCAGATCCTTATATACATGAGTTTAAATCCTACAGAAGGGTTTATATTTTTCTCTGTCATTTATTAATTGATTTTTGTTCTGGGAGCAGATGTTTTACTACCAATTAATCATAACTGCACAAATGACCAGCCTTTTTTTCATTTAGTATTAAAGCCCAAGATTATAGAGAGAGATGGAATACCACTGAAGTAAGTTCTCCAAGGCAAAGCGTAATGAGATCCTGAAGTGCCCAGTCAACAGAATCTCTCTCTTAGCCTTGCCAAAGTAGTCCAAATGATAGCAGAGTATAAAACATTTAGCTTCAGTCTGGCTGCAGGAGATTTGACAATGTAATCTTTTCTTTCTTAAATACTTTTTATAATCACCATTTTATTTCATAAGCATTATTAAGCATTCCTGAGCTTCATCATTTTGTGTGAGTAGCGTAACAGTTGTAGCCTCTGAGGATAGCATCATCAGAATGGTTTAAATCCAATTTGAAATAAAAATGCTCCTGTAAAAGGTGTAAGCCAGTGATTCTAAATGTGGGGCACATGCTCCACAAGAGATCAATTTTGAATTTGGATGTGAAGAGCTAAAAACATTCTGTGGCTGAGTTGTGTATGCAATAACTGATTAATTCTTAATTATACAATACTATCAAGTCCTATTACAAAACTATTAATTTCTACTTACACAATACTATTAATTACTAATTTTACCATAGATTCCATAGTAACTAATACTTAATTCATTGTAGGGAGAGGGAATTAATCAAAGCATGAAAGTGAAAGATTTGGCTGAAGGCCAAGAATTTAATTATACATACATGAAAGCATTTGAGATGCGTTTTTTTTTGCCACATGTCATATAATTAAATCACTTTTTTCTATAATAAGGAGGATATGAATTTTTCTAAGCTGTTGAGGAAGGGCATGGAGCAAAAAAAGTCAAGAAATACTTGTGTAAACCAAAACTTCCACAATGAGTGGCTGCTTGGATGTTTCCCATTAAGAAATAGCTCTACTAAGATGCAAACATTATGTCTGCCTGCTTCACTAAAGAAAGCTAACAATTATAAAAATGGCCAATACGTACAATCTTTCACTGCCTCATGTAGAGAATCCCTGACAAATCTTGGCTTATCTTTTGTTACTTCCAGGTGTTGTTTTTTATCATAAAAATCTTTGGGAAGGTGGGTAAGCCTTATGCTGCTAACTGTGTGTTTTGAGAGAAACGCATACAAAACAAAGCGTTCACATTCAATTTGGTCTTTGTAGCTGCAAAATGAAATAAAGGACAATTAATCCATGCAGAAATTTTTGAGATTTGTCCTCTTTTAGTTTTCACAATTATACAAAAAAACTCTTTTATTTCATTTCTAACAATATTTTTAGACTTTTCAAATGAAATTTAAAAAAAAATTATCATACTGAGTGATGAAAAGTGAATCTAATACAGTAGTCTCCTTTTTTAACAAAGTTGTTGGAGTCCAAGAAAGACAACTATATTATAATTGAATTACAGGTAATGAACAGTCATTTACAAGTGGTAAACAAGTTCAACAGTGTTCACAAGTGTTGTTTTCATCACACAAAAAAGATTATGTATAAAACACTATGTATTTATATGTTGATTGCAAAGAGGAGATATTTGATATCCAAGTCTTTTCAAGTAAGTCTTTTGATGAAATTCTGTTTTTATTTGTGGTTTTCTGAATGAGCGGATGATAATATAGGCAAAGATGTTTGAATCTATGATCCACCAGTCTGCTACACAATAGTAATGACCTGCTAGACTAGGTTGATGACCATTACCCTATGGTGATACGCCCATATCATCAACATTTGCTGAGCCTCAGCTTAGTCAGGTACAAAGGTATAAGTGTGGGTCACCCAGTAAGGATCGAACTAACTACACAGTCATGATGGTCTGCTAGACCAGTTCACTATTCATTTCTCTATACTGAATTACCCAGAAATACTAAACTTAGCTTGGTCTGGCACAAGGCCCCAAGTGCATCCAATAATTCTCTATACACTAGCTATGGTGTGCTATACTAGTTCACTCACTATCACACTATAATGAGGCACCAGAGGCATTGCTAGAGATTGGTGGGGATGGGCTTGGTTCTTTCAGAAAGGCAGTAGGTGAAGCACTATTTATGAAGCTTTTAGCCCACCCTCGACTGGGGGCATTTTCAAATACCAAAGTTGCAGTAATCATCTCCAGTTGCAATAAAAGTAGCAGTGGAGTTTTACCCTGCTGCGGCCAGGCTTGTTCCTGATATTGCCAATCTTCAGAGGATTTTTATTCTTGAAATTTTAGTTTATATGGGTATCTGTCTTAACTTTAAGATATTTTTGAAATACAGATATTCCCTGGTAAATGACTTACTTGTTTATCAACCAACCATATTTCTGTCTGCGATCAATTATGCGGAAATAAAAGATCAAAGTGTTTCCTCCTCCTCTATAGTGGTTTGAGAAAGCAAATTATGTATTCACGCCTTATTGGCAAAAATGCATCACAACTCAAATAGAAAAACATCAAGAGAAATGGGGGTTAAAATTGGATTTTTAAGCCTCAAGACAATGCTTTCAGTTACCTGCCATTTTGTCTAATGACCTAATTGGTCAGAATGGAACCTGGTCGTTAACCGGGGACTATCTGTATGAAAAAATCTTGTAAGTATTAAGTAGATGGTAAAAGATGATCGACATCATTCAGAACCAAAAGATGAATTTTCAATAAATGGTTTTAGTACTAGATAAAAGATAAAGTGATAATCAGACATTTCATCAAAAGAGGAAATTGGTGGAAATAAAAGCTGCTTTCTTTATCCTTTTTTTTCACCTCTTTTCATGAGAACTGAACCCAACTTGTTTGTTATTTTATGGACTGTGACATTTTAAGGACATTTGATTTAGTTCATATACATATAATTGAAAGGTGGTCACTCTTTCATTAGTTCAGTTATTTGGACCAAAAATATTTAAGTATAACTGACTTTTTGAAAAAATTGAATTTCATGTCCAGCTTGGCAAAAGATTATTTAGTTTTTATCACTATTTAAATAAAGAAAAGAATAACTTTTTAAAAATGACTTCTGAAAAACTTCAAATTTCAAAATTAGCCTTACAAAGAACGAAGCTTTTCCAATCCAATCGAATGTTTTTCTGATATCCATGCCACTTTCTTCTGTGCCTCCTCAACTTTCTCTTCCATTTGATGCTGCAGCTGTACTTTGATTTCTGGGTCAATTTCAAAATCCTAAAACCATTTGAAAAATCCATCAATTTTCACTTCAGTTGACAAAATATAATACAACAGGTCAGGTTAGTCACTAAATAGAAACAGTCACATGACCAACATCTCTTGGCAGCATACTGTGTTGGGAGTACTCAGTTAAAAATTGGATGAAGAAGTGATCAATGAATAAGTAACTTGATAGATGATTAATATTTGATAATGTCTTTGTCTCTATGCCTTTATTTCACTTCATTTAGTATTTGTTGTATTTTTTTTGTATTTTATTTGTATTTGTGACACTAAGGAGATGGTGGGTTGATTGGAAAAAATGACATTATGAAAATGAAAGGTTAATCAGAAAAATTTAGGAAAATACTTCTCTGCAAAAAAAGGGTTGGATGAGCAAGGCCAGGACAGAATACAGTTGTACGACTAATCGCCTTTGTTTGAGAGGTTTAAAAATTCTGGTGTTAGGAAAATATCTCTAGTTTGCGGGGAGGTGAATTCATTGCCAGAGGAACTAGCACCACCTGTCACCTATGCATATTTTCAAAGGAAAATTATGGATTCCCAAATTTGTAGAGGGCAGAACGAAGATTGTTTAGGTCAGCACGATTTCAATATTTACCAACTGAGAAAGGAAAAATCAATCATAAACCCTTCAGTCATCGGTCCCACTCACAAAGGGAGCTGACCATCACATAAACCAGCTATTTTTTAGTAGCAGCAGAGTAGATACAGAGAAGCTACTGGGACACTGCATAGAATTCCTTGTCACTACATATGATCCTGACCTCAGGAGAGACAAGAACTTTGGTGAAGTTATACAGGTAGATATACCAAGAGACATCAAGTAGATGATCCTGAGAGACTCATGGTTTCGACTTAAGAGCTTTTGTTGAAGCTATACAAATAGACATACCAAGAGACATCAAGTAGATAACCCAAAAGACAGACTGATAGTCATTCCAGAGTGTCCTCACCTGCATCGGTGTATATTCTGACCAGTCACTCTTAATAATACTGACATAAATCTTGTTGTATATTTACACCGTGTTGATTGTTCCTTTCCGATTAATGATGCCTACAGGCGTCTTAGCCAACAGCTGCACCCCCTTGCATCTGAACATGTTGTGGGTGAGGTAGAGGCAACTAGAAGCAGAGATACAGTGACCAGTCAATTACGGCCTGACCACTCAGCAACCGGTAAAGACAGAAAGAGAAAGAAGCAAACCAAACTAAGGAGAAGGTACATCCACTTTTAGTATCCCTATTGTTCAATTTTGTCAGTATTGTGCCTCACCGGCAAGTAGAATCATTTTGTTGTCATTTTTTTTGTCTTATTGATTTTTGTTTGAACAGTTCTATTGTTTTTCAATCATCTAAGTCGGTTAAGCGAGAAAAGTTAGAATGGATAGTTGGTACGAAGTAGCTACCCATTCTAAAGAGTCAGTACAACTGGCAGACATATATGTAGACACTATATTAGATGAGGAAGTAAGGGCAGATATGTTGAGGGAGGCCACACAAATGCTAAATGTGGCAGTAGAAATGGCAAAAAGAAAGAAAGTGTTAGGATGAGGATTAGAAATACAAGGGATAAGGACAGTAACAAGGACATGAGACTGGAGTATCCATAGAAGAGTGCAGATAGGCCGAGATCGGGAAATTAGAAAGAGAAGACTGTTCCCCTCGGAAGGGCTTGGGCTTTAAGCCACGGCTTCTGTAAGAAAACACACGAGAAACATGGGCTAATTTGTTGGGACTGCTGTGGTTATGGCGGACATGTAGCCAAGAATTGTCCTGTAAAATTGAGGTTGCCTCCAGAGCATGGGGACCAGTGGTCTAGCAAATGTTGAAGGTGGGGCCATGAAACAAAGTATTGCAGAGGCAGTGGAGATAGAAATAGAACTATGATGAGTGGATGCGCCCAACAATCAATAAATGCCATTGGGCCACCCAAAGAAAGTGAAAAGAAGGATGGCCCCAGTGAATTATAGATATAAGGAAAGAAAATGTTAGACCTGCAGACAGAGCTGTCATTATGCGGCAAGTAGTGCCCAAAGAAAATGTTGGGAATGTGGTAGATCCGGCCACCTCAGACAAAATTATCCCCGTGGGTATCAGAAGGATGGGAGAGAGCAGCAATGTTGGGTGAAAACAAGAAGTACCATAGTGTATAGAGTGGATGGAAAATATTTGATGCCCGCACCCTTATCAAGTAGAAGGGAGGTGTCCATAAGAGGGAACATCTAGACTAAGCAAAGAAAGAAGGGTCCCAGGAAAAGAATAGCCAGAGTTTTTGAGTTATTAAGTCAGGAGAGAGAGAGAGCTGACGGGACAAGTAGTAGTGGGAAGAACACCCATGAAAGCATTGGTTGACACAGGGATGTTAGTAACCCTGATCAGCTCTACGCAATATGCTAAGTTGAAGGAGTCAGGGAGACTGGTAGTCATTCCATAGTATCCTTACCCACATCAGTGTATATTTTGACCAGTCATCCTGCAATAGTACTGACATAAATCTTGTTGCATATTTACACCCAGTGTTGATAGTTCCTTTTCAATTTGCGATGCCTCTGGAGGTCTTTGTTCCTGCACCGCAGAGTGTTTTAGCCAACAGCTGCACCCTCTTGGAACTGAACACAATGTGGGCAAGGTAGGAGCGACTAGAAGCAGAGATACAGTGACCAATCAACTATGACCTGACCAGTGTCACACTCACCAATCAGCAAAGGGTTGCAGAGATTGGCTATGAGTGCCCATCATGTATTGATTGCCCATAAATAAGCTATGTTTGTCACTTCAAGGGTGATATTGTTTTCAGAAGGAGTATACTTTCTAGTTAGTTTCATTCTATCAAGCTTACGTGCTTGGATAAATTATTAGCAAACAAAACAAACCTTCTGACTGAACCTTAGATTTTCAGGTAGAAGTTCATTTTGGTCCAACAGATGTTTGAAGTCTCTTCGTAGAAGAGCAATTTGAATGCGGACTTCCTCTTTCTTCAGATTTGCATGTGCCAGCATCTTATCATATTCAGCTTTCTGCTTGGCATCTTCAATGCTAAATAGAAGCAAATAAAGAGGAAAAATTCACTTTCAAAACAGCAATCAGAATATGCAATTTCATTCATTGGGAATAAAAGCTATTTGATGTTATACTAATTTTGACTACTTTTTTCCTTAATCTCAAATTTTAGTTGTTTTTAGTACAACTTCAACTTGGGCTGTCATACAAAAGAGGTGGTCTGGAACCGTACCTGCAATAACTTATAATAAGAAGGCATCAAAGAATAAATCATTGTTTATACAATTATTTCATTGAAATACAACTCTATTTTAATAAAATAACCATTTTATCATGCAGTAAACCAAATATCAAATAAATTCATTTCATTAAAAATCATAATTGCAACAATAAAGATGTGTCAACCATTATTAATTTCATGTATCAACAGAAATAATAAAACATGATGAATAATGATAGACTTGAGTTTTGATTGACTCTGAATGAGATTGAATCTCACTTTGGAATCTAATTTTTTTAGGTATTTGTTGGCATATTTTATCTAGGGTCCAGGCAAATCCTCCTCTAGGATAAAACTCCCTTAAACAAAACCCAGAGGGCAAAATCCATTATAACATAACCCTCTCAGTTAAAGTGCAAAGAAGGACAAACCTTGATTATTTTGAAACAAGACAAAATTTAAGCAATTGGTGACATTATTGAATTTTTTATCTTCCTTATTATTCTTACTTTTGGAAAAGTGTTTATCACAAATTTTCAAATCTCAACTACAAATGATAAGAATAAAAAAATATGACTTGAAAATTTCATATATAGGGTGTTTGTAAAATAACATAACTTTAAAAAAAGGAAATAACCCCCAAATTTAAAGGCAGCTGATTTCCTCATATGCTTAGCTACATACTCAGTTAATTTCATCTATAGCTGTTCATTGAAACAATATCCTTGATAGAAGAACAAACAAATAATCTGAATGGAATAGCAGACAGCGAAATTCAGCATGATAACTTGAAGAAAGCATATAAAATTTGAGCCCCCAAATAATTGCTTTGTTTAAAGAGAATAATTTTGAGGCTGAAAATCGAGAAAAAGTTGTTAAAATTATACCTGTAAGCACTTGGATCTTCAATATCATCAACTGTGGATTTTTCCTAGAAAGAAAGAAAAAAAAACAATAAGGAAGGAAAGAAGAGCAGATTTTTAAAATCAAATTAAGATCGAAAAATGATGAATGTTATCACCAAATCGTGTTGGATACACTGATTCTCATACAGTCAAGTAAGTCAAGTTTGGTCAGGATCTAAATGGGTGACAAACTGGGGGTGGGAACAGCAGCTGAGAATCAAGCAGAGATCCTCTAGTGGTAATCCCATCAATTCTCCCAAGAAGGAGACCGACCTCTACACTACACTCAATGATGCGAACCAAAAGTATACCCATCCCTACTCTCACTGAATCTTCTGACTGGCCTGGCTGCAAAGTGACAAGAAATGAATGAACAGTGATGAATTGGGATTTTTAAAATGGAAAATTTTTACTAGTTGAAAGCATATGAAATAACCTAGACTAACAAATAGAAAAACAATCAAAAAGAAACAAAATTGACTTGATGATCAATTTAAATTAATCTAGAAAAAGTGTCAAATTAGGTGGTATACTTGGCTATGCATATGTGTATATATACATGCATATACATGTATATTATGGTGAAAACTTCTATAGACAATGAGGAAAACACAAATTGGGTAAATAAATAGGTATTTATTCTTGGACATTTCATAAGAAGTTACCAGACAACTCCAGTTCTCTCCGTTTTCTCCATCTCACTGATAATGTGGGGGTCACCTCCTACTCTGTGAATAAATACCTATTCACCAAATTTGTGTTTTCCTCATTTTCTATAAAAATTTTCACCATTATGTTGGATATAACCTATCCATACAAGAACCATATACATATTGCATATATGTGTGTGTGTGTGTGTGTATACAAGGTTAGCAAGAGTAGAACCAAAAAAGACTTGACTCTTTATTACCTCACAAATAGTGATAGAAATGGGTTTGTGAAACTGAGAATTTATGGCTGGGTTTTTAAGAACTGAGTATATGGTGAAACATGGAACCTAACCAAGAGGCAGACCTACAAACAAAGAAGCATGCAGCGTGCACCTGAGAGCGTCATGCTCAACCTTACATGGAGAGATCACAAGACAGCACAGTATAAGAAAACGGGGGTCAGAGACATCATACAATTCATTAGAAAACTCAAATGGCAATGGGCTGGTCATGTTGCGAGAATGAAAGACAACCGATGGACATCACGTCTCACAACATAGATCCCAAGAGATCACTTGCAAAACGGAGGATGACAGAACATAAGATGGAGAGATGAACTAGACAAATTCAGAAAAACAGTGGCTCCGTGACACCCATGGTAGAGAATTATGGCAAATCCTGGGGGCGTTAAAAGACTGATGATGATGATGATGATGATATGGTGATGTCTCCATTAGTAGATATTGAACAAACAAAAAACCTGGACATCGATAAGTATGTATATGCTTTATCCTTGTATACTTACTCTCTTTCCATCACTGTTCACAAAATAAGTATTGTAACCAAATAATTTATTAGTTTCGATTACTTATTGCCTTCATCTCAAGTTTTTAGTTGTTTTTATCATAACTCAGCTCAGGCCACCATTCTCCAGCAGTGCATGAACAGTGCTGATCAAGAATAAAGAATAAGCTTCTGGTGATATTCAAATCAACATTCTTCTTGGCAGGCCAGAGGGACGTGAATTCAAATCTCACTGAAAGCTTACTCTTTATTTCCAATCTGCACTGTTTGCTTGTTGCTTCAGGGTGACGATCTGAATTTTAAAAAAACAAACATGAAATATGGTGATGAAGATAAAAATTATCGACTTTGATAAGATATCATAAGTATTTTCTCTCTCATCAAAATACTGTTGACGACCATTTACTGGAATACTATCTCCATTTTGCCCATAAATACAAAGGTGCACCAGGGTTAAACCAGTTGAGACAATCACTAGTAATAAAACCTCCAGTAATGATTATGGAAGATTCCTCATACCTGTCCCAGTGGTTAACAGACTTCCTCAGATTCTACACTCAAATTTCATCCATGGACAGAACATTATTTACCAACGGCAAAATGGTGATATAATATTTATTACTTCAAGCTGCAAAACTCTCAACACTGATCACAAACTGTGAATATCAACACTATAATAATCTTCTTCATTTCAGCACACTATACCACTAGTCATAATAAATGTTTTGCCATTGTTATTTCTTGGTTCACACTTTTATTTCTCCGCAAGTTCAAAGTCAGTAAGTACAGTCAACTCCACTGATACCACAAAATCTTAACAGAGTGTCACACACTTTTTACCAAGCAGCAAGTCACACAGGTATCTTATGTGCCAACTTTAGTTTGATCACCTGATAACTTGATGCCCTGAATCCATGACTTGGTGATCTCAACTTGGCTTGAACTGAAAACCTGCTGAATGCCATTCAACCTTACTACTGCTTACTAAATGGTTAAGCACAACTATCACAAACTCTACATAAAAATATTAACTGCAATACTTCAACCTAGCTGGAACAACAGTTCTTCAGTCTGGACAGTAATATACTGAGTTAAAACTAAACTGCAATTTTGTCATTTAAATAAAAGATAGAATCAATACTATGGAGTGCTGAATAATCAGAATTCAATCAATCTATGGTATAACCCACAGTAATATATTCAGCAATGCAGCATTACCATACCATTTGGTATCAGCTACCAGAAGGACCTGGTGTCCAACCGACTCAAGTGGAATTCACTCCCTGATTTGAGTTGTTCTTCAACTACATTGTCAGCTCTTCTATTTTACCCATAGCTGGATGGAGAAGAAATTAATTCATGCCTTTCACAAGGACATTGGTGCAAAGAGAATATAAACAGTCTTGACCAGAGTTTGAACTCTACTCTCTGATTCCATTGTCTATGCCGTAAATGGCTATACCACTTGCATCTGCCATGTAAAGAAGTATGCATTAAAAATTACATTGGTGACTTTTAAAAATAAGAATGAGATGCGTATTATTATACACATGAAGAATAAAATTATTGTTACTTCATTCTAAAGTATTTTCTTAATTGCTCTAGCCTTTCATGAAAGTTTTGTGTGCAGTCACTAATTGTATCTGTATTTAAATATAAATAGAATATCTTTAGTGCACGGATATTGAAAAATCAATAATAATTGTACACAAAACACCAAGTATAGAAAGGAAATGTTGCAGTGTGACCTATTCTTATTGTAGACAGCACTTGGCCATTGCTTGCCAGCAAATAATGTCATCAATATTAAACATTCATTGTCCAAACTAAAATAGTCTTATGCTTTGTTACATGACTGTTTTCAGCGGATATTCCTCACGGGGAAGTTCAGAAATATCTAATGAATGATATAGAACACCTCCTAAGTATGTTTTGGAAAGCCATAGCTGGGGGGGAAATATAAATACATGTCTTTCCTGAGAGCATTTGTATGAAGTGAGCACAAATGGTCTCAGTCAGAGTTTGAACTCGCCATGAAAGCCCATTCTTAATATTGTTACCTGCTCGGCCATTCTTTTTTAGAGCCATTTACTCATCTTCAATTCAAGAGCCATTTTCACTTTTGCTGAAGAACAACAAGAATTGATTTGTTTCTTTGAGATGCCAACTCTAAAAAGATTATTCTGAACTTGACTATTAGATTTCAAATGTTCATTTCTTGAAATTCACCAATTAGATTCTTATAGTAGATTTTTATCTATTCCGGTAAACTCTTTGTGGAACATAGGGCCACAACCACACCACTGTATCCAGATTTCACCAGCTATGATGAGCCATTTTTCTGTCAGAGTAAATTCCTTTTTTATGGACTGCATTCTAATGCTCCAACTGAACATTGATTAAAAGTATAGTAGGTTTAAGGGTTAGATTTGATCTTCCACCAAGCTATAGAGTTCTCATAGCTCAAGTGCGTAAGAGCAGCTAGGCATTTAACAGGCTTCCCTAGGCAAAAAGGATGTGAGTTCAAACCTAACTGATAGTTTATTTTTTTTTATATAATCCATGCTGTTTACTCACTGGCATAGTTTGATAGCTTAAGTTGAATTGCGATAAAAAGAAAAAAAATTAGGATGAAATTATTAATGATGTTTTACAGTGCATCTAATAAAAATGATAAAAGATGAAAGAAAAAGTTCACTGTCATCAGTTTGCAAAACAAGCACACTAAACTTTTCACAAGTGCATCACCATAATATCAAACAGTAAATTATTGAAAAGAATAATTTACTGATGGTGTCTTTTCTCCAGAAATGTGGAATAGACACAAATATAGGATACTATACAACCCTGTGAACTGTTGGGTCACCCTTTGAGGAAAAATTATTGTAGTCTGATTTGACCAGAATGAAGCTGGATCTTTTTACATATTTGCAAATAAATAAAGGAATAAATGAAACAACTCTCTAACTAGTATGTAATAGCTATATCCCTTAACAAATCGGTCATTATGATATGGAAAAGACTAATACATCTCCAACAATAATATTATTCAATTGCAAATCACATAGATTTCTTTTCCATTTGCAAAGTTAATGCATTTTACAGATACCTTAAATCATTACCACTGGCTACAATGCACCATTTCGGCAACATAAAGGTTACAAGCAGATTAACAAAATCAGATTTTTAGTATCAAATGGATATATAGATAGGTAGATGGACGGATAGATAGATAGATAAATAGATAGATATCACATCATTATTATCAGGATAAAAGAGAACACAAACATCTCACTATTACCAGAAATCCCCCAGATTTTTGGCATTCTCTAAGATCACACATTTAGGGCTACCTTAATTCAATACCTTTGGCAACAATGCATTGTTTTGGCTACTTAGAAGTTACAAACAGATTAACAGAATTAGACTTTTAGTATTATATGTAAATCAGAACATTAGTATTAGTTTCTGCGGGAATGTAGACCCCATACTACTATTATTCAGTTGCAAAACACCCAGATTTCTTTTTTAGTATTCTTTAAGTAAATGCATTTTAGAAGTGTCTTAAATCATTATCTTTTGCTATGATACACTATTTCGGCTATCTATTGGTCACACACAATTAAACAGAATTAAACTTTTAGTATTAGCTTGAAAGCTAACTAGCTAGATTGATCATCTCCATTGCACTTATAGTGAAGAGGTAGGGTTCACCCTGATGTCTGCAGTTAATGTTTTCTAGGTATTTTGGGGAGATTTTGAACTAAAAAGATCTTTTGTTACTTTTTATATCATGAGAAGACATGGAAAAATACCCACCAATAGGGGAATGAACTCGCGTAGTATTGATTTCTTTTTCTTTCCTTTTTTGGTTGATGTTTTGTATTGCTTGTCAGTGGACAGGGTATATAAAATGTTCAGGCTATTTTATAGTGTAATACTTTGTCATAGGAGGTCGGAGAGGTATAAAGGCTACCAGCATGGAAAATCGAATCAGTGCACAGAGTTCAAATTCCCACTGAGGCTGTATATATTTGTTCTACATTAATGCCCTTGGAAAGGTATGGGTAAAATTACAGGGCAGACTGAGTTCTCTTGTTTTGGTTGGTAACCAGTCTAAGAGAAATGCAATTCTGAATTCAGAACCAGCAGTGCAATCTACTCATTCCCTTGGCTATAGCTGAAATATAGCAAAAAAATTTGGGGTGGAACTTGCGGTCCCACCGGATAAAAACCTACAAGTTAAAACAGAAGTGATTGGATCCAGGAATATTAGGCTGCACAAACAATCATTCCATGTATTATATAAGATTTTTTTCCTTTATATGTATTTTTTTTTGTTGTTATTGTTTTAATTTAAGTACATAATATACTACATATACGCCTATATTTTCTGTCTGAGAGATAAATACAAAATGCTCCCTTATTTTTTGCTAAGGTACGAAAAATTTGGGTTAAAAAAATACAAAGCAGCATAATCTTCTTGATAATTTCAAGTTGCAAAATCATTTTTTTAAGATTTGAAGCCCTTTCATGGGTTTTTAAAGCATCTCTCTCTCTCTCTCTCTCCCTCTCTCTATGTATGTATATATATATATATATATATATATATATATATATATATATTAGAGAGAGAAATGCCAAACACGTATTTCAATGTAAATCCATTTTTCAAGAGTTGTTGAATGATATTTAGCATTAATCTAACTACATCCATTTGGATGAAGTATTTGAAATTAAACCAAGTAGATTGTATTACCATCTTGGATTCCATTCATGGAAAGAATGACAATTGCATCATAAGAATGACAAAATAGTTCTTGACAAATTTTGAAACATTCCTAATTCAGTTTGAAAAAGGTATTGTTTGTCATTCTTGTAATGTAATTCTCAAATTTTTATGGTTAGATTTTAATCACTTATAAAATAAAGAAAATAAAGTTAACATTATGATGTTTTAATTTTCAAGATTAATTAGTATTTAAATTTTCATTTCATTATAGATGAATAAATATCAACAGTATATTAAGATTGAATAAAACTGTACAATAAAAAATGAAAAATAATTATACAATTATATTATGTGGCCAATTGATTAAATAATTGAAAAATTTCTCTCACAAATATCATTATTATTAGTATTTGGAATTTGTGTTTTATCAATAACAATAATATTATAAAAGTGAAGTAGTAAAATAGATAAATAGATAAATAAAATTAGTAATTAATAATCCATAATGCCTAGATTCTCTATAATAGATTTAATTTGAAAAAAAATGATATAGCTCTTTCAAATTCCATTTAGAATTAAAAACCAAAAAGCTTTAATCCAAAAGTTAAATGGCCGATCCTTTTCTCTCAATACCTTCAAATAGTTTTGATGATTAACACTTTTTATGTCTTGTGGAAAAATTAAAAATTTGATGTGAAACTGAAAAATTCAAGTTGAAACCAATTATATAGAATCTAGGTTTTATTGAATGATAATCACTTATTTATCTATCTATTTAAGTATCTATTAATTATGATTAAATATTATTGATATAACAATCTTTTGAATACTTGTAATGATAATGCTTGTTGAAGAAATCTTTTAATTACTCTATTAAATAGCAACATGAAACAGTTGTAGAATTTTTTTCTTATGGCAAACTTTTATTTTTTCTTAACATTGAGTTAATATTTATGTATTTACTACGAAATGAAAATTCAAATCTAAATTAATATTGAAAATTAACACATCATAATAACTTTATCTTCAATGACGGATTAAATTCAACCATGAGAACTTGAAAAGAATGGCTTAGCAATTGTGTCTCAAAAATGACAAAATAATTCTTGACAAATTATGTAACGTTCCTAATTCAGTTTGAAAAGAGAGCTTTTTGGTCATTCTCATGACACGATTACAAAGTAATTCTTTCCATGAGCAGAAATCTAAGACAAAAACTATTTGGGTTAATTTCAAATACTGCATCCAAATGGAAAGTTGTTAGCATAATTAGATACATGCTAATGTTCACCACTCTTCGAAAAAAAAAAAAAAAATATATATATATATATATATATATATAAATATATATATATATACATATATATATATATATATATATATATATATATATATATACATATATATATATATATATATATATATATATATATATATATATATATATATATATATATATATATATATATGTATGCATCTATAACATTCTTAGCCATGCAGTTATCTAGAAATAGAAAATCTAGTCAATTCCTGCCATTTTCAAAGCCAGTTAATACTACCATATTTTTTACATTTTTAACCATAAAGTTAACTGGAAATGAAAAATCTAGGCATTTTTGAATCCAATCTTATGCTACTGTTTTTTAAACCTGTTAAACCAAAGATTAAAAAAAACAGGAGTAAAATAATTGTGAGAAAAATGAAAAAATGACTTACTTTATCTCTTGGCGACATCATCTTTGTTTCACTGATTCTCTTCAATATTCTTTCCTGACTCATATACATGAAAACAAAAATGTTTGCATCCGCCCCAGTCGACAGCAACACATTATTATCATAGCTGACCACAAGGTTGGTCACATGACCATAATCAGAGTCATGGACACCAAGCTCCCAGTAAGGTCCCAGTTCTTTGAGAAAGTAAGCGGTTGGCAACTGGTATACACGGATCTTACCGTTGAGAAAACCAACCAGTAATTGAGCACCTTCATGGCTGCCAAAAAGGAAGTAGGAATGCATTAATAATTGAAAACTAGATTTACAAAGGTGATGTCTGCTGATTAATTGATTAGGGCTTTTCATTTATTATTACCAATTCAAATGAGAGACAAAACGAGACAAGTGCGGCTTTGTGTTTGCATACATTAATTTTAGCTACAGAAGTCCTCAGTGTTAACTGATTCAGTCTCAGAAGATATTCAAAGGTTTCAGTAAAACACCTGAAAGTGGCTGGATGAATGCTCTTCTCAGAGGCAGTTACTTAACTCCAGCTAGGGAAATGGAATTTACATCATGCCTAAAAAACAGGTAAAACATGAATTTTTTTATCATTTTATAATTTATTTTTATTATTAGATGAATAATTTACCCCGATATTGGATTGAATTTGATTCCTTTTTACCATCACTTTTTTACCAACTTTTTTTTTCTCACAAATCAACAAAAACAACAAACATGGTACAGATATTTAGAGTGAAGGGTCGAATTTAAAAGTGAGATTTGGACCTCTGACAACCAAGAAGTTAATGTGGCTAAGTGATAAAACAGCTGGACATGAACCAGGATTCCCTCTGCCAAAAGGAACATGAGTTTGAATCTCACTCGGAGCTTATCCTTTATTTCTGAAGCACACTGTTTACTTGCTGCCATTGATGGCCTGCAGGATCAACCTCCACTCCACATTCTATTCTGACTTTTAGATAATTTTTTATTTTTTCATATATATATATATATATATATATATATATATATATATATATATATATATATATATATATATATATATGTATAATATAAAAGTTGCAGTAATCATCAGTCCAAATGGAACTGGAGTTTGACTCTGCTGCAACCAGACTTGTTTCAATCCATTTTTCTTAAAGAAATCCAATCTTGCAAAATATCTCAATTTTTAAAATATCAAGTAACTAAAACCTCATTTTCTATTGAAATCAATCAATTGATTTTAATGAGTTGTGGAAGATTTACCGACAAGTAACCAAAATTTATCAAGATATAAAATTCATCAAGATACAATTTACTGATATATATAATTTACTGAGATCTTACAAAATTATAAAAAGGTTAAGAATTTGCTAGAACAAAAATATTTTAAAAGAATTGGCAATTGTTCATTTTCGGTTGTTTATTTCCTAAACTTTTGAAGAAAAAGTGATTTGTGACAAGGAAGAAATTTAAAAATTGTATAGGAATTATTTTGTAGTAAGAAATTGTTATTCCATTCATAAAAAAATGAATAGAAAACTTTTTAATCTAAAAATTATTTGTTGCAAATATTTCTAATCCTCTAAAGATAGAATTGAATATTTGTGTGCAGATGCCCATAACCTGGCTTTTTGAATAGACATAATTTGAATTTTGTCTTTTTAATTATTCAGTTAAAATACAATTGTTTGTGAATTTTGTAAAGAATCATTCATCTATAACTTATCTGAAACTTAGATTTTATGTATCTTAACTTTTTTTGTGAAAATAAAGGTTTGTGCTTATGAAATTTATTTTTAAAAGCTTGACTATTATTTATACAACTTACATCTGAAATTTTTTAAGTGATCTATTTTTCAGGCATTAAAGTTAGCAACTGAAGAATGGAATCAGCTTTAAATAAATCAATAATGTGCCTTCATCTCAATTACTGATTTTTAAAAAAGCTACAAAACAATTAAGATGAAGGTAGATAGTAAATAGAAGTAAAAAAAATCAAATAATAAATTACAATACTTCATCTTCAAAAAAGTAAATATAAATATCTGAAATTAACTAAAAACATATTTGACCATAGAAATGACACTGAAATAAGATGTGAAAAATCAGTGGACAAAAACCTCTTTAAATGGCAAGATACTATTTAATGGCAAGATACTTCTTGAATTTGATGTATCTTAACATTTTTAGTGTAAATAACAATCAAAAGTATTTGTTTGTTAAATTTATATTGTTTTGTTTTATGATTTTATTTCATCTTAACCTTCTCAGTAATTTGCATATCTCCTTATATTGTACATCTCATTAAATTGTAATTGAGAAATTATTATCAGTAAAGTGTTATTGTTAAATCGTTGTCGGGTACCAATTTTAATATGATTGTAAGTTTTTTTTATTGAATACCAATTTGAATATGTTGGTTTCTTCAAATTTCTTTTTTTTTAATAAAAATTGTTACAGTATATAAGTTTGCTTAAATTCCGTTTATTCAAAGTCCCTATGAAAATCTTGTCGATTGCATTAATATCCCAGGTTTCTATCAGCATGGAGAAAGCCGCCTATTGTGATCAGTTTGGGACAGGGTTTATTATAATAGTTACCAGCTGATAACATTAAGCAAAATGTATAAAAATTTCAAAATTATCTATCCATCTCATGACAGTTGGAGATATATCTGTTTGTTTTGCATATACAAGCATCATGATTATTCAATGCTTCATTTTTAGTTTGTTTGAATCCAGATTGTCTAAACCAAGATTGTCTCAACTATAACGATAAGTACTAAATCTAATTTTGTCCATGTTTTTGTGTAAAAATTTTTGAAAATTTTTTATCTTAAATATTCAGAATATTATTATTTTGTAATTCTTATATTTCAAGACACTAGAAATAGCAGAATCCATAAGATAATTTCTTTCTTAAACACCAAGGGAAATTATTTTTTTTGATTCTTATATTTTTAAATCACTGTTATTATACAAGAATAATAAGATTATTTCATCATCAAAATGTTATTATTAAGAATGAAGATTTGTTTATGTTATATACTGCAAGACGATTCACTCAAATTTTTCAATCTGAATTTGTTACTTTGATGACTTATTGATATTTCAATAGTTGAAGTTTGAATCATTAGCCAAACACTAATCTCAAGTCCATCTACATAAGATGTGAAAAGATGCAGATGCCTACTAATTCCATTTTTTTAAAATAAGATATCAACAAAAAGACTTATTTACCAAATGAGCCACAGCAACAATTTCTCACCATATAAGAAGTTTCAGTTTCAATTCACAATTTATCATATCTAAACACCATTAAGCATTACAAGCATACTTTCTGATAATTTTCCAATAGCATACCAAGTTATTCTGACTAATAAACATAATACAAAAACATTTGCTCACAACTTGACTCGCAGCTTTTCACTCGATTCATTCATCAGACTGTTATAAACATAAATTGACACCTAAGGAAAAGAAAACTCAAACATGGATAAAAGTTAATTTTATTGCCAAAATCTTTGTATTATTATTAAGAAGAAAGATTGAAAAAACTTTGATATTATTTTTCTGTGGGAAAAATTTTTAGATTCTGAGATTTACAGAAAATTAGCAGTGTGAAAAGCTGTCCTTCGTAAATATCAAGATGATGTATTCAAAGATTTTCTAATGTTTCTGTTATGAAAAATATTATTTTCATATAACAGAGCTTCAAAAATATTGAAATATCAGAGTAAAAAAATTCTCTAGATATTTTTAAAAAGATTTTTATTCCATTGGTTCTGTGATTTCCAGTATCTTAACAACGAAGTATTATATAAGAACTAAAAAATAGTAATATCCTGGGTATTTTCATTTAAATTATCAATATTGCAATTTCCAATAATTTTATACAAAATCATTGACAAAATTTGATTTCGTACTTATCATAATAGTTTAGTCAATCTGGGTTTAGATGATATGAGTTTAGACAATCTGGGTCTGGAAGACCTTTGTTCAGTTGATTTGGGATTAGTTGATCTAGGTTTAGTCAATCTGGATTTAGAAGTGAACGTACACCTACTCGACAACTGGCCATTGTATGGAGTTGATATTTGCCTGATATACAAGTCAACACAAGTTTAGAGGAAGTTCCTACCTCTACATGAATGTGTGAGGTTTCCCAGGTGAAACAGATCCTGTTCTCATGAAGGTGTAAGTGAATAGGATCACACAATGCATTACGATGTCAAGTGTGAAGTTATTTGTGCTAAGGACGTATTCCAATCTTTAGTATTGAGCTATTCCCCTTAGGCTGGACAGTGCTTAAGGACTTCCCGTAGGCTAACCATTGTTTACTTTCTGAACAGCCATTTTGTTTGATGAGGTGAAATGAGATATACATGTTGGCTAATGTAATGAACAGAATAAAGAGTTGGTAGGTAAATGTCAATATCAACTTGGATCACATAATCTATGAATGCAAAAATCGAGGGTTAGGACCAAAAGAATTAATAGAAAGCTTGGCCGCATGGTATGTTGATGTTATGCTCTGATGAAATTGCTGCTACACATACAGGTGGTAAGGTCATATTGCTTGTCAATATGACAAGTAAATCAGGAATAAAGGTCATTTTAACTGAGGAAGCTTTGGACAAATCTGGTAAGGTTACCTTTTCACAGGTACCAGGACTAGTTACCAATATGAGAAATCCAACTGGATTACAAAAAGGTGTCCTGAACCACAAAAGTTCATTGATACCCTGTAAGTGATCCCCCTGTCACAGGCCCCACAGTGCATGAAAAGATCCAGAACCATCAGTGGATTTTAATGAGAACTCCTATCCGATCATTTAATAAGTCAAGTAACAAAAGATGAAGCATCGCACTCTATGAAAAGAAAAAGCAGAATATGAGAGGAAGAAGTGTTCTGGAAGAACCCTCAGTGATAAGAGTTGTGAAGCTGAGACAAAGGAGATTGAAGCTAATGCTGTATTATGTGGTAGAGCAGGCATGACTTTGGAGTGATTCAGAAATACAGTTGCAGCAGAAACCCACAAATACTAAGAAATAATAACTCATTTCCAGTAGGATCTCTTAACCAATGGTAACCATTGAGGGCAATAATGTTGAGGTAGCTAGACAGTATTCTAAGGATGTCAGATGACAGATATTAGGTAGCCAGATTATAGAAGCCTGTAGAGAGACCAAGAACTCAATATAGAGAGTAAGGCTACAGTCATTTGTGTTTTATGGAGTAAGTTGGCAGAACCAACTTAAACAAATTTTTAAAGGAGGGTCCCAAATATCAGGAACTGATCTGAAACACACACAAGAAAAAGCAGCTCTCATAAGGTTGAAAAAGTCAACTAAAAGAAGCAAATTAATGAAAGAAACTTTGAATCTTAAATTCATATGAAGATGGAGAAGCGAGGGACACATTCGATTTTGATAAACGTCAACATTGAAAGAAATCCTCACTAATCTTCTCAATGATAGAATGGTTGATACAAACAAGACTCACACTACACTGTACTTTTGTATTCTTTCATGTAAAGCCAGTCAAAAACAGCAAAAAGAAGAGATGCAAGGTCCTGGGGAGAACCTTAAATGAATCAGAAAAATGGATAAGAATAGAATGTCTAAAAATGCCAGAAACAACTGTAAAGGTAATGCTGATTGGTCTGAAGGAGCCAGACAAGAGAATGTGGATCTATGGGGGGGAGTACCAACCTGTGGGGAAGTCGAATATCAGGAACCGGACTGAAACTGGATTGATATATGGAGAACAGAGCTAAGTAGTGTCACTGTTAGTTTACATGGTTGAAATCAGTGGTTCATAAGAAATTTATACTCTGCATCATTTATCATCACTGCGGTCACATTTCTCTAAAATGCTACCTTCATTTATAAATTATCCTTTGACTTTCACTCTTCACCAATTATTGGTAACTAAACTGAAAATCCAACTTGATAAATTGCTTTCAAGAAAAAAAGTATCAATAAAATAGACAGATAGCTAGAAATCAGATAGCGTTCAATTTGGTTAGGTTTTAAAAAGTGATATTTATGACTTGGTGGTCCTGGAAAAATCTTAAAAAGCTATATATACTGCTTAAGATTCATTTGAGTGAATTGATGTAAAAAAATTATGAAAAGTATTTTTTCTATGCAGTATAAAATGCTCTGACTGAATCTGATCTTCATTTCTTCCAGAAATTCTTGCTTTTGAGAAAAAGTGACTTTCATAGGGGAAGTGAGTGAATTAGCTCAAAAATGGATGTTACCATTTATTAAATATACAATGTGAATACTACATAGGAAGGATATTTTTTCATAATTTTTTTATACGTGTTTGCTCAAATAGATCTTAACCTTTCTTTTTATTTTTAAATCATGCATTTTTTCTTACTTTTTTCAATCTGATAGAGAAATACTTATTTCAATAAAAATGTGCAGATTGGAAATACTTTGATAGCAGAAATAATTTTCAAATGAGTCTGTCTGGCTGTCTGGCTGGCTATGTACCATGTGCACTTGCCACACCAATGGAACTACAGGACTGAAAATACAAACATTTACTCTGTATTATAGCTAGAAAAGATGATTTTATTGTTTTTTCAATACTTAACTCCCAAGGGAGTTTGGGCTGAGGGGGCTATTTACAATGTAAGTTTATGCTAAATTGCTGACTTAGTTTGTTTCCGGTATAGCAGGTCAGATTAACCCCCCACAAAACTATATCCGGGGCAAAGTTAAAGTTGGCTAGCCTATTTTATACCTCATAGTATATTCTAGACTAGTCCAGTTTATACCCTGGGGGTTTAGCACTGGCTAGTCTATTCCATATCCTGTTGGGCTAGATTATACCCTGGGATATAAAGCAGGCTAGCTCTATAAAATCCATATGTATGTGTGTGTTAGTGGTATGTATTTGTATGTGTATGCATATATGACATATTTGAATGTGTATATGTAGCATATGAGTATGTCACATTTGGTATGTGTATATAAGGGTGCGTATGCGGCATATATACATGTGTGTGTATGTATGTGGTTGTATTTGTCATGAATGTGTAAGTACATGCACACAAGTGTGTACTATGTAAGTGTGTTTACATGTGATATGTATGTATGTGTATGTGACATGTGTGTAGTATATAGCACCAGGATTGTTCAGTTCCTGGTAAAATTCTTGGGCGTGTTCAACTACTTTGTCTCTGTTGTTATGTCTCCATTTGCTTCGAGAATGCTAATTATCTGTTCCTTTCCTGTACTGAGAGCTTTGTTTATTGCTTTAAATCCTCAACGTTTTTCGAGGTTGGTTTTGATGATGGCTGCTGTATACCTTCTTTTGTCTTCTCATAGTTTCTTCTTTATTGTTTTGTTCAGTTTGATTTCTTCTATTTTCTCCTGTGTGGTTGTTAGTGGTTTGAAGTTTCTGCGCCTTTCAATCAGTTTCCTGGTTTCATCTGAGATTTTGTTATTGGTCGCTGTGTTTCTTGGTTTGAACATATTGGCAGCTTCTAATAGAGAGGTTGATATTTGGTTGTGGAGTTCGTTGACGTTAGTGTCGTTTACATCGGTAAGAATATCAAATCTGTTATTCATTTCTAGCTTAAAGGCTGGGGTGAGTTCATTTGGAATGTTTAGTGGCTGTGGTCTAGTGTGGAACATTTTCCAGCGTTCTTTATTTGTGTTTATTTGCATCTTACATCTTACCGTTCTATGGTCACTCCCTGCATTCACTTGGTTTAGGATTTGGATGTCTTTGATGTTGTGGCTTTTGTCCGTTAAAATGTAGTCTATTTTGTTTTTTTGTTTGCTTTTTTTTTCCTCAAAAATCCACTCTCTGTGGACTTTAAGTAAGTTAAAAACTCAATAATTAAGGGAGAGGTATGCTGAACAAAAACTTATAAGATCCCATTAGATATGTTTGTACTCCACATCACAGAGCTTTAGCCCATAATAGATGCACATAGTCCAAAATAGGATAATACTTCAGTTGATTCACCCAGGTAGACTGCATGAATATCAAATAACACAGGATTTTCAAAAAAAGAATAAATAAAGTGGTGAAACTAGTAGTTTTGTGAAATCCCTAGTTTTACAATCAGTGTAGTCATGGTTAACAAGCCTGTGATACTGACCATTACTGCATTAATGAGTTTGAGCCTTAATGGATGCCACACACTACCATAGCCTTATATCAAACTAAGCAAGCAACTTAGTCTACAATAGGTTTTAGACTGTTAATATCAATTCTTGTCACACAAAATTAATTTCTGTTACACCATGATCCATGTCTGCTGACAGAAAAATTTCAAGATCTTCCAAAACTAAGTAGCGCTTATAGAAATGCAGGATTTGACAAAAATTAGTTGATTTACTGATTATAAAAAATATCACTTACTTTTGACTTAAATCATAATGTAAAATGAATTTGCATACAGTAGGAGTTTGTTATCTGTCAACTCGGTTTGAAGGTCAAGTGGGTATTGAGTCAGCTTCTTTAGTATATATGATGAAATAGAATTTTTGTCTTGTTAACAACATTTTAGCTTGCTCAGCGAGAGAGGAGAAAAGCTCTTCATATAATTTCTGAAAATAATCAGGGAACATTTGAACTAAAAACATCCATAGAGTTGCCAAGGCTCCGCAATAAAATTTCTTAGATGAAGTATTGTCATTATCATTTTTTTAAATATTATTATTGTTGCTTTTTAGAGGTATCCTCCCCTCTCAATAAGAGGTCCAATTGATGATTTCAACATGTTCAAGAAACTAAAAAGCACTCAGAGAGCACACATGTCTGCCAAAGACAAACACTAACTAAAAAACTAAATAAAACTAAAATATCAAAAAACAAGGGACTGAATTTTAAACATGCACATATTGAATTACTTCCCTTGAGATTGAAAATTAAGCTTTTTATTAATTGTTCATTTTTAAGCAATTTCCCAGCAGTATGATAAAAATATGACTCAATCAAAAACAAATCCCTGAATCCTGCTCAAAATCTAATGACTTTTTCTGAAGTCTATGGCCCACCATCAAAATGTCATTGAGATTTAACAAGAACTTTTGGAGATATCATGTGGATAGACAAACAGGCAGAGGTAAACAAACCAAAAATGCATACCATATCATATTATTCTTGATGGCTGATCATTTCTGACACCTGAAAATAATCACTTCATTCATTATGGTGATTCATCTCCCTCTCTGCAAGCTGGAGTTTAGGCCATTGTTTCTATGGCAAAGAATAACAACATGTTCAGAAGTAAAGAGTAAGCTTTTGGTGAGAATTGAACTCAAACCCTCATTACCAGAGGGAGTCTAGTTTACGCCAAACTGGTTTTATCAATTGACCACAAAGACTTTCATGGATTGGCAAAAGCTGCTAATTTGCACTTATAAACTCACTTCCTACAACCAACTATCAGTGCCATATTTCTGTATGAGATCTTGTAGTCTCAAGTTGTATAAAAAAGAAAATGACTGAAATTAAAATGAAGATAAAAACTAGTCAAAATTTAATGAAAATAATGTGTTACAATACTTCATTCAATAATATCAAAGATTAAGTATCTTCATCACAGTTGATTTCATCATAAACAGTAATCTTTGAAGAGTTTCGAGCAGAATCCTTTATATTATCCACATTGTTGAATCATCATTGCCATGATCACCGACCTATTCACACAACAAAAAAAAACGTAGTGGCTAGATATTCTTCCTTTTCAGCAACCTTTTAAAAACGGCTTTTCCATTTTCTTCACTTGCTTTCAGGATGATGCTCAATTTACAATTATAATCCATTGTAAAATGAACACTTATTTTGCCACTGGGTCAGTGATGTTTTGGCGTATGTAGAAAAGCTTTGTCGGAATGAGATGGAGAGTGAGTGAGAGTGAGTAGGTACATAGTTTAATTTTGAATTCTTTAAAATAAAAATTACATCTTTCTTTGTCCTAATGTATCTGTAACACCCTTTCCCATTTGAAATTGACCATGTCGGTCAGTCACATGTCTGTGCTTTGATCTTGCCTTAAATAACCTTGTATCACTGTCCAAAGATTCAGGGTAGGATAAGTGGGTTAGTAGAGTGACAGGTGGTATTGTAATGAAAAATTAAGCAACTACGCTATGGTGATTCATTTTTAAGCAAAGGTGCTTTCACTACTGCAAACAATTCACAGACCTGAGTGATAAAGTTTGTTGAAATTTCCTTTTGTTTTTTTCTTTAATTTAATTTGTTTTTGATTGGGGGATACATCTTTGCCATTGACACAGGTGAATTGTTTCCATTAGATTGACAAAAACAAAAGTATGAACCCTAGATAAAGTACCTACCTATGTTGGGTAAGAGGACAACATTGACTGGATAGATAGGTAGAGGTAAGAGGTCAAGACTTTGGTCATAGCTTGTTATAGTGGCAATAAAAGAATACATTAGTACTGATGGTCTGCAGGTCATTTTTGTTTCTGTCATAGACAAACTAACTGTTCCCAATTATCAATAAATAAAATATGTGGATGAAGTTCTGAATTTTCAAGAAATTGTTAACAAACTTGTGATGCTGACCTACTACTGTGATAAGTTTTATCCTCACTGGGTGCCCCACAAATGTGGCCTTGATTAAAACTAAGCTGTACATACACTGTAAATACTGAAGCAGAATATACTTGATATTTACTAAGTTTTGCTTAGTTTGATGCAGAGCTACAGCTGTGTGACCTCCAGTGAGGATCAAACTCATTATAGTTACAATAGTCAGCATTACAAGCTGTTAATCATTTCTAATCTGATTGAGAAACTACAGATTTTATGAAATTACTGATTTCACAAAATCACTAGTTTTACAATCTTATGGTAACAAACAGATCTTTCTTCTTTTCATGCAAATCCTGCTGTTTCTCTAAGATCAAACTTTTTCAGAAAAACTTGAGAAAGATTAAAATACCTGAATTTCATGACTGTGATAGGTACATCTGCAGAGTTTAGAACAGGCACAGCAGTGATGGGGTTATTTCGATGTGGGAATGTAGTGACTGCTCTTTTAGGAAATTTGTCTGGGTTGAATGTACATTCATACAAATATCCAGCATCGTAATCTCCCTAAAAGAAAAAAGTATTAAAAAACCATCAACCAAAACTATCAATATTCTGTTTCTTCAGTTTTTAAGTGGTTCTATCTAACTGGATATGCATGTATGTATATATGTATGTGTGCGTCACATATAAAGGCTGGGAATTAAAACATTTACTTCTTATTATTTCTGAAAATAATTTTTTTCTGTTTTTCAAAAATTCACTCCCCTAATAAGATTTTTATAGGGTTCAATTTACAATGTAAGTTTAATAAATTTGTCTTTTAGTTGGTGTCTGGTGGCATTCTTGCTTGTTTTTTGAAAATTTGGATTTTTTAGTGATTCTGAAAGAGGTGAGAAAAGTAATTTATTCATTGATCACCCATTTTATCAATTTTTTCATTCCAAACATGGCATGCTGTCAAAAGACATTGTTCATATGATGGTTTCTATTGAGTGACTAAGAAGACCTGTTTTCCATAAAAACAAAAATCAAATTAAGTCAATGCATATTGAACTTGTCTTGAATAAAATCTAAAAGGGAACTCCTATCATTTTTGTTTGAATTTCTGAGACAAGGAATTATCATTATAATACTCTGAAATACTCACACAAGTTTCATCTTCTCAGTTCTTATGGTCACAGTGTTTTGACCATTGCATCCTCTGACCTTTTTCAGGAGTCATAGTTGATAACCTTCTGGGAATTTTGAACCGAACCCTTTATTTAATCCACTGGGGCAATGAACACCACATGGGGGCCTTTCATTGAGAAAGAGTTGTAAGCTTAAAACTAAAATTCTTCCCTCTGATTACACTATGGGCAGTCAAAAAAAACTCTGTTGAAGAGGCGGACAAGCAACATGGTTTTAAGGCTCCAGTTTTCCACCACTGGATAGTCGTGCTGGACACATGGCTTAGTGAATGAAAACATAGGTCAAGTGTATCTAGTAAGCTGCCTGGTGGTCCCAGGTTCAATTCTTGGGTTGAGTAGTGCAAAAAAGTTATATACTCTAGTTGAGGGTGAAAAGCAAACAAGAGACATTTCAAGGACAAAACAATGAGAATGAATTGACTGATACAAGATATCCTCTGGAATGGACAGCAAAGTGAGAACAATCTACCCCAATGGAAATTTGAAATTCCTAGAAGGTTACCAAGAAGGCTAAAACATTGTAACTATAACATCCAAGATGAGGATGCTAGGCACTGGGAACTTTTATATTTATTCTGCATAACAATTTCAATATAATAATCATCATGATCTATGGATAAAGATTTTAGTGTCAATATTTATCTCCTCTTAAAACTGCTAAATGGCATACTTTTCTGAAGCACATTACAGTAGTGGTATGCCATTCCAGGTGAATGTTTTTCCATGTCATAAAGCCCCACTTGATTTTATTTTCCTAGATCACATACACATACACATTATATATATATATATATATATATATATATGTAGAGTTGCTCTTACCATTGAGCCTAACAGCCGCTGGTAATGCAAAGGCCCAAACAACTGTTTCAACTCCAAATCCTCATTTTGTTCATTCATGGTTTCTATCTGCTCTATTTGTTTCTTTGAACATGGACAATTATGTTATTAAGAAATGGATATAAGATTCGACAGATTATAAATTACATTATATTATATTGGAAGTCTCATTTGAAATGTTCTCCAGTTAGCAATTTATTCATGATGTTAGGAAAGTATCAATTTTTACTCAGTGTTCTCCAACTTACAGGTCAATGATTTTTCTGCTATGATGCAGGGGAGGTATTTATAGAAAATTCCTGGGGCCGCCTCAAAATTTATTCTTCCTTAACCAATGGTTCCCTCTTTCCAATTTTATTTCTTTCAATTTTAGGCGCTTTCAATGGATTGGGCCAGGTTTGCATAACTCAAAAGTGGCAAGGGCCACATTGATTGTGGAAAATTAGCTGTAGTCCGCAAGAGTAAATTTTCAGACTGAATTACATTTTTCAAGTCCGGTTTATACATAAACCTACCTCAGGCTTACAAGAGTTCTTTATGATAAGCAAATATTTTTGATGGGAGATCAATAATATATTTCAAAAACATAATTAAAAATTCATTTGTAAATTTTTTCTTGTTTTTGCTTAAAATCAATGAGACAATTTTTCTGTTCTTTTCATTAATCATAATGTAGAATTAGACTTAATATCAATGTTTATTTTGATCGGCATACTTGATGGCAGCTAATTAAAAATTTTAAAACAATTTTGGACATTGTAGTTAACAATTCACCAAAAATAAAGTAATTGTCAAATGAAGATGAGAATGAGGAGAACAATTATGATGATAATTATTCAAAAGGAAAAATAAATAGGATGCTCATAGAGTTCCTTATATGGTTTTCAACTGACAACAAAAAATAAAAAATATATAAAAAATACTTCGGTATATATTCTTTCATTATATCATCATAATTATTCAGTATTGTTATATTATCAATAACATAATTCAAGTCGACTCAGGGATGAGGAGGAATTTTAAAAAAATGATCAAATTAATCGAAATATTGAATAAAAAATCTTTTTAAAGGATCATAATTTTTTTTTCATTTCACAGAATCAAATTTTTTCCCAGGGGAAAATATGTTTTGGTACAATTTTTTGCAAGTAATTTTGATGCTTCTGGTAAGGTGTGTGTGTATGCAGGGGGTGTGTATGCCATCCGTAGTCCTCCAAGAATACATGCAGGCCTGCACTGGTCTGCTTGGTAGTGTGTCTGGGAGAATGGCATTGCAACCTAAACTAAACCTTTAACCATTTCTTTAAAAAAGATTCCTGCAGGTAAAAACAGTCTACATATAGTCCTACTTCTTACCATGGAGAGCCAAATGTTTCCTTCTTGTTCCAGGGAATACATGCAACACATAACTGGGCTTGGGTTTTCAGGGTATTCTGGGATCCACTCTTCTTCCTTCTCTTCTATTTTCTCTTCTTCTTCATTTCCTTCATCTCCTTCTTGTAGAATAATACAGAAAAAAATTACAAAAGTTAACAGACTTGTTATAAAGGTTTTCAATTATTACTAGCCTTATATTACAGAAAATAAAGCTTAGAATTGAAACAGGTCTGGTTAGTTGCTCAATAGTGATCAATGTCTTTTGGTAGCATGCCATGTTGGGGAAGATCAACAGAGAAATCTGAAAAAAGGGTGATCAAAGAATAAGTCACTTCAAGCCTGAATGCTGCCAGACATAAACAAAGCGATCAACTTAACATAAACTTACACTGCAAATTGAACCCCCACTAAAAACTGGGGCGGGGTAAAAAGTTTTTTTCCAAGACATAATAGGGAGTAAATATTTACATTTTCTCTCAGCTTCATTGGTGAGGCCTGTTCATACGAAACATACATACGTAGACAGTCAGTCAGACCAACTTAAAAACTGAGGAAATTTATGTTTGACAGTTTTGGTTGACAGTTTCTGATATTTCAATTAAACCCTTATCAATTCAAATGCCATTGAACAAATCAATGTTGAACAAATTTGATAATTCAAAAAATTTTTTCCGCCAGAAGTCATCGGTTTTATCAGTATGCAATTGTCAATGGGTCATAAGAGCAATGGTGGGAATGGTGTTTCCTTACATTTGATGGAATTGGCAACAGTGTTCCTTCACAATTCGTATACAAATGAGGATATCATCCCTATAAGTGATGATGTTCCCTCACTTTAGGGTTGCCAGCAGTAAATTGCAATAAGTAGCTGATAAGTTTTAGAGAAATAGCTAATTTTGCTTAGAAGTAGACAAAAATGAAACTGGTGTAGTGCCCCCAATACTTTTATTTAGGAATTAAATATGAAACCCTTCTTTTAGATAGATATCGAAAACATCAGTTTCTACAGCAACCCCAATAAAAGCCCTGGATGCACATGGTCAAATGCTCATTGGTGCCAGCAGTCCTAGCTGGTTACGCTTTTTGCCCCGGCACTTGTTGCTGGCTACTCTTTCTCTCTCTTTCCTCCTCCCTAAGATTGGTATCATTTTGCTGACCTTCCAGCTGATCCGATCTTAACCATTTTTCCACCATGACCTGTCTCTGTACTAACTTTGCCCATTTCACTTCATCGATGTTGAGACACCTCATGTACGCACAGCTACGCAGCTATGCAATCGTGTCCTCACCACATGCTTCAAACTCATATACACCTCTAACTCTCATGGATGAAATGGCAATGCTTTTTACAATCCGATAGCCATGACGATTTCTCCTAATTCTCTTTACTTCGGGAAACATGCATGGATAAAACTTTGCGTTTTCTGTCTTTCATGGTCTGTCCGTTGAGCATCTATCAGCATCAGAAAATAGCCCCCAAATTACACACACAACTTGGCAGTTTGGCACACACAGTGAATCCGCTCTCCATAATAATTCCTTGGTACGCTCCAAGCCATATGGATTCAAAAGCAATTCAGAAATCGACTCTGACTCTGACGCCTGTACTATTAATGACAATAAAGCTCCCACCTTGCATTATCTCTCATCTCATGACCCAATCGATCATATTAACGTTATTACATGTATTTCATTTTCATTCATTATTTGTCATTAATGTTCTAGTATTAAATGTACGTCTTATTTGTCCATCTAAAAACTTGAATGTGTTCTTTTCACTTCGTTTCATCTCCGCGTCTACATTCATACTTGGCACGCATTCTCTTCATACATCCCTTTCTTCTTCTACGTCTCAGTAACGTCGCTGCTACCACCAAACCACATGGAGGCAAAATCCTTTGTCTCCATCTTCGCAGCACCCATTCCTCAAACAGAACAACTAGAGCTATCCCAAATCATTCTACCTACAAACCATTCACTTTCCAACCTGGAGAATATATTAAACCAATACTAGCATTCCAAAGATCACCACCCATATATGCTGTCCTAAAATCAAAAAGTTAGAAAAAGGGGTGAAAAATGAATAAGTGACTTTGTCTGCTTTTTGGTGGGCTGCGATCACTAAAAAAGTTCTGAATTTTAAAAAAACAAGCGGGCACAGACTAGTGACCAATTTTGCATTAACTTACATTGCATATTAAATTTTTAAAAAAAGTTCTAAACTTTTTTCCTAGACATAATAAAGAGGTAATACTGAAAATCTCAGCCTATTAGCTGCATTGGTGAGGCCTGTTTGCATGATACATACATAGCCAGTCAACCAGACCAACTTAAAAACTGAAGAAACCTTTGGTGACAGTTTAGTTAATGGTTTTTTTGATAAGAATGGAAGACAAGAAAAATGGAACAAAAGAGTGGAAAAGAAGAAAGATGAAAAGAGGGGAATGGAAAGCTGGAAGACAAAAGACAGAATTATGAAGGAAAAGTTTTTAGAGAAAATAAAGGGAAAAATAAGATTAAAAACATGATTTGTAAATCAAATTATCTGGTAAATCAAGCTGTGGTGGTGGTAAAATTTAATTTCCTTAATGAAAACACTAGCAGTGTGGTTTGAACCAAAAATTCATGATTAAAAAAATCATGTCAGATTAATCTCTCAATTGAAACCATCACATGACCAATGTCTTTTAGGCATCATGATATATTGAGGGTGATCAATTAAAAAAATTTAGGGGGTCAAAATCTTTTTATGGAAACAACTTCGATTATATGAGTTAAAATATTACTTATTTTATTTAAATATCACTCATTTCATCTAAATATTCTTTATTATATGTAAAAAGGAAGAAGGGGAAAATCATACTAAATTCTATACTTATCATGTCAAATATCAAATTACCCTTTTTTCTTTGAGTTGAATATTTTTTAAACTGTAACCTGTAATTTTCAATGAGTATTGTAACTGTCAGACATGAAGAAATTATAAAGAACTAGCTGAACCCTTAGAAACTTGATGGGTGTTGACCACTAAAATTATCCATTTATCTCATGTGCCTCAGCACTTCTCTAACACAATACCTGTATTATTTTCTTTTCTCTTCCCATCTTTGTGGCTGGTCCATGCTTTTGAGTGAATGTTATGCAAACATGGATTAGTTTCATCTTATACGATCAGTAAATTGCCCAACTTTCTTTACTGACCGCTCCCTTCTTACCCTCTAATTGAACAACTTGACTTCCCTTTTCCCCTTCTCTCTTCCTATCCTTTCAGCAAACCACGTAAATTACTTTTCTCACCTATTTTTTTCTAGATAAAAAGAATATTTTAGATAAAATTGTTGATACTTTAAATTAAATAATAATATCAAATTGCAAAATTTTTTTGAGATCTTACTGAGTGAGTAGCTCAACAGTTTTAACCTTGGACTGAAAAGGATGAGGTCCTATTGCATAGGAATATCTCCATTAAAATATTGAGGTCTTACTGCATAGGAGTATCCCAATGGTTATAACATTCACTCAAAATGATCTAGTATTACTGCATGGGAAGATTCTTGTGGTTAAAACATATGACTGAAAATGATGACAGATCATGGGAATAGTTAAATTGTGATGCTGCATCATCATCGTCATTGTCATCGTCGTCGTCAGTCATCGTCATCATCATCAACTATTATTAGCACCACCACCACCACCAAAATACTGGCTCCGCGACACCCATGATAGAGAATTGTGGCGAATCCTGGGGAAGGTCTATGTCCAACGACAGACATTAAAAGACAGATGATGATGATGATGATGATGATGATGATGATGATGATGATGATGATATGAATTGAAATATTACTTCTTTTATTTAAAACATTTCTTATTTCTTTTAAAATATCTCCTATTTCATTTAGAATATTTCTTATTTTAAAGCTATGAATTAATCAAAATAGTATTTATTTCATATGAAATATTGTTTATTTTATTTAGAAAGAAAGAAGGAAGGGAGAAAAAGAATTTAGGTAGTTTAAAAGAAGGTTTGTTTGTTAAATAAGGGGGTAACAAGAGAGAGATGAGGAGAAAGAAATTTATGTTGTTTATCAAAAGAGCAGGAAGGGAGAAGGCAGAGAAGAAAGTTAGGTAGCTTCCTGAGGGAGAGAGAAAATTTTGGTATCTGAATCTTATCCATGTATAACATTAAAGTAAAATTGACGGGGAACAAAAATTGGAAGAGAAAAAAAAGGAAAGAATGAGAAGATATAGGCTTGAGTGAGAGAAATGCAGAGGCATGAGATAATGGGTAATCTTAGTTGTAAATAACCAAAGAATCATTGGGAACTAAAATGGCCAAAAAAAACAAAAATGGGCACAAACCAACGGACCAATTTAGCATAAACTTACAATGAAAATCGACCCCCTCTCCCACTATTTTTGAGGGGAGTTTTCAAAAAACAAAAAGAGTATTCTCCGTACTCATTGAGGGGAGTGAGTGCACTGAATTTAAAGTTTCAACTATGAGTGGTTAAAGCTAGGCAATGTCCGGATACAAACATACATAGATACATACATATATCAACACATAGACGGATTCATATAAATGTCACGACACATGATTAACCTGAACTCAGTAAACCAGAGTTGTGGGGAGCAGTGATTAATATATGTTAACTATGTTTCTCTAGGTGTTAATTTTCCATTAATTTACCTGTTATATGCAACGTGATTCTACTAACTTTTTTGCACTTCAACTTTTTACTTTGCTGGAACTGGTTTTCCCAGTGAAGATTAGGATTCAGTGAATTTTCATTCCCTGGGGAAGATCTGTGTCTAACGACGGACGTTAAAAGACTGATAACGATGATGATGAATTTCCATTCACGTAAAATCCAATTTTTTTTTTTCATTTTGAAGGCAAATAAGATAAAACTACTATCATATAAATATAAATGCAACAAGCCTGGTTACTGCAGGGTCAAACTCCACTCCTACTTCTATTTCAACTGAAGATGTTGACTACAACTTATGTATTGGATATATAATAAAGAAATTTGTGGATAAAAGGGTCTTATCAGTTTGGCCAAGATGGTAAGAGAGCCACCAAGCAATCACTTGGTCATGATTTCAAATCAGTGTCAGGAAATACGATTTTTATATTTTAGTTTGGTTTAACATGACAAGATAAACATACATTGAACTGTTTACACCCCTGAATTAGGTGAAGATTGTAGATATACAAATAGTCACTTTCCTTTGTGTACTGTCTATAAGAGCTCTGAATGGATGTATTCACTCTCTCAATTGCCCTGACTTTCTCAGTCGGTTACTGCCTCTCTTCCTTTCCTTCTCACTAACCTCACGGCGGCCATTGAAGTTTTCATCCTTTGACTGTGACATTGTCACAAATCTTCCTCAAAGTGAGAATCCATAAGAGCTTTATGGTTACTCAATGCTAACACTGCAATTATTTCACTTTTCTCATTTTTGCCCTTTTGTGGTGAATCAGGGCAAACACTGCATTTTATTCACTTATCACTTTGCCTGTTTTAGCTCCTTGCACCTAAAACTGGACCAATCACGTTCTGATAATCTAGCCTGATCAAACTTACCACTCATTATTACAGTTTGTGAACTAATCTACTCAGGTCTCTTCTAATATGATCAATCCTACTGATGTTAACATGTTTTGGGCTGCCAAATTATATTAGCCCCCAAAATAATGAATTACCAGAATTGATTCAAAAGGATAAATTCTGGTAAGTAGTGTGCTCACTACTTAAGTACAAAAAAAAGGTTAGCACACAGTTGGTTTGAATGTTAACAAAAGTGGAAATACAAACAAATGAAAAAAAAACAACAGTGATAAGTTTCAATTCAGGAGTGAATTAAAATAAAGGACTGGTGTTTCTGCTGACACGGATATGTTTTGGAGAGATCTACCATGATAAGGATGGGGAAGAAAGGAAGAATTAAGTAAAAAGAATGTCACTAATTAAATGCGAGATAGAGTCTTTAGAATGTCCATCAGTTTGGTCATCTAAATTATAACCACTATAATATCATCT
Source organism: Thysanoteuthis rhombus (assembly GCA_963457665.1). Classification (NCBI taxonomy): domain Eukaryota; kingdom Metazoa; phylum Mollusca; class Cephalopoda; order Oegopsida; family Thysanoteuthidae; genus Thysanoteuthis; species Thysanoteuthis major. Next base: position 20,419,513 of record OY735221.1, on the reverse strand, counting down.
TTAGATGTCTGACCTAACTGCTTTGAGAGTGCTTTACTTAGATAGAATGTGTTCTTTGAGATGAAATAAGAATGGATTACTTTTCATGCGCAATGATGTGTGTGTAAAAAGTAAGTGTGTGTAAAAACTAAATAAACTATCCTAACAAAGGAAAGAGAAAAGAACAAGCTTACCGCAGGGCCGTCAGTACACAGAGAGAGAGATAGTTTTACTGCCACAGTTTAAACACCACAAAGATAACGATCAGTAATCTTATTGGTAGTACTATGTAATGTCAAAGAGGAAGTGACAAAGGATTTACTATTTCTGCAGAGATGTAAGGAATATCACGCAGACCTCTACCAAGGGCAGATAACTCAATATATGTGTAATTTTCTTTTGCTGGAAAAGGCGGGCATTACACATGTATTACTTTTCAACCTTGTATAGTTATAAATGTCTCTTCATTAAATGTATGTTCTATTTGTTTGTCAAAGCATTCATGTGTCTTTATTATGATTACAAACTCTGTTAAATCTCCACATTCACACTCATACTTGACGCATTTAAATTCTCTCATCTGTCATGGGGATCATCAACTGCCCTCTTTCATCAACATTTACTGTGATGTCAGCACATGACAGTAAAAACAAAATACATTGAGACAAAATCCTTTGGCCGACACCATCTCATTGCAACATAGAACCAACTACCATTACTACTCTCCCCCACACAACGTAGGAACCATTATACCAATAACTAGCTCCTACACATGTTTACATTATTGATTATCTGCAATAAACTTAAGGTGTGGGTTGGCGTAACAGTTATCATCAATGAAAACAGAATTATTCCCTGACTCCACTTCTTCCCCTAACTACGAGTAAATAACAGTGCAAATTGATCAGCAGGGCAGTCCAACCTAAGCCCAGGTAAAGGAGGATGGTTTTGTATGGGTGTAGCAACACCACCTCCTACAGAAACTGCAGCAGCACTACCCCGGGGATTTTCTGTTTGTGGTTTCAACCATGTGCTCCCAAAATAGAGAAGAAAACAGGTCACTCAATAGAAACCATCACATGACCAATATCTTTAGTTAGCATAATGGTTGGGGGTGATCAATTAAAAAAATTTTGTTGGGGTGTGATCACTAAAATGTCCAAATTTTTAGAAAATAATTGTGAATGTTGCCAAACACAATACATAGAAAGCCAGCCAGGCGGAAACACTGAAAAACTGAAACTGTTAAAAGTTTTGGTTGATGGTTGACTTCTACCAACAATAAATTAACTAAGAAAATAGAAAGAACAGGTTAAGACAAAATCTTTTTATAACTTGTAAAAATTGATTCAAGTCTCACCTTTGACATTTTCGTCTGAGTCTGACTCAAGTCCTCTTTCTTTTCTTATTTGACGTAATCGTTCTTCTTCTTTTTTACGTTCTTCTTCAGCCTTCTTTTTAGCTTCCAATTCCTCTTCATGCTGAACAAAATGACAAATTTAGTAATAATTGATGGGTTTTTCTTCTAGTACTAAAATCCTGCTGAAAAAATCTTCAAGAAAATCATAAAATAACCAAAATCTGAACATGAGAAAAGTACTGACATTACGTTTATTAAACAAATTTTAATACCATAATTTTTAAAAGATCAAGACTTCATATCTTTTAATTGCACATTAAATTTGATTATAATATCCCACTAAACCTCAAAAAGGTTAGATCTGAAAACAAAACAAAAAAAGATGGAAAGGAAAGCCACATTCTGCCCCCTCTCCAACGTACCATTCAACCAGAGCTAGACTGGCCATAAAAAAGATGAAATCGAACCAGGTAAGTAGACCTAAACTTGCCATATTTTTCTCTCTTATCATTTTTCTTATTGTTCATTCATCCAGTTTTGCTTCCAATTTCCTTGTCTGTGGACTTAAACTTAGTTAAAAACTTAATATTTAAGGGAGAGGTATGCTTATGATTGAACTACCCTGAATAAAAATTGATATAAATCCATTAGGCATGTTGGTATTCCATAGTACAAAGCTTGCCCCCTAATAGAAGCCGCCAATATCTTTAAACCAAGAATCACACAGAATATTAGCAAAATCTCTGATGAAACCAGGAAACATTGAAAAGCCCAGAAACCTCAAACCACCAACAACCACAAGGGGAAAGATAGAAGAGACCGAACTAAATAAAACAATAAAAAAGAAACAAAGAGAAGATTAAAGAAGATATATGGCATCGGAACCACACTTGAAAAATGTTGAGGCTTTAAAGCAATAAACAAAGCTCTCAATATAGGACAGAAACAAATAACTAGCATTCTCGAAGAGAACAGAGACATAACAACAAACAGAGACAGAATTGTCAAACGTGCCCAAGAATTTTATCAAGCACTCTACTCTTCAAAACAGCAAAATAACAACCAAAATACACAAAAGGCTGACAATCAGTTCAAGGACTTCCCAGAAGTTATACCATGGGAGGTAAAACAAGCCATCAAACAAATTAAAAAAACAGGAAAATCCCCTGGACCAGATAACATCAGCATCAATTAACTAAAAAAAGCTGGTAAGAGCATCAACAAAAAGCTAGCTATTCTATTCAACTTGTGATGAAAACCAACCATGAGAACTGGCTGGATTTAGAAGAAGCTACTCAACCATGGACCATCTCCATTCAATAAATCAGCTAAAAGAAAAAGCATCAAAATACAAAATGCCACTCGCTGTAGCATTTATAGACTGCAAAAAGGACAATGTTGTCTGCAAATCTAAGGTTGCTCAGATATTTGCCATCTATTTTGATTCCTCTATTCTCCCAGTCCAAGTTTTGGAAGATCATCTCGAGGCAGGCTGTAAAGAGTTTGGGTGAGCTGGTATTACCTAGCCTTACTCCTTTTTGGAGCTGGAAGGGTTCAGAGTCTTTGTTTAACCTGAGAAAGGAGTTGCTGTGATTGTATATATGTTGCAGTGCTTTGACGTATACAGGCTCTACACCTTGTAGGGTGATGGCCTTCATGACCATGGGAATTTCTACAGAGTCAAATGCTACAGCAAGTAGCATTTTATATTCTGCTTTCTCTTTCAGCTGGTTTATTGAATGGAGATGGTCCATGGTCGAGTAGCTTCTTCTAAATGGTTGGTTTTCATCTAGTGTTTCAGTAATCAGGTTGGTGATGATTTTTGTGAAAAGTTTGTATGTGGTGTTGAGTAGGCTTATAGGTCTGTCATTGTTAAGGTCTTTGGGGTTTCCTTTTTTATGTAGAAGCATTATGATTGCCATGTTCCAGTCTTTATATCAAAGTAATTTTTGCATAACCCTGAAAAAATTCAGGAAAAGTTCAAGAATTTTGAGAGATATTAATTGCTTCCCTATTTCCTTATTTGGCCCTTATGAAATGTTCTTGTGATCAAGACAAAGTAATAGTTCTATGTCTATTGTGTATGGGGGATGAGGTAAAATTTCTCACCCTAATAACTTTGTTTTCTCTTTGGTTTGCTCCACTAAGTGAGACATTTGGAATATCATCTTGGAGGGAAACATCCTTTCTATTCACCGAAGCTCTGCATTTTTGGAAAAAAATTCTCTAGTTATTGAATATTACAGTTTTCAGTGATGGATTCTCTAGGATCTCATTATCCATTGTAAATGATTCTTTTTATAATATACTAGATGCATAGCTCAATCTTCTGTGGATGTTTTGATTTTGGTGTTAAGATGACAACTACCTTTTGAAATTGTTGTTAAGATAGAATATTCATATTTCATCTGTAGCAATCCTGTGAAGAAAAGAGAGGTTTTCATAACTTGTCAGCAGGCTGTTATAAATGGTTGGACGTTGTGACTGATTTTCTGATGAGAGTTCATGGAGAAGGTAAACTCCCTTCTTGGATTTCTTTCTAATTTGCATGAGATGCTTATATATAGCTGAACATGATGTGTTGTGGTGTTTTGGTAAATTTCTATTGCTTTGATAAAGATCTGATTTAGCAGATGCCTTCAAAAGTAAATATTCCCACTCAAAAAACATTTTTTTACTGACTCATGCACAGAATGTTATTATAAAAAAATAGGAATAATTCATATTTTCTCTCTTTTTGAAAATCGTGATGATTGATCCGGCGGAATAACTATGTAAACAGATAAAGATCACATTCGTTTTGCAGTTTCTTGTGTTTGTTTCTGGTCAGTTCTACCAGTTTCACCATAACACTTCAGAAAAATATTTTGAAATTCAGATTCAAATTATTTTAATTGTATAGGTCCAAAAATCAAATGATGCAAGAAATATTTTAATAGAATTTGTCTAACAATTGATATTACATATTTCAAGGGTACTGACTCCAAATCTGCTGTTTAACATTCTCCCTTTTTTTGTAGTTTTTACATTACAGCTCATTCAAAATGGATGCCATTTTAGCAATAATGGCATTATTTTTGTGTGCTGATGTAGATATATGACAAATTCAATCAAATTTTAAGATGGATCTTGTAAGTCTTTTTTTTCCAAACAAACGTTAAACCTATTAAGTGACAAATAATGACACTAGCCAAAAACCTACCTTATAGACAAGGCTTTAGGATAGTTCTTGCTGAAGGCTCAAATAGGACCTTTGAGATCATGGATTTGAACTATGCATTTATTGAATGATACCTTATTTGAAAATCATCACTATCATGAACTCTCGGGTCAAATTTGATTTAAATATCTGGGGTGATTTCACAAAAGATTGATGAATTATATTATGATAGATAGAAAAATGGATGGAAATCAGATATCATCCCATCATGAAAAAATACATGTATCATTATATAAAGATATACAAAACAAATATGATTGTAGACATGTTCTTCATAATTTTTTGAAAATTCCCCCCAAATATGATATTGTCAAGAAGTTTAAAAAATCGACTTGCTAAGAAATGCTTGGTAGTCTCATTTGTACACAAAGAAATTTCAATGGGGATATGCTGTGAGGTTATACTGTCACATACAGACATACCCTATGTAATGAATATGATATGCACACATTTTTCTGCAGGCACTGGCATGATTGAAAGGTGCAATCAGCTAGCATAGAAATACCAATATACTTAGAAGTGTAACCCAATATTCTATCAATGTATAACTTGCAGTGGTTGCTATAGATATAATATAAAATGTAGCTTCTGTCAAAACCAAAGAGACTGATGGGGAAAGATGTCTAATATGTCCAACTGATAGAAGAGAAACCAAATGTCCGAAACCTCCCACAGCATAGATTCTGTAAAAATGGCTACACAAGAGAGAATGAAAAGAAATGACACAATAGTAATTCAATTGATAGGATATCAAGAATTTCTGAAACTTATGTTGTTTGGCATGAAGAGCGCTACTCTATGTTCCCTAATAAAACAATGATTGTCTGGAAAAAAATTGAACGGCCACTTTCTATTGAATCATCCTATCATGGAAAGATTCACATATTATTATATAAAGCATATTATATAAAGATGTACAAAACAAATATAGATAGATATACAAAACAAAACAAAAATAGAAACAATTAAGTATTGGATGATTCCAATTAGCTGAATAATCATAGACAAAATTTAGAGAGTAATTTTATGTGCTTTTTAATATTATAGTTGCATACAAATAAAAACCCTAATCTAAATCATCAAAAATTTAATTTTTCTTAAAACTTACAAAATTCCAGGATAGAGATCTTATGGCCTGAAAGCACCTAAAGTGATATAGGAAAAAACATTTTCATAATCAATAGCCATTTGATATTTTCAAAATTTTAATGACTAAAAAAAACTCATCCCAACCCGGAAATCATTAGTTAATTGCATCCCAATTATTAAATAGTTAAATACACTTATAATGAAATATATAATTGTATCATTTATCCATACATGATAGAAATAATCCCATCATATTTTATGGGTACTGTGCTAGTCCTACTATAATTCACCAAATGTCCGTTTGTCTATACGTGAAAGCATAACTCAGAAACTACTCAACTTACACTCATAAAATTTTCTTTTTGCATTAATGAGACTCCAGGCATTTTTAGCTAGTTAGTTTTTTAAAATTCCTGAAAATAATATTGAATTGTCTGCATTCGTGCTCACACCAATAATAATGATCTCATCTATTTATCGATCGATCTTTTGTAAAATCTTCCCAGATATTTGATCTGAAATGTGACCCAAGAGTTCATGGTGGTGATGATTTCAAATCAGGTATGATTCAATGAATAATGAGTTCTAATCCATGATCTCTTATTGAGACTTAGCTGAAAATACTGTCAGTAGGGTATGTTTTCAGATAGTGAAAATAAATTAAGAAAAAAGAGTTTAACATAATAAACAAGGTTCAAATAGATATAAAGTGTCTTACTCTTAATATGGACTTGATACTTTGAAATTTGTATTCTTTGGTTTTCAGAGTGCTCAGTAAAAACGTTTGGTCTGACTCAGGATAGAGTGTCTGTGGGGCTTCAAACTCTATAATTGCTCCATTTTCACACATTGCTATTATGGTTTCATTTTGCTGAAATAAAAAGGCCAAGTTTCAAGGCTTGGTTCCACAAAATATCACATTGTAACTTTAGTTACTTAAATAATACTTTATGTAATTTCTACTGTTCTGTGAGATGAAACTCATAAAATATAAAAACTAAAAGGCGGAACTACAGCAATAACTTGGTTTGGTTTAACATAATGGGACTAATAGTGAAGAGTTTACTCTCCTAAATTAGATTGTTGTTGTTATGCTAAGAAAACAAAGTCAACTATAGACAGGGAAGATCAGGTGAGGATTGTTGTTGTTGTTGTAGTTGTTACAGTAGTAAATAGAAAAATGTGGTCAACTACAGACTTGGACTAGATACTTCAGTATTGTTCAAGAAGTTCCTCTGTTGCTATGCTCTATTATAGACATGTTACATTTGTATTCTTTAACTTTTCATTAATCTAAATCAAAAAATTGTATTTCATTTTAATGTGAATCATTTCATATCCAATTATGATTTATGTTATTAAATGTTTTTGTTCCCTTATATCTATACAATGGAGTCTCCTTTTTCTTTTCTCTACTCACTCTGAATTGAGTATTTGGTGTAGAATCTACTACAACAATAATATCCCTACACAACATGTAAATCCACTGAGGACAAATAATCAAAAAATAATGATCGCTGCTGATACAAGTATGGCAGCTCCCAGGTGAGCACACGGAGCAGCATGTGTATGAGAAAGGACTGAGTCCACAGTCAAGTGCCTGTTTAGCAAGATGCTCTGTTAATTGGCAGCAGAACATGAGGCACAGAACAATCTTGTGGCTACATGCAGCACATAGTATTCCCAGATGGTCCCCAATTTGGGTAATAACCAGGTTTGATCTTATCTCACAAGAACCAGTGTATTCGATATGATTTGGCCAAATAAAATAATGCAAGATTACTAAATATACTGATCAATGCTAAGGTTTGTTTCAGAGTGGACAAGGATTATTGATTTTTACTTATATTGCTTTGTACTCTAAAACTATAAATTATTTGATACTCTCTAGGTAAAACATTTCTCACCTCTTATAAGATCTGGTCCTTCTAATCGACAACTGTTGTTAGTGTTCTGTACTTATATAGTTGACGTAACATGAAAAATGTTTAAATCTATCCTATATTAATTGATATAGGTACAATTACTGTGATTGTCTGAATAATAATAAATCGAATGATTTATATGAATTAAACTCCTTATTTGTTAGTTGATCTGCCTAAGATTTTATCATTTCATCAGTGATAGGGAACAAAAAAATCATATTAACCCCTAGAAATGTGTAACTCAAATGTGATTTCAAACTGTAGTATAACCAAAACAAGAAACAAAAATTTGCACGTGAGAAAGAGCAAAATCATTCAAACCAGTCAACTTTCAAAACTTACATAGTTTTCTGGAGACCAAAGTAATTTCAAAACTGGAGACTCTGTCGTTACAAAGCCAACTGGATCAAAAGTGTCATCATTGTTGATTGCAGAGAAGAAAATAGTGCAGTCAAGACTCTGGAAGAAGATTGCATATTTACAGAGATAAAGGAATAAAATATGAGTCAAATTAAAAATGGACAAAGGGATTCTTTTGGCAACTTTTCATGTTTTCTTATCTCCAGATTGCGTACAAAACTACACTATTATTATGCAGCTTGTTTGTACATACGACTGTCTCTCTAATTATTTGTGATTTCTTCTCTGGTGTCTTCTCATAGTGATAAAACTTAATAATTGTGGCACACAGTTTGAGAACCACTGCTATAAAACTATATTTGTAATTGAAAAATACATTTCATTTAGTATATTTGGTGAATGTATAAAACTTGATTGAGATTGCTCACCCCTGTTGCCAGAATGGTATAATCATGGTTCATGCACATTGAAGTGATCTTTTTGTTATGAGGTTTGAGGACTTGATACAAATTGAGGTTGCAGAGGTTTTTTGTTTTTCGAGAAGACCCTTCATCTGACATCTTGCACACTTCCATTACACGGACTATTCCATCTGTAAAGCTAGCAATTATTTTTCTTCCATTGGGATCAACCTGGAAATAAGAAGACAATTTTGAAAGACAAGTAGTGATAACCTTTGCGACACAGAAGCACTATTCTATATTGCTATATCAAAATGGAATTTATGTCCCTGTAATGATTAATGAGAATTTTTTTAAATGTATTTTGCTGTCTAGTGTGTTTCATGTTAAGAAATCTGAGCCTTCATGAAATTATATTTCTCTCGCATATTATCAGCTATTTCATTATTATCATTATTATCATCATATATCTTCATTTTTTAGCTATTCTACACTCATTTGAATATTGCCACACAAACATACATTTATATTATCAAGTGGACAATGTGGAAAATCTTTTTCCATAATGTTCAATCAATAATATCGTCAGATAACGTATCCACATTCTCATCATACATACATATATATACGTGTGAGTATATATATATATATACATATATATATATATATATATATATATATATATATATATATATATATATATATATATATATATGTATATATATATATATATATATATATATATATATATGTATATGTAAATATATATATATATATATACATATAAAAACATATTTATATATATATGTATATATATGTAAATATATATATGTAAATATATATATATATATGTATATATATATGTAAATATATATATATGTATATATATATATTTATATATATATATATGTATATATATATGTAAATATATATATATATATATATATATATATATATATATATATATATATATACACAAGAATATTTTGTGCCTAATACACTCTTCAGCAGCTGGCAATGAAATGTTGACATTCACCAGGTATATATCTTTGTAATTTTTTATAATGTATTAATAGCTCTATTTACTTTGTTAAATATTGAGCACTGTGATTAAATATCATCAGCAACAGATGAAATCTGTTTTTCTACTTCTTTCTTTTTGTATTCTCACAAATTGAAAAATACATTATGAACTATACATATATATACATTATATATATATTTATACATAAAAGTAAAAGTAGTGGATCAGATTGTGGTTTGAGAAAATTCACAGAAGGCAATTAATGCAGTAAAAGTAATGAATGCTCTGGTGTGGCTGATAGGATATCACATGAGAAATTTTTTGTTCTCAGTCTTCTCACTCTGGCAGTGAATCAGCCTGTAATTCAAGATAGTCTATAGATCATGATGAAGGCAGTGAAAGCAATTATCATCCTGAGGTTGCTGATAAGATATTTAAACAATATGATGTCACACATTGAAATTCAAATATATCCATTAACTTTTTCGCAGGGATTAACTCGTCTCATAATAGGCAATCTACAATGATTAGAAATCTTTAACATTTCATTGAGTTGTCTCCTGACTCAGTAGTTTATCTTGGAAAGGTTTAAAAAGAAAGAACATCAAATTATTGACTGTAATTCACGATATTGGAATTTTCCATTTAAAGAAAACTCATTTGTTTAGAACTGCTGAAATCTTAAACCAAATGCTAGTCATGCCACAGTATGCCACACACTCAAAAGAATATATTTTCATTATAAATTTTTGTACTGTACAGTATTTATAGTGAAGAACAGTGAAAATTCAATAATAATGCATATATTGTAAATTTTTATCATTTGCTGAACGTTTTTATCTCTCTCTAGATTTTTTAACCTGCGAGTGTTGTCTGCAGTTTTTTGCAGCAGCTCACAAAATTTTGGAAAATCCCATTTAAATATTGATGAAAAATTTGTGAATAATCAAATCCATGAAATGGAAACCTGCAAAATTGGAGAGCCAACTGCCTATCTAGATGCATGAAGTGATAATGAAATGAAATTGCTCCAAAAATTTGTGGTAATTATTACCTTTGTGGGAAACCAGATCAGAGAAGTCCCTCCACTGGGGAACCGCATTTCACATATTTGCTTTTGAGCAATATAGTCAAATATACGAACAGTATCTGAAAATGAAAAAGTTTTTTTTTCATAATTCATCATGATATTTTTCCTTATTCTATACTATTCAGCATTAAAGTTCAGTATTTAAGATTACTTCCAGAACAATAGTATCAATCATACAAATCAAGAAAAGCTTTTAAATCTTTATTTCCTACAAATATGGTTCAGTACTGAATGACCAATACAGTTTGCTCATTATTTTATTATTAATTTCTATTATTAGATGAAGTATTGTAAGTCTTTGTATTAATTTCAACAACTATTTGCCTTCATCTATTGTTGTTTTATTGCAACTCAACTCAGGCCATTTAGATAAAGTTAAATTGTAGTTTGTTCATTGTGATAAACATTTACATTTTTCAGTACAGACCACCTCATCATCATAAAAAAATGATGATTTTTCATTAGTCTCAACCATTAGCTAACATCCATAATTTCAAAGAATGAAAACCTTGAAACAAAAGTTGCATTTTTTCTCACCAAATAGAAACTCAATTTATGGTATAATTTTCAGGTCAAATTTAAACAGCAAATTGATCTTGGAAAATCAAAATATTTCAGCATTTTCCCCAATTGGTTAATTGTGTATATCTTTTTACTTGGATTCCAGATTAGTCAAAGTGTGAAATTTTTGCAACTTTGCCCTAAGAACAAGTAAATAAAACCTGTGAAAAGTTTGAAATGAGAAAAAGGAGCAGTATAGGGCATTGCATTGCACCAGACAGAAATTTTAGTTACAGATGCAAATATCAGGTTTATTTTCTTAGTCCCTTTCCCCTGGGGAAAGGGTTAGGGATTGTGGCTATGGTTATGGTTTTCACTTTTGTGATGGGGACTCATGGAAAACACCCAAAATACTAGGGTTTCTTGGTGAGAGAAAAAAATGCAATTGAATGTTTTTTTTGTTGTGAGGATTCATTACTTTAAAATTATGGACGTCAGCTTTTGGTGAGGACAAACAAAAAAGGCACATCCAAGTCTTAGAATTGCTACTTATTTTCTTTATTGCAATAATAGCTTGCCATTTTGGGAAAATAAAGATTTCTACTATTCCTTTCCCTTATTGAAGTGAAGCTAACAGTTGAAAGATTATTGACAAACTTTTATTTGTAAAATTTAATTAAAAATAAAGGCATCCTATACTCACAGGAGTTTGACTACTCAAGAGTTCAGATATAATATAAAAATATGATCAAATTGTACATACATGAATACATCGATTAGCACTCTAGAAAAAAAATGCTGTTCTAAACAAAACAGCACAATATGAGGTCATTATAACAAAGTTTAAATAAAGGCTATTTTCCACTCATGATGAGTACAAAATTGTGTGAACTTGTGGATAGACAGCAAATTTGGCAAGAAATTTGGGTGCGTTTATGCTTGAATATGAATCTTAGTTTCTTACTTGTTATTACACAATTATCATCATAATGTACATTGTGCTATCCTACAGAAAATATTGTGTCAACAATGATTTTAAAATATATGGTGTCATTGCTGAGTGTTAACAAGATGGAACGGATTAGTGCTGTGTATCATATCTGGTAATTATTTCCTGGATGGCAAAATAAATTTTTTTTTCAATTAATTTGATTAAAAAAATGTTTCATTCATTGGCTACTGAAATGTTTTTGTCTGATTCATTTCATTTTTCAGTTCAGTTGTCAGCATAAGTCAGATATATTTCTTAGTAGGGGTAGGGTAAGAGTTGTGTTACTTCTGTCCCCAAGTGGGCTTATGGTGTAGTAAAATAGCATTCAGCCCCAAATATCTGGCTTACGGATTCAAAAGAATATCCTGTTTTTTCCAGGGTTTTCTAAATGAGTGAGTGATAATATAGGTAAAAATGTTGGGGTCCACCATTCATCAACCTTATGTCATGAACCACATCATAATGGGGGATACCAATAGCAAGAGTAGTACAGTAATAACCTGCTTAGTGCTCTCCCTCTTATGATTATTTTTATTAATAAATTTGTTGTTTGTTGTTTGTTGTTTGTTGTTTGTTGTTTCTTCTTCTTCTTCTTCTTCTTCTTCTTCTTCTTCTTCTTCTTCTTCTTCTTCTTCTTCTTCATCATCATCATCAGCAGCAGCAGTAGTAGTAGTAGTAGTAGTAGTCTCTCAGCACCCATTGTTGGACATAGACCTTCCCAAGGATTCACCATACTTCTCTATTGTGGGCATTGCAGAGCCAGTACTTTCTGAATTTGTCTAGCTCATCTCTTCAGCTAGTACTCTGCCGGCCTTGGTTGCGCATGTGATTTCTGGGGATCCATGTCATGAGTCGTGATGTCCATCAGTTGTCCACCATTCTTGCAACCTGGCCGGCCCATTGCCATTTGAGTTTTTTGATGGATTCTGTGATGTCCCAGACTCCTGTCCTCTCTTAGATATAATGTGCTGTCTTGTGGTCTCTCCGTGTGAGGTTGAGCACAATTCTTTCATGTGCTTGTTGGATGCTTCTCAGTTTACAGGTCTGTTTCTTGGTTAGATTACGTGTTTCAGCTCCATAAGTAACTATTGGGAACATGCATTGATTGCACACCCTTAATTTTCATAATAAATAATGATAAAAGACAGATTAATGAACAGTTTCCAAAATAACTGTATACTGCATACTTTGCTCAATTAGCCATATGTATAAGAATAAACACAGGAACATACACATACAAAATGATTTATCATATAGCGATATACATCAATACCAGCTCCCAAAAATAGCTCCCACATAAGATAGACAGCACTAATCAATTCCATTCTGTCAACAATGACATCATACATTTCAAAATGTTGGCACAATATTTTCAGAGGGATAGCACTATGTACTTTATGAAGATAATTTCATGCTATCATGTAAAAACAATGATTCACATGCATGCTGGCAGCCAAATTTCATGCAAGATTTGCTGTCTGTCCATGAAATCACATAACTTTTTTACCCATAATGAATGGAAAATGTTTTGCAACTCCAAGCTTCTATGTTGTATATTGCTCTTCTGCTTAGCTCTGCATTTTTAGGAGGATATATAGAGCGCTAAACAAATTATTCCTGTGCAAACTGTTTAAAAAACGATAAATCATCTATTATCAATAAAAAAAATTGTAAAATTATCGGAATTTCCCTTTTCATAAAAAAAGAAAACAACACACTATTGAGGTTGTGTTAATTTTGCCAAATCTTAGTTCAGGCATTTTATGCAAATAGCCATAAAAAAAAACAACATATTTTCTATCCTCAATACTTTTTGAATGAGAGAAAAAATTGTATGAAAGGAAAATCCCGCAATTCAACATGGCTGTTATCCTTCCTTGTGACAATGATCTATCTTGAGATATGGACACAGCATCAAGTTGTAATTTGGTAGATGTATTATGCAGAACCCTAAAGAAGTACAATATTGAGTTTGAATTAATCAGTAGGGAAGAAAGTCCTATGTGCCATCCCTTACAAATCACTTTCCAAACAAAAAGTCGTTCATAGTCCTGTTCCAATTAGGAATAAACTAAGCATTTTACTGTTTGACATAAACCATTTTTTTTGTTATTACAGGAGAGCTCATTCAAAATCAGAGCCAAAATTCATTTCGGAAGTGACATGACATTTCGTAAGAAAGAGAATTACATCTGCTGTGCATAAAAAGATAGAGCCAAAAATGCGAAGCTAAGTAATTAGCATTTTACAAGGAACTTTTCAGTATCTGTATACTTCATAGTTGACAGTCTATGAATTGTAGATTTATATTCAAGTAGAGATACATACAAATATATATATATCATTGGAAAAGAGTTTCATCAGCTTTCTAAGATTGTACTTTATCAATTTGTATCTGTAATGCATAAAAAGTTACAGCCCAAAATACGGCATTAGGAAATTTAAGGATACATGTATTTCAAGGTCCACTCTCTATGGATAACATATCTATTTCCTTCTTAAAATCTTGTTCAGGATTTTAGAGGAGGAGTTCTATTTACAATGTAATTATAATGCCAAAGTGGAACCTTTTTTTCAGTCTGTATATATATCCTCTTATTTTAAACGTTTATGAATAATTCTCTAATGGGTCTAAAGTGAAGGGACCCCCACTCTTAAGAAGCTAAAAGTGAGGGGAGATTTTTTCCTTCCTGTAAAGGGTCAAAAGTGACTTTTTGTTCTGTCAAGGAGTCAAAAGTGAAGGGAGATTTTCCCCCCTTCTAAAAAGTCAAAAATATAAGGAGACCTTTTTCCCCCTACATGGGGTCAAAGATTGGGGAGACTTTTCCCTCATTCAAAAGGTCAAAAGTGAAGAGGAGACTTTCTTTCCATCTTTTAAGGGGTCAAAACTAAAGAGAAACTTTTTTCAGCTTTCAGGTTAGTTTTATTTAGAATGTAACTATAATGTCAAAGTGGAACTTCACTTTCCACCTTTAAAGAGTCAGAAGATAATGGAAACTTTTTCCCAAATGAAGGGTAAAAAGTGAAAGCAAAATGGTAGCTGGGGTGGGTGGGTAGACTATTTCAAAAGATTCCCCCACAATCCCTCAATGTAAGTTGCCCCCCACAAGATTTATGCATAACATAACCATGCATAACCATAACAACTTTCAAGGAAGCAAGCCTCTGCGGCCCTGATATCTGTAACTTTGCCCCTGAGTGGAGAAAAATTGATTCTTTTTACAAGTTGGAAAGCTTTAATTCTTTTTTTTAATCTTTAAGTTTTTTACCAAGCAGAGACGGGTGTTCAGCAAGTTTATGTATATATATATATATATATATATATATAAAATTATATCATCATATATTGTTTTTTGTTGTGTTATTTATAAGGGAAGAGTGCATGATGTCGGGGATAGAAGATATATAAATATAGATATAGATGGTGTAGACATAGAAATTAACACTTCATGGTAACTCAGAGTTTCATGCTTCCATGATATTCAAAACATGCACCAATCTTTTTTCCATTTATAGTTTATTGACTACTAAATTGTTTACAATTTCTTAAAAAGATTCCATTTGAAAAGATTATTAATATTTTTTAGATTTGAGGCTAATGAATTTGGATTTTTAGATTGTTGATTGCTAATTCTTTTATGATTTCTGTGGTTCTGTTGTTAGTTATCAAAAAAATGATTTTTCAATAGAGAAGCTGATTAATTTTAGGAGCACAGAAAAAAATACATTGTTAGTCTGTATTTTATCTTTAGAGTCATGGAGTGGGGACAGGGAGCATAGAAGAAATTTGTTTTTATGTCTGCTTTAGACATGGGTTCTGATATTTTGTTAAAGGATTTATTTTATTCAGGGAAGTTGATTGTGGCAATTTTCTTTTATCAGCAAAGTGTTTTGAACTTTTGTTGTAAGCTGATGGTATTTTTCTTATTTTCCATGTTATTTCTGATGTGTTTTGAGTATGTATTATCTTTGTTTTGAAGAACCTTCTGTTTCTCCAATGTATATTTTTTTCTGAGTTTCCATTGGATTTTACAGTGTTTTTCTCTGCAGTTTCGGGTGAGGTTTGTGGGTGTTTGTGATGTTCTGGTGAATTTTTTGTTATGTTTTTATGAATTGTTGCATATTCTCAATATAACTATAGCTGACTTTCAACATAATTTTGTTGAATATTTTGTGCTGCTTGTCTGATGATGGGAAGTGTTTGTTGATTAGTTTGAGAAATGATTTTTTGTTTTGAGTTGGACTGAACCAGAAATGTTCTTTTTACTGATGCATTTTTTTCATTCTATTTGGTGTGAATGTTAGTGTTACTAAAAATCCACTGTTCTTTAATGCTATTTTGAAAATCTTTATTTTGACTGAATGGATGGATTATCTGTTGCTGATGGACTGTGGTATTTGTTTGATTATCGGATTGAGTAGAAGAGGTTGCAGGTTGTCATTTTTTCTCCTGAATGATTTTTATGTATCTTTTGGGAGGTTAAAGATTATGTCTAGGAAATCTGTTTCTTTTAACTTCATTTTCATATCTATTTCAAATCCTATTTTTTTAAATTTTTCTTTGTTTTCTAGTTTTATCTGTTTTTTGTTCATTACATTTCTTTAGAATTATGAATTTATCATCTCTGTTCAGACTGTGTCTTTTTCACCCCCATTTTCCAAAATCTTTTTCAATTCAATTTATTTTGAATCTCTGCTAATAAGGTGAAGGTCCATATTTGGCTTTTGTAAACCTCTGCTACTACCCTCTTATCTTTTCCGGAGGAGGAAATGCTTTGATTGTGTATTTCCATTGTGGTATGTGAATGAGTAGGTTGTTAATTGGGAGATACCTGGACTAAACAAAGTTAGTATTTTGAATGTTTGTATAAATGTAATTATTTGAACTCTCTACTTAGAGGAATAAATTGAAAACTATTTTTGCAAGTTTATAAACAATAGGAAGAAAAAATGTTTTGTTTTTTTTATTTACGTACGGTCCTGTCCTGTAGTTGCAAGCAAATGAGTGAGAGGTGAAAGGTCAGCACCTTCAATTGGTCCTGCATGAAAGGAGAACTGTTTACTTGGTGCTTGAGAGGTATGGGAAAAAGTCAGGTCAAGTTTCCAAATTCCTCCACAAGCATCCTGCAAAGATAAAAACAGGAAAAAAAACATTATTTTGTTGCCATTGTTATCTTTAATCTGTTGTTCCTATAATATGGTAATACATCAGTAACAGGGCTGGCTCTAGGTTTCCTGATTCTCATTATAATATTATACAGTATTATCTTATTTATTCATGTTTTACAGAGATAAAAATGAATATATAAGAATAAAATGTGATGACAATTTCTTTTCCCAACCATCAGGAACCGTCAACCAGAACTGTCACCAAAGCAGTCAACATAGTTTTCTTCAGTTTTTAAGTTATCTGGCTGGCTGGCTGGCTGGCTGGCTGGTAGGCTATCTATATATATATAGTGCATACTGGTCTCACTAATGGAGCAAGAGTGCTGAAAGTTTCAATATTTATTCCTTATTATACCTAGAAAAAACAATTTATTTTTTTTTAATCCCTGAATAGGTTTTTATTGGGGGGTTCAATTTGCATCGTAAGTTTTTTCCATTGATCACCACTTTTTCTTATTATTTTATTGATCATCACCCCCCCCCCTTGCTGTTAAAACGAGTTGGTTACAAGATGGTTTCTATTGAGTGATTAACCAAACCTGTTTCTCTTTGTCTCACCACAACGGAAAGTATTGAATTATCAAATATTCCAGAAAAATCTGACTTCACATCAGGGAATTTTCTTATTTTGACTGTTATTATCGTCCCATTTATTCATTTTCCCATTTTTTCATTATTATTTAGAAATTCATGTGCCAGTTTTGCTGAAACATATTTGTGCAGAGAACATATTGCTGAAAAGAAAATTTTGTTGGCTTTCCAAAGGTGTAATGGCCAAATCACCCAATCATCCCAACCTACTCCCATTAGAAAAACACTTCCGTACACAGACGTTAGATTAACCATCATTGAAGAGATAGAAAAAAGTGCACCTCCTGACATGACTAAAATTCTGGATCTTCATGAAGATATATGAATTAATAAACTTGAACTCTCTTTCCTAATGGACACAGCAATAAACTCAACAACCCTAACCACACTGAGCTCTAATCCTATAATCCTCTCACTTTTACTCTATGCTTACCAACTCACTATCTTCATACCTGCACCTAATACTATACTTCTACATACAATTGAAAAAGCAAAAAGGGGAGATTGATCTTAATTGAAAAAAAAAAGAATTCCATAAAATGCTCAATTTTACTATAGTAAAATGGGAAATAATTGTTCAGTGAATGGGTGTGTGTTGGGTATTGGTTTCTGCCTGATAAGGTCATCCTAGGAGGGTGGGAGGGAGAATCATAGACTAGTAGATATATAGATCATATGTCTAAGTACAAGCTACAAAGAATAAGTCTTCAATCATCACACAATTTTGTTGTTTACTATTGTTGATTAACCCCAAAATGCCTTCTTTCAATTACCTGACTTGCACTGGTCTTAATTGGAAAAAAGGATTCCATAAAATGTTCCATTTTATTTCAACAAAAGGGGAAAAGATGCTTCAGTGAACAGGATGTAAGGTGGGCATTTGTGTCTGCCTGATGGGTCTTCTAAGAAGAGTGGAGTGAGAATCATAGACTGGCAGAAAAATATAGATCATATGTCTAGTTACAAGTTAAGAAGGGGATGTCTTCAATAGTCATCAGTTAAGAAACACTTTTTTCATTGTTTTGCTATTGTTGAAAAAGCCCCTTCATTTACCTGACTTACAGTGTTTGATTTTATTTAGAAAAAAAATTTCCATAAAATAGTCCAATTTTCAATATCTGAAATGATGAAAGAAAAAAAGTAGAGGCTTACATATCTCCAGACACAGAGGTAACCTAGTGTAATTCTTTGAAATAAGATAAAGAACCAGAACAATATAAAAGCAAATACTCATCAAATTTAAACAAGCTACAACCTCTCAGTTAAACAAGTGTCCTGCTCTGTAAAAGAAGAGGTAAGCAGGAGGGATTTTGCAGGGAGAGGAAGTCTGGACTTATTCTCAGTTGGAACTTGAAAAACTCTTCCATCATTTAATTTTTTTTTAAGGTATTGACTCAGACCTGGGCTCCAAGCTGCTGCTATACTGTCAGGTCAATACTCTAAGGGTGGGAATCCTCTAAAGTCTGCTTCTTTAGAGCATCTGGAATCTCTGTTTAAAGCTGCAGTCAGCCATTCTGTCTGATTCTATAGCCTGCTTGGCATCTATCCACTGTGAACTGTTCATACCCTGTGGTCCAACCACTGGTGAGTCCTATTGTTGGAGTAATTCTTTGCAAGAGGATGGCATCTGCCATGCAAAGGACACTCCTGTCAAATCTACGACCTTGGAATCATGTTCCTATCCATGCCATCTCGGTGGACCATAAGATGCTAATACTTAGTTTAAAGGGTGGTGTTAGCCCTGGGCAAGCTGGCCTCACCTTGAAAATCCATTTCTCAAGCAGGGGGGAAAATATACACCTGGGCCTCACTATCTATGGTGTTACTCCTGTGGTAATCTCTCCAGACAATTGTTGTTTGTGAAGCCAAGCTATTCAATTCATACATGTGTGTACACATATATGTATATATATGTATGTATGTACATATACATTATGTAGATATATTTATATTTATGCATACATATGCATGTATATGTATATATTTATGTATATATATATATATATATATATATATATATATATATATATATATATATATATATATACCCTATCCGTGGTAGGTTTTATTCCTGCTGCAGCCCCATTTTTTTCAATGGTCTATTCTATTTACATTGTCTAAATTGAATGGTATATTAATTATCAATTGCATAACAATGGGAGATCATTTCAAATAAGTTTCTAAATAACTCAATTTATAATTCATTTTGTCTGACCAAATATATCCATTTCTTAAATACATATATATATATATGTGCATATATATATATATATATATATATATATATATATATATATATATATATATATATATATATATATATATATATACATACATATATACATATATATATATGTGTATGTATACATATGCATGTATATGTATTTGCATAGATTGATTGCGGTCATTATGGAAGGAAATGGGAAAGGCCTTTGCTATAATGGCTGATGATATGATGTACATGATAATAAAAATAGGTGTAGATTATGATTAATCCGACAATATGAGAAAAGAATAACAATATTGGAAGTTTCAATTAAAAAAAACTCCCAATATTGTCATTCTCATACATATATATGAATATCTGTATGTGTATAAATGCATAGACTTTTTTCTTTTTCTTAGATATACATATATATTTTCATGGGTAATAATTAGAAAATGAATAAGATAAGGAACTAATATCACTCACCTGGGCATACCACATGAGGAGTTCATTAGCTTCATCAAAAGCCTTTTCCAGGGAGCATAGTTGGACATTCATTGACCCGACCCTGAGTTCATTCATTGGTTCCATTTCAAAAAAACCAGAATCATCTACTGCATCAGCCGTGTCAATCATCTCAAAATCCCAAACCTGAAAGAATTCACCAAAAAATGTTTTCAAAAAAATAGAAAATTGAGTCATAGTTCCCTTGAGGCTGCGACCATGTTTGCATGCAAACAAATTCTGCAACCAGTGCACAAAGGGAATTAATGTGTGCACAAAAGGTTATTTACCTAAAATATTGTAATAACAAATGAATTAAATGAATTTTGATTAAACCATTTACAGCAACTTCATGATAATCTGTAAATTGATGGGTGCTATTGTTATTGATTTATTTCAACATTGCATCACATTGAAATAAGAAATACTCAGTAATGTCTTATTTAATGGAATAACAAACTGAACAAAGTAGTTCTAAGTGGAATAAAATCATAACAAATCCTACCATGAGAAAATACAGTTTTATCAGCAATGAGAGGTAGGCACGCAAAAATTACCTTGGAACAATTTCAAATTTATAATAGCAAAAGTATTTAGTGTGCACATAATTTTGTTGTAGGAAAAAAAACTGGATGACAAGATTTTTGTGAACACTGACCACTAAAAGTTTGAGAAAACAATGCTCCAGACTCAATATTTTTATTGTAAAACTTATTTCATTTTTTCTTTTTATCTTAAATCCTACATATATGATATATACATGGGCAAATAATCGTATGAACTGCTGTAATGACTGGTATAAAATGTGGATATTTTTATTGATTAGGAAGGCTATTTCTATTATATAAAAACAAATTTTACACCAAATTTAATTCTGGCAATTTTGTGAAATAGGAAGACTATAATGGAAATGAGATGAATTCCACTAAAACCAACAATGTATTTATATATAATCATCTATTTAGTAAGTAGATGTGTATTTCTGAATTATTATAACATGAGCAAAATGGATAATTGGGCATGATTTGGGATCCAAGGGTTCTGAAAAAATTGTGGTGAACCTGTATATACATATGTGTGTGTGCATGTGTGTGTGCATGTGTGTGTGCATGTATATGAATATATTTTAATGAAATCATAGAATACTGATGCAAGTTTTGCTTGATACAAAGCAATTACAGTCAATATTGCATCTTAAACATATTTAAACTCACAAAATCGACAAAAATCATTTTACACAAAATGTTTTTGTCAGCAACACTCCAAGGGAAATACCTTCCCTATTTTCATACAAGAGTTACTTCCCTGAAAAGACTTCTTCATTATAATGTTATTTATAAGAGAAAGATGATTTTTAATAATAACATCTGAATTTTGTGATAATTTCTCAATTGAATTAGCTTCATGCCTCCTCTTTATATTCCAAGCTTTTATGTCATTGCAATTGCAGAATTACAGAAGGGTAAACAACTAAATATACAATGTTTGATCTGACTTGATATTTGAGAAAAAATATTTGATAAATATATGCTATAAGAAAAGCAATATTTAGATTAAAATTGGAAACTGGATTCCATCCTATGTCAAATAATGAATTGTTCCTCACCCGAATGTATCCATCAGAACCAATAGTCATCATCTCTCCTTCTTCAAGCAAGATTTGCATAATATGTCCAACATGGCAGGTCTTGTTATTCTTCCGAGTGATCTGTACCTTGATGAGTCCACCGTCCCAGACCAAGATGTTGCCCCATTCACAGCCAGACACAACTTTACCATCTGGCAGCTCAACATAACCCTCGATATCAGAGAGTTTTGTCTTGCCAAATTTTCCCAAGTAACCTTGTAATTTTAGGCCAGTATAAGTGTCAGCCATTTTCCAGAACCTGTTGCAAAATTATTTGATTACATTGATTAGACGATTTATCTGCATCTTTCAGATTATCAGATACAATATCAATATGTCTAAAATCCTGGGTAGGTTTTGATTGTGGAGGGATAGGGATATACAAAACCAGCAATTCATGGATTGCAGAAGTGGATATAGAGTGACTGTTGCCCTCCCAATGAAGCCCTGTAAGCACTAGTGGAAGGGACTGAGTCATCTAGATCTAAGGTGGGAAAAACAAGAGACAAAATCTCGAAATGGAGATATGTCACCAGTGCTGAGCGTCCCTGTAGCATGGTACCACAGACCATGGACCATATGTACCATGGCTGCTCATTGGGGCCCACCACATGCTGTGACAAAGACCTGAAGCAAGCAGATGATACACCTCTCCTATGGATATACCAATGGCATGACAATATAATAATATCATTGTATGCAAGGAGGTAAGTGTATGATTCTATAAGTATGAAGTGATGTTTACTCATTTCTCTATATGAGAGTGTGTGCATGTGTGTTTGTGTGTGTGAGGAAAGAGTATCCAGAAAGTATCCAGCCATTTAGAATATTTCAAGAACAAGTTGCAGGTTCTTGGTGTAACTTAGCAACCAATATAAAAATGTACCATTCCATGGAGGCAAATGGTCTTCTTAGTAAGTGGGATATTCACATATCCACCTGATACAGCACATGGCTCAAAGTCACATTTTATGGTAAGTCATGTAAAAATAGCCCAGTTCTCAAAGGTCATTGCAGCAAACAATTTAATCCTAAAATGATGGTCAGTGTACAACTGGTTTGGCTCATTCCCAGCAGTGTGAGCCACATTGGCAATACCATTCTTAACAACCTGTGTTACATAAGTAATTGAATATTTATATTGAAGGATGCTCTCCTGTTTTTTTCATATCTGGGAAGGGAAGGGGTGATTCATGCCTTTCCCAAAGACATTAGTTCACATTAAATGTAAACATCCTCAACCAGAGTTTGAACACAGCTCATCAATTTGATTGTCCATGCACTTAACTTCTATGCCACTCTGACCTTCATGGAATGATAATTACTCTTCTCAAAATTACACAGACTATCTTTTATTCATATAATTTGAAAGAGACAAAAATTACTAACTTGATATGCCCTGAACCTGCTGTTGTTAATTGTCCTTCAAGATCAGATGAGAATGTAACTCGAAATACTTCTGTACCAAAGGCCTTACATCGCAAGGTGATCTGTTCCTGACGCCAGTTCCACAGCGTTAGCATATAATCGGGGGCTCCACCTTGAGATGCCAGCAAACAACCGTCTGGGCTGTAAGGAAGCAGAATAACATGTTGGTAGTGGAAAAATCTATCCTCTTGATAAATTTCACTATTACATTACTGTTATACTGATTTACTCAGACTAGTATCCTCCTCTTTTATTGTTAAAGTAACAATGTTTTGGCCTTTAAGTATCTGTTGTAGTCAGCAACTTTGACTATAACAACCGAAATGAGGTCATTAGTCCAAGTAAATCAGTGTATAGTATTGATAATCCCTTGTCTCAGAATTTCAGAATTTCTGAAACAATTGAACTCACCTAAAATTCATAAATGAATACCGCCTTTCTGTACCTTTTCTCAAAATGCGATACAGCTTCAAGGAAGGATACTCAAAGACATTAAGATCTGGGAGAATACCCTTCTCTCCTACTGCAAAGTATAACTTACTTGGGTGGATCTATAAAAGATAGAGGTATTTAAATATTGTTGTGGAATTAGTGGCTTATGAATATAGTGTAAGTAAATCATCTCAGAAATTCAAACAAAAATGATAAATCATGTCTTAAAATAGAGTCTAAAATTTCAATCATCATAAATTTCAGTTTTTCAAAGGGAAAATATCTAAAAAGCTACAATCTCAGATTATATAATAAAATGCTCATAATTGGGGTTCCAGATTTTTCTATCATCAATTTTTGTCAATTTGAATCATCAGTTATGAAACAATTTACAGATTTTTATTGTTTTTTTTTTGTTGATTTTCATCAATTCACGTTGAGTTTAATGTTCCATATCATATAAATTTTTGAACACACTGATATGTCATTAGTTGTACATATGATATTCTTATGCTGAGGATCCTTGACTTATTTCAAGGGTGCCTCCAGTCTAAAAAGATTGAGTAAGGCTGCATTTAACTGCTTGTCAATCATCCTGAATTCATCATCAGAAGCAACAGCAACCATTTTTATGTCCTCTACTAGACAAAGGTTTTTCCCCAGTTCCTTCCATGCTGACCTAAACTATGCTAAGCCATACCATGCCTCTCTGGCTCACCTATCTCATTTTTGCATCTTATATCTGGTCTTCTATTGTGTTTTTTATCATTTGGGCACCAATCAACTAACCTTCTGCACCATCTGTAATTCCTCTTTCTTGTCATAACAACCATTAGAATAGAAGATGAAGATTTGAAAGAGGTTGAGGAATACTTTTACTTTGGGTCAGTTAATAAAGTTAAATAAAGACAATAAAAGCAAAATAAAATAATGTATAGCAATTGGTTGGAAAGCTTTTAGTGAACAGAGACATATTGAAAAGTACCTTACCACTTTTCTTAAAGCATAAAGAGTATAATGTATAATACCAGCTAGGATGTATGGATGTGAAAGATGAAAACTAACGGAATCACTTGAAAACAAACTCAGTCACACAAAGAGCAATGTTGAAATAACTCTGAAGTAAAAAACATCAAAGTGATTAAGTGACAAAATTGAGGATGGGCAGCAAACATAGAAAAAATTCACAGTCAAACTGAAGTAAAATCATAATAGAATTTCAACTTACAGTAATGGCACCAACTCCACCATTTCCAGTACATTTCATGTAACTCTGTTCTCGGGTTTTCAGGTTGAGAATGGTCACCAGACTTCCAGTACACAGCAAAGCAATTTTGTGGGTTATCAAATGAAGATTAGCTCTTTTTGTGCTGTCATAACCCAATGAATAACTGTGACACATTTAAGGAAATATTCAATGAGAAAAGAAATTTCTATAACAACATAAACAAAAATCAGTTCACAAATGGTTACAATGCAAGGGAGGAAACTGTAGAAAATTCCTGGATCTACCCCAAAATCTAATCATCTCTTTCAGAGCTAATCTTCCAAGAAATTCAATTGAAATTCTTTCAGAATTTAGAGATATTCTGTGGACAAACTGACCAATAGATGGACAGACATGAATAAATATATATTCCTCATCCAACTTTCTTGGCAGAGGTAAATAATGGACAACTGCAATAGGATAATAGTTAATAGTATAAATGGTTTTCCAGATTATCTTTGAATCACAGAAAGGCTCTCTCTGCATAATTATGATATTATTTACTAAGCTGAGCTTGGAATGGCATAAGGCTCACGAAAGGCACCCAAGTATTTTTAGATGCACAAGCATCTCTTGTACCAATTGATGTCACTGACTGACCAACTGACATACCGAAAAACTCCACCACCACTCACTTCCTATACCTCGCTCTATATATGTCAGAAAGGGCAAGAGAAAAACTTGTCCATCCATCGTTTGATTTAAAGGTTTATTCTATGTATCTAAATCCATCTACCTTCTATCAATACACACACAAATGTATGCACGCAGCACACACATCCACACATATATAAAACACAATGTGTATTCATATATATAAGAAGACATTTATGGTGATCACTGGGTCTTTTGGAGAACATTAATTGGCTGATAACATTAAACAAAGGATATAGAAGCTGGAACAATTAACATTTATTCTTATGAATTTTATATTCATTGTCATGTTATTAAATTCATCGCTATAATGAACTTTGCGTAATAGAAAATGAATATGGAATATATTATTGGATTTTGAAAATGTTTAATTCATCTTGAATGAAATGTTTTTTTATGTGCAAAAAGCATGAGTTAGTACACAATGCAATCCAGAGTTGTGTAGTTGGCCATCAGTCAACGGCTGTAATCGGCCAGCCAAGTTCAAATTCTGTTTAAGTTAGTTTGTTTTCATATCAACATTATTATTATTCTTGGGAAAAGCATGAATCTTCTTCTCCCGGTAGGTCAGGTCATGGATCAACCTTTGCTATTGGTTCCACATAACCAAGTACAACCCGTTACATGTAACTTGAGGAACTGCCAAGTGACTCCATTGCCCTGAGATATACCATAAATGACTCATCATCGCTCCCTGACGATCTAATAGCTTATGGGATAATTTTATTTAAATATTCAGTTTGTTCAATACATCATGCTATCATTAAGATGATATCAACAACCAGTGAGAACCTTGGACTTGGATACCTTTGGCCATTTGAGAGAGGGTAAAGATGAAGTTTTGGTACTTGGGCTATTGCATCCTGAAAAATTATGTGTCAGTCAATTGCATACCAGTCATTTATCCATAGTATTTTTTGTGTCCTGGGTAATTTACATGCTTCTCCCAGCTATTTATTTTTTTACTTCAAGTTAAATGTTCAAAATGAATTAATTGTATATACATACAATGAAGTTTTTTTTAATCAATAATTATTTACTTCACGTTGAAATAAAAAAAACTGTACTTTGCAGTTTGTTACAACATCAAAGTCGAAGTTAAGCAAATTGATTTTGATGTTCAATTATTCTTTTTATAAGTGTCTTTTTAAAAGAATGATTTATTTCATATTCAAGCCAAAGGTTCAAAAGAATTACATTTAACAGATTTTGTTGGCTTGAAATCTTTTCAAAAAATCCTTCTTTTACAAAATTGTCAAGTATCTATTTAGGTAAAGAATTATCATAGTCAATATTTTCATTTTTTATTTTGATTATTCGTGGGGATGTTTGTGAATCTGTTGAAAAAAATGTTAATATATTAGAATATAGAGTAATTTTACTCATGATAGAAAACACAAAATATTGATAAAAACAAATTTTCATTTTACCAATAAACAATAATAACATATCAGTTATAAATTTTTTTCAGTTGATACAAAATAGGTGGGAAGGGTACAAAGGTAGGAAAGAATCAAAGAGATACATAGACAGGTCTGGAGGAAACTGGCCAAATGCAAAAATTGTTTATAAAAGCAATTTTATCATTATTTAAGCAAAAATGATTTAAGAAGGGAGTGAGCAGTTGAACAGCTGATCATTGAAAAAGTCAATATATTGCAACTTTATGGTGAAAACTGGAGTATTAAAGTTGCAATTTTGAAAACTAACTGAAAAATTAAAGTGAATAGTGATATAATAAAATTTATAGTGATGACTGTGAAAAACATTGCAATATTGCAACACAAAGCAAAAATGAGAATTTATTAGAAAATAATACTGCTACAAAGTTGACGTGTTTATCAGTAACAAACAAGGCTATGGTATACAAATGACCAGGCCGCAAAAAACACTGTATGCAAATGACTGGAATGCAAATTAGTGGTATGAAATGACCAAGACACAAAAATATCATACACAATGGAAAAAAAACGGTACATAGTTGTCAAGAACTCAATAGACCTGTCGTCAAAGTTTCCTGTCTAAAGTAGGGCTAAAGTTAACCCTTTGATCTTGACCCGTAAAAAGATGAAAAAAACGTTACCAAATTTAGACCCTAACAGGAGAAAAAAGTTCCCCCTTGATTTTGACTACTTGAAATGAAAAAACCTAAAAGTGGAATGAAAGTTCCTTCTTAATGTCAATCGCTAAAAGTGAAAAATCATTTAATCCCTGATTGTGACTTCTGAAAGTTAGAAAAAAAATTTTCTCTTCGATTTTGAACCCCTAAAAGTGAAAAAAGTTAACACTTTATTTTGATCCCTAAAAATGAAAATAGATGTTCCCTTTCGATTTTAACCTCTAAAAACAACTTCCCTCCTTGATTTTGACCCTTGAAAAGGGTAGAAAAATTTCCCTACAAATTTTGACCCTTAAAAGTTCACTCCTAAAAGTAAAAAATGAAAGTCCCCATTTGATTTTGTTCCCAAAAATTGAAAAAAAATTTCCCATAAATTTTCACCCTTAATGTGAAAAAAATCTTCCCCCTTGATTTTGATCCCAGAAGTAAAAAAGAAAGCTCCTGTAGATTTCAACTGAAAAGAAAGTGAAAAAATAAATTACCCCTCGGCTTTGATAACTAAAGGTGAAAAAAAATCCCACCCAAAATTTGGACCCCTGAAAGTGAAAAAACAATTTCCCCTTGATTTTACCTCCTAAAAATGAAAATAAACATTTTCTCTCAATTTTGAAGCCTGAAAGAGAAAAAAAATCTTCCTTGATTTTGATCCTTAATTTTGATTTTGACATTTAAAAGTGAAAAATGGAAGTTCACTTTTGAATTTTGCCCTCCAAAATTGAAAAGAATTCTTCTCAATTTCGACTCCTGAAAGTGAAAAAAAAATTCTTCTCTTCAATTTTGACCTCTAAAAGTGAAAAAAATCTTCACCCTGAGGTTTGAAGAAGAAAGAATTTCTCTTGGATTTCAACCCCAAAAGGTGAGAAAAAAAATCACTCTTCAATTTTGACCCCTGAAAGTGAAAAAAAAAATCTTCCTTTGATTAAAACCTTCAAATTGAAAGAAATTTCCCCTAGATTTTATCCTCTATAAAATGAAAAAAAATTTTCCCAAGATATCGACCCCTAAAAGTGAGAAAAAAAATCTTCCACTCAATTTTGACTCTTGAATTAAAAATAGATCATCCCTTTGATTTTGATGCCTCAAAGAAAAATGAAAATTCTCCTCAATTTTTACCTCTACATTTAAAAATGAAAAATGAAAGTTCTTTATTGATTCTAACCATTACATCAAAACATATACTATTGAAAACAACACTATTAAAGGTATTCCTGTACAACAAAGGAAAAGCGTAATATGAAGTATGTTAAGAAAGTCTTGGTTTCTTCTTAAATAATGAATGCAGCTTTACATTATATTTTGATTTCGAGAATTGATTTGAAAAAAGAATATCAAATGTTCTTTCATTACAACATTAAAAAGTAAGAGATCATTTTAGCATGATGAATTATCGTAAATCAACCTCCCCTTCCTGAGTCTAACCCCACTAAAAACATATTTTGGGATGGTTTTTAGAGACAATTTGCTAAAACATTACCAGGGTCACATTTATACCCACAGAAAATTACAATTGTATAGTAAATTGAACCCCCCAACTAAGACATGAGGTAATGGGTGAAAATCATCAGGATTTGTTTTATTCTCTAAGTTAGAGCATCCTGAAGATATGAGGCTAAAAAAAAACTTTACTAGGTGCTATTTTGCTGGATTACGATGACATAGAGGAAAGCTATCATTATTATAAAGATTCTAACTATGCTGAAGCTATCATATAAGCAGGTTGAGCTGTTTCAGAATGGGACCCCTGCATGTAGTAATTACTTCACTGATACAAGTAAACAAAACTGTATAATGTTAACCTCTCATTATTTCTTATACAATTTTTTTAGCGTTATTTACAAATAAACATGGTTAATGTAAGATAGGTAGACATTAACTCCTAATTTCATAAACCACTTGATACTGCACCTAATTGACGGTGGAACTCTTCTACTTGTTAAAATTCTTATGACAAATAATATATTGTTGAAATTATTCTGACAGATAGCATACAAAATGAATTCTAAAAATTCATCTAAAGGTGGAAGGGAGCTAACTTTAATTAGTAGTAATCCCCCTTGAAATTGCCAATTAAATTTTCTTATATGTATTTAAATGGTAATGTAAAGCACTGGTTCTTGACTTTTTTACCTCTAGCCCCTCCCCTCTTGTAGTTGAACCTCGCTCTAGCTCCACCACCCTCACATCTCCAACCAAAGGATTAGTTTGGGTACTGCAAATCTGTGAAAAAAATTTAAAATGTTAATATATTATGTTCATCACAATATTATGAAGATACTTTTTGAGAGAATTCCCAAATTCTTACATTTTCCTTCAGGCTCATGCCCCCTTTTGAAATTACTAATGTTCTGCTAGGGATTAAGATCCACTGATGTAAAGGATACCTGAACTCTAACATGTTGGGAGGTATACCCGATTCTTCAGTTACATATGGCTGAGACTCAAGCTCTTTAAAATCATAATAAAAGCCAGGAGGAATCATGGGCGGCTTCTTTGATAAACTTTTGGAAATATTTGATTCTATCATTATTTCTTCTTCGTCCTCTCCTTCAATTCCGTCATATTCAGTTTTTTCACCATCTTCAGCACCTGCTTCTCCTTCTTTATCTTCAGATGGTTCAGCTTTTTTCTCTGGATCTTCTTTCACTGCCTCTTCTTTAGTCTCCCCAGCTTCTCCTTCTGGTTTTTCAGAAGGTTTATCTTCTTTTTTTGTTCCTTCCTCTCTTTCCGTTCCATCTTCTCCTTCTATTTCTTCTTCTCCTTCTATTTCTTCTTCTCCTTCTATTTCTTCTTCTTGTTCTTCTTGTTCTTCTATTCCTTCTTCTCCTTCTCTTTCCATTCCACCTTTCTCTTCTATTCCTTCTTCTCCTTCTCTTTCCATTCCACCTTTCTCTTCTATTCCTTCTTCTCTTTCTGTTCCTATTTCTCCTTCTCTTCCTTCTTCTGCTCCTTCTCTTTCTTCTTCTGCTCCTTCTCTTCCTTCTTCAGCTCCTTCTCTTCTTTCTTCTGCTCCTTCTCTTCTTCTCTCCCCTTCATCAAGCACCTCGGTCACATTAGTTTCCTGTCTCTCTTCTTCTCTCCCCATCTCTTCAGTTTGCCCCTCAGTGTTAAAGTCACCCACATCTTGTATGTCAGTGTCCTCAGCCACATCTGAAGTACTTCCTCCTTCCTCTCTATCATCCTCTTCATCTCTTCCTTCTTGCTCCTTGGGTCTTTCACTTTCTGCTTTTTCCCCATCATCTGTATTTTGTGGATTATTTCCTTCTTTATCAGATCCTGCCTGATTGTCTGACATCTTTTATTCTGAAAGATAAAATGATGTTGAGAAATTTAATAAAATCAAGCTTTCTCTTATATCTTGAATAATATCTTTTACATAATACCAAATTTGCATCAAATCATCAAAATGACTTTTAATCAAAATGACTTTCGTCAAACTAACTTTCATCAAAAAATGTACTGATATTTTTCGTTTCAATTTTCCAATTTGTTATATTTTTCCTTTTTAAAAATTTTTTTAATACAAAAATGATCAAATAATCACTTATCTGCAATCTATAGCTCATAATTCATAAAACTGGTAACTGTCTCTTGAAACTGGAATTTTCAATGGAAATCTTATATCTAAATTATTCAAATCATTTTTTATTTATTTGAATCGAAAATTTAGAAAGTGATTTTAATAAAAAGTAGTTTCAATTAAAAGTTGTTTAATGAAATGTCATTTGATAAAAGTTATAGTACCAAAATTTGGACTATCCCATTTTTTCCCTAGAAAGTGGCTCAAAAAGTAAATGCAATCTTCTTAGTCCAACCCCACATTTTTTTCTTAATGTTCCTTTTTAAAATAAGGAGGGCTTATATGCCATTGAATATAGTAATTCTAAAGAAAAATATTACCTTGTTATTACTACAAATTTTGCCTTAATCTAAATTTTATCTTTTTTATATTTTATTAGGTGGAAGCAAAAGTTAATAGCATTTGGAAGCATTTAGAAGCAGATGGCAAGATGAATCACAAATCTACTCATACTGTCGCATCTCTACTTCTATTCTCCATACAACATTGCTGTATGTTTTTCTGTGACCTAATTGGTTGAAGCATCATCCATGAAAGACAATCTTCCGGGATATGAGTTCAACTCGCATTAGAATCTTCTCAATTCATGCTACATACTTTAATGGTCAGAAAATATTGAACCAGGAAAGATGTGATAAAAAAGCAACAATGTGATAAAGAAAAGACCAGCCAAAGATTAATATAAAAAATATTTTGTAATTTTTCCTCATTCTTGTGGTATAAAATCCTTTTTCTTTCACTTAATAAACTAATCTACTCCAAGCTTTGTTCATACAGTTGAATTCTTTCTTTGTGTTGTTGATGTTGGCCAGTGTATTCTATAGTCTTATTCAGCTGCATAATTTGGAAGAAAAAATGAAGTCTCTTTCTTTATGGTACCTTTTTTTTGTCACCAGAAAATGGTTGCTACCAACTGACAGGAGCTCATCAACATCAAAAATGCAAAGAATGAATAAAGTTGTCCAAACAAAGCTTGGAATGACTTTTTTAAAAAGTTATCTATGATAGAACTGATCTACTATATCCTGCTTCGCACTACCATAATTAGTACCAACTCACTATAGAGCTCTTTTTCAAATATTTTTCATAATAGATTTAATAACGTTAAATTTCTGAAATGAATAATGAATAATAAAAAATAGAATCGTGACAGTCTCCAAAATAAGTGTATTCAGTAAATTTTGATTAATGTGCCATTTGTCAGAGATTAACCACAAACATACTCAATAATTTATCTACATTGACACCTAGAGATATTTCACTAGCTCCAGAAAGTAGCTATCTGATGTGATGCAGAAAAATGATCCATTCCATCTTGTTATATATTATATATCAAAGCAGCAAGGTGCACAGAAATGCTCTGGATATGTTATTTATGCTTTTGGAGGAATGTATCTAAAGCGCTATCCGAGGTATTACCATCTATTGGTACTTTTTCATTCTCTGTTGGCCAATCACACTGTGATTCTCACTTTCAAAGCAACTTATGATTGGATAGACGTACTCAGGCCAACAATAAATATGAAAAAAATTGATTTCAAATCAATTTCAAGGAATGTTCAATTATTAAGCAGATACAATCCAATTTTTATGTCTAAAATGTTATTGAAGATATCAGTCATCTTTCCAACTGCATATAATTCCCTCCTAGGCAGCTCATTTTTTCAATTGCAAAAAAGGAAATAGCCTCGTCTTCTGCCCTGCAAGTCCCATATCTTCCTGGCTATGTGGTGAAAGAAGTTATGAACTTTGTCCTCACTCTATTCACATAAACAACTGATAAGAGTGAAATTGAATTACAAATATGTTAGTGAGCTCACACATGTGCAATTATAGGTAGCAAACTTTACAGATAATGAATATCAGAGGCCTAAAGATAATGAAGAAGTACCATTATATTTTATTTTCTTTAAGAGTGTACAAAAGATATTTTTAAAGTAATGCCAACTTCAAAAACAATATCTACACCTATAACATTTTAATAAATTATCGGTTAATCAATATTTCAAAATTAAATTCTATTCAAATTCTACAGAATTTTTTTTGCTGAAAATTGAAACAAAGTAGGATTAGATTAAAAAGGTATAATTCTATCTGATTCCAAATTGCCCTGTAACTTAATTTACTCTGTACTATTTCCATTTAATATTAAGTAATCATTCAGTTTTGACTTGAAACAAAACAATGTAGAAATACTATGGCTATCTTGATGGAGCCATTTACCGTACACAGTAGTGGTACACATGTTTACATATAAGCAAGGCAATGTTACAATTACTATCAACAGCTGATGCTGAAGATGAAGTAAGTAGTGGCCTGGCATTTACTAGAGATAGGCTTTACTTAAAGTATTAAAGATAAAGGCTTTTTGAGGGTAATTCAGGAATTTTACTTGGGGATAGATACAGATAGGCAATAAAAAAAGGGTAATAGATGGATCCATGACAAAAACCCTGCATAGTAAAAAATGTCCTTATTTCTTACTACCTTGAGTTTTTGTCCCACTGGAGTGGGGATTTGGTCCGGGGTGGTATTTAGGTCGAGATTTTGTCTGGGGGCGGCAGGGGGGTGTGTGTCTCTATCCCACAATAGATAAAGACAATATGATAATCAAAATAAGTTTTCTACCAGAGAATTAGAGATTCCTATTTCTATTTAGGGGTACTTCTAGCTACAAAGCTCTGTTTAGGAGGAGGAGATGGACAAATCTACAAACCATCTCAAATATTTATTTGATTTATTCATTTTACACAATTTTATGATTAGACCAGCTGGTGGTTGTTACTGGGGAATGAGTGACAACAAGTGTCAAGTACTTTCTTAAGTCTTGCCAACCCCAACTCTGCCATGGTCTATTAATCCTTCTATGGGTTTATTTATTGTTGTTATTCTCTCATTAAATGAAGTGAATTCACAAAAGTCAAATAGATGTTGGGATTGGCAAAATGGGCTACAAATAACAAAGAAATACAACAAAAATGACTTCTATGGATTTGTTTTGAAATTTAAGATAAAATCTTTACCATGATTACATATAAAGGAATCAATAAATTTTTATCAGAGGGAAAACTTTATCTCTCTCATGAGAGAATTCAATTTAATTCCTAAGGATATTTTGCCATTTTATTAATCTATTAACTGGGAAATAACATAAATTTCTGTCATTGAAGCTCTATGGCTAACTCAATAAAATTTCTGTTTTATTTTTTGATTGGTGGCAATTCAGTTCTATCTGTGGTCATGGCTTTTATCTTGCAATAGATTACTTCTAATGGATTATTTTGCAATGGATAAGGACTTTTATCGTGCAATAGATAACTATCACTCTTTGCCACTTATCGCAGTAAATGGATTAATTTATTTATTTACTTGAAATAGAGAAAATGTTCACAATTGGCTTTATGTATGAGCAGAATAGAAACGATTCAACTTTAATGAAATTTCCGTTTTTCATTTATTAAAGGATGAATTTTTTGATAATATAATTTCTTCTTCCAAAATCTAGAGAACAAATTTTCTTTGTGTGACTCGAACTTCACCTTTTATTGATTTGATGATTTATTTTATTTATATATTCATGCTCTCATTGATATTTACACATTTTACAGATAAGGGTTATGTTTACCATGTCTAGAAAATATCCAGGAACTGCTCAAATGGAACTCTTACTTTTGGGTTGAAAAAAAAAAAAAAAAAAATCCCAGGAAAATCAAGTAAAATATTCTTTGGCAAATTTTTAGTCTACTTTGAATTTATTTTTCATTTTTTTAATGGAAATTGTAAGACATTTCTAGCACAGTTTAGTTGACCAAAGATAGAATTAAATATTTTTGTCAACATTATCTGCATTTGACTATAAGATTATTTCGTATATTTTTAACTACAGAAATATAGATTGAAAAAAAAAATTATAATCGATATAATGGTGACATTGGTTTTTTGCTGATTATAGGAAACATTGAATTTATAACTGTCAAAATTTATGTTAGAAATAATGAAAATGTTTTTCTTTCTGTTTAAACAAAAATTTGGACTAATCTAAAAGAACATCTAAAGAATCGAGAATGGGATTTTTTGAATTTTAATTACGTTTTAAAAACCATGTGACTGATTCATGCTAAAAAATTTTGTTCATTTTTCTCTAATTATATAAAAATTTGAAAGATACTCTGAGCAATTTTTACGTTTATCACCAAACCAAAATATTTATTAATGAAATATATCAAGAGTTCCCAAATTCAAAAAACCGGGAGATTATAAATAATAAATCACACCAATGCACCTCAGTTTCACAGAATTTGTCAATCTCAAATGGAAATTCATCGTTTATGTTGATTCCAACCAAATATTGAGGCCTGATATGAGAAGTTGTTATATACTTTCACCAAGAAACAACTTCTAAAATTGGAAAAACGAATTCGAATGAAGTTAAAAACATCCATATATTTACCCGGTGGTGAAGCGTTTTCTTACACTTTTAATTGTTTATCACCTTCAATCCATGTGTAAACTTTTGTTGCTTAGCAATCAATGGTTAAGGGGAAATAATATCAGGGGCAGTAACTCTCAAATCTTTTTTTCTCCTGCGATGATTTTGAGAAAAGTTAGTAATTCTACCCGTTGAATAATTCTACCCTAAAATTAATCCCAAACACAAGGGGAGATAACAATGTTAATTTCATACCCAGAACAATTATTTTAGTTCGGAAAAAGTATAAAAATTGCGCAAATCGTTTTATCATTCATTTCTTATTAGATAAAACATTGCAAACCATTGTTAATTATTTTTTACTGCTATTTACCTTCAACATTTCAGTTGTTTTTTTATCAGAACTCAACTCTGATTGTCGATCTACGGTAGTGAGTAGGCTAATCGAGCTTCACCATTCAACAAGAACTTACTCACTGTTTCCGGCACATGCTGTTAATTCACTCATTACCGTAGTTCGACAGCTTGAGTTGAATTTTGATGGGGGAAAAAACAACTAAAAAATTGAGATGACGGAAAATAGTAGTCAAAAATTAACAATAATGACTTGATTTTTCTGTTCTTCATTTTTAGGGCTTATCCAATTATCAATTCTTTGCTCTTCCGAATTTTTTCCCCTTCAGATAAAATATCTTTTAT
Organism: Thysanoteuthis rhombus; assembly: GCA_963457665.1. Lineage (NCBI taxonomy): Eukaryota > Metazoa > Mollusca > Cephalopoda > Oegopsida > Thysanoteuthidae > Thysanoteuthis > Thysanoteuthis major. The sequence goes on along the minus strand of OY735221.1, from coordinate 20,382,871 downwards.
ATTCCCTTTTTTATTCTGAAACCTTTTTTTCTCTAAATAAATTTTCTTCATTCATCATTTCCAATAGAGTCATTCTGTTCATTTTTTATCCTTTTTCTCTTTAGTTCACAAAATAAACAATTGCAAAACCAATAAACAACTGTAAAACACCCTCTTTCTTGCCATCTTGATTAAAAAAAAGATTAAATACAGAACACTTCAAGAAAATGAATGGAAAAAACGTCAAGCAATCAGGTTTAATTTGTAATTGAAATGTATATAAAATTTCTTGTTGTCTATCAAAAAATTGCAAATAATTTAGAAGTCACATTATTATGTTAGTCAAAATGAACTTTACTATACAATTAACATAGTTAACTTCTATGGAATTAATTCCTGGACCCACAATTTCTAAATTTAACTTAGTATAAAACAAGGTAGAATCCTGAATGGTAAACATGTAGGCCTGTATCTGGCCAAGCCCTCCAGATGGTAAAAAACGGGCCGAAAAGCATGAAAGAAATTATGGGCCGATACAGGCAGGCCCTAAAACATTATAAACATTATGGGCCAGGTATAAGTCAGTTACATATCTAAAAAAAAAAAAAAAAAAGAAAATGGACCGCTTGACTTTCTTGAAAATCAGCATTTGAAAGCATGGCTTATTTTAATCAGGCTTGAACACTGACTACTGACGATGGTGGCAGATACTCATATTAAAACAGGGGTCTAATTCATTTCCTTTTTCAATGAATATAACCCAATTCAGTATTTTTTTATATTTTTAGTATGTTTTTGGCATTTTTTGGCTATTTTTGAAAGTTCAGTGCTTTTTGGCAGTCAAATTAGTGGAAAACAATATTTTTTGAGTTGGCAGCACTGACCTTATTTGCACCTCATATTTCAATACGTCTGTGCTATTGATGGCCAAATCTAACATTGATAGGCCCACTCAGTGCATTATATTTCTTGGGGGTCTTTCTATTTTTGTATTCTGAAAATTGGGGTCTCTGCTCAAATCACATTATTTTGCATTTTGCATTAAATCAAGCCACATTATAACTGGTTTACAGTGCATTACTTTGATTCTTTTGAGACTGCTGGGATCTATGTATCCAAAAGTTCCTATGACTGCTGGGATATATATATCCTGTAGGGCTGCAATCAACTACTAGTTTGATACTTGATTAGTCATCAATTATTGAAATTATTTGTCGATTAATCGGATTCAGATTATGAATCACACAATCACTCAATGACTTATTTAGATATCAGCTCTTACATTTAGATTAGAGGTTGTTTTAGGCACACACTAACTAACAATAATGACAAATAATTCATACAAAAAAGACTTTTTAAATTGAAAGAAATGCATCCTTATCTTCAAAAGAGGCTCCTTCCTTTCAAAGGGTTTTACTGTAAAAAAATTGCAATTTCAAGATTTATTTGCCTTATGAAATAATTCCATACTTTTATTTTGTATTTTGAAAATCTTGTGTTCATGGCAGTAGTAAAGGTAGTTGTTGGTGGTGTATGACTAACTTTACTGATAGGAGGATTTACTTCTATATCTCATCCTAATTTACCATTCATTCTCTCTTTGTTTTTCTTTCCCAAGTTTCACCTGTCTAAATAAGAATATTTTTACTTGGATCTCTGTGCTAATGAGTACACCTTTATATAGACATCTGTGTTCAGGATTGTACAAGATTTTAGAAGAAAAAGCGTTAAAAGAACATCTGATGACATAACCAACAACTGGCAGATAATTAAATTAGATGGCAATGGATTTTGCAATCAATTTCACAGCAGCCCTATTTCCTAATGTTCTTTAAAATCAACTGAGACATTTGGCACCTTGATAGCTTAGTTTTGAAAGGGTTAAGCAAGGTTCCCAGGTATTTACTATGTTTAACTTAGTGAAAAGCTTCAGTGTAGGGTACCCAATAACAATCAAATACACTATAATAGTAAAGGTCTGAAAGATTAGCTTGTTAACCATAGCCCCACAGTGATGTTCCCTTAAATTTATCAAGTTTAATTCAAAATAGCACAAGGCCATAGATGTATGGGTATCAAGTGTGGATATTGGTATGCTACAATTACACTACATTCAGTTTTCTTGATAGATGAGTCGGTGATATTGAACCTCACCAGGTGCCAATCTGCTGTTTTCATATCCAGAATTATTGAACAAGATTGTTTGATGGTTGGCTTGTTCCTTATTTGCAAGGATCCAGGGAGGGTGGTCTATCTTCTGCAGGTTTGAGGGTGGCTCTTAATATGTGTAATGTTATCAGCTGGATTCCAACAAGTACCACCAGGTGGCAATGGTAGAGGTATCCATGTGGGAACATTATAAAATAGAGGCAGCCACACTGAAGGGTGGTTTTTAGTTAAATCAAAGCAATCATTTGGGGCATTTTGTTGAACAGTGGTGATGGAACCCAATCCATGTAGTGCAAACCTTTCAGCACTCAAGACAAAGGGAAGTCTAGGCTGGTGTTGACTGATGAGCAGCACCTTAACATCTTTTCCTTCTATCCTCAGCAGCTGCTTGTCTCTTGATGCAATTATATCAACCTTTTCCTACTTCTTGGTGCTAGCTAGTGAAAGCTCCTTCTTTAGCTGGTCTTTGAAGCACTTACTGAGAGGCTCTTGATGCTGTTTTCTTTCATCTGTCTATGCAGGTTGTTAAAAGTGGAGAGCAGCTCAAACACACCAAGTCCATCCTTCAGTAACTCAGCAAGCTGAAACTGCTAAGACAACTGCCAAGTTGTAGGTATCATATTGAACAAGATGGTCAAAAGGAAAACACAATGATGACAAATGTATCAGAAATATTTATTTATTAAAAAATAACCAAAACATCATCAAATCTCTTTGATGCTTACATATTCAAGTGAAAGCCCATGGTCACAACTAAAAATTTAAGATTCACCCAATCGTAAAGCAATGCTTTTACTGGGACATTCTGGAAAGAGTTTTGCAGAAGGAAGAACAAAGAAATTTTTTACCAAATGTTTTGAAATGAAGAAGAGTTCATGACAAAAAAAAAATCTGGCTCAAAATATAGGAATTTAGGAACAGGCATGACAGTCACACACTGGGAATTGTACATTGGATTTGACCATGTAAACCAGTGGTTCTGGACCTTTTTTGTTCCATAACCAATCTCATCAGCTCAAAAAATTTGATTCCCCCCCAACCTTATATTATTAAAAAAGAAAAAGTATATGTTAAGTTCTGAAATTTAACAAAATTTACGGTTGAGTTAAGGAGAAAAAAATTATGAAGATATATATTCTTCATAAAAAATCAAAACACAAAAAAAAAAAATGATGGAATCTATTGCAAAATTAGTGATTTATGATATTGTGTGATTAGGAATAGATAGAATTGTATGAGAAGTGAGCCACTGAACAGCTTTCACACCCAAATTTCAAATTGCCCTCTTGTAAGTTGTGTGCCTCACATTCAGAATCACTAATCTTTGTTACTAATGAGTTTAATGTAAAGTGTAACAAAAACTGCAGCTGCTGAATTATTGCCTCCTCCCATCTTATGATGGCTTTGTTTTTTTATGGGAAATTTAATGATAATTTCTTTGTCGACAATTTTTAATCCACTCAAGTAAGTGATCATAGATGAAGATTAGTTGTCAATAGTTAACTGTATGATAAATCATCTTTAATTCTCTGAAATTTGCATTTAATTATTCTGTATTTTATAAGAAAAGCGTACAAATGAGCAATCTCAAGAAAGATGTTGATTACATGCATGTAGGTATAAAATACCAATAAAAATCTATTTGCAATACGTAAACTAAAATTGGAATGATACAGAGAACATATTTTATATATTTGTTTGATTTTTATGTACAGTGTAACCAAAACTGATGACAGTGCTCAACAAAATCTACTTGCAGTACATTCTGCAGGAGCTTTTGGCTTTCCATAGGAACTAGCTGGAAACTGTTGGGAGAGTTTTCAGTCAGTGAAAACAAGCGGAGTCAGTGCAAACCAGAAGCTGTCCCAGAAAATTCAACAAAATACATCCAAATTAAAGTTTCTCTGTGATTGACATCCAGCCTGACTACTCCCTCTCAGCACAAGGACTGGATCTGATAGTCATGAACAAGGACGAGTGGACTTCCATATTTTTTTCACACAGGAGTTACTTCCCTTAGGAAGTTGATCATGCACGATATTTGGATTCTGTCATAATTTCTCAATCGAATAAGCCCCGTCTCTTTATATTCTAATCACAAAATTACTCCAATATTACCATCAATTTTTGATAGCAAGGGTAAACTAGTAATGATAATATTACAGGGTATAAGAGAATTGGTCTTTGGTGCTATGCATATCACATATAAATACAAGTATTTAAAAGCCAAATAGAGTTTCCAACATAGAATGAACTGTATATAAGAAATACAGAACCAAGCTTATTGCAGAAAATGCTGAGGAGAATTATAAAAATGCATAATTATTCAAGGGTAATGTCTTTATTTTTCTTTCTCTCTATAAACTTGGGATATCAAACCAACTATTGAAAAAAAAATCAAATATTTTTTTTAAAGTTGATAATAAAGTTGATAGTTTAATTGCTTATATATATATTAGGTTAATATAGCGAAAATTGAAAAGGAGATTTTTCTATTGTTTTGAATTCATGACTGGCCTAGAACATTTTCATTTTCATAAAATATCAATAATCACCAACAAATTCTCATATCTGATTTTAAAAAGCCCCCTTAACTATGTCCAAATGATAGAACTTGAAAATATTGAAATAAAAATTTCAAGATTAAGACAAGGCATCATAAAATTGTATATTGATTCATTCTGTCTAATTTCCTCATCTCTGTTTTATTTTAACACATTTCAACCACTTCACTCTCTGGCCTCATTTTTATATTTTAGAATGTCTAGTTCAATGGAAGGTCACAAGTTCAATGCATGGGTCAGAGAAGAACAGTCCCAAGAAGGGACATGTATGAGGGGGAAGCATATGCCAGGGTTTGGCAGTCTAAAGTACAGCAGACACTCAAGGAAGGCTGGAAAAACCAAAAAAGAACAGCAAAGATGAGTAATTAGTTGTAATGAACCAATATAAAATGCTCTCATCTTATGATCATCTGCATGCTTGTTGGGGAGTTTGTTATTGTCAAACAGCAAAAACGGCAACTTGTAGCACCGTTCTTATCAGTGCAATACACTTTAGACGCTCTAACTTAGAGAATAAATCAATTTCCAGAACAATCAGCCACCAGTTTCAGTGTAATTAATTTGATTAAGCATAAATGGACAGAAAAAAAATGTCTCTTAAGGGAAATAACTATTAACTCTGACAAGTCTGTTGAGTGACTCAACAGAAACCATCACATGACCAACAGTCCTTTGGCAGCATGTTGGGATGCTCAATTAAAAGATTGGGAGAAGGGGGGGTGATAAATGAATCAGTAACTTCTCTCACCTCTTGTTGAACAGAGATCACAATGTTCAAAAAACAAGCATGAATGCTGATGGACACAAAGGGGACAATTTATCATAAACTTTCATCACAAATTGACCCCCAACCCCAACTTTAAGCAACTATTTAGAAGAGGAATTTTCAAAAGACAAAAAAAAGCCCTGTGGTTACATAGGTGCTGCCTGCATGCACAATAAATAGTCAGACCAGCTTGAAAACTGAAGAAACCTATGTTGACAGTTTTGGTTGACAATTTCTAAGATAAATTCTATACATAGAACGTGACTTGACATTGAGCTTAAAGGTTGCCAAAAGGCAGCTTTTAAGCATTTCTGAATAAGCAAGAAATCAGCAGATTTTTATGTAATTTAATAAAAATGATTAACCTAATTTAACAAAACTTTTTTTAACAGCTCCCTTGCGAAGAAAAAAAGGAACACATTTCTCATCTAGTCATCACTTTGATGGGAGACCAAGTAACAAACACGAACTGTGCATGCTGTAAAATATCTTTATCACATTGGAAGTAAAGGTTGATTTAATAAAAGATTCAATGAAAAACAAATCCTATATTCAAAATTATATTTTATGAAAAAATAATTTTTTATCCCATGCAATTTATTTTTCACACAAAGATAAATACTAAAATATCAATTATTATCAATCAGAAACAGGATTGACTTTTACCGTGATACGGTGCCAAGCATTGCTTAATACCCCCCGAAGGTTCCAGATACCTTCCACACTATCAGGTTGCGTATTATAAGAAACATCAGTAGCTTTACACACCACATCTAATTTACCATTGTGGTTAGCTGGAAGGGGTATGGTAGCCGACCACAAGGTCCAAGCATAAGTACGATACAAAGACTGCTGATTGGGACGGATTTCTGCATCTTGCCAAGTTTTTCCACCATCAACTGATACATCAACACGAATGATAGCTCGGCCACCTCCACTCCATGCATAGCCCTGTAACTCTATTTCACCTTCATCTTCATCAATACAGTTGCCATCAGCAGGGACACATATAACAGATTGGACTGGATATTGTTGAATCGACTCGGCTTTGTCAAAATCAACATTGTGCCAATCGATGGAAGGATTGAAGCCTTTGTAGTCCCTTCGTTGCCAGTGACTTAGACTCTCTTCTTTGCTCAGCAATATTTTCTTCAACCATTTCACCTAAAATGAAAAATAAAATGAAGTACATTTATTATAAGCGTAACGATAAATTGTTTTATTATGAGACCAAAAAATTGTCAAGATATCTTTCATAATTTTGAAATATGTAACATCATCCATTATTGATTTTTTCTTCTTTTACTTCTTTCATCTTGATTTTAGTGTCTTCATTCACACAAGTAGTATTACTACTAGTAATATTGATTTGAATCTTTTATTGGATGAAGCATTGTCAAGCATTATCAATTATGGATTAGTATTTCTTTCATCTTAGTTTATTTACTTTTCATTGCAATCCACTTAGACCATCAACGTATAACAGTCAGTAAATATTGCAGATTGAGTTAAATTTGATCTTCTGCTATTTATAAGAGTTTGGGCAGCTCAATTGAAAGAGCAGTTGCCATACATAGACAGGCTTCCCAAAGTTAAAAGGGACGAGAGCTTAATCTCTATTTTCTGATCTTGAGATGGGGAGAAAAAGAAAAACCCTCCCCTGACTTCCATATAGACTGTACACCTGAGGAAGGAAACAGAATGGTTTACCTGGATCTTTGTAGTAATAACAAAAAGAATGAAATCAATAGTCTGAACAGCTCTTGGAAAAAAAATTTTCTTTCTCTAAGACCCACATATATTATTAATAAAAGCTAACAAAACTTAATTAAAATTTTTGAAAAGATCTATATCTTCAGATAATATTTTGGTATGATAACCATTTGTAAGTGGCAGCTTAGTCAGAGTTATCAGCTCATGAAGTTACCCACCCTCTTACAGGTAATTTGATTTTAGATACTGATGTATAGCAGGTTCAGGCTCATGGCCAGAACATTTTTCCATGTTTTATGATATAATGTTTGGTATCATTTTAAAGGGGACATTCTTAGCTTCCAGTTGTGAAACTTTTGACAAATATAGAGGTCACATGAGCTCTTTCAACCATCAATGATACACATTTTTCAACAATTTTCACGTGAACTGTATACTTTCTTTTATCTCTGTGACATCTAGGGACATCATGGGTACAGAACATGAAGAATGGAGTACTCATAGGACTAAGAATTCAGGAAATGTATAACATACTTATCTATTTATTTCATTGTGGGAGGTGACCGAGATATTTAGATATTCTCTGTCCATTCCCTCCCAGTCGGCTTTCTGAAAGATGATTTCAAGGCTTGTTTTAAATAGGTCAGGTGATATTGTATCCCCTCACCTTACACCTTACCTTTTCTTTATCTGGTTTGTATTTTAATGAAGTTTAATTATTGCAGTATAGGAGACCAAGCGATCAAAAAGTGTCTGATAGAGATATGTAGATGCATCTGAAGATTAAAATTATCACCTATAAAGTTACTTGTCTTGTTTTGCTTATTTTGTATCAATTTTTAAAGAAGTATCAAATTTTATAATCTTCAAAAGGATAGTTTTCATCCGCATATTTTATATCTTGTAGTTTTTTTAATAACTGGTACTTTGCATGAAGAACAGTGTTGTAAATGGAACGCTCACTTTGTCAAATATCTGAACGAATTGGTCAACTTACTTGTCTAGCTCCAACCACTCCAGGGATAATAACACGCAATGGATAGCCATGGTCAGCAGTGATTTCTTCCCCATTCATTTCATAAGCCAAAATTATATCATTCTTTATCATATTAAATAAATCCATTGGTATAGAAGCACCATAGGGCATGCCAGTTGGGTCAATGTCTAGCCCCTCAAACTGGACATGTTTGTATTCAGGGTTGTCAATGTCCACCCCAGCATGCTTGAATACATCGATTAGTCTGACCCCTGCCCATACACCATTCCCGATTGCAGCATTTCCCCAGTTTAACCCTTTCACCGACTTGATGGCCTTCATTTCACTTCGTCGATTACCAGCACACTGAACAACAGAAGTAACTTGATGTTTAGGAAACTTTTTCAGCTCATCCAGAGAGAGGCTTATCACTTTGTTATCTTTGGTAGTTACTTCTAACCGGTACTTTTCTATATCCACCTGAGGTACTGGTAGATGGTTTCTAACAAAAAATATCTCCTTTGGCGTAACAAAATTATCTGAAAGAATTCCTAAAGGAGGTTCAGCATTATATGGCGTCTCTGATGAAGGAATAAGAAGCGGATGTCGTTTTGGATCATTAGCGTAAGGATCAGAGGCATCTTTGGTTTTTGGTAAATCTTCTGGTTTTGGAACATAATTACCAATTCTAAAGCATTCCAAAATTTTTAGAATTTCAGGATTTTTATGAACTGCATACATAGCCCAAAAGGGCTCAATAGATGTGCCAGCAGCTAAAAGTATCTTCTTTCCTCCTGGATGATTATTAACATAATCGGTCACGTTATACACTCCATTTTTGTATATGACCCAGACCTGTTTCTCTAAACAGTTGTGACTGGCTATTTCTTCTTTGGAATATGTTGGTAGATTGTTTTGCAAAGAGCCAGCCTCAGCTAACTCAGCAGCATTTTCAGGTGACCTTGTAACTTTCAGGTAGGCAGATAAACCTACAAAATTTAAAAGAAAAACATATTTTAAGATTTTGGTGGTCAACATAGGATTTCTTCTTATTCATACAGCAAAAATATACTTTTGGCATTCATCAAAATAATAAAGTAGTCCTACTTTATAACACCAGTGTTGGGGTCCAAGAAAGACAACAGTGCTATAACTGAATTGCAGATAATCAAAGCGAACTACAAATGTCAAAAAAGTTCACTGTTGAAAGGTGTTCTCATCACAGAATCAAAGAAATGTGTGAAACCATCTAAATGGATTGCAAATTGGGGAAAATTTGATATTTCAATTATGTCAAGTCTTTTCATGAAATTCTATTTTTATTCATAGTTATTGGGACAAATGGGTGATAATATAGGGTTGGGATTCATTGCTCACTCATCTTTCATCACAAACCATATTATAAGGGTTATTGTCCTTATGTTGTGTGGGAGAGAGTAGATAATAGCTGTGGGTTAAATGTGGAAAGAAGAAGATTTTGCTTCCAAATGGTTTGGTGTTAGCGCTGATGTCACTGGAGAAGTTGATGAACACAGCATTTGCATGGCTGCAAAAAATAGTAGTTGCAGTGCTTGCATTTGATAGCAATAAAGTTTTTGCGAATACTCACATTGAGGAAGATAAGTGACAAGACAATATATATATATATATATATATATATATATATATTAGTCACAGTCAATGAATAGAGACTTTGCTGGCCACAAGTTTAGAGAAGAGTGAAGGAAGCTAACCGGTGTGAGATACCGGGGCCAAAAAGGTAGAAGCTAACCGGTTCGAGGACCGGGACAAAGAGGAATTCAACCACATGCATTTAGGGCTTTTATAGAGGGTTGTTGAGGGAAGTGATGTTTTGGATACCTAATTAATAGAGGGTTTTCATATCTAATTCTGGACTAAAAATATAGGGGTTGCCACAGTACAATTGCAAACCACTTTATAGATGCACCTGTATAACTTAAAAAGTTCATAAATATCTATTGGAATGGATTCATTAAGTTGTTCAGTTATTGTAAACAGGTGTACCAAAATCAATCACCATAGATACCTTACTTTTATACTCCCAACCACTAAAAATACAATTTAATCCTCTAAAATAAATCACAATATCTTTTCATAATTATCTTGGATATACAGAAGCTACCCACTAAAAATGTTGAGGTAATTAAACAAACAACTAATGCTATGTTAAGCTGAATCCTAAAACTTGTAGACTGATGACAATTAATTGATATATCACTTGTAACTAAATCCATCCCTCTTAACTGGTGGATCACCAAGAGGACTGATAAAAAGTGTTGAAAACATCCCAAATGCAGCCAATATAATTTACAACGATTAGCTACAAGCATAGAGATTAAAACTCCCCTACTGGATGTAGATAAACAATGAAAAGTAAGAAAGAATAGCAAAAGATAGCAAAAATTACCAACATATAGATTAACCAGTATAATATCCAAGACAATTTTAAAACCCACAAACCAACAATATAACCAAGAGAATATCGTGAAACCTAAGAAAAAAAATCTAACGCAACAAACAAAACCGAAAACTTCAGATACTACGATATGAAAACAAAAACAAACAAAAAACAAAAGAACAAACTCAAGAGACTATGAATGGAACAATCATAGACAAGACGAACGGAAAAAGGAAGTATTAAATTAATTGGGTGGGGCTTTCCACCCAGAGGAAAAAAAATTTTATACCTCCCAATAACGTTCTAAATAGGGATCCGAATAAATAGACTCATTCCCTTGAATAAGCCCTAGGAGTAGAAACATGAATGTTTGTGGAGTGAATCCATTATTTAATCATGTTTGAAGCTCTGCTCAACTCTAACTAAATGTTTTTGCATCAAGCACTTTTAAGAAATAAACTCATCACACATTGAATATTGAATTACAGATTTGTACTTCGGCATTTATATCTTTCATGTGCACACACGCACAATACATTTTTAAAAATGTACTTTACCAGAAAATGAAAATGTTAGATTCACAAGAATTCAGCAAAGAGGTACCCAAAGACAAAATATTTTGATGTTTAATATCAAAACAAAATACAGACATCCCTCGATATAGTGTGGTTTGCAATATAAGGCAGATTGGTCGTAGACCAACATTTCCACCTTTATTATAGCCCACTCATCCAGTAAACCGTAAATAAAAAAATTTTAAAAAGAATTTAAACAAAAGATCTGATCAGTATGACTAAAATATTAAAATACTCCACTTTGCCATCAACTAAGATGTAATTGCATGATGTTTTAGACATAATTTCTTTGATTTTGTGACAACTTAGTTTATCACTGAACTTGTTATGGCATTCATGGTTGATAATTGATTATCCACAGTTCAGTAATTACATGGTTGCTTTTTTAGGGACTTCTCCATGCGTGTCTACCCAACGCCGACTTTTCCACGCAAAAAAGACCGTCAAAATCTATGAAATTGAAACAATTGTGATACAAAAATTCAAATTATTTTTTGAGTTCAATTATTTTAGTGAATCAATTCACTTCAGCTTCAATGTAGTTCAATCTGATGATGTATAATTTTTCGTAGGAACTAAATCTATTCATTTATTTATTTACGGTGTCCGGGGGTTTCCTTCTGAAGGACCATCGAAAACAATGGAATTAAATCAATTTATTGAGATTAAAAATTTGAATTTGAACTTAAAAAGAGAACAACAAAAGTTCGAACTGGTCTTTCAAAGTTATAGAAAATCCATTTGATTATTGCTTAGTTCTTATTTGCTTTTTACGTTGTTCTCGCTGTTAGATTATTTATTTGTTTGATAATCTTTAATTTGATATACATTTAGCGGTGTTTAAAAAGCATAGAAAGGCTCAAAATATATAGCGAGTCTATAACATAATTTGTGATTAAAAATTATAATTAAACACCATATTCATTGGAGAAAAACACAATAATGTAATCAAAACCCAGTCTTTTCTTTTTTTTCGATTCAGTGAAAACAGGAAATTACAAAAACGGTGTTCAACATAATTTTGCCCCTTAAGTGAAAATATCCAGTTTACAAAATCTCATTTGTTTTTTTTGGTAAGAGAAGAAGGATAGGAAAAGAGAGAGAAAAAAAATCATTAAAAGAATTGAAAAAAAAATCAACGTAATTTTCATTTTAATGAAGTTAATCAATTTTTGAAACACTTTGAAAATGCTCTCATCTGGATTCAAGACACCATCAATGATCAATCTTGTTTTATCCATAAAATAAATTTCTATTTTTCACTGTTGCAGAAAGGTCTTTGCCTTTCATCTAGCTTACTACAATGAAATATCTTTCAATTTCATTACACAATGAATTCGTCAAGCAAGGTACGGCTGAAACAGTGCATCTGATGTGCCGAACTGACTTTTTAATAAAGAACAAAAACGGGCTGTAAATTTCATTATTGCGTAAATTCCTGTGAATATATTGTTTTAGTATACTTTTAATAGAATAATTATATTTTTGGACCTTGTATGACTTTTTTGAGCCTATGCATATTCGCTAGAGGTTCGTGTACGTTAAACATTACCAAATAAATTACCAAATGAATAAATAAACCAAAACATAAACGAGAACATGAAAAGCAAATATGAACAAAACATTAAACATACTTTAATGAATCATCCATAATTTTTTGAGAAGACCAATCATTATTCCAACTTTTGTTGTTTTTTTTTTTTATAAGTTGATGATAACAACTTGAAAAGAAAACAATACACAAACAGTAACGCAGTAAAGAAAAAATATATAGTTCTGGCGAAAAACTATAAAATATCAAATTGAACTATGCAAATGGAAATTGATTCACTAAAATCATTGAACTTGAAAAATAATTTGAAGGCTTGTATCTCAATAAATTGTTCTTATTATAATGTTTGTTTTTGTCGGTCAATGATGCGCTGAGTTATCCCAGCGCCCAACGGTCGTGCGCAGAAAAGTCGGCGTTAAGTAGACGCGCGCGAAGAAGTCGATCACGTATATGGACTACAAGGTGACTCTTCACAGATAGCACCTAAAATGAAATAATTAAAAAACAGAAAGCTCTTGGCTATTAAGTTAGGAATTTTCACCAGAGGAGAAACATGTAATGCACAGAATAATGGTGAAAAAATTACAAGATGACTTTTCGAAATAGTGTGCACACAGGATGATGAATGCACATTCGCCAAAAGATGAGAAGCCAGAGGCAAGATGCCGAAAGGACATTAAGTCAAAACTTGAGACACCAGTTTTATAGAGAAGAAGGATTAGCTTACAATTTCCAAGTGGATTTTCATTCCTATTATTTTTTTTTTTTTACATTTTTACATTTTGAATTAATTATATCGAGTATTCTCACTGCGTATAAGGAATTTTTTACAATGTTTTATATCTATCTATCATTTCAGCTTCATGTCCATTATAAGCATCTCATCAAAGTACCTTCAAAATGAGGAGGAATGAGGAAACCTGGGATTGTAAGGGAAGTAATATAATCTGGTATCCTTTAAACTTTTGTTCTAAAAGGAATTAACTCATTTCTTTGTAATTCTCATATTTCAAAGGTTTTGATTAAAATTCTTTCTTTCACAAACAAAACAAAACTTCATCAAAATTCAAAAGAATTGATCTTTATCAAATTGAAATTGAACAGCTACAACTCTCACCTCAGAGGTAGTCTCAGGTGAGAAAGGAGATAGGAATTTTGGGGCTGCATTTAGATAAATAGGTAATCTCCCTATTAAAAAAATTCTTACATTTGTCTGATTATTAAACTTAAAAATAGAGATTAAATATACTAAACTATAATGAAATGTCCACCAGACTATTTAAAAAAGGAAGATGAAAGGTGAAAAAGATGCTTGCCTGAAGTCAACATTAGTGTGTGGGCAGTTCAGCGAGTCCACTTAGGCATCCATATTCATACAGACATTCACAGAACTATGGGTGTATAGTTTGTAAATTAAATGGCAGCCATGATGGGTATGGAATTTGTGATGAAGTTGCGTAAACTAGTCTGATATGGATGATCTAGGTGTAAAATGATGCAGGTTTTGAATTTGGAACTCTATAATGTCTTATAAGCTTCTTTCAATCTCAAACTTGAAGATGATCAACATGGTAGTTGAAGTGGTGATGATTATAATGATGCTTATGGATGTGGTGATCATCATCTCCATCTACAGAGTGAAGGTAGTTGTGGTATTGACACTAGCATCTGACCCACACATGGTAGTCATCTTGAATTGTGAGAGAGAAAGAACCAAATTCAAATTCTGCGAAATGAAAAATATATGATTTGACACCGAGATCATTCATATTAGACTAGTTTATGCAACTTTATTGAAATTACAATTTTCATACATTATGGAGGCCATCTTGAATTTTCAATGACTTGCATGTATTATCCAAATGGCAATTCCCAAAAACTATGTATGGTAAATGAATGCAACTGATTCTGAGCTCCATATGATATTATATTCATTGTTTATAGGAAAATAGATCTCAAAACAGTTGTCACTGACAACATTGATGTTGATTTTGATAGCCATGAGCGACATATTGAAAATTCATGGTGTACCAAATTTTATGCCTTTATTACAAAATTCAATATTGGCTTGGAATTTTCCGCAACCTGATCCCATGCATCAAAATACACTTGTCTACAAGTCAACTAAAGTGACATCATTTTCAAATATCTCTTAACGATGATTTTTAATGGATGCAATCAAAATATGATTATTTGTTAATAGATGTATTATTTCAAACTCTTCTTCTATTTTTACTATCCGGAGATGACAGCTTGTTTTCAAGTCCCCATTTTTTCTTCATATTTAATCAGGTGGACTAAAGAAAAGTGGCATCACAGGAACAAATTAATAAAAAAGGATAAAATAACAAGAATTACCCTTAATACAAGGTATTCCCATTTGCATGGACAACAGAATAAGAACATCTCCATAGGATGAATAGAGGGTTCAGTTTGCAGCCAAAATATTGTGACCATAATAACCAAAATGAGGATAACAGTTCAAATAAATCATTGAATAATAGTAAAGAATATACATTCTAACTCTAATTCTATAAACTTTCATTCAAGTTCATTTACTTTATTACTCGAAAATATTGTGAATAAAGACTCATCATTGTTATTTCTCAATTAAGGCCTTATCCATCATTTTTATAATCATCTCAGCATAGATAGAATGTTCTCAATTGTCTTGTAAGATTTCCTCACAAGATGATAATACCAGGCCCCCACAGGTACAATTTTGTCTTTTCAGACTACATTTTTTATGTAAAAAATATAAATAATGAGTAGCTTTATTCAAACAGATTCTTTTATAAAATAGAAATATGAAATAATGTTTTCTTTTTCAATTTCTACAAACTGACTGTAGTGGTAAAAAATGTGAGGAATTAATTTCAGAGTGAGTATTTGTAATTGTTTTATGCTTATATAACAGGTGGTACTTGATATGCCTGCTAATAGAGTAGATTACTTACAACACAAATACATAAGATATAAAATTACATCAAAGGCTACTTCTTTATTTCTGATCCATTAATTTAGATTAGTTGTTCATCCTGAATAGTTAGTAAAAGTAAAGTAAAATCATTATGTCACTCTTTCACTAGCTGAAATGGAAAGATAAGTGCTTGTCTGTGTTTCTAGTTCAGGAGAGGAGAAGAGTGATGAAATTTAATTCCAACCTTTTCAGATCATATAAGTTGAGTTTTTATAAAAGGTCAAACAAGATACAAATGGTGGCTTAACCCATTAACTGCAGCAGGAGCATCTCAGTTATCATGTTCTACATTTGACAGTAACTTTGATAATACTGAATGGTGCAAAATAAGTTGAATGGTTCGTTTTCTGTAGACAATGGACCTTTCTACACAAAGTTACTGACAGAGAAACATAGTAACAAGCAGAAAAAGTTGTTCGTAATTTCAAGTGGAAGGGTTCATTGTTTACAGAGAAAAATATCCATCATTCGCAGGAGAGCCATAGAACTGCAATGACTGAAATTCAAGTCATTTGCAGTTGATAGGTTAAACTTGACCAAATAATCAAAATACCCAACAGTAAATGTTGAAACTAGTTATGAAAGATTTTGAAGTGTCTATTGTTATTGTTAAGCTTTTGTAATTCAGAGCCTTGAACATAAATAAAAATGGTTTTAAAAAAGAAAAAAAAAAAACAGGATTACTGGATACCACATTTCACAAACAAGCTATAGGTGCCACTGATAAAAACAGGCCAAATTTGGAAATCTACTGTTTCATTTTCTTTTGAAACATGTTACTGATGACAAAAGGTATTCGAAGGAATGTCAAAACAAGAATTGTAAACACTTCAGGAATGCAACCTCCATAAGAGCAATATCTTATTTAAATCTGCCAGTAAAATAGAGCATTTATCCCCTTATACTGTTTCAAATAGACGGGAGGAGGGCTGAGAGTTAATTGCCAAAACTTGGAGAGGGGGTCAAATGGCCATTTGAGAGGAGTGGGTGTAAAAGTGATCCCATGGCATGATGAAAAAGCCATAATATATTTATAAAATCTTGGAAGGAATTTGATAATATCAGAGTGACAACAGGTAGAAAACGTCTTCCAACAGATGTGAATTTTATCTCATTTGGTTTGTGGTGCAAAAGATTATTATATGAAAGCTGATATCACTTTTTTGTTGAAGCCTTGGTTTTCTGTCATGGGGTAATGGGAGAATGATATTTTCAAGAACTTTGTCTCCCCTTGTTCTCCTTCCACTTCGTACTTTCCACTCTGCCCCCATCTCCAGCCAGTGACTGCTGTAACTCACCCCCATTGGCTCAGCTGCCCCAAACCCACCAAATATAAACATGCGTGCATTACCGACAGCTGGCTAGGGAGAAAGGCAGAATAGAAAAAAACAAAATGTATAAGGAAGCCTGAGAACTTTTGTTGGTTGTAAAATCTAAATCACAAACTACTTAAAAATATTGAATTAGAAAATAGACATGAATATTAATGTAGGGAAGACTTCTACAAGAATACATATATTTATGTATAGATGTAGGTAGTTCTATGTAGAACAAGGAATCAGACTAACAAAAAAAAGTTCAGAGGGAAGAGTCAGGCTGAACTCTTGGAAGCACACTTCTTTATAAAGGAGTGTCGTCCGCTCAGGATTATGCAATAAATACATGAATACTTAAATACATGTGTATAACTCATTCATACCCAAATAATCCGGTCATTTTTGACAAATACTATGTTAGTTTATGTCATATCTCATAATCTAGCAAGAACATGTTCATTTTTTCATTCGAAAAGTGAAGCTCTAGAAGTTCAATTTGACCTTCAAAGATTATTTCCAACACAATGACCCTCACTAAAAATTTATTGGGAAAAATAAGATAAACTTTGATATTTTTTATTTTATTATAACTTGACCTGATTTCCAAGTACTAAATTATCTAATGAAATACTATCATGGTCATTTCAAGTACCTTCGTGGTTATGATATGTACATGTAGAACCAAAAACTGCAGAGGGTAACGGAGCTTTGGGGTACAATATATATGAAGAATCCCTAAAAAATCTAAATTATAATCTAAAGAAATCTTGTGAGGGAGGCAGTCAGACCTGGCACCACCACAGTCTTCACATAAACTCACTTGAAAGCTGCTTTCAGTGTACATTAAGCTCAATGTCATCTCAATTCCTCTTTATAGAATTTATTAGGAACCATCAACCAAAATTGTCACCAAAGGTTTATCCAGCTTTTAAGCTGACAATGTATGTTTCATGTGTACAGACTGCACCAATGGAGCTGGAGGGCTGAAAATTTAAACATATACTCTTTCTTATGTCTAGAAAGAAGTTTTTTTTTGTTTTTTTGAGATCATACCCACCCTGAATAGGTTTTTAGTGGAGGGTTCAATTTGCAATCTAAGTTTATGGTAATTTGATCCCTTATTTATTCCTGGCAGCACTCTGAAAATTCAGCCTTTTTTAATGATCACTGCCTAACGAAAGGCAAGAGGAATAATTTATTAATTGATCATCCCTTAAACAAATTTTTTAATTCACCTCTAACACGGGTAACTGCCAAAAGATGTTGGTTACATAACGATTACAATTGGATGACTAATCAGACCTGAATTATAATTATAAGCAAAGAAATAAACTAGAAAGCACTCAGAGAGTGCATACCTCTGCCAATGCCATAAACTAACCTCTTTTGCTGCAGATTAATAAAATTAATAAAACACATCCTTCAGTCTCAAACAAACACCTTGATTTACAACTTTTCTCTAGACCATAACCCACCTTTCTACAAAATGTCACTGAAATTCATTGAAAACTTTGGGACCTCGTGAGTGGACAGACAGACACAACAGAATACATGTATGACTTGTAACTCAGTTGGAAAAGTGAATGAAAAAATAAAAAAAGGGAAACTGCTCTATACCTATCATTTAATATACCTATCTCCTGAAAGAAAGCAGATCATTATATAGATTATAGGGGTGAGCGCAAATGTACCCCCCCCCCAGCATTATTATCAAGGGAACTGGGGGTTGCATTAAGCTAAGCTCCGTTGCTGATTGGATTTTGTCAAATCTGCTTCTTTAAGTCCAATTGGCATTTAGCTGTCAACATGAGCATTCTTAAGCAAAGCATAGGTTGCCCTCAGATCCAATCAAATCATCGTCGATTGGACTATGTTGAACTCAGGTAGGTTTCTGCAACGTGTTGCCAATTGATATTTTCAATTGAAGTTCAAGATGTTTTATACATATGTCACTGCGACTTGATTCTTAATCTCTGCAGAAAAGTCCAGCACTACAGGACCATAATGAAAAAATAGATAAAAAGATAGTTACAATTCAATCAAAATTTCATTTAATTTGATTTATTCAAAACAAGGACAACTACAAAAAAGTGGTTGAGAAAATTGAATATTCGGAAATAATAAGAACAACAATGTTTACAAGTAATTTTGGGCACTTTCAATCCATAATATCTTATTTACTTCCCCATGTGAATCCAACATTTCATCATGAAAAGTTTTCCTTCCATACACCCATTGTCAAACAATATTTTAGATATACTAGACATACAATTTATGACAACAAACTACAAGCAAACACTGATTTATTTCAATGCAAAATTATTTATTAACAATTTTCTAATTCAATGTTGACTTTTATCATAACTTTTATCATTGATAACATCAACATGTCATATTTTACATCCAAAAATGAGGCAAAAATGATATAAAAATATTCAGAATTTTCCTGAAAATAATGTAAAAATAAGCATTATTAATCATCCAAGGTTTCTTGTGATAATACAAAAAGGTTGCAATTTTATTCTATATTTCAATTGATTGAAAGGGAGGTGACATTAAATTGATTTTCACTTTTAATTGACTACATCTACCTGGATCATACGAAAAAATACCATTTCTATTTCTAAAATTCAGCCACAGATATTATCCTAGACATTTTTGAAGGTTGTAAGAATGCTTATGTTGACAGCTGATCAACAATTAGACTCAAAGAATCATAGATTTGACAAAATCCAATCAAAGACTGATTGTAAGTGCAACATAAGCTTAGCTTTTCTGCAGCAATTGGGAGTTGAGTTGTAGAGACACACAACATGTAGCAACATACAACATTTTGATTCAAAACTAAAAATTCAAATCAGGGACACTTTGTAAAAACCAACCAGAGTTCAACTTAATTGGTGATAATTTAATCAGATCATCGCGTGACCAGAGCTTAACTTTATTCTCCGTTAGATTTTTTATAGGTATTGTGCTAATAAAAATCTCATTACAATTGGCCATTTTTGCTGAGTCATAATAATAAACATACAAATAGACATACAGAGATTGGATCATTATAATATAGACTGATAGAATTTCTCTCTACAACTAACTCCTCATTAGGTAACCCAGCATAGAACTTATATGACGTATACAATTACAAATGATTGGATTTTTTTCAGAGAAAATAGTGAAATCAAAGCTTTTTTCAAAAAGACAATATTGAAACAATAATAATAACTTTAAAGAGATGGAAATAATCAATTCGTTTCATATCCAAATTGCCCAAGTCCCCAGATACTTCACAGGATGCCTGCAACTGGCTGAATGAATTCCAGGAAAATTAGATACAGTTTTTCCCCACTATTCAAAAGTGGAGCATTTCTATAACATCTATAAATATTTCAGAAAACAAATGCTGTAATTAATTTTGATGAGAAAATCTTGAGCATTGCCAGATCTCAAAAATGGTGATGATGATATGTTAGGTTGAGTCGTCAGGGGTTGGGGCAATGAAAGGTACAAAAGAATGGTGACTAGGAGAAAGAGGAAAAAAGTGCACACTACTTTTGCAACAGCTTGCAGCAAAACATATGTTGAACTCAATTTTTTGTTGCCAGACAAATGGTGGCGATAGTATTTTAGAAGAGAGAGAGAGAGAGAGAGGAAGAGGGTACATGCTGCCTTTATAATGATTCACTGCAAAACAAACGCTGAATGCAATTTTCACTTTTTGCCTTTTTATGTATAAGAAAGAATGGCCTCAAGCAAACTTTCAAGAATCAGAAGATATATTTTGATTGAAATATTCATTTATTGATACTCATAGATATTTACTAAACATACTTTCGTTTGACACAAGGCCAGAAATGGGGAGCATTCAGTGAAGAATAAACTCACTACAGTAGTAACAGAAACAATCCTTACTGTACTCATTCTGGACATGTTTTCTGCTGGTTATCCCCCAAGAATCGTAACATTTTTTACTTACAATACTAGGAATTCTCAAATGATCACTTATATGTTCATTAACAAACTAATGTACACTTTCAAGTGAATTAAAGCAATACAGTACTAAAACGATATTCATTGGTGCATCATAGAAGAATTTTATCAGCTTCGGTAACAGTTATTGTGTCATTAGCCTGATCAATTTAAAATAGTTTATACTATATTCATATCATATGCTTGTATAATCAACAATATCCAAGACAGAGAAATATCTGATGAAATGTCCATGGAAAAATGTTAAGAATAGTTTAATTTTAATTCAATTCATTCTGATAAGGATTGCTCAGTTGGTAAAAATATAGGAAATATGTGAAGTCTTGATACTCAGTGAGTAGTGCCCTTACGCTAGCTACAGCTCCAGACATCCTTGCTTGGGATCCATGTATCACATTACTAATTACTTGGCCTATTTGTGATATGTGAAATGGAATGAGAGGCAACAGCACCCAAAGTGGCGTTGCTCACTTTACTTTGCACTATTTTACTCATAGCTAGCAGGGAAAGATGGATTTGTGCCTTTACTCAAGGCATCAGTGTAAAACGAACACAAACGTCTCAGACAGAGTTTGAACTTGCCAAGTCCATTCTCTGAGCAGTTATCCTGTCAGCCATCCTGCACCTATTCTTGATATTAGTCAGAGACAAACATTATTTATTTCTGACCAGTATTTCTGTCATCTTAATTCTAATTACTTTACAAAACTAATACTTAGATCATTTGTCTGCAGCAGTAAGTTAACAGCACAGATTGAAAATGAGGGATAACTTCTCGGCAAGACTTGAACTCACATCCCTTTTGCCTTAGGAAGCCTCATTTAAGCACTGCCTGATAGTCCGAATAATTGCAGAGTAAAGTAAGTAAAATTGATGTGAAAGAAAGACTAATAAAGAATTAACAATGGTGGACAATGCTTTGTTCAATAGTTTTCGAAAATTCAGGTTAATATAGGCATATAGGCCTTCCACATGAACACGAAAAATGACTGTTAGTAGGTTATTCCAAGTCCTCCAATAAAGAGCAAGAATTAAATGATAACACTCTCACCATCAACAATCATTTAGTAAACTACTCAAATGTCAACTGTTATTTTTCACTAGTCACTTGCGTCATCCCGTTACCATTAACAAATAAAGATTTCTTTTTAAGCCTAAAATTCTGTGACATTTCTATCCATTGTTCATTTTAAAATGCTCTTTGCAATGAAATTTGTGCTGGTCCCCAAACCAAAGGTAACCAGACATTAATCAAAGAATTATAACTTAAATGAAATAAGCCTATGTGATAGCTTTATTACACTTTTTTTCCATCTACAAGAGGAAGTAATATACATTGATTAAATTTGGAGGAAGATCTAGGAATTTATTTTTACAGTCATCTACCTTGCATCGCAGCTATCTATTCACACAATATTTGCAAATGTTCACTATGAATTTCAATGAAATTTTCTGGTTGGGTAGGTTATGGGATAAGGAATAATTAGTTAAATGGATCCAGGAATTTTTTCTTTTGAGATGTTTTTCATAAATTGATACATTCACACATTTGTCCATGCAATATTTCCAAAATTTCTGAATGTACTTAAAAGACAGCTTGTGGAAAGCTGGACCATGGGCTGAAAAAGAATAGACTAAATTTTGGGGTGGATAAAGGAATTTTTAGTAGCTTTCCCTGCATTCTAGCTATGTAAGAACTGATTCCCATTCAGTTTTTAATGACAGTGGCATTGGCTGAGTGCTTTCTAGTTTAAA
Source organism: Thysanoteuthis rhombus (assembly GCA_963457665.1). Taxonomy (NCBI): domain Eukaryota; kingdom Metazoa; phylum Mollusca; class Cephalopoda; order Oegopsida; family Thysanoteuthidae; genus Thysanoteuthis; species Thysanoteuthis major. The sequence goes on along the minus strand of OY735221.1, from coordinate 20,360,120 downwards.
CAATTCTAACAATCAAGAAGTCCATTCATCAAGTAGTGTTGTGACTGAGTAATCAAAAACAAAGTTCACTATTTTACCTTCAGCTCATAAAACTAAAGCTACTTTTCCTTAAATATAAATTGTCCAACAGGTCCTTCATGGATGTCACTCCATACAATGAACAATGCTATTGATTGATTACTACTACTTGGGCATACGTGCCTGCATTCAATTCTAAGTCATGATTTTCAGAGAGATTCTGAGCTAGGATTGTAGGAGTATCGGTTGTATTGAAGGAAAAATGTCACAGAACTCGTGATAATTATTGAATGTGTCGCTTAAAAGTAGAATAAAAAAAATAAAATCATTAAATCTCTTCATAAATGGGCAGCATCAACTTGGTTTGGATTAAGGTAAGTCAGGTGAGATCACGGTGACCTCAGATTGTGTGATCTGATAAAAAATTTCAATCAGGTGTTTGATGTGAAGACATGTAAAAGTTGCCTTTATGAATAAGCTTGCTTCATGTATTATCAGTGTGTTCAAGACAAGCATTTTCAATTAGAGTGTCTTATATTATTATTACAGAATTAAATGGGATTTATTTTCTAAGCCAAAAATGTAACATCTTTTCTGTGACTATTTCTGTTATTGTCGGTATCAGTTAGGGTGACCATTTCTAAATTTCCAAAGAGAAGGCAGACAGACTCTCTCAGAAGAATTGACATGACTCGCAAGCACATCCCCAGACAGGTTCATGCACACATCCGAGTGAAATTGTATGAAATCTTATTTTACTCATCATGGAATACAATAAAAGTTAAAGTTGAGTTAGATAGACTCGCTACACGTAGCAAATTTTCTCCGTTACAAAATTTGGTCACTAATCCTTCCAAGAAATAAAGATATTAATTTAAAAAAAAGAAAAGAAAAAGAATTACGTAAACAAGAACAGAATTCTAAATGATGTGTCTTCATACGACTAGAAAGGGAAACCACAGATACGAGGAACTACCGGGAAGAGAAATCGTGGATAAGGGGGTAGAGCTGAAATCGGAAACCACGGGTAAAGGGGGAATCGCTGGAAAAGATGATGTCAGTCAACTGGGGACCAACAAACCTTCTCATGAAGATTTGAGTTAACACATCAAAAACTATGACTGGCCAAACCGGCAACATACAACAGGTAAATGGGTGATCGGTCATGGACATATTTACTTAGTCGGAGACAAAGTAAGTGCCCATTTTAGCAGATATTCACTTCGTAAATAGAACATCTGATGTTGCAAAGACAGACACAAAATACAGGTCCAATTTTGCATTATATTTACACTATAAGTCGATCACCCACTTTAGAGCCAATCCACTTGCTTTCCCTCTCGCATAAAAGTTACTGTTTCTCGAACATAATTTTCCAGAAGGAACGAAGGCCTCACTCAGTCAACGCAGTTCATATAACATAGGAACAACATTTTTCCATAATTCTTTTTCTCGTACGTTCGGTAAATTGAACCCCCCCCCAATTCAACAGAAGTTCAATACTTCAAAGCCGTAATTTCTTGCGAGGACGAAAAGTAAGGATCCAGTTCTGAGTTCAGTATTGTATCAGTTGCATCGTAAATATAACCCTCACAGGCTGGAACCTTTTTTTCAAACTTTTCAAAAGTAACTGAGATCTTACTGATTGAAAGAACTTTTTTTAAAAAATAAAGTTAAATTCGTTTTGTTTTTTTCCGTTTATCCGAATCTTAACCCCCTAAAGGACAGAACACTCCGACTAAAAAATCTACGTTCCCACTGATATTGTCAATTTAAATGACTTTCATTTGGATCTAGAGGTATTTCGTAACGTCTGTGTTAGAAATTGCTATGAGATTATTAAAAATGCCAGGGATAGATTTTACATCGAAACAAGAACGTGAGGCGGTCGGCAATGGCAGAAGTAAAAGTACTGCACTAAAATAAGTATTATTTTAAAGTAGATATTCACAATTAAAGTTATGTTAAATCTACTAATAACACGTAATAGTTTTCTGGAGAATCTAGATGTTTTTTTGAGTCAATTTTAGATGTAAATCTCAAAATAAATTAGGCTACACTACGTTCAATCGGTGGGCTCCGTTTCTTACCTAACCTTTCGGGAATTGTTTGTTTATGATGTAAAATCACAAAGTATTTACATACTTTGGGCGATCTTGCAGTTTATTTTCAAAATCATCATGGTTGTTTGCTGTATGGGTACCCGATCAGTTACAATAAAATAGGTGTAATTTTTACCATGTAATCGAGAGCACACTATTATATTTTTTAGTATTGAAAGCGGATATGTTTTGTTTTGTTTTATCTGCAAGGTGATGCTTTCATGCACGGAAGATGGAAATAGTATTTTTATAATAGTTTAAAAATAAAACCTTTCGTGCATAAAAGTATTATCTTACATAGATTTTGAAAGCAAATAATTAATGAAAAAAAAGATTTAGTTAAAAAGTAGTCATAATGATATATAGTACTTCATTGAATAAAATTAAATGACAAAAATATGTATATGACACCCAATAATGTCGTTAAGGCTCACCAACACAAAAGGGATCAGGAGGTATAATCACGTCAGAAGCGCTTATTTATTTATTCAATGTTTTTTGGTAATTGATCATAATTTAGGACTTCTAACTACGGGATCATTATCTCACCTACCTTCCAAACTTCACAACGACTCCAATAGCATAAAACACAAATGGAATCAATATATGAAGTTCTTACATTGCAAATATAAGCAATCCTACGTTTTTTAAACGGTAACATTTTAACCTTCGACGAAATCGACTACGGTTGCACAAAAAAGAAAACAGAGTTGATATAGCAACTGATCAAACATTGTGCGTCAGTTTTAACATCGGATGAGTGAGGGTGTGAAACTTTACAATTCACAATCGAGACCAATTCCTCAATATGATGGTGCCGAAAAGACTTCTATTTCTCTTTCTTTACAGACACTAAATATTTCTTTTTTGTTCATCAGTTATCGATTTCGTCAATGGTTAAAATGTTAGCGTTCACAATATCATACAAGTGAAACATTTATAACCATATAAATATTTGAATTGAATAAAATTTTTTTTAAATCAATGATAATTACATAACAAAGTTGTATTTTCTTTTTTAAATTGCTTGTTACATTTTATTACTGACTAAAGGGTGATTTTCTTCTCCTAAAATGATAAATATAAAAGAAAGAACTGGATTGAAAACCCATCTTATTTCTTTAAGCAAGACATTTTTTTATAAACGAAAACACGAACACTGTCAGTGTTAGTTTGTTTTTACAATGATAGTGGAAAGCTTTTGAAATTGAATGTTTTTATGGAAAGCTTTTAAAGACTGATGATAATGATAATTCCGATGAAATAATGATTTTGGAATAATTTTTGCATTAAAAGGACGAAGGCGAACGTAATGGAATTGAAAAAAAATGTATTGTTTACATCATGGATTGAAGGGTCCAAAAATTTTAAAGGTGAAAATAATTTCGAGATTGAATTAAAAGTTTCGATTTATTTAGCTTACTTTAATTTAAGATTCGTTTAAATAAATCAAACGTTTCTAGAGAAAAAATATTTTCTTAGTTTTTTTAGAAAAAGTAACTGGAGGGCGTTGAATAATTTACAATGTAAACATGAAAATTACGAATCCTGATCAAATAAAGAAATTAATGAATCTATCTGAAAAAAGCAGCAATTCCTTACCAAGTGTAGCAATAGTTCCAGAAGCGATGAATAACCAGTGATAATTATGATCATTATTCTGTTGATGATGATGGTAATAATTGTTCCTTTGTACTGCGTATCTCGCTTCTTGTTGAATAAAAACAGAAAGCGGTAGAATTTGACGAAAAGACGTATGACAGGTTAAAGATCTCTGTAGTAGTTTGACAAGTGCCATGTCTGTAAATAGAGCGAAATAACATCTACCAACCAACCTCTACATAACCTGAGTCGGTCGCCGTCTTAAAGTTAGTGCAGAAGCGTGATTTGCTTTGCGAAATCATGCCGAAATTTCTCTATCTAAAATTGAGACAAAAAAAATCCAAAAATAACTAATTGTTTCAGAAAACTATCTAAAAAGTTATCCAAAATTGATTTGACAAAATATTCAAAAATATCTAGATGTTCCAGAAAACTATCTAAAAATTCAATATAATTATTAAGCCTTCATATAAAAATTAAAAGAAAACACTAAAAGTTTTATCAAATACAGGTAAATCCAAAGGCAAATTGGTTGCCCCCTTGTTCTTTTTAAGACTTCACCTTAAATTATTCAGTAAATCCAATTTGGTGGCCTCTCGTTCTATTTTCAACCTTATATCTTCATGCAATTGACTAATGTTATGTATATACAGTTTCATGACATATCAAATATAATATACTATGTTGCAATATTGGGTTAGGGGATACTTTTTTTTAATTATGTTTGTTAATTTTTCTGTTTCTTGTGCTAACTAGAATATTTTTAAAATGTTAATCTACGCATATATGTATGAGTATATGTTTATTGTATTGTGTGTGTGGAACATAAGTTGTTAGTTGTAATGTGTTTGTGCGTTTTTGTATGTATGTAGATGGATGTGTATATATATATATATATATATATATATATATGATTAATATATATATATATATGATTAATGCTCCTCTATTCAGGGTTGAGCACTCTTTAAGTGAGGTAACTCATCCATTGTAAGCTTATGCAATGCTCTTCCATAGGAATAGATCACTCTGATGGATGAGGAGTTTCTCTCTAAATGAATGTATCGCTTAAATTCAGCGTTACTGACCATTGTCCAGAGGTAGGATATCGGCCTCCGGGTCCGATGTGAGGGTTTCAATTCTGCCTCACGGTACTGGATGGGATAAAGTCTATAGCCACACTGAAGAGATGTAATACATCGAAACAGCTGTCTGTGGATGACACAATAACATTTAATACCAAAACAAACATACATCTCTCACACTGCTCTTTCTCTTTTTCTTTTTGTTGGGCAGGGATCACTAAAAAATTTCAAAAAACGAGTGTGAAGACTACCAGATACAAACTAAGAGACCGATTTAGCATGAACTTACAAAGTAAATTGACCCCCCCACACACACACTACAAAACAATTTTGGGGGTTAGAATTGAAAAAAATGCATAATATATAAATACATAGCCAACCAGCCAGAAACACATAGCTACAGAGCAAGCAAGTGCCACACTGTCCACTGTCCAGATGAAGATTAAGATACTTTTTTATCTTTTTGTGATAGTAATTTCGATTTAGGTCCCTGAAGGTCACTTTTCAACCAAGTTTTATTCATCAAGTCAGTGAACTTCAGGTTGGTCTTTCCCCTGAAGTTCATAGGATTTTGCAAAATTTTGATATTGCCCCAGATATCCATAAATTTTTGAGCCTCATTAAGAAAATATCTACACTGATATTCAATATCTAAAAACTAATTCTCATTTCTAAAGGCAACAAAACATATCTAAATCAAGATATAAAATATCTAAGTTTGTAATGCTGATAGAACAGCAGCTGTGCACACTTGTGATTTATTTTAGTTTCCTGTGACTGCTGTTCGTAAATTTCTTTCTTTCATTCTCTTATTCTGTATGCTTAAAATAATCTTTTTTAACCCATTAACTGTGGCGTATTAAGGAGGCCCTCCAAGAGCTTTGTAAATAGTACTTGACCTACTGCATTTATACTGACAAAACTCACTAACAACTGGAAGGCCCCCGAACCCCCTAAAATCTCAAGCTACACCTCTATATATGGTGTCTAAAATAAGCTGAACAATTTTTATTCTCTGTAAGCAAAGGACTCTTCCACTTAAAGTTACAGTCAGAGAAACAAGCAGAAATAGTCCTCCATAACTTATGAATAGAAATGTCCATTGTGTGACTGATGGAGCTGCTTCAAAAATATTTTTAAATTGCAGAATAAATAATGATAACTGATTAATGAGTTGTTGTTATAGCTTGAAGAAAATGAAAAATAAAGTGACATTTTAATTGTTTTATTGATATTTGTATTTATTTTTGATAATATATTTTTCAAAGGGTCAGTGGTAGCCCTGGATGGAAATTTCTGTCATTCGTAGTTGAGCCATAGAACTGAAGTCACTAAATTTTCAGTCAACTGCAGTTAATGGGTTAAATAACAAAAAAATAAAACCAAACACTTTGATAAATTAATTCAAAAATAAATTAAAAGCCAGCTTAGAAAACCAGATCTAAGTCTCAAAGAGACTAGTTTCATTTTTTTTTTTTAGTGATTCAAGTACAAACTCGACAAACTATTCATTTTATCTTTATACTAGCAGTATCTGTAAAAAATGACAGGATTATATATATGTATCAGCACATCTGCCTAGGATCAGAATATCTCTGCACTCTACTTAGGATCAAAATGCTGCTTCTAGAACTCCTGTCTAGGATAAAGAGCAGTGTTTTGCATGTTATGTTGACCTTGTAAGCAATTGCCAGTGAATTTGGTTCTAAATGCGCCACACTTTTAGCCTTATGACACACAATGAAAAACTTGACAAATATACAAATTTTATACTTCATATGAAACTAGTTTACTGTTATCGTAAAAAATGACAACAATATTTAAGTAATTTTGCAATTGTGATTAAGTAAAAGCTTCTAATATAAAGAGGAGGTATTGAGCTAATTTAATTTAGAAATTGTCACACAATTCATATCATCTTCCACTTGCAAATGATAAAATAACAAAAATAGCAGACTACGGGAAGTAACTCTTGTATAAGAATATAGAAGTTATTTCCCTTGGATTATACAAAGACTCCAAGTATGTACTTGGTATATTATATAAGTAGATTTCAATTAAGAACTGTAGTGGTAAATGAATATTTTCTTTCGGATTTATTCATTGTCTTTCACCTTTTAATATTCTATTTATATTAAACATGATTACTTCCATTTTAATTCTTTGAAATTCTCAACAAACATATAAAATGAGTGCTTTGTGAAAAGAAATGAAAAACAAGAATTTCACTCGTAACAAAGACAGATAAATTGTGTACACAAAAGACATGGAATTGAAAAGAGATTTCATATCCATATACATATATATGTTCATCTTGAAAGTCCATACAACCAGAAATGTAATAATGTGAGTAGCTTCATACTTGTTCGTACATTTTTGAGCCTAAGAGAGCAGATCACCAGTACCAGAGAAATCCAAGAGGGTTCATCATCCATGTTCACAGCACTCCAGTGCATCATCTGAACGATGGTCAACCGACAAAAATTATTTTTAATTACCTTTTAGAAAAAATTCCGTTTATTTGACTCATTTAACAGCTTATTAATTTCTTTTTTACTTTTTCATCTTTTTCAAATGATAAACTCCAAGTTGCTCAAGTGTTTACCTTTTAACAGCAAGAGAAATAACAAGCTGCTCAAAATACTTGAGTTTATCTAATCTTCTGATAAAGAAAAAAAAGTCTGATATTCAATAAACATTGGTCTGATTTTATCTTTTTAGGTTTCTGCAAGTATCTTTTGTCATAAAATAACTAAATACTCGTACGAATAATCTTGGTTGCCCCCCACCTATACTTTTCGAAAGTTCGCTTTAAACTACTTTTCTTTTTTTTATTTTATTGAAAAAGAATAAAAAGTGAAAATAATGTTCATATTCGTTTTGCAGTGATCAGTTATAAAGGCAACATGCATGCTATTCCTCTCTCTCTCCTTTATCTTCCACTGACCCAGCCTAACATACCATAACCACCAGTTTTGGGGTCTGGGAACACTAACAAAATTGTTCCCATATTAATCAATGGTAATTGCTTTTCCACTTTACACCATTTCAGTTAATAAGAGATTTTTATAGGAACATTATACTTTCGAATAGCAGGGGAAGCCTGAATATATGAAGCCTAGTTAAGTATATGGCACAGTGTGCTAACCATTGCTCCTTGGTGAGGCACCTCTTTTTTTTTCTCACAAGAATATAGATAGTGTGCCAGTGTGTATGTGTGTGAGTGATGAGAGATAATTACAGAGAAAAATATAAATATATTAATTAGAGTATAAAGAAAATGATCACAAACTTTCTATGTACACAATATATTCTCTGCACTGAGCAGATTATAATATAAATATGATATCATACACATGTTGCTGTAAACAAAACTTAGTTTACTATATGGTGCAAACTTACAGCTTTAATTTAATAATGCAATGGTCTGCAGGACTTGTAGTAAGGCACTCAATGAGAATAAAACTCACTGTTCTAGAAAAATGGTCTGTCAGATAAGCCATGTATCTTTTGTAATTTATCTAAATTCATTTTGAGAATTCATATTCATCTATCTTTACTAGCTGGGGTACAAGGCATTTGTTGTCTTTATAGTATTATATATATATATATATATATATATATATATATATATATATATATATATATATATAAGAGACAATGTTAAAGTAGGGCCAAAGGTCGCACTATGATCTACTCAAATTGTCTCTGATTGAACTGTAAATTCAGCTGATTAGTATTTTTAATTGCAGATCAAGACATTTTATATTTATGTTGCTATGACTTGACACAATCTTGCAGAAAGGTCTGCCATCACATGACCATAATGACTTTGAATATTACAACACGTGAAAAGAAATGATACTCTATCTAAAAAAAAATGAAGGCTGGGGTACTTGACCATTGGAATCCTAAGACCAAATAAGAATGAATTTGCAGGAGAAATTGTTTTTGTCTATGTGTGCAAAAATGTTAGTTTTGGAGAAAAAAATATAGGTTTTATGGGAGTCAGTCAGGAAACTAAAATAAATCAGAAGTGTGCATGGTTACTACTCTATCGTGTTCAGCATCACCAAAATAGATATTTTATATTATTAATTTAGAATATAGCTGGACAGGACCCTTCATACAGCTTTGAAGTACCTCACTTACTTCCAAACTTTTTAGTTGTGTAGGAGGGTAGTTGAATTCACATTCAGATACAGTTTTGTTTTTTTCAAAAATAGTTTTGAATGGTTGTACTACAGACGGAAAGTAAGATAGTCCATTGGCCAAATCAGATTTTGGCACCACTCAAGGTGGCCAAACAATTTTTGTATTTCTACTTTATCATTACAAAATATAAACCATAAACCTGTAGAAAGACGGAAATTATTTATCCTCTTTGCGCGGTGACAATCTCTGGAAATATCAGTGTTGGTCCCTTGTCCATTTGTGCATTATAGCTACATCATTAATAGGAACCTAAAAATTAAAACATTTTCTGTTTAAAATTGACACTATCCAAAAGGTAACAAAGGTGAGTTAAAAAGTATCAAAAATTTAATAATTGGTAAAAATTATTAAACGTTTTTGGTTACCACAGTTGAAAAGTACTTTAGTTAAAGAAAACAACAAGATAAAATAATCCGCAGGTAAATAGTTGTAGAAAAAAAAAAATGAATAATAATGGTTCATTTTGTTTTGTAAAATACTCCAGGAATGAGCTGGAATGCATCCTCAGTAATATCATGATCCTGGGGTCATTTGGGGTTTAAAGTCTCCCAACAATAGACTCCCACGGACCTTACAATATTCCATGAAATAAAAGGTTATATATTGTTGACCCTCCAATTTAGTGGTGGTCCAGAATACAGACCACTCGCAAAATATCAATTTAGTGAATTGGAATTATTCTAGACTCCCTGCTAAAGATGAAGAGCTATTACTTTAATAGCACTGTACTGGTTGCAATTGGTACATTGCTTTACAGTTAACATCCATAAAATACCTGAACATGAACAGTACTGTGCTGTACATAAAATAAAAACGTAAACATGTAGAGAGTGAGAGAGAGAGTACACCTGTACTTGAAATTTCAAAAATATCTTTTATAAATAAATTTATGTATAAATTCAAATTAATATAATTTAGTTATGTACTGCACATAATGTCATATATTTTTAGCAGTCCGTGGTCTTTGACAGCAGCCTGCAAAATCTTTTTAAATCCTATTCAACTTTTGATAACAAAACTGTGAATAATCAAATCCACAAAATTGGGAGCTGACTGCACGTATTTACGCACAATTTCATTTTGAAAAAAAAGCTGGTATGTTTGAAAGAAAGGGAGGGCTCATAGAATTTGACAATGTCTTGATAAAAATTAAGTTCTGTTTTTTCCATTTTATTGACGCTCCTCAACATGGATGAGTGATATTTGCTTCTTTAAATCTAAACTGCAAGTGCGTGCTTAAAAAGTGACATGCACAATTAAAACGTTCATGTTATAGTCTTTATTATCTGATGTATACTTTTTTTTGCCAAACAATTTTCAAAAAAACAGTCCCTGAGTCTTTTCAATCTTTGTTTACTAGAAGTGTGCTTGCCTCGTCCATCAGTCAATTTGCCGCTATATGGTTTCTCAGCTGTTTTAAATCAGATTTATTTGAAACTTGGTAGAAAAATGTCCCTTGATGTTTATTACTCTGAAAAATCTTCCATAAAGACTCATGTACTCTGACAATAATTGTGTTTAAACATTATGTTTAAAAATTCGATTTTCTCAGCTGATTTGAGTCAGATTTACTTGAAACTTGACAGAAAGGTGTTCCTTGATAGGATGCCTCTTACATTACATCATAATCAACTCACGGACTCGTGATCTGGCAATAATGACGTTTAAACTTTTGTATTACTTGAATTTTCGGTTCGTTTTCTCATCGGATCGGTATATCCGACACGGTGACATAAAGCCGACGTTAACTTCAAATTCAGAAATGATCTGACTAAATAAACATGACTGAAAACATTTTTATTGTTTCAGATAATAGAAAAGTGTAGGGAAAAAGCTGAAAAAGATAGCATAACTATCCTCTGCTTAATCAATTGCCTTGAAACTTTTGAATCCTGATGTATGTCTGTTGCTTATGTCATTTCGGCTTTCCATACAAATCCCCATTTTATATACAACATCATGCCACGTGATTAAATCTGGCGCCAAATCTAACACGCTTTGTAAGAAAATGGTCTTACAAAATTCGGGTAAATACAAATCCGAGCAGGACGGAGAACCTGTTGGGTAAGTGTAATGATAATAAGATTATCAGGATGATCATCGATTCACCTGAACTTTCTTCTGGATCGTATCCATTTTTTTTAACTCAACTTACTTCGAGTCGACGAATAAGTCATTATTATCTATTGACAAATCGCCATCAAACATAAACAATGTACTTCGCGTAAAAACTCAATGAGCATATTTTCATTGATAGATGAAAATAACTCATTAACAATTACGGAATAAGCTGCTTGATGATACTGAAATATAAATTTCGTTTCTTTTATGGGTTGTTTTTAAGTTTTTTCGATTATTTTCTGACATGAAAAGTTTCTTCAGTTTTGCTTTTTCGGACGATCGAACTCCCTTTTGTTTGGTTGTGTTAACACGACGTTTCGGCCTATCGATTTCTACGTCCTTCTTCAGGTGTATCCGAATAATGTCGTGGTGCTAAAGTTAACCGCCACCATTTCATTCGGATAGTTTACGTGGATTTTTTTCTTTTCATCTGCCGAAATGTGTTAATAACACAAATAACAATGAGTTCAATCGTTGGTAATACTGAAGTTCTGTGACGCCTCTAAACAACGCATTTTCAAGGGTCGATCTTTTTTCCATAAGTAATTATGTTTCTAATGAATAAGTTCGTTACTTTTGGAATATTGTTGGTTGGGAAAATAAAGAGATTTTTGAAGTTTTAGTGGTACTTTGGTGGACCTTCCTTCCGTCGTACAAATAAGTAACAATATATCATTCTATTGCACTAAACTTTACATAGTTCGAGGCAAGCATACATTTTTACTTACAGAATCGACCAAACTCGAAACTGAATTTTTAAGATCGATTCTTTTTTAGCAGATACTTTTTTGTACAATAGAACAACCGGAAAAATAATCCAGAATATGCTTTAAATTCTGTTTGCAGTGAAAAATAAAAAATAGTAGTGCACAAGAACAAGGGATTTAGACCTATGAACTTTGAGAAGATGTTTTTGTTTTTATTTTTTTTTTTAATCCTGACTCACTATAACTCACCAATTGTAATCAATGATGAACTTAAAGAAACATATTATCATAAATCGATTTTTCTAATTTCAAGTAATTGACTATTATACAGTGATGTGAACAATGTATGAATATTTTAGATGATCTTTTGTGTTATGTTGGTAAATTCAAGAAATAAGGGCAAGCTACTCCCACTTTTGACAAATTATAACAGATGACTTACAGTCTAAATCTCTCCACCAATAATTCCAGAAGATAAGGTTCTAAAAAGATGATTTGCTACACTTGTCATTAGTAGATTTCAAAGTGTTTCCTCTTTTAGGCATCAAATTAATCAGATCTGCCATCTTCTTTGTGGGATGTACAACTTTGACCGGGATGCATTGAACTTGTGCAGTAAATTTTCTTCTTTAATGGGCTCTCTGGTTGGTTACATTTTCCTTTCATTAAAACGACAAATGGCCAAAACATATGTAGTAGAATTTATATTAGAGGACTGATAAGGCCTTCTCAGTCAGTTATTACATTTTTTGAATTTGTCATTTTCAAGTTTTTTCTTTGCTTATAGCAGGGAACTTCCACCCCCATGTAAGGGGTGTGTGTGATGTTCTTGTTTGAATAACCATCATCAACTACTGGGGTTGTCTGTCCTACAGGATGGATATTTGTTCTGAAACTGATATTTCCCCACACGCACCAGAAGCTTTGAAGAACTAATGTTCCAAATTGCTCCCCAAACTGTACCAAAAACATCTATGTTTGACTATGGGCTGTGTCTGGATCATGCAAAATTCTTGGCTTGGCAATATCCAGACTTATTCTCTGTGTCTTCACTATAATTCGCCAATCATCTGTCTCTCATTACATCTCAACTATGATTACTACTGGGAGCCTGAGTGTGTTTATAGCGTATTACTCATTGAAAATTACCATCAAATGATGTTTTAATAGTCGTGATTGCCAATGTAATGATATATATATATATGTATGTGTGTATTTATGTATGTATGCAATTGATCCAAATCCTGTGGTCAGAGGGTCATAAATCCTGGGGTATGGAAACATGTCATGGTTTGTGAACTAAATGCATGTCAGAAGTTGTTACCTGCTGCTTGTGTATATGGACTTCCCAATAGTTTCATGCATGCCTAGCCACTTGTGTATATGCATTTTCAAATATTTCAAATAAGTCCATGTACATATGAGCTGTAATATGCATCTTGTTCACAAATATTGATATGTTCTTGTGAATGCCAAAGTGACAAAAAATCATGTCTTGATTTTTTTTTTTTTTTTTTCAAGTCGAGAGGATGGCACTGAAAGGCGTCTTCAGAGGAGTCAGCAGAATGATGAAATTGATTCAAGATTTGGATATGAACGCTACAAAGACCTGTCGGAGCGAACTGGTTGGCTTATTAACATGCACCCAGTAAGTTGATAAGTACTATCCAAAAATATATTTTTCCCATGGACATATCTGGAAATAGAATCTGCTTATATGATATACCTTGTGATGGTCCATATTTTCTGTTTGTAACATTTTTCCAAGGAGATAACTACTAAATGCTAAATGTAAAGTAGACTCACTCATTCATTAGTTCATCTATTTTCAAATTTGTGAAAATCTGTGTTTCTTCTGGTCAAACATAAACAATAAAATGCTGAACGACATAATGTTATGTTTTTGGAGTACAATGCGAAACTATTTGAATATTGTCATCATTTTTTGATGGCATGATCATTTAAAATGTAAAAAAAACAATAAAGCAAATGAAATAATCTGAAAAATAAATTGAATACTGAAAATACTTTTTGCATGAGATAGCATATAAGATACCCTTTTCTCCACAGAACAATGGTTCAAAAAGTTAACATACCCTTCATTGTTCAGTCCCTAATTGAGGAGGACTTAGATGGAGACTACGCAAGATGATTTCATGGAAATACATTTATTCCTTAATATTCCCTGTATATAAACCTCTCCACCGGGTCTTATACACCAACAAATACTGTACTTAGAAAATGATGATGAAATAAAGATCTTACCTTGCATACCAATATGACTCGTAAACCTGTTGCTCTGGGGAGAAAATTAAATTAGCTTTTTCAGTTTTTACTTTTATATTTACCATTACCTTATTCAGTTGAAGCTAAACATTGCATACACTGGTTTTATATCCCTGAATTTGAGCAATGTTGAGCCTAGTCAGTATCTAGATGGGTGACCATCTGGGAATACCAGGTGCCATGAAACCAGCTGGGGCTGTATCCTCTCCAATTATATTGATATCCAAATGTATTGAGTCCTTCTTTCCTTCAAAAACTTTCATCAGTTGAACTTGGGCGTAGTAGTTCCTCCATACCAAGTGCCCAGGCATAGCAGCTAAAAGCTGTTGAGACCATCTGTCAAGATGAAAAAGAGCAATACTTATCTTTTGAACGAAAATTTTAAGTTTTAGGCAAAGCCAAAAGTGACAGGGAGCCAAATCTGAACCGTAGAGGAGGGGAGCTGACAGACCTGGGTAATGTAATTTTTTATCAAAAAATCCTGCACGAGACATGAAGGTATATCTACTTTTTTAGCCATTGTGAATGCAGTGGTCACATGGCTCACTAGCTAACTTATGGCATCTTACTGCCAACTTCAGTGAGAGTGTCTGTTCATACATGCTCTGAAGGGTCCCAATCAGTTCTTGAGATATTCAAAATGGTTGGATACTTTTTGGATAGACCTTATATTTGGCAATAAGTTTAGAATTTTCACAGGTTCTGCTGGTAAATAAAAAATTTTCTTTGTAGGCTGATGTCCTTGATGAAGACAAACGTCTTGTGAGTGCTGTGGATTACTATTTTGCAGAAGAAGATGGTGGAAGGTTCAAGGTTTGGAGTCTCCTATTTTTCTCTTTTTGTGCTGGCATTATATTTTTTATTTGAGATGTGTTGTTAATACCACTACTTTTCATTTTACTGGATAATTCGCCCCCTGATTTTTCAAATAAAATTCATGAATAATAATAATAGCATAATACTTCAAAAAGAAAAAAATAACATAGGATAAGGAAATTCAACTGGTTAGATAAGTTACTTACTGTTATCAGAATCTTCGAACCCTGAAAATTTCTGCACTCAGAAAAAACTGGAAAAACAAAAGAAAACAAAAACAAAATGACCTGTAATGAAATAGGTTAATTGGTCTCACACCAATACAATGATACACAATGTTGTGTAACAGCCTATGATGTTCTGCCATAGTGATAGTAAAAACACTATGAATTTGCGGTATTCTTACTTCATTCAGACATAGAATTGAGAGTAAAAGCGAGATTGTACAAAGGACACGGTTTCCTTGATTCAAATGGTCTGACCACATCTAACAGTGTGTATTGCAATGCTAATTGTGCCTTATTCTGAAGCGCAGGCTGCTTGGAAGATAAGGAAGAGAATCTGTTCACACATGTTTGTAGATGTCTTACTGATTTATATGTGCCAAATCCTCATCAGCATGTGATGACATGTAATAAACTGGCAATGAGATTCATGATCTGTTATGTTTTTATTTAATCACACCATGTTATTAAATATGAGAGACATGTCTTTTGATCATCCCAGTCATGACCCTCATGTTACTGAATATATTACACAGCATCTTGGGTGAAAATACATGGAAAATTTCATTGAACATTCTTCATAATGATTCTTTTTCCTATTTTTTTGGCATGAAGTTGCCAGGGTTCTCACCTGTCAGGAAAAAAATAAATTCATTGAGGTCAGGGAATTGTTGGAGTTTCTGAGATTTCAAAAAATGATTTGAAATGTCAGGGAAAAATCAGCTCTCTTTTTGTTTTATATTTTTCAACAGCCGAATCCGTCACGTATATAGATTTTGGAAAAAAAGAAGTCTCATCAAATAGAACTAGAAAATTTATAGCCCTTCTAGACACTCAGTGTGACCAGTCATATAGCCTCTCTACAATATTATTAAATGCACCCCTCCCAAAAGTGAAAAAACTCTTGAAATGAGAAAAGAATTGGGAGGCTGAGTCCATCTACTTCCCAGTTGTGGTAAGAAGGCACAGTTTTTGGACATTTAGTAATGCACCTCTTCTAATGTGTATTGTAGCTTTGTTTTTACAGAATTTACAAGTTGATGACATATTTTTGATTTTTTGTAATTTATTTATTTAAATTTAAAGGTAGCTAAGGGTACCTGAATGAGAGGCAAGAGGCCATCAATTACTCCTATGTTGACTTATTGTCTGGGAAATTTGAAAAATCTTAGAGAATTTTGAACTGAGGACTTTGAGTTGCACAGGCGTCCCCTATTATAGCACGGTTTGTGATATAAGATGGGTGATTGGTGGACCCCAACATTTTTATTTATAACCTACTTGTCCAGAAAACTGCAAATAAAAACAGATTTTCCCTTTCAACCCATCAGCCTGATATTTCAGCTGAGTACTCTTTAACTACATCGTAAGCCCATTTGATAACATAAATCCCAACCAAGAAATATATTTGACTTATGCTGACAAACAAACTGTAAGGATAGAATCAATAAGACAAAATCATTTCAATAGTCAATGAAAAAAACTTTTTTTAATAACGTATTCATTACTACTCTTTTTTTACAATTATACTCTCTACCCATTTCCTTTGGACCTCAGATGAAACAGGAAACTGGGTTATATAGTTACATCAGGGAAGTATAAGGCGTAATAAATTACTGCTATAAAAAAAACATCATCTTAAACAGCTGTTGTGACTTGGGGAGGGGGAAGATAACAATAAACAATGGTTTTGTTTATTTGTTTAAATCTCATTTTCCTCACCCATACCCTCCTTGCAGTTATTGCAGTTCAGTTAAAACAAGGTCTCTTTTTTCTTTTTTTTCTTCTTTTTTCTTCTTTTTTTTCTTTTTTTTCTTTTTTTTCTTCTTTTTTTTCTTTTTTTTCTTTTTTCTTTTTCCTTTTTTTCTTTTTTTCCTTTTTTTTCTTTTTTTCCTTTTTTTCTTTTTTTCCTTTTTTTCTTTTTTTTTCTTTTTTTTCTTTTTTTTCTTTTTCCTTTTTTTCTTTTTTTTCTTTTTCCTTTTTTTTCTTTTTTTCCTTTTTTTCTTTTTTGTTTCTTTTTCTTTTTTTTCTTTTTTTCCTTCTTTTTCCTTTTTTTTCTTTTTTCTTTTTTTCTTCTTTTTCTTTTTTTTTCTTTTTTTCTTTTTTCAAGCCAATAACAGGAGATATCTGTATAAAGTTTTCAGTTGCATTACAATTTTGAGTAAGATGTTAAAAAAACAATTCTTGCAATGGTCAGTGATAGTATTATTAAAAACACAACACAAATGGCTGTTCTATAGCAGCCCTTGCTTTGTTTGGATGTAGAATGAAAAGAGATTAAACAAGGGATATGGTTTCCTTATTTGATTTCATCTGGGTTAACAAGCCACATTGCTGAATATATGAAAAAGGTATTACCAATAGGATGAAACATCTCAGATGAATTTAAGCTGAAGATTTAATATGGGTCACAATTTTGAATATGTTTTTATTTATGTAAATCTTTTGTTCAGGCCACCTTACCTTTTCGGCCTTACTTCTACGTGGCCACAAAAACCAACTGTGAAAGAGAGGTGGCATCGTATCTCACAAAAAGATTTTCTGGAAAGATAGCTTCTGTGGAGACCATTGCAAAAGAGGATCTCGATTTGGTAAGCATGTTTATTCATGTAATCAGTGAACATTTCAATAAGTATTCTTTGTAGAATATATCTTTGTTAAATAGAAATAAATCTAGGATGAGATGATGCATTTGTTGAATGTTCAAGTTTGATACTGCTTGTATTAGTTGTAATACTATTCAAATTGATTAAATGAAGCATTGTCAATCATTAATTTTTGACTAGTATTTCTTTCATTTCATCTATGAAATAAGAGCAGATGCAAAAATTTCCATTGTACATCCACTGTGTGAACATGTGTAGCAAATATGTGAATTCTTAATTAAAGTTTATTTGATACTTATCTGTTTATTGCTAGAAAATGAATGTAAAATATTAACATTGGAAATTAATGCAAGCATTACTGATTGAATTAGGCTTTTATATGAATAATAACTATTTGTCAATATTCAAAACAAAGAATTTGAGTTCTTAAAAGCTAGATTCTCTATTCACCCATTCCTAAATTCTTTTCTCTTATTTGGTTTATCTAATTTTTCTTCTGTTTGTTTCAAAGCACAATCACCTAGTGGGATTAAAAAGAACATACCTGAAGTTGTCTTTCCTTAGTGTTGAAGAACTTACGAAGGTAAAGCGGGAAATTATGCCAGCAGTGAAAAAGAACAAGGAACAGGAAAAGTCCATGGATAATTATGCTGCCATGTTGACTATGTAAGGTTTTTTTTTTTTAAATTTCATCCACCTTCAAAAATTGAATAGGGAATTATTATGGAACCATATCTAATTATGATTCATTCTAATTATATATGTTTGTTGTGTGTGTGTTGTTTTTTTTTTTTCATACGAAATATCCCATTGGTTGTCTGTGACGTCATATTTGGGAGTGACATATAAAAGTGCAGCGTCTAGAGTTTTTATCATTTTATAATAATTCGAGATGGAGCTACTGGTCGAGTATTGCTGCTAGGATGCAAGTTGGCGCTGATCAACTTTGGCTGGATCACATGGGCAAGGGGTCTGATGTTGGGAGACTGGAAATCTCCAATGACCCCAGGATCATGACGTTACCTAGGACGTATCCCAGTGCATCCTTGAGATGTATTTTACGAAATATATCAATTCTGAAGGATCATCCTCATACATACATAGTAGTTATTGGTTAGAATTATTAGATTTCAAGACCAATTTAGAAAAATACATTATCCAAATGAGATCGGGCTTTTTGTTTGTTTTTTTGAAAAAAGATTTTTTTTTAATGATTAATATGGAACTAAACCCTTACTTTCTGTTCATTGACGCAGCTTTGGCATAGTTCAACCAAATTTGGTATGCATACTTAGTGGAACTAGGGGGAAGATCTTGGATTACTTGGTTTTTACAACCAAAATTTTTTGAAGAGTTCTAGTGGAGGGTTATATTTAGAATGTAACTGTAGTGTCAAACTGAACCCTTACTTTCAGTTCAATATACATATAAATGTATACATACTGCCTGAAAAGGCGGGTTTTCAACTACCCAGTGGGAGGGAGGCTATGGTCTTTCCTGAAGTCCTGGAATAGGTCTTCTTTATGAACTAGCTTAAATATATACATACTTGCTGAAAACTGCTCAATAGCTAGTGAATTATTACTAGGTGTCGATAACTGTTACATGATAAATTGTGTATGTTTTTATTCTCATACGCATAGCATATTAGCCAGAATGTACAGTATACAATATATTATTTCAGAGTCTGTCCATGATGCTGTATTATCATTATTCATTTGGGAAATTTAACACCAGTAAATTTATTACCAAAAATATTTGCAAATGAGTGCTGAAAGGTGGCTTTTTTAGGCAGGCTATTACTTAGGTACAAAAAATTGTCAACAAAGTGTCTGTTTCTGGCTAATCTAATGTTTGCCTTTCATTTGCAGGAATCATGGAGGTGAAGAAGTTGGTCATGTGTCAAAAAAAATAGCTGAGCAAATGGATAATATAATTGACATCAGGTAAAAAGTCAAAAATTAGAATTGAACCCTCATATTTTATCACATTTACCTCATGAGATGGTGATGTATTTCACCTGTTCACTACCATGGACAAGATAATTCATTTTAGCAAGTCATCAGTCTTTTGTCATGGTTGAGATAACTCATCTTACGATAGTGTTATTCTTTTTTTTTTTTCTAGCATATACTTATGTACATATTACATTTTTTAAAACACATAATGAAGTCTTGAAAATTTCATCAAATTTTCATAAGGAAAACCCAGCACGAGAGTTGCAATGTTAAAAAATATACTTGGCAGCAAACAGGTTACAGTCAATATATTCTTGGTTTGCCCTGAATTGTTACAGTATTTTTAAAAAGTTTGACTTCGTTCTCAATCATTTGGAAAAGAAAGGTTAAAAGGTTGTCAAAATTTCTTGGTTGAGTTATTCTCTGACTACATGACCCATAATCTTATTGTTGTTGCTCAGGTTGTTTTTATGTTCTATGATTAAGTAAATAGCCTCCACTGAAATTTGAAATTGTATATGATGGGTCACTGTGGCTGAATTAGTAAGGCATTGTCTATGTTGGACAGGTGCGAAGGATATGGGATGCAAGTTCAAAACTTGTTGTAGGGTATTTCTTTATTCACAATTCACGCTGCTAAATTAATGGTCATAGAATGTAAAAATGACAGAAGTATTCTGATAAAAAGTAAGATGAAAGATTAACTAGTCTGAAGTTAATAATGAAATATAAAAGAAAATACAAATCTTGATTGCAAAAACCAACTTTGAAAATTTCCTTCAAGTTAGTCATTGATTAAACTAACTCAAGTCACTTGAACAGTAAATGATGCTGATGTATTCTTTGATTATTAATCAAAAAGGATTTTTTTTTAAGAATTGAGGTAATTTTTATCTTATTTTTTCCTGCATATCAGGGAAATGTTTTACTTTTAAAAAATCATTTTTTATGAATGTATTTTGGAAATATTAAAAGAGCTAACATGTCTAATATGAATTTTTATATTTTAGGTGCCTATATAAATCTAAGTATAAAAATTCAAACTCAAACATTTATAGTTAAATATAAAAATTCATATGTACACATATCAAAATATAAAAATTCATACATTGTAATCAAAACATTCATTATGGTTTTCTCCAAATTTGTGAAATGTTTTTCTACTTTTCTAGAGAATATGATGTTCCTTATCATGTACGAGTGTCAATTGATTTGAAAATCTTTGTTGGTCACTGGTATTCAGTGAGAGGCCGTGGTTCTGCTACTCCTGAAATCAGACTACGAGATGACTTGGTTGACAGACCTGTAAGTATTAGTATTGTTTTACGGCCAAAGATTTTTTTATTATTTTTATTATTTTCAACATCAGTTCTTTAATCCTTTCAAGATAAGCCTATTAGAGTGCTTGATGCCTGACTTTTTGGAAGAGAATGAAAAAACTGAAAACCTGTTAATTTTATTTTTTTAATAGTTCAAGAAAACCATTCTTTTATTAAATTAAAATTCACTGAAAATGTAGAGATATAACTAAGACACCTGCCAGAAAGTGGTGTTTAGAGAGCTAGTATCAATAGCTACCTTTTGGTTTAACCCCTCCAAGACTAAGCTATTGATGTGTTCAATGCCCAAATTTTCAAGAGTATTTAAAAAAGCCAAAAACATATTAATTTTTAATCAGTGTTTAGAGAAAAGTATTCTTTTATCGAATTTAAAAATATTTCCATATTTTGATGAACTAAAATCATAATGGGGTACATTTGTCCAATTAGGCATTTATTCCAGGACCTGAAAAACATGGAATCAGCTATGTATTGTAGTGCCCACCTTTTTCCAGCTGAAGATAATCATACATATATGGAGTTATCTGCCCTTTGGAAGGGATCTACTTCTAGCCCTTACATCTCTGTAGAAATGGTAAATTCCTTGTCGCTTCCATTTTGACGTCACACAGAGCCACCCAATAAGATAGCTGATTGTTATCTTTATGATATTTAAACTGTGCCGGTAAATCTCTCTTTTCTGTGTTCCGACGGCCTCGAGGTAAGCTCGTCTTTTCTCTCTCTCTTTAGTTAGGATAGTTAATATAGATTTTATACACACTTTCTTTCTACACATGCATCATCACATATTCACCTCAAGAACACATCCTATCTAAGTTAAGCACTCTCACCGTAGTTAGGTCGGACTTCCTAAGATAACTTCATAGTAGCTACAACTTGAATGACCAAACTGACAGACATTCTAGAGACTCTATCTCACATTTACTCAGTGACATTCCTTTCCCTTCATCTTTCCTATCTCTACATCTTTATTCTGGTAGATCCCTCCACATTTCCATGTCGGCAGAAACTCCGGTCCTTGTTTATTTTAATTCAGTTGTGAATTAAACCAGGCACTGTTGTTTACTTCTTTGTTTGTTCTTATTTCCGTGTTTTGTTAACAGTCCAACGAACTGTGTACAACCTTGTTTTTCTGCTCAAGCAGTGAACACGCTACTTACTAGGATTTATATCCTTAGATCAATTCTGGTAATTTATATTTTAGAGGGCTAATATATCTAGCAGCCCTAAAGTATGTTATATCCAATAACCTTAAAATCAGAATTATTGACAACTTATAAATATGTATCAATGGTAATTACTATCTTATGTTTATATTGTGCATGTATTGTAGGACCCAGTGGTATTGGCTTATGATATAGAAACTACAAAGCTACCCCTGAAGTTCCCAGATGCTCAAACTGACCAAATTATGATGATTTCATACATGATAGATGGTCAGGTAAGAATATTTCAATTTGTATCTTTCTTTACTATTGGGTTGATAACAAAAAGTTTGGCTTTGAGTAAAAATCCTGAAAGCCATATAATGCCTTACCAATATAATCCCATCAAACACTGAAACTTTCCTTCAATGGAAGTCCATTTTTGGTTGTGCTTTAGCCAGTTTACCTCCACTTGGCCATTGTCTGCATTGTTTCATATTCTTGTAAAATATCAATCATTTATCAGTCCCCAAAATGGTTAGATACATTTACGAGAGAGCAGTAAGCAGCTGTCCATTCTTGCTTCATGGTTGGCCTCTGTCGAATAATGAAGAACTCATTTTCCAAGTTTATGCACATTTCCAAGTTGTTGCAGATGACAGTGAACCATTTAATGGCTTGTATTTGGTTTTTGAATTAATCTTTCAATCATTGCAGCACTATTTCTATCAGATTTTGATAAAATCAGGCCATTGTTGAACTCATTATGACATATCATATGAGCTCTAGTCACCTTTTCTAAACCTTTCACACCATCTATTAATAATATATTCTATAAACACCATGAATATTTTTTGCTTGTTTCCACAGCATTATTACCTTTTCTCTCAAACTCATAGAGAATTACATTTCTGATGTAAACTATAAACATGTCCATCTTAAGAAAAGTCAAATAGATTGTACTGTGTCAAATAACTTGTTTAAAACTCTATGAACACATCCTGACATGTATTGTTAGCAGTGTAGAATGGCAGAAATATCATTCTATCTATCACTACCTGATTTTGGACATTATTTCTTTGATGACTGGTATATGTATATGTAGGCTGCCTTGATTTTACACCTGTCAACAATAACAATAAAAATTTGAACATAACCGTAGTTCATACTTTTGCCACTGGTGTTGCCACCTTTGCAATTTTGCCCAATTGAGGCAAAAATAAGGTGAGCATTTACAAACATGATCTTTTCGTTTACACGTCATTTTTTAGATTATTCTTTTTGAAGTGATACCTGTTATATGATAATGATTCATATACAGTGAGTAGTGAAGTGATTATTTGTTTATTAATTAGAAGTGATAATCAGCTACTTTGATTTTGTGACTTAATTAGTGATTAATAGCAGTGTTGCTTTTTTTAATAATTTTTGAACACCTGGAACACATGGATTGATTTTGTGGTGATTTTTTTTTTCTTTTGCACCGCCTCCTCTATAAATGCACCCCTTGCATAATATCAGGGCAGCCCATGTACATATTTATAACTATTCATTTTGAGAATCATGAGAGTAATATGGTTCTCAGTTCACTGTACAAACTATTGTCTTTGGTGCTTCTATTTAATTGAAGTAAAAAGAAATGGATTTCTATAAATATTCATCAAAGTGTTAAAAATTGCCCCTCCTATCTCCCTCACTCTTTATTTCCCTTTATTCTTTTTCTGAAATAATCATTTTTCTCATTTCATATCTTTAGGGCTATTTAATTACAAATAGAGAAATTGTGTCCCAAGATGTTGAGGACTTTGAATATACACCACGCCCAGAATTTGAAGGACCGTTCTCTATATTCAATGAACCAGATGAGGTGATTCTTTTGCTTATGATTATCCTTCAAGTATTTTTTTTTTCATTTATTAGCATTGTACCTACTTAAAATGACAGGATTATTTACATATGAATAAATTGTACTAGTATTGTTTTTATTGTCAATGTATTAGTAGCAGACAAAAAAATACATACCTTTTAAACAAAATTTATTTTTTTATCATTTTCTACAACTCTCTAGATTTTTTTGTTTTTTTTTGATAATTTCAAAATAAGGTGGCAACAGAATTGGGTAAAAAAAACAAATTTCTTTCTTGATGTGAGAAAAACATAAGTTTTATCCATGAAAAATCAGATTCCTATATTTTTTCTCTGTCTACTACTATGCAGTAGTAGTAATGATATAGATGTGAACACACTAACATAAAGCTGTGTGCTTTGATGTATGAAAACACACTGACAAGCTTTGTTTTACCCTCTTTTTCTCTTAATATTTACCTTAGCGTTAAAGAAACCGACCAACAAACAAAATTAAAGTTATGCTGACTTTCATATGATGAGCTTTTTGATTTTGGTCCCGTTCTCTGATTTTTGAATACAATTTTTGACATTTCTGTTGATCCATCATGAATTTTATCCTTTATTTCTTTTCTTGCTTGTCTATTTCACTTTTGTCTTATCATTTCAGTTGAGTCTTATTCAGCGTTTTTTTGACCACATTCTGGAAGTGAAACCTCACATATTTGTCACCTACAATGGAGATTTCTTTGATTGGTATGGCTTTCCAAAAGATTTTTTTCACTTTCAATTTCTGTCTTTACTCATTGTATCTGTAACAAAATTAGTCATACTTCACTTGATACCCTTTATTTATTTTTTTTTTTATGTATACATCCAAGAAAAACAACCACCATTACTTTTGTTCCATAAAGACAACGTAAGTTAGGGGTTTTGTCATGATGTCACATTCCTTCAATCTTGAGACATCTGGAGTGGTTGTGGAAAGTAGCTATTTGGATGAATACTTGATATTATGTACCTTTTTTATTCTCCCTAAATGGCTTGAAAAGTAAGTGTATTTGTTGTTTTCCAACCCCATCTTGGCCAGAACTTGGCAAGGAATTAAGAAAAAAACTTGGGTGATGAATGTGAAGAATTCAGGGAATTATTTTTTTAAATTTTTTCTTAATTTTCTCTGTTGAAATGAGAGGGTTACATTCCATGACTGACTTTGGTCTTTTTTTGGAAGATAGATAAATAAAATGGAGATATGATTTATGATTTTAATTGATTACCCTTGTCAGTGTTACTTATGTATTTCATGTTTACTTTTTTTTTTTTTTTTGAAAGTTTTGAAATCTTTTGTTTTTAGGCCTTTTGTTGAAACTCGTGCCGCTGTCTACGGACTTGACATGTTCAGAGAAATAGGCTTTCAGAGAGATTCACAAGGTGAATATAAATCTCGTGCAGCTTCACATATGGACTGTTTCAAGTAAGTCTTAAATGATTCATTATAGTGAAACTAAACTTGTATTCCATTTTATTCTGATTTTTACCTTTGTAATTCATTACAATTTTTAGGCTGTTAGTTATATTAGCCCCCAAAATAATAAATTATCAGAATTGATCTACGAAGATAAATTCTGGTAAATAGCATATTCACTGCTTAAACGCAAAAACAAGGTTAGTACACAGTTAGTTTGATTGTTAACAAACACGGAAAAAAAGAACGAATAGTGAAGATCATGTGATAGGGATTAATGATAGCTAGTTATAGAGTTAGGTGTTATGGTTGTGGGAGATTGAGAGATTGCAGCCAATATTGATTGAGAGGTGGATATAAGCAGCCTCAGCCTAATTTGGTTTTGCCAATTCTATTTTTCCTGCTGGTAACGATTATACCACCTTGCACTTCCATGCTCATGTATGTAATTGATCTATTTATTACCGTATTTCCGGGCGTTTTTTGCTATTTTTTCCCCCAAAATGAGTCTTAAAAATTTACCCTACATCCTGCAGGCCAAAGGTCACTTTTTTTTCATCAGGCTGACCATTTTCATCATCTTTTTTTTTTCTTTCTTTTCCGCAAATCGGAATGTGTTGGACGTTGGGGGAAATACAGTTATTACTTAGTGCATGCATGCAAATCCTTGTTACATAATTCATATCATAATATGAAAGTTCTTTATTATCTGTTTTTATTTGTATTTTTCACAAGTATTTCTCCTCAACTTGCTTTTTCTATAGCAGTGCTTTATTCTGCCTATGATCTTGCATGAAATATTGTCTTAACAGATTTCAAATTTTCTGCACTTTAGGTGGGTGAAAAGAGACAGTTATTTGCCTGTTGGCAGTCAGAATTTAAAGGCAGTAGCAAAGGTTAGTGTTGAAACATCTTTAATTCATCTCTGCCTATGAAATTGGGAGAGTGGGGATTTTACAGTTACCTCTTGTATCGGAGTTATACGTCCACACAATATCCTAATGAATTTCAATGAATATCTCTGGAAAGGTAAGAAACGAGGTGAGCGAGAATTGGTTAAATCTTTTGATTGAAAGATATATTTTCATTTTTTTCATACTTGTATTCACTCATGCTTGTTCACCAAATATATCCAGAAGTTCTCAACGAATTTCAATGACATTTGTGGAAGGGTGGACCATGGACTCTCTGAGTGCTTTCTATCTTATCTGTTTTATGCATCATAAGAAAATTTGTGAATAATTGGAGATTTTTATTTCCTAAGTGTCTTCAGACAATTAAACTTATTCTTTGTGTGGCTGATATTGTTACCACAACTTTTGGGCAAACTATTCTACAATGTCAGGAAAGACAGGGTGTCTCTCTTTTAACAAAACAAGATGTAAACAGAAAATGGTAGCTAACCAACCTACTCGATTCACTCAAGCAACACAGAAGATAGCATTCACGGCTACCCATGTAACACAGGAGATTCTCATTCATAGATACATGGGAGTACTCTTCAATTTCTTCCTTGCTGAGGAAAGAAAATCATACCACATCACACTGGAATCTATTCTGGCCTAACTTGGGCTGATGTATGCCGCTTCTTTTGATTTTCTTACTCTCTAGCAGAGTTTCTTATCAGCTATCTGGATCCCTCCACAGATTGGGTATTATGAATTCTTTTTTCTCTAGATAATGTCTGCCATATCAGATTTTTCTACTTTCTCTTTCAAGATGACTTTCTCATGTTCCCCTAGTCTGACCTTGAGGGGACAGATTATTTTCCCTTAGATTCTTTCCCACATTTGCATGGGATGTTATAAATGTAATCTTTTATCCAACATTGAAGATTTTATCAATCATCATCAATTTTTTACTAGTATTTTTTTAATCTTTATTTTAGTTGCTTAACATTGCAACTACTCAGAAATAATATTCTGTACCAGCTGCTCTATGGCTAGAGCTACAGGAGCTCTATGGCAGGTAGAAGATGAAATCTAACCATTGAACTTTCCCTTTATTCTTTCAATTGCTCAATGCCATATTTTCTTATTATTTTTATGTACACTGGTTGTAGCAGTAATAATATTGATAGTAAACCTTACCCATCAGCTGGTTTCCAGCTAGTATGTATATGTGTATATTGAACGTAAAGTAAGGGTTCAGTTTAGTATTATAGTGTGACACTATGGAATTGAAGGCATTAATCGCATTTGTTTGGAGTATATCTCTAGTTTCCGGGCAGGTAAATTGATTGTCAGGGGATCTAGCCCTGCTTACCATCTACGCATATTTCTAAAAGGAAAATTATGGATTCCCAAATTAGGAAAGATCAGAATGAAGATGGCTTAGGCTAGCATGATATCAATATTTGCCAGAAGGGAAGAAATCAATCAAAAACCTTTCAGCCAACCACAAGGGGAGTTGACTATTATATAAACCACCCATTTTTCAGTAGAGGGAGAGTTGGGTGCAGAGAACCTGTCGGGACACTGTATAGAATTCCACATTCCTTGTTACCACGTATATCCAGACCCCAAGGAGACTATATCTTTGAAGCTATACTAATAGATATACCGAGAGACATCAAGTGGATTCCCCGAACGACTGATAATTTTGATTCAAGAACTTTATTATAGCTACACCAAGAAAAGTAGATAATCCAAAAGACTGATAGTCATTACATGGTGTCCTCACGCACATCAGCGTATATTTTGACCTATCAACCTGTAATAATACTGACATAAATCTTTTATCCCAGTATCGGTTGTTCCTTTTCAAATTGTGATGTCTCTGGGGGTCTTTGTTCCAGTGCTGCAAAGTCTTTTAGTCAACAGCCGCACCCCCTTGGATCTAGACACAACATGGGCGAGGTAGGGGCAACTTGAGGCAGAGATACAGCGACCAGGCAACTACAGCCTGACCAGTGTCACGCTAACCTACAGGTGAAATGCTGCAGAGACTGGTGTGGGCTGCTTGTTCATAATAGTTACATTGTAGATAAAACCCTTAAAAAAAAGTTTTTTTGAAAAACCAAATAGTCCAAGATATTTCCCTACGTCTACCCAAAATTCATACCCAATTAGATTCAGCTACTCAAAAGCTGCACCACTGGATGGAAAGTTAGGGTTCTATTTCACATTATAGTTACAAGTAAATAGACCCACAAAAGTCATTAATCGAAATGAGAACACTCTGGATCTACAAATTTTTGCTAGCTAGAGACTGGTCTATTTATTCCAGAAGCATAGAATTCTAGAATCATGAGATCAATGAATTCTTCAAAGGCATTTGAGCTGCAACTTGGTTATTGAAGACAGGAAGTGGTTGGAATGCTTGAAAAAATGATAGTTGGTTGTAGAGAGGTTTGGTGAGTATGCTGGGTGAAGTTTTGTAGCCAATTTCATTGAATTTCTGCAGGGTCATTCACATGACATACGGTCAGGCATTGTCATGGAGAAGAATTAGTCCTTTTCAATGGGCCAGTATTGGACGTAAATGTTGCAGTTCTTTTTGTTGATTTCCTGGCAGTACTTTGTTCAGATGGTTTTGCCAAGATTTCCAGAAGTAGCAGTGGATGATTTCACTTGCTGACCACCAAACAGTGACCATAATCTTCTTTTGGTGCAGGCTTGGTTTTGAAAATTGTTCAGGTGCTCCATCCCTATCCAGCCACTGCATGGATTGCTGTTGATTGTGGTACAAAACCACTTTTTGTCACATGTCAAAATGAAATCAAAAGATTTTTTAGTTTTGTGCAAAAGAAGCGTAGAGCTGACTGTGTAACAGCAATTTAAAAAAAATTTATTTTCAGCTTGTGCATCACCTGTTTGTTGAGCTTTTTTAATTTTTCTACTTTGGTGCAAATTTCGAATAACTGTTTCATGGCCAAGTTCCTCTACAACCTCTCAACTTGTTTTGAATGGGTCTGACACAACCCCGCCTCATCTTCAAGGCTCTCATCTCCGTTTTGAAATCTTTGGAACCAGTGTTGGGCTGTATCTTTGTTGATGGTCCATTGGCCAAGTACATGGTTGATATTGCATTGTACAATTCTTACTTTCTCTCTCTTTTTTTTTTTTTTTTTTTTTTTTTGATTTGACTGTCCCTTGATTAAACCAGAATAAATAGTGGAAAGAAAACATCCAGCTTGAATAAATAGTGGAATTCATGGTATATTCTACGAACATAGTTTATTTAAAATGAGCATTAGAATTTAAAATAACAAAAAATGCAGTTATTTTTGCACCAACCTGATAGAAACTGAGGAAAAGATTAAGTTAAATCTTGCTATTTTTATATTGCAGTTCCAGAGTCATTGGGGCACGACCAATGATTTTATCATTGAGGTGTCAAGGGCAAGATGACCTGATGGAGCCTATCTCTCTTCAGACTGTTTATGAATCTGAGTTGTCTGTCCCTTGGATTGGTTGCTAACCATAACTTGAGAGCTCTGTCTTCTGTTTCATTTGCCTATAGCTGAAGGGAGAAATGGTGGATTCATTCCCTCCTGAAAGTCATTAGTGTAAAGTGAATGCAAACTTTTCAAATTTGAACTCTACTTATTGACTACATTCTCAGTGCTTGTTAACTGTTCTGCTACTGTGCACTTTGCAGTTACAATTACTTTACACAATTACTTCCTCTGCATTGTGACAATATATGAATTGATCTTCATTCAGTTTATAGTGATGGCGTTGACAGAAGTTATGTGCTCTCAGAGTTCTTTCCAGATGTTGTACTTACAATTATATTAAATCTTTGAAAGCAGAAAAGGGATGGAAGAAACAAAACTGCATTAAAATGTTCAATTCTTTTTCTTCTATCTTCATGTTAACTTCTTATTCTGTAAATATTACAAATGCTTCTTTTTTTTTTTATTGATATAGGCTAAGTTACGATATGATCCCGTAGAATTGGACCCGGAGGAAATGTGCCGTATGGCAAGTGAAGAACCTCAGGTAAGTTATTATTCTTTCCTCTTAATTTCTTCATAGAGGTTGTTACCAAAATTGTGTGAAACTTAGGCATTCTATTGAATGATTAATAGTTTTTGGCAAAGTATGAAATGAGCGTATTTCAATCTGACCTTTCACTTAGTATAGGTTTCAAATGACAGTTTGCTGATAAAAATATTCTCATCTGTTTTGTCTATCACATCTTTGATTAGTTTAGGTTTTGCAGATTTCAATTTGTTAATAAAGTATCAAACCCATCTTGTTTATTATACTTTACCTAAAAATGTTAAGTATTCTATCAAAATTCCTAGGCAAGATGTATAGGGTCAGAATGAAGTGAGCTTATTTCTTATTTTGCCAATAAGTGCTATGCATTCTATAGACTACCTTGGCATTCTACAGACTACCTTGGCATTCTACAGTATGCCTAAGTTTTACACAAAGCCAATAACATTTGACCATACTTTTTATCAATGCCATAGCCTGCCATTTTAATGAAATATTTCAATGCAAAATCTCTCTCTGACACAGGTCAATGAAACTTTTCAATGCATCTTTGCCATATCTTAATGATCTCATTAATGTGTGATGGAGAAGGATTTTGGATCAGAATATTTCGTTGGTGTATGATATTGGAGATAGCTTTTGTATGGAAATACAGGGATAGAAAATAACAGCTGTTTAAAATATGATCTTATGAAATTGACCTTAATGATAATTTATTTAGGAAAAGTTTGAAGCATTTAATGTTAGTATATCTCTGAATTTTTGAGATGAGGTATTATTATTATTTCTATTGATATTCGGACCATCCTCATCTTGGTTGTTTTTCATACGACGTTTCAGCCGTTGCACTCTACGGCCTTCGTCAGGTATCATCTGGTAGGTGTGGGGAAGTAACGAACCGAACCCTTTATTTATCCGACGGGGGTATATTGACCATACTTAGCATTAGTATTATTGTTATATTATCTCACACTAGGATTGAACCTAGAACCATCAGATTACAGTAATTTGTCTGATGCTGTAACCACTGCGCTATGTGTCCATGTGGACAACAGGTGCTAATTTTTAGGAGGCTTAAACCTCAGGTGACAGTTTTGATGTTTTTGATGTTATTGTTTTCTGTCTTTCATTATTAGAGGTTCCCATATTGTATCCATTTCAATGCTAGGATTACTGAGGCAGTTTTGCTTGCCTAGCATATGGGCCGACTCTTTCAATTTTCAAATTTTCTAGTGTTCTTCCTGATCAATTATCTCAACCTTGTTCCAGAGGGGTAGGTGGTCTCCCTTTTCTTTCCATACATGATCAGCTATACCCGATTTGTTGGTTTCACCTTTGCTCACCGCTTTTCGGTGTTCTTCCACCCGAACCTTCAAGGGGCGAAGAAGGCCGTAGAGTGCATGAAAAACAACCAAGATGAGGATTGTCCGAATATCAATAGAAATAATAGCATTTAATGTTATGTGATAAAATTAAATTAGATAAAATTCTTCATTTTTGTGAGGCTATTGATTCCTGTAAGTGGTCGGATGATGAAATAATCTTGGACTAATTTAGTTGTTGAGAGTTCTCGCTTTACTGGGCTGTAGAATGGAAGTTGAATAAGGGATGGGGTTTCTTCCTCTGTCAAATAAACTACACATTTCATCTGACCTTACAGAAAGGCAGGGCAGCAGCACCTGGGGAAACTCTTTTTTCTCTGACTTCTTTTCTCACTTCTCTGCTACTCCTGCTCTCTGTATACTTGGTAAAAGCCACGTAATCTTGATGCTTACTTATATCACATGACCAGATTATATGTTTGCTTTCATTTGATCACATGTAAAACTGGTGTGTACTTTTGAATAGATTAATCTGATCTTATTTTACATTCAATCTTGTTATTCTAATATCTTAAATGTTTTTTGTGCAGCAAGTATTTTATATGATCATTTGTTGTAAGGATTTCCTTTCATTTTTGTCAGATGTTATCCAACTATTCTGTGTCTGATGCAGTGGCCACTTACTATCTCTACATGAAGTATGTACATCCATTCATCTTTGCTTTATGTACAATTATTCCCCTTGAACCGGATGAGGTGAGTAGTTTCCCATCTTTTTTTTCTTCTGACCTCCCTCTCTACTCGCTTATTATTTCTTATTATATCTTTCAAATATTCTCATTATTTGTGTGTGTGTGTGTGTGTGTGCATACATATAACAATATATCTATCATTTGGATTTATCAGATGACACAAACATTCTCTTTACTAAATGTATAATTCTTCTCCCAACAATCATAGAGGAATAAATTATCCTTTTCAGTTATGGGGGTAGGTAAAAGTCATCCGTATAAAAATGGAAATTTGTTTAACCTCTCTCACAAAGTTTCTCCCTGAAGATTGCCCCCACCACACAAAAATACGGTTGTAGGCTCTAGCAATTTCACTCTAGATGGTTACAGACGATAATTTCAGAAGAGTTTGGTGATTTTGGAAAGAAATTTTTGAACTGATCAAAATGTACTGTTTAGGATCTGCTTTTGTTATCGTAAGTTTTTTGTTTGTTTGACTATAACAAACCAAGAAAATAGTGTATAATAACAAGTTGAAATTATTCAATTTTCTTTTCTATGTTCATTGTGTTTATTTCGATGGGGCTCAATTTTCTTTTTAGTATTCATATAATCTAAAAACATTACATTTTAAAACTATATTCACATATTGCTCTATGATGAATTTTTAGTTGTTGAAGTATTATGAATCATCATTATGTATGATATGGTCAGACTATTTTCCTCGTCTGTGTTTACAACATTTCAGCCATGTTCCACTGCCTTAGTCAGATGTTTAACGTTGTGAACAAATGAATACATGGACAAGGAAAATAGTCCGACCATGCAAAATTCAGACAAGAATTGTAAATATTAATTTTTATTAATACTATTTACTTTCATCTTAATTTTTTGATGCTTTTTATCATGACTTGGCGATGTAACAAAATTACTAATTTTTGTAAAATTCAATGCTATATTATAGTTTTCCTTTAGTTACTAATTGCTAGATTTTTAGTTTTTTTATAAACAGTATTTTCATAATGGCTCTTTATTAATTCTTATCTTTATTCCCTTCTCTAAAGGATAATGCAGTACACCCTCGGTTTAATGGACTTCGATAGAACACTTTTTTGGATTTAGCAGACACTTAAGCTACGCATACAAATGTGATACTTGCTTTTACTTTTTGTCTTAGCTATCTTCCTGCCCTAGTGACACTATTTCAAGTGACTTTTTTCTTGATTTATTAAATAATTTTGCGATCCTTATAACTGATGATACCATCAACAGAAGTTAGAAGAAAAGTGTGTGAAAGGATTGAAAGCATAAATAATTATTTGCAGAAGATTTTTCTATTTTTCTACTTTTTTAAAACTTTTTTTGTAAAAAAACAAAAACAAAAAGAAACATCCAGTTTTGATGTAAATATCCTTGTTTTAATTGAACTGAATAAAATTGTGATTTAATTGAAACTACCTTATTTTTTTATCAAAAAAAAAATTCTGGTAGATTTCATGTGGATTTTTTTCATTAAAAATGCTAACAACTGGTGTCAGTTGAAATTTTCTGGTTATGAGTCTTCATTCTTCGTTTGATCTCAGTAAATCTATGTTTTATATTCTATCAATTCCATTTTTGTATCAAAATATTTGAATTTGAAAAGAGTAAGAAAAAACATAAATGCTCTTTCTCTGGTAACATTCAATTTAATGGACATTTGCAATTAACAATCATCATCATTATCAGTCTTTTAACGTCCATCTTTGGACATAGTCCTTTCCCAGGATCTGCCACATTTCTCTATCATGGGCATTGGGGAGCCAGTATTTTCTGAATTTGTCAATTTCATCCCTCCATCTTGTATTTTGGTCTCGGTTTCACCTGTGATCTCTGAGGATTCATGTCGAGTCGTGATGTCCATCGGATGTCTATCATTCTTGACACATGACCTGCCCATTGCCATTTGAGTTTTCTGATGGATTCTATGATGTCTCCGACCCCCGTTTTCTTCCTGATATATTGTGCTGTCTTGTGATTTATCCATGTGAGGTTGAGTATGATTTTCTCATTGAGATAGGTGTAAAGAGAAAACTTGGTTAACCTTTGATAGTTTCAAGTGAAATTAGTCCACAACTGTCAGAAATGTTCGAAAGTTGGATCAAAGCCGCTAAGTGATTCTTTATAGAATGAATGTTTAACATTTATCAAAATTCTCCTTTCAAGTTTTTTATGAAATCTTTTAGTATAACCATCAAAATTGAAAATGCTGAACTGGAGAAAGTAGACCCCTACATCTACCTAGGACAATGAATCTCCATAAAATCCTCAAAATAAGAAATCGAGTGAAGAATCACTCTAGGATGGCAAGCCTTTGGCAGAGCAAATTTCAACTTAAAAGACAAGAAAATCCCATCAGTCCTAAAAAGAAGAGTATACAACCAATGCATCCTCTTGATAGTCACTAATAGAGCTGAAACATGGAACCAAACCAAGAGACTAACCCTCAAGCTGAAAAGCATACAACATGTACATGAGAGAATCATGCTCAACCTCACATGGAGAGATCACAAAACAGCACAATATATCAAGGAAAAAACAGGAGTTTGAGACATCATACAATTTATTAGAAAACTCAAATGGCAATGGGCTGTTCATGTTGCAAGAATAGTAGACAACCGATGGACATCATGGCTCACAACATGTATCCCCCGAGATCACATGCACAACCACGGCCGGCAGAATACAAGATGGAGAGACGAACTAGACAAATTCAGAAAGTACTGTCCCTGCAACACCCATCGTAGAAAGGTCTGGCAAATCTTGGGAAGGTTTATGTCCAATGATGGACAATAAGATTGCTGCTGCTGCTGAAATTTTTTACCCCCCCCCCCCCATTTTATTTCAGCAAGAAATGTTGAGAAAAATATACCTTTCCCTGAATTTCTCTAATTTATCACACAGTTTTTTTTTTAACTCCTCTTCAAGTTCTGGTCAATGAAGGTTATGTTTACCTTTTGAGACCCTTTTTGGGAAAATTAGGGGATCTTTTATGCTATCAAATATTGTACTTCTCAATAGCTATGAACTTGAGAAGATGAACTGAAATTTATACTTTTCATTAACTATCAGGTCCTGAATTTCTTGTATAATTTCAAATGTTGTCATTTCAGGTTTTACGTAAAGGTTCTGGTACTCTGTGTGAATCTTTGCTTATGGTGCAGGCTTACCATGCGAATATTGTCTTTCCAAATAAGCAAGAATCGGTACTGAATAAGATGACTGAAGATGGTCACTTGCTTGATTCAGAAACTTATGTTGGTGGTCATGTTGAAGCCTTGGAATCTGGCGTTTTTAGAGCCGACATTCCCTGTCGATTCAGAACGGTAAAATTTTGAACAATTTGGTAACATTTTCTTAACACAGTTTAGACTAGGCTCTGGTTTTAAAAATAAATATATACTAGGGAATTGTACATGGCATTTGTTGTTCTTTGATATTTCCATGTTCACTTTGGCTCAAATGGACCATAGTATTCATTTTGGCATTTCTGTTTTGCTTGGTTTCCTTGGCCTTAGCCACTTTGGATGTTAACAATGATGTGTTCTGGAGTGTAAGCAAAGGGATTCAATGATGATGATCAGAAAATTTGTTCCATTGTTGTAATGTGAGGCTTAACTTTCCTATTTTAAATTACTATTTTTAGTAAAACTTAATATTAAGATTGTCTTTCATTAATTCCTACCTTTTTTTTAATTTCAATTTTCTTTCACCATTATTATTTTCGTAATGGTCTTCTATTGATTCTTATCCTTTTAATTTCCATTTTCCATAATTCTTTAGCCGAAATTTTCCATGAATGATATTCCAGGATAGAATTTTCCCCAACACCTTCAATGACATACTGGAAAGTTTATTTTAGGTGTCAGATGCCTTTAAAATGTATTGATAGACAGTTACAATGCGTAACAGACTAATATTTCTACTAGAATGTTTCTTACAGGTACCGGATGCCTTTGATACATTGATGGATGCTGTTGAACGGACAATGAAGCATGCGATTGAAATAGAAGAGAAAGTCCCACTTGAGCAAGTAACAAATTTTGATGAAGTCTGTGCTGACATAAAGGAACGTCTTGGGGAATTGAAAAGCTGCCCCAACCGTTTGGAGAACCCAATTATTTATCATTTGGATGTTGGTGCTATGTATCCAAACATCATTCTTACCAATAGACTGCAGGTAAAAGAAATTTAATGTTTCATGCAAAAATTTGGGTATTTTTTGTTCCCTCTAATTGAACGGAACCAAAAAGCTACAAGAATTAGAATGGAATTACAGAAAACAATTTTACTTTTTAAATGATTGATATTCCCCACCATCCCAAAGTTTATGAAACAAAGGTCAGTTGCTTTTTAACAAAAACTGTATAACAGAAGAAATGATTCATTTGGTCTATAGATTTCTCATTAGAATCTGTCAGCTAAAACTATCAACATAGGTTTCTACAGTTTTCACGTTAGTCCGACTGGCTACGTTTGTATTGATCACGTATACAAGCTGCACCAATGAAGCTAGAGGGCTGATTTTTTTGTTTTTTTTTTAATTCTCTTCTAAATATGTTTTTAGTGGGAGTTCAATTTACAATCTAAGTTTATGTTGAATTGATCTTTCTATTTGTTTTTTGAAAATTCAGAATTTTTTTAGTGATCACTCCCTAACGAGAAGCAAGAACTTATCACCCCTTTTTCCAATTTTTCAATTGTTCACCCCCCAACACAGCGTGGTGCCAAAAGATATTTGTCACATGGCAATTTCTATTAAGTGACTAACCATTTCTGTTTCTTAATCATTTAATCCTATGATATTGGCAGTATTAAAATTTTACTGCATGGCCTATTTTTTTTTTGATTGTGTGGCTGCTCAGTTTTGAGGGAACACTGGTGCCCATTGGTCTAAGAAATTATGGCTATCACTGCTTACTATATTTTTGTTTGCTGAAAAAATGTAAATAAAAAAAATGTAAGAGAATTTCAGTAAAACTAGTATTATTATCTTACTGAGGGTTAGTGCGACACTGCTTAGTTTAATTTGTAGAGAAGGGCTTTCAATTAAAAAAAAATTTTTTTTTTTAGTCTAGCTAAATTATGAAGTGTTGTTGGAAATGGTCTGAAATTTAATTTTGTTTTAGGTATGCTTTGTCTTTTGTTTAACAATAGATACATTTATACTAAAATATATATTTATACAATTTATCTGTAGGTATATAATTTTGCTTTCACTAGCATACTTATGTGCTATGAAAGTGTGTGTGTGTGTGTATTTCTAGAACTCCTTAAGATTATAAGACATCAATGATTTAGAAAAAGGATTAGTTATTTGTCTTATATAATTAATTTTTGAATGTTCTTTAGGTTACACAAATACCATAGTCATTTCATATCAAATCACCAGATTTTAGGAACTTTCCTTTCTGATTTATTTTAGTGAAATGTAAGACGGTGACTTGATATGACTCCATATCAAGTGACCATTGAATATGCCACTTAGAATACTGCTGAGTAAATTTCCATTTTGTTTTAATTGTAATTATTTTTTTGAAGCCATCTGCAATGGCTGATGAAGAAACCTGTGCAGCATGTGATTTCAATAAACCTGGAGCTACCTGTCAGCGGAAAATGACGTGGATGTGGAGAGGAGAGCACAGTGAGTCTTTGGTTTTTTAGCATTTCAAGTTCACTATATCATCTGGAATAAAAGCATTTTATTGCTCAATCATCTTCTATAAAAAGATGTGTGACTGTATATATATTAGTGGATGCAAGATTTTCAAAAAATAATTCATTAAAGACTTTTCCCACAGACACGTTGGTACATATAGAAAATCTCAGTTTGATTTTTGCAATAGGCTGTCACTTACTGACTGACAGACTTTTGGTGAAATATAATAAAAAGATAGTAAACTTTTACCTAAGCATGAATGCAATCAAACCCAAATTAAGGGACCAATTTAGTATAAATTTTTTTTGAAAACTGAAATCCTCTCATCCCACCCTCCTCTTATAGTAGTAAAAACACAGATCGACATTTGATGAATTATGATAAGATATGCATATATTATTGAATGGAGTCCAGTTAAATTTTGTGCTAGATTAGGCAATGGGGTAGGGGAGAGGTGGTTCATTTTTGTAGTGGATCCAGGAATTTTTTTTTTTTTTTTACATTTATCTGTATGTTCATGTCTGTCCACACAATATCTCCAAAAGTTCTCAATGAATTTCAATGACATTTTATTGAGGGGTGGACATTATTCTATGGAAGAACTAATTGAATTTTTGGGAGGATCCCAGCACAATTGCTCCTCCGTGGTAATGGCTGTGACAGAGGTGTGGGCTCTCTGAGTGCTCTCTAGTTTTTAAAAAGGAAAAGTAATTGAAATATATTAACAGAGCTAAACGATCCATGATTGAAATTCAAGTCTGCCAAATTGTGGTCCCAATTTCTCCCAGGTGGAGAACCTCTGACATGATATCTATATGATAAGTGAAGACTGTTCATTCAAACTAATATGATGTCAGTAAAGTTTTGTTGGGTTACAGTTGAACTCTTCTCAAATTACCTCTTTAACAATATATCAGTTTTGGCAATTTTTCACCCAATATTATATACATTTTTATTTGTACAATTATAATTTTCAGTAAAGCACTGGGTCATGGACTAGCAATGAAATATTATTAAAAGACTTTTCTACTTTTTTCTTTCAGTGCCTGCAACAAGAAGTGAATTTCATAGAATCCAGCAGCAATTAGAAAACGAGAAATTTCCACCTGCTTTTCCTGATGGCCCAATGCGAGCATTTCATGCTCTTCCTGCAGTCGAACAGGCAGCAATAGAAAAAAAACGGTTAGCAGGTAGGTCGTTTCTGTACTATTGATCTATCATATATGTTGGCCAAGATGCTTGGTTTACATAGATATTTATGGATCAGTGCTCACTGCAACTCATCCAAGCCTGATTGCTGTGCGCAGGGTTGCTACATTTGGCCAGAAGAGGAGAACCTATTTTTCCATTGCCTTCAGATGACATGCTATGGTCACTGATGAAGTTCTGAAGTCTCCCGGAAATCCTTGAACCATTGTTAGTCGTTAGTTACTGCTGCCAATAATTCTCCATTTTTAAGAATGGGTTTAGGCCTCCCTCAATATTTATCATTAGTATTCATACTGAAGTAGTAGTCACTCAAAATGCTTTGTTGACTTTATCAGTAGCTTGAGCAGCATTATTTCTTAATTTGAATTTGTACTTGGAAAAAACTTCTTGCCCAGACACCATTACTGTTGAGGGCTTAAAAACCTCCAATAATATTTAGATTGAATCTGTGATACTAATCAATTACGTAAGTAGATCTTTCACTTTTAACATTATTATCTAGATGACCCCACCCCAAAAAAAACCCCAGCAATTCATATATAACATTCTAATACATCTATGACTTGTTTTCCATGATGAATTTAAGCCCCATTTTTTTCATTGGACTATCTAGTTTTGATATTTTCTATTTACATTGTAGAATACTGCAGGAAAGCCTACAAGAAAGTTCATTCCACTCGACTTGGTAAAAAGGTGGCTACAATTTGCCAACGAGAAAATTCTTTCTATGTGGACACAGTCCGTGCCTTTCGTGACAGACGTTATGAGTTTAAAGGTTTGGTCAAAGTGTGGAAACGTAAACTGTCAGAAGCTGAGGCCTCTAGGGATGCTGCTGAAATCAAACGATCAAATGGTATGGTAGTTTTGTACGACTCTCTGCAATTGGCGCACAAATGCATTCTCAACTCCTTTTATGGTTATGTTATGAGAAAAGGGTGAGTATTCTATTAGCTGTAGCATTGTCAACCATTATTAAATTTAAATAGTATTTTCTTTCCTCTGTATTTTGGTTGCTTTTCATCACAACTTTTTTTTTTATCTGATCAAAATTTTTGTTCTTTGGTGCTTGGATAAATATGTACAGAAAATATATCAATTATTTCTAATTTCAATTTAAAAAAAAAAAAAACTTTTTTTCTGTTTTTGTAAGTGACTAAATTTTGTCTTATTAAAAATTAACCTATCAACTATGATGGGTGGTGAAGAGTTTTATTTCTATCAATGACTGAAATTTCAATCGTTTGCAGTTTATGGGGCAACTTTTATTCTACAGTTTACATTTATATTTACATAGCAACCTGAAGATAGCTAGAGGTCACTTATCAAAATATTTCCCAACCTGTTCTCCAAATAGTGTAAATGTGAAGAATTTGGTAAAAAAAAAAACTAACTGGATCCTGCCTTTGTGTTTGAAAGACACTTAAATGTGGTGGCTTCTCTTGCTATCTTGACACCAACTTTTTTTTTCTTTTTAGAGCTCGTTGGTACAGTATGGAAATGGCTGGCATTGTATGCTACACAGGTGCTAACATCATCACGAAAGCAAGAGAAATCGTTGAGAGAATTGGGTAAGTATTGAATGTACTTCACTAACAGTGAGCGCCAAAAGTATCTGATACATTGTTTGATTTACTCAGTTGGATTTTGCTCATATAGCATTTACATTGCGTGTTCAATCTTGTTTCAATTATTTTTTCTATTGCATGACTATTAATCCTGGGTCAAAAGTTTGTCAAATATTTTGATATAATTTTTAATTAATTTTAGATAAAATGTTTGAGACTGATTTTGATAACAATCTTCATTATAAACAGTTTCCTCTGTATTAGTTTTATATCTCTGATTGAATCTGAGATTTTTTTTTTTTGCAGCCGACCTTTAGAGTTGGACACTGATGGTATTTGGTGTGTATTACCAGCGGCATTTCCTGAAAATTATGTTGTTAAAACAACTAACCCCAAAAAATCCAAGCTGACTATTTCTTATCCA
Organism: Thysanoteuthis rhombus; assembly: GCA_963457665.1. Lineage (NCBI taxonomy): Eukaryota > Metazoa > Mollusca > Cephalopoda > Oegopsida > Thysanoteuthidae > Thysanoteuthis > Thysanoteuthis major. The sequence goes on along the minus strand of OY735221.1, from coordinate 20,318,687 downwards.
GGTGCCATGTTGAATGTAATGGTACAGGTATGTAATACATTGTGTTTTCAGCCACAGTATTTATTTGTGTATAATGTAAGAGATTTTGCATTAGAATCCCAAGCTAAAATTACGAGTTTTGGCAATTTTGTTTACTAGTATCAACAAAGTTATCACGAGCAACTAGTCAAGGTGACCTTACTGTGTGTACATTGAAGGCACTCTCCTGTGGAGTTGCTCAGTCAGCAGTGAGATTCCATTGAGTGATCTTCTATACTATGTAATTATTGTATTCACAATAACTAAGCTTTCCCATTTTTCAGGTCTCCTGCTGTTTTTTTGGGTTTTTTTTTTTTCAAAATATTGGATTGCTCAGATCTGTCATTCCTCTCCTCCCGGCCTTACAGTCAAAATTTCCTGTCTGCGACTTCTAGCTTTTTGCTATTTCTAAATGTTTTAGAGGAGAGGGCTCTATTTATAATATGACTAAATGCAAAACTGGACCCTTACTTTCTGTTCGATATGTACATATATACTAGCCCAATAGCCCATCATGGGAGGGATATTCAGCTTGTGTGTTTGTGCATATATATGCATATATATGTATATATCATTAGATTAGACATCCTGATCCCTTCATAACTTATCAGCTTGACTTATCAAAGTGAAATAATAACAAAAATTAAAGAATATTTGAACGAAAATATAAAAACAGAATGAATGAATAGTGTATATTAAAATAAATCAATTTGTATTAATGTTAGAGGAATTAGGTGACCAAAAGAGATGGATCGAGTCTTGATAAGTGTGAAAGATCATTGTATTGACTGGAACCAGGGAAAGGGGAAAACATTCGGCTCTGGTTCATTTGTCTGACTTATAGGTAGTTGGGCAGGGTGGTAAATCAAACATGGAATGCCATGTAACAAATCATCAGTATATTAATGGAATCACCTATTGAGGTGTTACTTCCTATTAGAAAATGGTTTCATTTCAACTATATATATAAAGATACTTTATTTGATAACTGAAAGTGTTAAGAAAACATTTGATGGTATACAACTTGGAAAAATTAACTTTAATGTTAATGGAAAAAATAGTCAAATTCTTTGGTGGATATGTTGGTAGAGAATAGACTTGAAGAAGTTTCTCTGTGTAATTAGTATTCTTAAAGATGATATCATAAGTTGGTTTGCATCCAGTCTGAAATCAGAACCGACACACGGATTTATTATTCACATGGGTGAACATTCATTAGAAATGACACGAACAGCAAGTCATCTCTTCTGTTATACTTACTGATCCCTCATTGTTAAATACGTTTTTTTTTTAATATAAATAAAATTGAAAAATAAATGCCATGCAGTATGAATTAATATCAATGCACATAACGACATATATGACATAAGCTGTATAGTAAGAAAGGGAGGTGGTGTTTGATCAACACTGCTTGGGTGCCGTGTTATTATAATTATGTTATTGTTTTCTTTTTAAAATCCTGGAAACAATTACATGGTAAACAACTGATGATCCCAACAAAAGAAAATTTATACATTGTACCATAATAAGAAAGTATGCAAAACAAAAAAAAACAAGAAAATTGCATAAACTGACAGAGATTGAGAAATAAGTGATTGAAGTGACACAAAAATATATAGTTTTTTTGTTTTTTTTATGTTTCTAATCTTTAGTTTTTAAAGCTTTTTAGACTAAAATATATGAGAGAGAAAAAATCTACCTAGTTAGTAAGCCATTGATATATGAATGCTTAATTTGATAAAATTTATTTTCATAAGAATGCATATAGTCAGTCATTACTTGAAAATTATATAATTTTTTTTTTTTTTTTTTTTAGGATGAATTCACAAATCATCAATATCAGGAGTTGATAAATCCTACAAGTCTTCAGTACGAGACACGAAGTGAGAATTCCATTTTCTTTGAAGTGGATGGACCTTACTTGGCAATGATTTTGCCTGCATCCAAGGAGGAAGGCAAGAAGCTGAAAAAACGTTATGCTGTTTTCAACTTTGATGGTTCCCTTGCTGAACTTAAGGTTCTTTTCCATTTAAAAAATTTTTTTTTTTATTTCGCCATAATCAAGGTATTGAATTTTTTAATAAGTTGTCTGTTTGTATGTCCATGTGTACAGCTTTAATGAGAGGTCAAAAAAGAAAGATGGCTTGAAAGGCCAGGGTAGGAACATTCATGGAGTACCTTTTTGTTTTGCCCACTCCCTCATTAATGTTACCACCGAGACCTGCATTGTCCTCATAAGTTGACACAGATTACAAAAATTACCTGTGTAAATTACATTGTCATATCAGAAAAAAACATACCTGATTAATAGGACTCATTTGCTTGACAGGATTTGTATATCTGCTGTATATTGAGGGAGACAGTTTACAGGCACACTCTCCCAATTTAGTGATGAAAGCACTAGATTGGAAAATCTATGGTGGAAGTGGGACAGACATAATACCTGTACTGGATATTTTCAAGGCTTGCGCCTTTGGAAAAATGTATGAGCACACTTGGGAGAAATTTGTAGCATGCTGTCGGGGAACCACTGATCTACATTCATCTTTTTCTTTTTGGAAAATACTTTAAAAGTCCTGCAGCCTATTGTCACAGCTGAGGATTAACCTTTTTTCTTCTTTTTGATTTTTGTATACAAATTCATTAAAATATTTATATATTTCACTAAAGAAATGTCTTGCAACTCATAGTAACAGCTAGTAGAAACTGAATAACCTTTTGTTAATGTAAATTCTTATTTAATGATTTGATTATTATTATTGTAACTTCCAGGGATTTGAAGTGAAAAGGAGAGGAGAACTTCAACTTATCAAGATTTTCCAGTCATCTGTATTTGAAGCCTTTCTTAAAGGTGGAACATTGGAAGAATGTTATGCAGCTGTTGCCAAAGTTGCTGATTATTGGTTAGATGTACTGTACAGCAAAGTAAGTGTAAAAAGTGCTTAATCAGTATTAATTGAACTTTTCACTTATTAAAATTCTGGCCTTTAGTTGAGGCTAAGGAGTAATTATACAAAACCCTTAACTCAAATATTTTTCAAGAGGTTGACTCAGACTTTAGCCCCTGTCTGTATTATATGAATAATAGTCCTATTCTGACCTTTGATAATCCCTTTATTCTTCCCATGGATTTCTAGCAAATAATTGACAATGCTTTTTTATTGAACCTTAGCAGAGATATCCAACATTTCCCGGGGAGAAAATAACTTCAACTATACCAACACAGGAGAAATATGTTTTTTGATATCTCTTCTTACACAACTCAATAAATGAAACAAAAAATGATCATAACTGTTATAAGAAAAAAAAAAAATTCTGACACACAAAATGAAATGAGGTCATCCCTTAATTAGACAGGGCCTCTAGGTACATAAGGCTAGTGTTCCTTCCATTGAGTGCCAGTATGGTGATCTAATCCTGGAACAACCAATATAGAGTTGGTTGTGGGAAAGGTATAGAGAAGTCAGATTAAGGCCAGTGATATTGAGAAATTTTGTCTTGTTACAATTTTAGAAATTTAGTCTGAAAACATTTTTACATACAAAACAGAAAATTTTTCTCTCAGCCCCTTATGTTCTTTTGTATAGCTGAGAAAAAAAGCTATTTTAGTACTAAATGACCTTTTGAGGTCAGCACCCCCTATCCTACTACTATTTATCTTCCAAAGTGAATGCTGTTTCAATAAACTCGAAGTTTAACGATTTGGCTGCAGTATAATGACCACCAATGCACCAATGGAAATCAGCACCACCTGTTTTATCATCTTTTTAACCCCATATACTAATCTACCTCAAATGTCAGAAAAATTTAAATCCCAAATTGACCCTCAGTGATTATGGTGGTCATCACCACCTAACCAATTAAATTTGAACTTATGTGCTTTTTCATTTGTGAAGTTGAAAACATTTTGTACTTCATAGCAAATTCAATGAGTTTTTTTTTTTAAAACTGATTCTTTGTTTTTCCTTTTGTCTTGCAGGCTGCAAATATGCCAGATTCTGAGTTGTTTGAATTGATTGCTGAGAATAGAAGTATGTCTCGTAAACTGGAAGATTATGGTCAACAGAAATCCACGTCAATTAGTACAGCAAAACGATTAGCCGAGGTTCGTAATTAAGACAATTCAGTTTAATTTTATGTATCAACTGTTTTAGGTTTGTCCTGAATGTTTGTGCATTCATTAATGAATTTGTTATCAGCATATTCTATTTGTGGAGTAATGTTAGAAGCGGTATTTGACTCTGAGAAACTATTTTGATAAGTTATAGTTTTAGACCAGAGATGGTCTTTTTAAAAAAATCAATTTTCACTAGCTTCTCAGTAAGAGTTTAGAACCATTTACATATGATAAATTATAAAATAGCTCTCAGGTTGATATGTGATATAGTTGTATTTTTTATTGCTTTATTATTCTCCAGTTTTTGGGTGATCAAATGGTAAAAGATGCTGGATTGAGTTGTCGTTATGTTATATCCAAGAAACCAGAAGGTTCTCCAGTCACTGAAAGGTGAGATTTTCCTTTTTCCTCTTCAGTCTTGGATAGCAAATCTTTAAATTACTAGTCTATACTGTGTTACACAAATGTAACATCTCCTCCTTCTCTGGATATCTGTTATTCTCTATGCATGATGTCTGTGTCTGAAGATACCAAGCAAACATTTTACAGAAACAGAACATTCTGAATTAAAGTACAGAAGAAGCCATTTGGTTTAATCACTTTGCTACAGGGTCTTTTTGATAATAATAAGTGGCTGATAATGCTAAGCAAAAGATATAAAAATTCACATTTACTGCTAAATTTTGTAATTTTTGGATGAGTCATTAACATTCTCTGAATTTTTTGGACTATTGATCTTTTTTTCCTCTTTTTATTTTTTGTTGCTTTTGTTATAATTATATTTGGCTGATGCTTTCTACAGCCTTCTTCAAGTATACAATGCATAAAGGAGGAGGAAGTCCTCATCATTCCAAAGGTTGTTTGGACTGCTGGTCCCATTGTTTTTGTTATTTTGGTTTTTATCACAAAATTTCACTTGATCCATTCTGCTGCCTTCTTGTGTCCAATCTGTACAGAAAACTGGGGATGACAGGTCAATCCCAGGAAAATGGGTTGCCTAAAATGTTGTGATAAAACTAACGTAAGATTATTTGTCTGAACAAATTGTTTATTACTAATAATGATTTTTGTTGTTTTATCCATTGTTTTTATCCTCATTTTACAAAATCTCATTTTGTAGAGCTATTCCCATGGCCATTTTCCAGGCTGAGCCAGGAGTCAAAAAACATTTTTTGAAGAAATGGCTGAAAACTTCGAACGGTGATTTGGATATTCGAGAGGTAAGGAAAAGATCTGCGCTTATTATATAAATGTATAAACAGTCTTTTTTAAATCCCTTTTGCACCTATTCCAGCTATAAGTATTCTCTCTTTCTCTTGTTCATTACATTTCAAGGGTGGTTGGAGAGGGTGAAGTGAAATGGCAGCACTCTCTCTCTCTAAAGCATAGCAGTCATACATACAAACCAGCAGGATTAATTTCAGTATGCTTTCTTCTGATATACTTCTCACATTTTTTTAATTGTATATTTTGATGAACTTTGAAAGAAAGATTAATTTTTTTCCTTTCAGATACTGGATTGGCAATATTACATTGACCGTCTTGGAGCTGCCATTCAGAAGATCATCACAATTCCTGCTGCACTCCAACAAGTAAGCTATGTATAACTCCGGTATTTGTTCATTTGCAAAGAACCTATTTAGAATGTATAGGTTAAACCTTGCTAATCTGGGATTCACTCGTCCAGCAGTTTGTAGTTGGGGCAGTCATTTAAGTATGTAATTTTTTGTGTCTGTTGTATCATAAATTTTGGCAGGAAATCAACTGTAGAGGAAGAAAAAACCCAAACTTGTATAAAAGTTAATTTAAAAATAAAATCTTTGTGCCATTAGTAAGAAGAAAGAGTAAGCCATAAGGTTTATGCCTACATAAGTTGTATCACTTATAGAGTACATTATAAGTATTATTTTATCATTCTTTAACCTAGGCTTCTCTCGTTTGGAAAATCCACTACTACTAGGGCACCTGTCATGTCCCAAAGTTGCTAGATTTATGAGCTTTGACCAATATATTTATTCCTTTCATAAAACACTTCTACTTGCTCTGCTATTGAGCTTTAATCACCAGTCATTGTGTAGTGTTCATCACCTACACTTGTAAGCCATTGCTAGTAATATCATTCTTCACTGTGTCCTCTCCTTCTTGTACTTGTGCTTGTAAATCCAGACTTTCATTTTCTCACTGTTATTCTCTCCCATATCGCTGGAGATTATATTATTCTCTTTATCTCTCTATATATATATACTATTTTTCTCTTTATCAATTAGAATGTTGAGTGGTAGCGTCACTTGGCATTAAAAATTGAGCTGTAGTTTGAATCAGCATATATTCATTTTTCCCATGCACACAAGTTGTGATGTAATACAACAATGTTTTCAAAATCTTCAATAATCAATAAAACACCTGCTTTTCTTTTTTATTATTATCTACAAGCATGTTTCTTTAGGCTACTTAGTGTATTTAAATTAGTTTATGCTTATATCTATTGTCAGATTTTTTAAGAATCAATCCTTGCTTCATCCATTTACAACATTTCAACTTTCTGATCTACGAAAATGTTTATAGAAAAACAAAAATAAAAAATTGGAGAAAACTCATTCTATTTTTGTCTTAATTTATTGGGTGAGGAATTATCATTATTATACATTGAATTAGTTGGACCAGGGGGTAGGTTGTTCTCATTTGGCCATCCATCCGAAAGAATATCTTGTAGCAGATGATTCATCCTAGATGATTTGTCTTTGCTATGTTATTTGTTGGCCTTCCTGCTGAGCTAGAGTCTCTATCTTGAAAAAAAAAATCATTTTTTTCCCATCGATAATGAACCACCTAGAGGGTACAACAGTCGAAACATGACTACAATATCTAAGATGAGCATTCTAATTTGAGTAAATCATTGTATATAAACAACACCATATTTCACACTAATGCATTCCCACATATAAAGGGTGCTCTAATTTCAGACCAACAGTAGGTTAAGTGAGAATTCTGGAAAATCAAATCTACATTTTTATGTTATAAAATTATTTTTAAAATTGTGCTACAAGATTAATTAGAGATTTTTATTGAATTTTATGCTTTGTTATATCTCTTTGTTTAGATATCGAACCCTGTTCCTCGTATTGCTCATCCAGATTGGTTGCAAAAGAAGCTTTTGGAAAGAAATGATGTGTTTAAACAAAGAAAAATCAGTGAACTGTTTTTACCTCAAGCTAAACCACAGGTATACACACAAGTTTGATAAAAGACCATACTTAAGGAATGTTTTTAAAACCTTTTTCTTCCCTACATATAAGATTACGCATGTCTGGATCTAATGAATTTAAATAATAATCCAAATGTTTGAGATCTATCCATTTGACCATAATCTGGTTATTAATATCAGACTATGACTGAATGTTATTTGTGTTTTTTGAATTTAAATGCCTTTAAACTCTGCATTTTAATATTTACTATTTATCCATTATGATGACATCATGCAAGAGGCAAAGTAACAGGTCAACTTCTTCACTGGGCTGAAGAAAAAAACAAAAACAAGGTGTTCTTAAGAAAAAAAAAAAAGCAACTTCCAAAAGAGAAATGTATCAGTTACCTCTTGGATTTGTCAGCAGATTGGCTGATATGCTTGGTGTTTTTGTGAACACCCTGTGTATGTTTACATGTATGTATATGTATATATGTATGTCTATTTATCTCTCTCTCTCTCTCTCTCTCTCTCTATATATATATATATATATATATATATATATATATATATATATATATATATATATATATATATGCAACAATGAAAAATTACATCCATTTTTCCATGAATTGTATCTAGGATGTTGAGAATCATTTGAATCAAAGTGTACATAGAATTGTTCATGCCGAAAATTTTTAACATAGCCATAAGTAACCTAAGCAAGATGACAGTCACTCAAATGAAGAAAGATATGCACAAGCACTAAAATCACCACCTACCACATGGAATCTGGGTGCTGTGGGTTTGTACGTAGAATACTCTATTTGGATGGAGTCGTACAATTTTTTTAAATAGCTTGTGGGATTTCATGCTACTGACAAGGTAAAAAGAGCCACTTTGTTATACTGTATTGGCATGCCTGTTCAACGAACTTATTCAAATTCACTTTGTGAAAAGTCATATGCAACAACAGCATACTTCACAATTAGAAAAAATGTAGTGCTCGAAAGGCATAAATTTAGACGAAGGACACTGACAATGAGACAATCGACGCGTATGTTAATGCATTAAGTGAATTAGCTGGATCATGTGACTTTGATGTGATCAAAGCTGATATAAGGGATCAAATCATGGAGGAGTGTGCAAATAAGAGGCTACATGACATTATAACAGGAAGAAGGACATACACTGAAAAGAAACCCTTGGAAATATGATGAAAGTGCTTGGACAGGTGATGAATGTGGACCCACAGCAGCTAAATGTTTGGACTGCAAGAAAGTTGGGCATAATGCATGAGTTAGTAGTAAGAGGAATTTGACAAAAAACCTGAAATGAAATCGCAGTCAGAAAGGCCTGTTAGAAAAGTGTGTAAGCCAAGATCAAACTGGCTGATGAATTCATTTATTCTATTCTTAAGGCAAGGAAATCACCAAGAGTTAATAGCCAAAAAGTGAAGATGGTGTCAGAGTCAGAAAATTGCAGAAATTTCACAAGAGAGAGCTTTTACATGAGTCTATTTAAAGGAAGATCACCAGAAATCAACTACCAAGAAATTTTATGCATATGAAAGAGCTCCTTTGTCATGCATGGGATTATTTGAAGCAGAATTCTGCTGGAGGGACTGTAGGGTGAAGGATAGTATCTACAAGATCAGAAGAGAAGTGGAGGCACTGTTGAGGAGGATGGCCAACTTTACACCAGGGTCATAAACATACAAGAGACTGTCAATGCAGTGGAACATTTTTACAGAGAGTCTGATTGAAGAATACAAAGAACTTTTTAAAAGACTGAGAAAAGTGAAGGGCTATACACATTAAGTTACTGGATGCATCAGTACTGCCTGTACCATAGAAATTAAGACCAATACCTTACCACTTCGAGGAAGCTGTGAAGCAGGAGTTTGACAAAATTCTCAAGCAGAATATTATAGAGGAAGTCAATGACAGATCAAGTGGGTATCAAATGTATTGCTCACTCCAAAGAAAGATACTATGTGTAGATCTCTGTCTTTTTAGCAGTCCTCACGAGGCAGGTATATTGTATCTATTGTCGATGGTATTTTGCAAGCAGTTCAAGGATCAAAAATCTATGCTGAATTTGATGCTAGGAAAGGCTTTTGGTAAATTGACGTAGCCCCAGAATCAAGAAATTCAACAACATTTATTATATACAGAGGGTGCTACAGATGCTAGAAAGTACCTTTCGGATTGTCATGTCTCCTGGAAGCCTATCAGAAAGAATACACAGACATACAAACCGACATCCAAATTTATATATATAAAGATGTGTGTGGGATGATGAGTTAGTTTTTCAGTCACGTAAAATTAGATAATTCAAGCTACTTCTTTTTCATCCCTTGAATTGTTTTTCATTCCAACCCAAAGGCCTTGAATCGCTGTGATCTAAATGATTTTCATTGTTGTTTTCTTGTTCCTCTGGTATGATTTTATTAATCATGAATTATTTCTGTTTTGTAGGTTGAAGAAAATGATGACCCACCACCTCCTGCTGTAAAAGACATAGAAGACATTGGTTGCTCTCCCAAATCTCAAGTGCCCCTTGGCTCTAGGGTGACGAAGAGAAAAAGAGAATTGTCCAATGAAAATGGAGACAGTAAAGCTTTGGATTCACAGAGCAAATCGACTAACCAAACATGGCGAGATATATTAGGGCCTCCACCCCCTATGGGCAAAACTAAGGTTGAGTAAAGCTTTGCTGTATTGAAGACTAAGAAAACATTAGAATTTCTTTTAAGTGTAAATCATTCAACTATATTAGAGTTTGATTAGTAACTGCATGAGTGTGGTTAAAACATGATGAAAAATATTTTCCTCATCCTCTTGCCTGCATGATATAAGTTTGAGAATTAGAGAATAGTGTCATCATTTTTACTTGGATTTTCCTGACAAGTCTTTATTAGGAATGTTGAAGTAACAGATCTGTTTATGGAATTTCAATAGTTATAAATTGTAACTATTTATGATTGTTGTGATATGTCATTTTTAATAAGACTAACAGACATATATATCATAGCTAAATGTAAAATATTCAGCAGCATGGTTTGACCACCGATGGTCATGGTTGTGTGATCTGAAAAGAAATGTAAGTGTTATGCATGGCTTAAATGAAGTCAAAGCACATAATTTAATCACATGACTTGAGTATATGTTGGGATTCGGTTGCTTTGACAAAGGATATGTATATAAAGTACCAGCAAACATCAAAAAAGGAGAGAAGATTCCACTCAAGTTCTGCTACCTTACCTTTCTACTTGGTCTCATTTTCTTTCTATTTTCTACCCCAAATCTAGAATATATAAATCAATTTAACAGCTTCTTTTGGAAATCTTTGTGTTATTTGTTTCAAGTATGAGACCGAAAATTTCTTTTCCAGGCTGAAATACACGAATGGTTAAAGTACCAAAAGAAGAAGTGGGAAATTCAGGCCAAAAATCGTCAACTTCAGAAACGTCAGCGTTTAGATCCTGTAGACATGGGTGCAACACCAATTGTTGGACGTGTAGGTCTTAGTAATTTCCTGCGAAAAACTGCTCGCAGTATGTTGGATCTACCTTGGCAAGTGGTTCAGGTAATAATGTTTTGGTGATAGTTTCATTTCTTTCTTCAGTCTTTACAAACATGAAAAAATAGTATTCATTTCATATCATATATATTGTGTTATTCTAAAATTTCAGGAATTTGACATTGCCTTTTAAATTGACTTTGTAAAATTGGAACAATTTACATTCATTTTTATAAACAACTTCATATTAGAAATTATTAATATGATCAATATAAATATTTCAATATGATTTTTAATTTTGATAACAACAGCTGTTTGATAACATTATCCCTGATCACAATAAATGGTCCCTTCTGTATTTGTGATGGTCTCTTTCTGCTACTGATATAGTAAGTGAGGAGCTTTGATTATTGTAAACACTATTCCTCTTATTTTCTTTTTTTTTTTCTTTATATCTGTGATAAAAGTTTTATGTTCCTCATATAACCCTAGTTTTGGATATTTATATAACGTATTTTCTCAATTTTTTTTTAAACGGAGGAAAACAGATTTTATCTATTGTAGATGTTCAATCACAGTACTCAATATTCAACATTGTAAATAGAAATACCCAAAATGTTTTATTTACAGTATCATTACTTTTATCCATTATTAAGAACTTTCACTTTGTATAATTTTTATTAACAATTAAAATTATGTGATCGATAAACGTAAGAAAATAGTAATAATGATAATGATAGATAGTTGAAAATTATCTAGAATCTATAAAAATGCGACTTTCATCTGTAGTTACTATTAAACTAAAAGAATTCTTAGAATGGCCCCTTGCTCTAGGAATAGGGGGTTCCTTAGAATCTCTATAATTCTTTTGATACATATATGCTGAGAAAGATTGAATATGAATATTCCAGGAGTCCACTTTTTACTGAATGTTCTAAACCCTAACACTGAATGGTTCCTTAGGTATGAAGAGATAATAAAGGGCATTAAAATATGTGAAAACTCACTAGAATGAACATGTTGTATATATACAACTAAAGGAGGCAGAATGATCAGACAGGTTTCTTTTGATAATTCAAGAGAAGGAGTGGTAAGTCAGATAGATCATTCTGATGTATACATAGTAGTAATGATTGAAACCATAAGGCTTTAGGAAATATTCAAATCTGATTGGATGATTGTAGGATATTTTATTCAAATATATATAGGCTGGTTATTTTCATAATCCATAGGAAACAACTTACAGCTGGTTGCTGATGATTGCGAAAGGTACCAAATGTTAATATTCACTGGGTATATACCCTTGTAATTCTTATTTTTATATATACATATTTTATATATATATATATATATATATATATATATATATATATATATATATATATGATTATCTTTTGTAGTATGCTGAAACGAATATACCTGGTCAGTTTCGATTGTGGGCTCTCATAGGGCCTGACCTTCATATGATGAAATTGAATGTTCCTCGCATATTTTATGTGAATCAAAAAACTGCAAAAGAAGGAGAAGGTGTCAGTAAGTATTTTTTACTTGATTTATCCTTTGATTACCTTAAATCCTTGAGTCATATTCTGAAGAGGATTAAAACAGAACATTTCTGGGATTCTATAAAAACCAGTGTAATTTGTCTTCGATTACTATATTTGATGGTATATGAGACTCTTCCTATTTCAGCAGGGAATATTAAGGAAAAAAATTTACAATTAAGCATTTAATGTTTTTGAAACACATGGCTAGAGTATAGCTGGAGAAATCTTTTTAATAATGATATTGCTGTAGTTTACAAGATTCAACAACTTTTCTTTTCTTGAATTAAATCATTATTTTGTCCTTGTTTTTTCAGTGTGGAAGAAAGTAATGAAAACCTTGCCTCGATCTCACCCTGTGTTGAACTTGTACCAGTATTCTGTACCAGAAACTGTTTATTTGGAACACTGCAAGTAAGAACCTTTTTTCAAAGTGCAAAGGATCTCTTATACATTTCAAAAAGTCTACTTTTACATGCATGCACAACTGCAAATTGGACAGTATTTGAACCGGAGATTTCTGATTTTTGTACATAAATTTTCAATGCTCTATTTTTCAATATCTTTGTATTTTTTAATATTCTGTCCGAATTCTGTCAAATTTTTGAAGCTGTATAAGGATGTTAGAATGAACATTTTGAAATGTATTGGATACTTTTTACACTCACTATACTTGGTGCTACCCAAAAGTTGGAGTAATCTGCCATTCAACTGATTTTGTCTATTTTCAAATAATCCATTGTATACTTCTGGTTCCTCCATGATTTCTTGCATTGCTGAAAGACAAAACTCAAGACTACATTTGGTTTGGGTGCACTGTTCTAATTCCCTGAATTTTGAGTAGCACCTCATCTGTCAGTGACGCTTGCATTAATTCCTGACTACTGACAATCCTTTTCATTCTGATTTTCAGTACATTTCTTTAATGAAATTATTTGCAATGCTTATCTATGATAAAATCATTAGTAGTGCATTTATTTTGGTCATATAGCTGTTTTCTTTCAGTAACACTTACATTATTTCTGACCGCAGACAATTTTTCTTCATTTTCAATGCATTTTTAATATTTTTTTCGGCATAGCAGTCTGAATCCAACTTTAAACAATAGATATTAGGTAGGCAGCCAGTATAGTTTAACCCCATCATGAGTTGAAAAAAATCAGTGAAATGAAAACTTTTACATCTACTCTGAATTTTCTTTTATCAAGAAAACCTTTTTTCTATACTTCTTACTTAATAACTTCTAAGATTTTTTCTGCTTGATTTTAGTGAAATTAATGCTGATCTTTCATCACCAGACATTGAAGGTGTGTATGAAACACAGGTACCTATGATGTTTCGTGTTTTGGTTCAGTTGGGTTCTGTGGTGACAGTGAATAGAGATTATGCTCGACTTTTGGCTGGCAAGGTAAATAAGTTCTTCTTTGTTTGTAGCTTCTGTATTTTGACTTGATGTTCAGACCATTGTAAAATGCCACATGATGGTCTGTATTTTCTGTCTGTAAAATTTAAGAAGATAACCATTAAATGCTGATTGTAGAGTAGTCTCCCTTATTTTAAAATTTTTTTGGCAAATGCATGAGAAATCTGGGTTCATTCTGGTTGAAGATAAACACGAAAATACAGAGTAACAAGATGATTTTGATCTTTTTAAAAATTGCAATTGCTAAATTATTCAAATACTACCAGCATTTTTGAGGGCAAAAGTAAACCAGTATTACATTAATAAAGAACCCTTTTTCCATTTTAAAAGGATTTTAATCAGCACCCATGTTATGCTTTTGATAATGAACTAGCTGGACCTGTGGAAATTCAATTGTTATTGATTACTTTGCATTCTGTCTATATTCCTTTTGTCTACTGTTGAGTTAGCTGGTTGGTTGATCTGTGACTGATAGAACCTTTGTGGGTCATCTATTTATTGAATACTCCCTTAACCCCCAACAGTCTTCTTATCAATCCAATGCCATTGATGATATAAGCTATTGCAACAACAACTACTATTAGAATCTAATTTTTAGGCTTCAGAGAGAGGAGTAATAAATGAATGAATATCAGTTATATTGAAGGTTGAGTGCCTTTTGCTACCACTTAAACATAAGCATCCTATTCTATTTTTACCCTTGTTCAATACATTGCAATGGGTGAGAAAGGAGCAGATAGAGAATGAAAGATATGAGGAATAATAATCAGAAAGTGTAAAGGTTGTACATAAAAACAAGCAAACTCATCATATAATTCTCTTTATTTCAGTTTACTTTGTAGCAATCATTTTGAAATATTCAAACTTCAAAATTGAACATTCACATTTGTTTCTCTCAGAAATTTCTTTGATTAGATATTTTAAGTCTTGTTTATTGGTTCAATGTCCTAATCCAATCAAAATAAGTCATTAATTTTATAATGTTCAGTGATTCTCTATTGGGAGGCACTTTAGCCAGGGGAGGAATTTTTTGTAGAAAGTTCGATGGTGAAAAAATTATTAGATGACAATTCAAAATGGGGGAGGATTCAAGTACATGGGATCTTGTGGGGAAGAATGTGACTTGGGATTCTGAGGACTGTGATATAATTATTATCAGCATTATTTTTTGAAAGATTAGTATTTATAAAATTTATTCCTACCTATTTAATTTATTCTATATGAATAATCATTATCAGCATTACTTTTGAAAGACTAAAATTCATAAAATTCATCCTTGATAGAAATGACTATGAATGTTATTGTACATTTTTATGAAGATTTACAGCCATAAACTTTTCATCGATAGTAAAAAATGATATTACAGAGATATTGAATTCGCTTATCGAATGCAAATGATTTAGTGGATGCTATTTCTCAACTGTGATTGTTATTTTGCAGGAAACGGACACATTCGATATGGAAGTGTTGGAATTCCGAACTCTTGCTCAATATCCTTACCTTGAAACAGACTCAATGAAACATATTTATCTTTACCATCATGCTTGGTAAGTATTGCCCAATATTTCTACTGCATGAGATATTCAATTATCAAATTTCAGTTGTTTATCTCAAAGACTAGTGAGGATATCGTCACCAAAAGTGACTATATTCTGCACCCTTGATACCATTCAACTACTATAATGCTAAACTGGGGATTTTCCATCATTTTTACATAAGTACAGATGAAAGTACAGCTTATCTAAATTATCTTTCCTTCGATCCGATTTTATTCCGCATGAATTCTTCTATTTCTTTTCATTTTTTAACACCATGTGTCTTGTGCCATTTTTACCATAGAGTCCAAAAAAATAGCAGAAATTAAGTACCCAGTTAAGCATTATAGTTACATCATAAATTGAACCCCTGAATTTTTTCTTTATTTTTTTTTTTGAAGATACTAGTTTGAAATATATCTATCATATAAATATGAATGCAGCAAGTCTGGTTGCTGTAGGGTCAAACTCCACTCCTACTTCTATTCCAACTGAAGATGATGACTGCAATTTTTATGTTATTTAAATAATAAATTCGGAGATATAAAGGACTTGTCAGTTTGGGATGGTTGGTAAGAGAGCTGTCTAGCAATCACTGGGTCATGATTTTAGATCACAGTTGGTAAATGCTTCTTTTTTTTAAAAATTTTCTCTTTCTCGATTTGCTTCAGCATGTTGGGATAAACAGTGAAATGTTTACTCCCCTAAATTAGGTGAGGATTGTTCTTATAATGGGTTGGGGGGAAATATCAACTCCTACTTGGTGTTGAGTTTGACAAAATTACTCTTTTAACCACTTAACCAAAACTTACCCTCTACAATTTCTTTTTAGATTAACCCTTAAATATTTTCATTTTAAAAAATGGCAGGAAATGATTTTAATTATTTAAAGAAAAAAGCCAATGTTTCTATCTTGATCGGGTCATGTCATTTTTTTTAGGTCTTGACGATTCTTCAAAACAAAACTTATCGACTGGTAAAAACCATGTCCTTCTATCTTCAATAGTTACCGAGATGTGGGGCAGTTCTGTGACAAATGCTTTCTGTTCAGTCTCAACTAGTAACGAAATCATGAGATTACTTCATCATGTAGAATCCAAGGGAGATAATTGATGTCATTCAATTTGAATCAAATAATCACATAAATTAAATATCCTGCTCAACTTGTCCCTCAGAATACTTCAAATGAAGACGCGTTGATGTAGAATATGAAAACTTTGAGAAAATGAACGTTGTGAAATTCCTGTTTTTATTTTCTATTTTCAGTGGATCCAAGATGATGTATGGTCTATTTTTCCCTATGTCAAAAAAGGCCAACATTTTTGTACTTGACACAGTACAAAGTGATCAGATGCCTAACATGTCTGCTTTGTATAATGCTGAGAGAAATTCAAAGTATGTATTTTTTTCCAATAATTATTATAGAGTATTACTTATTCACAAATCAGCATTTTTCTTTCTCTAACTATTTATGAAACTAGAATATACTTCAGAATCAAAATACTATTGTGTTTAGATATTTTAACACACCTAAAAGCATTTAAAGAGGCAAACTCTGTGTGATTCGATGATAGACAACTGGCTCTGTAAGTGGCTACCATGGAGTAATAAATTTATGGGGACTAGAAATGTAAAATGGAGACCATTGAAGTGAAAGGAATTAGTTTTAATAGTGGGTGGACTAATCAATGAAAATGTTTCATCACTTCCTGTCGTTCTTTATTTTGGTTTGGTCAGAAAAGATTATTGGTTTGTTTTAGTAAAAAAATAATGCAAATTTCTTATTTTCATCATTAACTTTATTGAACAACATATCTATTGTTCGTTCCAATATCTTCTGATATATTACATTACATAAATCCATCCTCGCAGTACTTTTTAATCTCATCAACAAAGAACTTCCTTTCACAGTCTGTAACAAATTTTGCTGAATACTGTTTTTACTTTTCATCTTCATAGAAAAGTGACGTAAGATGAACTTTTGATAAGTGGTGGATGCCTGTATACACTTCAAGCAGGTAGTTAGATTTGGAACATGCATTTCAAGTTTTAATATTTTTTCAATAAGTCTGTGGCCTAATAATGGAAAAAAGCATTAATTTTGCACCGCACAACAGATGTCTAGCTTTCAACGTCCTACCTTGTCAATGTACATAACCCATAATCTTCATAGATCGAACAGTATACAATGAAAATTTCAAATCAAGATCCAACTAATGATAGGCTACAGACTTATTGATCTATCCTCATCAAATACTTGTTCCATTACAAACACAAAATATACTTACATAATGAAAAGTGTGATTTTGTGTTTTATTATCCGATACTCTAGACTCTTCCATTTGAATGTAATAATTTTGCTGAAAATAGAGCTATCTTAACTAACATTTAGAACAATGGACAGTTTCACTGAAAACAATGACAGTAGTTTCTTTACTAAAAAAAATCATCTTATAGGAATCAAATATATCCATGAATTTCTTCACAGGGGTTAACTAGTTATTTCTATTCATTTTCTCCAGAATAACAAAAGGTACTAATGCTGACCTTTTACCTCCAAGTGGAACTCATGCATTTGATAATAATTTTGAGACTCAAAATCACCAAATCTACCGCAGCATTCAAAGACTTTTAGCGGCTTACAAAGAAGAAAAACGAGGACCAACACTTTTGGTTATCCAATCTTGTATGGGTAAGTTGCTTCTATAGTAGTTAGAATAGTTTGCTGACTTTATTGTTTCAATAAACCATAAGGAAAATAGAATCTCAAGAAAAATTATCTGCTCTAAGTATTGATTCTCAGATTTCTACTTTATATGGTTAAACAAAAAATTGACTGGTAGTCTGACGTACGTAAAAAAGATAATCCCTCTAAAAAGTTGAAGTAATAATTGTTCTTACTTTAACACACTCTACCAAAGAAATATACACAAAGCTGATGAGCATCCATTGAAATTTGATGTTGAACATGATTGTTTTGCAGACAACTTCATTAATGTAGTGAGTTTGATCCTCAGTGGCTGCTTCTTGCAGCTTTGTAAATAACTCCATTATGTAAGCTACTGTGAGACCCAGGATTATTTGTCTTTTGTATTAACAAATTATTTTAAATTATCTAAAATCTACATTTTTCTTTTTATAGATACTTCTGAACTTTGCAATGCTATGCCAGAGTTGACTAATTTTCCTGTGGTACCCATCTACGCACCTGACAGGTGAAAATATTTTTTGGACTCTTTTTGTAGTTTCATGGGAACTTATTTGGCTATTGTATCCTTAGCCTTCTTTAAATGCCGGTTGTATTGGGTAACTTTCTTTGAATTCATAAGAAAAGACATTAGGTTCAAGGCTATAAAATTCCACCACCTGATAATTTCACGGGACAATTGCCTGATGAATATAAGCATTGGTTAAATGTATGTACTTACCTGGTGGTTGTGAGTTTAATATGAATAATATACTCTGATTCATAAGGATGAATTATCAAGTATGAATTGAGATATCCACTAGCATGGAAATGATCTGTGCTCGTGGATTGAATAAAGGGTTTGGTTTGAAATTCCTAGGTCACCAACACATCTGAAGATTACAGCTACAACTAAAAGGACACTAGTTTTAATAAACTAGGGCATAATTATTATGATTCTTCATCTAAGAAATTTGGGTCAAAAGGGAAAAAAACTTTTTCTACTTTAAGGGGTCAAAAGTGAAATGAGACTCCCTGTAAGGGCTCAATGGTAAAGGGAGACTTTTCCCTCCCTTTTAAGTCTAAAAGCATTTGTCTTTTTCTTTCCTCTTTAAATATTCACCAGGCATGTGCATTTGCTTCAGTTAAACAAACGGACATTTTACTCCTAATTTCTTTATTTATTTGTGCGATCGGGGGCTGTTGAATTTGCTATAGGGTAACACTAATGGGTAACAAAAATATAGTTTCTACTGAAATTTCTTTATAATTATCGCAGTCACAGATTAAAATGAATCTAGACCGTGTGTGTGTATATATATATATATATATATATATATATGTGTGTGTGTGTGTATATATATATATATATATATATATATATATATATATATATATATATAATGGTCTACATTCATTTTAGTCGAGTGTTCAGAGAAAAATTCATAAGTAATTTCTTCGTTGATCATCGAAGAGCAGGGAAATCACGTTCAGTCAGAAAAAATTTTATACGTGTTCTGAGGAGCAGCAGAATGTTATTGAAAGTGTAGGTATTTCTGAAGTTGAAAATGATGGGCATTTTGCACCACTATGTATAATGCTAAACTGGATCGTTGCTTTCCATCCTGCATATTGAAATAAGGCTTCGAAGTATATAGTTACTTCTCTTGATTTTCTCTAGCTATTGGAATAGCGATGTGTCCCTATTATAAACACTGTCCTTCGATTAAATTATGCAAATCATTCCTCCTAATTTCACATATTGCAAATCTAAGGGATGACTGTTGACAAGCTCACATTGTTTCGCAAATCCAAATTGCCCAACCAGCTGCAAACCCTGTGTACGTGTCAGAATTCCTTTAACACATTCCATCAGATTTGGCATACACGCCATTGGCAATTGGTTCTTGCATTTATCTTTAAGTAAATAAGAAGAAACTCCTTTATTTTCCACTTTTTTTTTATTTGATGATTTTTATTTATTTCCTAATTTTGTTCAACACCTTTTTTTAATTAATTTTCTTTCAATACGTATAGTGAGAACTTGTATAATGTGCTCGATTGGCAGAGAGTTGCCAGCCGAAGAATGCTTCAACATTACATGAATGTTCAATTGATTCTACAAGTGATGCTGGAACAATGCCGTTATTTCCATATCCCTCTTGGTAACATGCCCAAAGACATCATGATGTTTGGTTGTGACCTTTTCTTTGCTCGTCATCTCCAGAAGCACAATCACTTACTTTGGTGCTCTCCAACCGACAGACCTGACCTTGGTGGAAAAGAAGCAGATGATCATCGGTAAGAATAAAGGAAGATCTCTTAATGATGATACTGAAAATCTTGATAAATATTTCATGATATATTTGTTTTTTAAACTTGATCTATTTATTATTATGCTATTTTCATTTCGAGCTCACCTTTTAATATTGTACTATTCAGAATAGCAATGGGGAACACACACACATGTATCTCATCAAATGTGACTGTCCTGGATATCTCAATAACTGTAATCTTCTATTGCATTTTAACATTTAATTCATATTAGGAACTATAAACCAAAACTTAAAAAATTATTTTCGTCAGTTTCCATCTTGGTTTGGCTGGCTGACTATATATGTTTCACGCATACAGACCATACCGTGGTGTTAGAGGATTGAAATTTTCAACATTTATTCTTTATTATGTTTAGAAAGAACTAGTTTGTTTTTTTAAAATTCAAAATTCACCTCTAGATAGGTTTTTAATCTGGGTTTCAATTTACGATGTAAGTTTTTACTAAATTGGTCAGGTTTTTTTGGGTTTTTTTTTTCAAACTTTTCAGTGATCCAACCAAAGGCAATGAAAGTATTTTATTTATTGATCATGCCCTTATTCCAATTTTTTGATTGATCACCCCAACATTGCATGCATCCATAAGATGTTGGTCATATGACGGTTTCTATTGATTGACTAACTGGAATTATTTGATTTAAGTTTCTCACAATCCTAATGCTTTAAAGGTATGAGATTTGCATAATTAGTGGGTCACAGATTCTGGAACTAAGAGTGAGAAAATCACTGGTTTATCTGCATTTAATGATACTAAAGCTTGATTTATTTTAAATCTCATGTATTTGTTTTTAAAGGTTATGTATGGAAATGGAAGAGAAGACAACTATTGAAGTAAATAATCCCGGAGCCTACTCAACTGTTTGTGTGGAAATGGACATGTCCAGTTTAGCTGTTAATACTGTTATTGAGGTAAATCATTATGTTTTCTTCTCAAGTTTATCTTTTAATATTATACTATTCCCAGGATATCTCAATGACTCTGATCTTCTATACTGATCAATCCAGCTGGTACAGAAGTTTTCATAAACTTCAAACGTTTTTGGTGGTGGGAATGTGATGTGGTGTAGCTGTTACTGGCACCGAAAATGGAATTGAGTTGGAGTTTCACCCAGGCTGCTTCCATTCACTTAGCACTAATGCCCTTGGGAAAGGCTTAAAACTCCACTCATAACTATGAGTAAACAGCAGGGCTGTTGAGGCAATTTATAAGACAGTCCATCTTGGATCTTTTGAGGAATTGATTTAAGCACTGGTGAAGACAAGAGCCTCATAATGACAGAAAATACCTTTTCATTCCAGGAATTATATGAAATGTGTAGATACTAACGTTTTATGTTAGCACAACTTGATATTTTCTTTTACATGTTTTATAGCAAATCATCTTCTCCAGACTCCTATAATCATTTTAGACTTTCATGTGACACTTTATTACTTTTTTTTTTCCAGTCTTCTCATGTCAATGACCAGGAAGGAGCAAGTGCTGTCAGTTTTGATATGTTACCACAAACATCCCTTGAAGATATGATGCAAGGACAAGGAGCTGCTATGATGCTAACCAGCTATGATGAAACTGCTTTGTCTTCAGTCACATTTAGGTAAGTATGTTTCAACTTCTGTACTCAGCGATTACATGATTTTGTAGGGAAATTTGAATACCAAGCAATGTCAAGTAGTAGAACAAAAAGTTGTAATACAAGGTTTGTCTCAAAAGTAGCTAGCCATTTAATATTGATGGAAAAGTAGTCTCCCCAGGGCAACAGTGCCTTAGTCTCCTTCAAAGTACTCTCCTTGGGACTACATACATTTATTGCAGCATCCTGTTCACTTTTCAAAAGTGTCTGCAAAGATTACTTTTGGGATTGCCTTCAACTGCTTATTGCACTCTCTTTAACCTTGTCCACAGTCTGAAATCTCTTAGAGAAAAACCAGAAGTCACAGGGAGCCAAACTAGTACTGGAGTGGCACTGACAGATCTGGGTGATGTGATGTTTAGTCAAATCTCTATGAAGAATGAGTTGCTCAATCATTGTGAATGTTATGGTCGCAAAGTACACAAGCTCACTCAATCGGGTCTCACTGCCGACTGAGTAATACCCCTGGGAGAGTATCTGATCATGCATGCACAGTAAGGCCCCTTGGATGGGTTGCCAAGTTACATCAAGTCTATGCAACTGGTTATCAAGATACTCAAATGACTGCTTTGTAGATGGACTTTATATATAAGTTGATGGCAGACAGAAGAGAAATGGCCACTCATACATTGATGGGCTTGATTCCTCCCAGTAACATGAGCTACATAACTGATACCATTCTCAGCAACCCCTGTAACATACAGAATTCCATATTTATATCTGAAGAAAAGAAACATCTCTCTTTCATTATAGATTGTACATGTGGTAAAACATTGTGGTAACCAAAAGAGCAACTGAAAAAATGTTCCATTGTCTAAATCTTTCTTAAAATGACAATACTTTCAGACAATTCTTACAATACTTTCATGGCAATACTTGCAATCTCAGAACATCAGATAAAGTTTGATAAAATTATGACGACCAGAGAGCCATCAGAGAATAGATCATTAAAATGACCGGTCTGTCACATTTAATGAAAGGACCTAACATGACTGATGTTACTCTTGATCCTGTTTTTATTATATTTTCTTTTCTTTTATTCATATTATGTTTAAATACCTTTTTTTTCTCTGTAGAGTTTTGAAAACAATGGTTCAAGGCTGGGTAAGAGATGTGACTGCCTACAGAAATGTTTTCGCTGACAATCAAATTGTCCATTTTTACAGGTATGCTGACTTGATCATGTAATTTTGAGTGATGTACTGTATTTATTCAGGTACAATGTGATACTAAGCAATTAAGTCTTAGTAAAAAAAAAATGTTAATGTCTAGTTTTTTCACTAATTTTTCTGATATCTTACATTAGATGGTTGAGATCCCCAACTGCCTTGATGTATGATCCAGCTTTAAGAAGAACTCTTAGTGGAATGATGAAAAAAATTTTCATGCAGGTAATTCATGCTTTATTTCTTTGTTTCACACTGAAGAGCAAATTGTATTATTTTTTACCAAATTTTTTTTTTTTTTTGTTAAAGTTTACAAAAGGGTTATTTCATAATACATGCAATTATAACATTTTGCTACCCTCAGTATGTAGATGTGTGTGTGTATATATATAGAGAGAGTTAGATATATATATATATATATATAAATGAATAAATACACAATGTAGATGAATATTTTCGTTCATTGCTTGAAAGATAAGGATACGAGAATTTATGTCCAGCATCACTGAAAAATATTTTTGGATGAGAATTCGCAGTAAAACCTTTGAGAAAATTCTGGTGAAAATAAGTATCATAATCCATTAAGGGCTTAAGATTGTGTTGAAATAATTCTTTTAGTATGCCTGTCTTGAAAATGAGCATTTCAAATCCTGGGTTTTACCAGGGCTTGAACACTGATCTCTGTTACTGATGGGAAAATATGCCTAATATTTCCCTGTGTCAAGTATGCTCCAGGCTCAAGGATGAACATCAAATACTAGAAAAATACTAGAAAAAAGGAAAGATATGAGAAAATTGACCTCCAGCCTGTAGGATGCAGGGGAAATTTTTTTAAAACTTGGGAAAAAATTATAATGTCTTCTATGCCATGTAAAACTCTTTCAATCATGAGGAAGCTGACAAATGTTATTGTGATGCCTTTAAACGTTTTTGTTGTTTTTTTTCTACCTCTGACCTCCTTTTCTTTTTAGCTAATTGCTGAATTTCAGAGGTTGGGTTCTGTAATTGTCTATGCCAATTTCAACCGCATTTTGCTTTGCACCAAGAAACAGTCTATTGCTGACGCCGTCGGTTATGTCAACTACATTAGCAACAGCATAAAATCTCGGAATCTCTTTCATCTGATTGAATTTACTCCTGAACAGTGTTGGGAATATCTTCTCTGGATGGATCCTGTAAGTTTGGATACATTTCTGAAATTTTGAGAGGAGTTGGTGTGATTCCACGTGTTTTTTCCTCCGTTTAACAGAATTCAGTTTATTTCAAAATCTTAGAATTATTGCCAGATATCAACAGATTAATATTGGTTGTAGTTGACTTGTATTTGAGTGCATGAATCTACATATTCATTTTTAAAAATTTGTTACTATTTGATTCATTAATTGCTGTTTATATACTATGCTGCATCAAGTATATATTTTTATATATGTATTTTCATGAATCTACTTATGTCCTCTAGTATAGTAAATAAAATTTAAAATATATACTGAAAAGAGTATGCTTTATGTCTGAGAGAGATAAAGCATACTTGGTAACCATTATCTGATCAACCCTTTCAAGACTCCTGGATGGGGCAATTTTATATATATGTCCCATTGATCTCTCACAGAAGTTTCCTTGCTTATATGAATTACAAAAAGTAAAATAAATGAAAATTTCCCAGCTTTTACAACCAAAAATAATGACGTTGTCATGAAACCTATGCAGAAATTAGTTTGCATTACATGACTGACCTGAAAAGATGTTGATAGAGATTTCAGTATTTTTCATCTGTCCCTGGGTAAATGTCTAATGAAACAAATGTATCCCATCATGATTTTGGTTTTTCAAAACATGGAAAATTATTTATTTAATAAAAGAATGGTTTTCTTTAAACATTAAATTAGAATTATCATATGTTTAGCTTTTTGATACCCTTTAAAAAATTCAGACATAAAACACCTTAACAGGTTAGTCTTGAAGGGGTTAACAAACCATAAATTTTATTTATATCAGCTTCCCATTGATGGTGTGTATAAACAGATTTTTCAATTACTTTTTAGAACAAAGTGGATTAAAATTATCTGGTTGATAAGGTTTTATATTGGAGAAATCATAGTATGTTCATTTTCTTGATATTTTATCAATCCAGAATGATTGTTTTAAAAACTTAACAGGCAAACCATGGAGGAGTAAAAGGCAAGTTGCTCTCCTCAGGAACCTCTGCTAATGATGAAACAGTTCCTGATGAAGAAAAAGAGCAGAATTCTGAAGATGAAGATGAACTGCAACAGCAAACAGAAGAGATTCTGAATGGATCTGATGATGAGGAGGTCAGTTTTTTAACTTAAAAACTTGCATGAACTTATTCACTTGTTCCTGATTTAAGCAATACAAATGGTGTTTGTTATTATCTATCATTTAATTTTGCACTGTTGTGTTAAGAATTATGGGAACATTGATATATATACCAATACAAGATTCATTCGGAGACTATCCTGCCATTTGATATGAATAAAAAAAATAGCATCCTAAAGCAATAGTGCTGTAGTCTGTTTCAAAGTACTCTCTTTTGGGGTCTGCTAAGGCATCAGCAGCCTTGTCAGATTCTCTTTGATCTTGTCTGCAGTTTAAAATCTCTTTGGGAAAAGCCAGAAGTTACAGGTAACAAAATCTGAGTAACCCCATAAAAGTGAGTCTGTTCATGCATGCACAGTAAGGTCCTCTTCAATCGGTTGCTAAATTACAATCAGGGCTGTAAAATAGGTCCTCAAAAAATTTGAAATGGCTGGATACTCTGTGGAAGGATCTTGTAAATTTAAATTCTGTTGTATTTGTAGTAGTAGTAGTGGTAAGAGTAGTGATCTTATTTCAAGTAAAACCTTACTCAATGTTAATTTGCTATAATGTTGCCCTTGAGTTTTAAAAAAAATGTCCTACAGTTATCCCTTGCCATTCATAGGTTTTCTATTCCATTCGATAATTTGCAGTTCAGTCTTGAATAATTTGATGGGAGTATCTTGGAGTTTTGCAGTGTACCGCAAACAAAAACACGTAGAAAATATGCTATACAGTATAAACATGACGTAAAAATTTTAGTCAATCCTCATAAATGCATGTATATTCATGATATAATAATTACCACTGTCTTTTCTCTTAAATTGATGTGTCAATGAAAACATCTGGAACTTATAATCTATCATTTTATTGCAATAATCTTTGTGTTATTAATAAGAAAAAAGGTTGTAGAAAATTATCAACTAAAATTATTCATGTAGACAATATAGACCCAGAGATAATTGTGGCTGAAAACATATAGCATATTTTCTACGTTTTTTTTTTTTTCCTTTTTCCTTTTTCTCCTCCACCTCCCATGTGAAATAACTGAGATATTAAGCTCTTAATCTAAATTCTTTTTTATGTCATTAAATTTCTTTTAAATTTCTTTATAGCCTGAAATTGAAATGAATTGGAATATTGTCCATTTCTTGCCAGAATCTGGGGCCTGCCAAACCAACTTTAATGTAAGTTCTTTATTCTTAAATTATCTCAAAATAAAAATTACAAAATTTATCTTTCAATGAAAAAACAAAACATTTTATTCTACCTTTTAAATCAAAAGATTATTCTGTTTTACATTTGAAATCTTTGGAATAAAGATTATAATTTTGAAATTTGATGAAAGTTTCTCTTTTGTCTCTGTTAGTACAAATGACTGGAGATTTTTAAACCTAATTTGAGACCTACACTTTACTGGGCTCATCTGAAATAAGTTAGTTGAATCAGATGAGTAGTGGTAATATTACTTTGATTTTTTTTTTTTTTTTTTTGATAATTGAAGCATTGTCAAATGTTATTCACTTGTTACCAATATTTCTTTCATCTTGATTTTAATTGCTTTTCTTCGCAATTACTTTACAGCAGTAAGTAAATAAATAATAGTTGACAATGCTTCATCCTATAAAATAAATCAACTTTATTTATAACCAAGTAATGTTTATAAGATAGTTGTCCGAAATTCTCCTGATTTTAACTTTTCTTTGTTACTCTGTTTCAGATGATAATAGCTGGATACATCTTATCAATGTATAACCAAATCCAGCAAGAATATCGCCGCAGGACTCCTGGTAACACTCCAATACGAAAACGACCAAGTCAGACTCAGGTCAGTAGAAACATAGCATAATATTTATCACAGATACTCAATCTCTAATCTGAAACTATTGGAACTAGGCACTTTTCAGAATTTTAATACAAATCCTGTATTGATAGTGATGCTTCCTTTTCTGCTTCTCATTGCTACCTATATGGGTATCTGCAAAGTCTTCAAAGTAAGAAAAAAATCTCCAAAAAATTAAAAAAATATCTATGGGTGGCAGAGGTACATCTGACTTGTTGGTTGAACCATCTTCAAATAACTTCTGTGCTCTATAAGGCCTCGTAGAATGTACTGAAAATAAACTTGATGACCTTGGTCGAACAAACTTTTTACATTAACCAAGATATTTTTTGGAAGATGAAAGCATTCATTTTTTTCTTTTGATAGTCCGGTTCAAGAAATTCGATCTTCTCATACATAAGAACTGTTGACGTCACACTTATAGTATCAATGGTAGTCATCAGCTCCTTCCCTCTCCTAACTTATTTAACTACCTGACTTTATTTTGTTCCCTTTTCCTTTTTACCCTCTTATTAAACTACTTCTTTATCCTCTGTTCTCTTTTACTACCCACTTATTAGACTATCCAACTTTCTTTTCCCCTCTCTCTCCCTACCATGTTTGTCACACTTATATTATCAGTAGCAGCCAATGGCCGAGCCTGTTGTTTTATACTTCTGATAGACATCAGCAAAGTGATTGATTGTGGACTAGTAATGATTAATATGAATTAATACTGTTAGATCTCTAAGAATTATCAAACATTTTAGTGACTTTTTTTTTCTTTTTTCACAGACTGTTACTGATTATTCGACTGCACCATGTATTGTAACTTTTGCTCAAAACCTGATCCATGGAGATCTAGCCCAACAAATGTTTACGTAAGTAGAAAAAAAGTCATTTACTCTGACTAGAGTCCTCATCTTCATTATGAGTAAGATGAGAGAGGATTTGAAGCACACGCTGCAGCTTGATCTTAGGCTAATCATTGGCTTCATTGTCTTCAACTTTATATATAAAGTATATGACTTTTTTGTTCTACCCAATCCAGGAAGATATGTGACATTAGTGGAATCTTGGTGCCTTAAACCTAACAGATTGTCCTATGAAACATATGGCCTAGTGGTTAAAAGCGATGGTTAAGTATATCCAATTACTTGCTTTGTAGTCATGAGTTCAATCCCTTAGTTGGGTAGTGCAACAAAGCCATATACTCTGGTTCAGTGAAAGAAATAGACAAGTGGCATGGCAAGAACTAGTCAATTAGGAAAGATTAATTGATACCAGATCTACTGTGGATGGAATAAAGGGTCTGCAGTTTGTTCAGGCATTAGTTTACTGAGAAGTGTCCTAGATCTGGTTAATTATACTGTCAGTATCCCCCTTTGAAGGGGTGGCAAACCTCTACAGCCAGCTCTGATATCTGTGTAAGAGAGGAGCTCCAACATACCTATGACTTCCGTTTATCCCACCGTAGTAGGTCATGACATACAAACCCTTGGTTTAAAGGGTGGGGTCTTTCAAGCGCACATCACACTTCATCTAAAATCTATTGCACAAACCTGAGTGCTTGCAAGATGTGGAGAACCCACCCAAATCATCACCTAGAAAGCCTACCAATGATGATAATGATAAATGTTGATCAAGAAAATGATTTGGGCTGATCATTGTTATCTATTAATGAAATGGAAACATTGATTTTTAAAATTTCACTTGGCCAAAGCTTTTTATGTTTTGAGCACTCAGTTTTTTTTTTTTTTTAAATTTTTATATTTTACTCATGTGAAACTGTTTATCGACAGGTTGACCCAAAAAATACAAAAAAAACTGAGTGGGCACCACCATGGAGTTGAATCTAGTGAGTTCCCTTGCCCTCCAGGATCACACTTACCTCTCACAAGTCCAGCCCTGGAATTCATCAAAAGTGTTATCAAGGTAAACTCTTCGATTTGGTATATTCTCTTTTTGGTATTCTCTATTTTTGCTGTTTTGCAGTAAAATTCTCAAAATACTATTGAGTCTGTGGAGTGGCTCCAATGGGATTAAAGTTTGTCTTCGATCTCTCTCAGCCTCATTTACCTCTGCCAACAAAGTTGGAAGAGGTATATATATATATATATATATATATTCACTCGTACCTGTTTGTCAACACGATATCTCCAAAAGTTCTCAGTGAATATCAGTGAAGTATTGTGTAAAGGTTGGCTCTGTGCTATGGAAGAATTGGTTAGATTCGTTGATGGATCCAGGAGTTTTTTTTCAATTGAGAGATGCTTTTATTATTCTGCAGGGAAAGAGGTTAAAAATGAACAGTTTATAAAAAGGTTAATATTAAGAAAGGTAACTCAATATTAGAACACTCGAAGTTGTTGTCCTTGATTCAAAAAAAAAAATTCATTCTGTTTTAGTTAGTATACTATGTTGGCAGAGGTGTGTTCTCTCGAAGTGCTTTCTACTTCTGTCAGCAATCTTGGATCAATTCCTGTCTGCTGACAGTCTCTTTTTATTTTTCGACTTTCAATGCATTTCTATTGTGAAATCAGTTGCAATACTTTCTTATGAAATCATTCAGAATTTTTTTACATTGTACATATTATAGTTTTCTTATATCAGTATTACTTGCCTCAATTCCTGACCAGTAATAGTCCCTTTCTATCTCATTATTCATAAATGCTAAAGCTTGGAAAAACAAATTTTAGACCTTAATTGCAAAAAATAGAGTTTAATCATTATTTTTCCTCCCGATCCTGAAATGTGTAGTTTGTTAGTGCAGAAAATAACTTAAACAGGAAGTGGTAAAGTCTATGTACAGTTATAAGAAAAGCTGAAACCTTGCCTTTTATCACAATGTGATGACTAGAGTGAACGAAATTTTTTTTCAATAAATCTTACTTGTGATATTGTGGGTTATACGAACAGTTTATGTAATAAAATAGCTTATTTTTCTTGATTAGTTTGAGGTGGTGACGATAAATGTCATTATAGTGTTATGCCACCCCGGACTGGTCTCTGCCACCCTTTGCCGATTGGTAAATTGCGATGCTGGTCAGGCTGTACTTAACTGGTCGCTGTCGTTCTCTGCTTGTAGTCGCTTCCATCTCATCTATGTCATGTACATATCTGAGGGAGTGCAGCTGTCCGCTAAAGATTCTGCGGCATCAGAACAAAGACCACAAGAGGTGTCACAAGTTGAAAAGGTAGAATCAACACTGGATGTATAATATGCAACAAGTTTATGTCAGTATATATACAGGTAAACTGGTCAAAATATGCGCCAATGTGGGTGGGGACACTATGGAATAAGTACCAGTCTGTCTTTC
The DNA here is from genome assembly GCA_963457665.1 of Thysanoteuthis rhombus. Taxonomy (NCBI): domain Eukaryota; kingdom Metazoa; phylum Mollusca; class Cephalopoda; order Oegopsida; family Thysanoteuthidae; genus Thysanoteuthis; species Thysanoteuthis major. The sequence continues at coordinate 20,288,066 of OY735221.1, read as the reverse complement.
GGGTTATCTACTTGATGTCTCTAAGTATATGTATTTGTATAGCTTCAACAAAGTTCTAGTCTTCTGGAGTCCTTACTCTTTGCAGTGACAAGGAATGTAGATCTCTGTGCTGTGTCCCAGCAGCTTCCACTGCTACCCAAAGTGGCTGACTTATATAATGGTTGGCTCCCACTGTGTGTGGGGATGATGGCTGAAGAGTTTATGATTGATTTTTCGCTATCAGTTGGTAACTTTGAAATTGTGTTGACTTAAGTAATTTTACTTGCCCGGAAACTGAAATGGTCAATCTCTCTTCTGGAGAGTTCTTCCAAACTTGGGGATTCATAAGTCTCTCTTAGAAATGAGATTAGACATAGACCTGTATTCTGTCCAGGCCTTGCTCACCCGACTCTTTTGATACTTAATTCACAGATTCTATATTAATTGCTTTACAGTTAAGATTTTTATCTGTATCCTGTCCAAGTCTGGGTTATCTCAAAAAACCCTGTGCAACCGTCCTGGTTTTGTAAAGTACCGTCAACCTTGCATAAAGGGTGATTAGGCCCTTACCTCTGATTTAGTTATTTTAGTCCTCACTTTCAGATTTTTCTAATTAACCCTTCATTTCTGTAGTGTCACTAGAAGAGGTTTCCAAGTTGAATATTTATTAATATATATCATTGAAATACTCCTTAGTATTGATGCTGAAACCTTGGATTGAAGCAAAGACCTTCAGATCTTGAGTCTAATGTTCTCTTAACCGAGCTGCTTGAGTTGATTAGAAGGAGTGATGAAAACATCTCAAATATTGAAAGAATCAGTACATCAACCTATATTCAAATATTATCCATACTTAATAGGACTTACCTCTGCTGTTGAAATTTGGAGAGAGATATGTATTCACTTGTGACTATTTGTCTGTCCACACAGTATCTCCAAAGGTCCTTGATAAATTTCAATCGAAGGATTGGCAATGAGTTTCCGAAGAAGTGATCAAATTTGGGGGTGGACTCATGCACAGTTACCTCCCAATTCATAACTATTTGTGAACTAATTTTCATTCTGTTTTTGGTTACTATGGGGTTGGCAGAAGTATTTGCTGAGTGGCTGTGTGGATTTTTATATATTATGTATTTCACTAATTCTTGACCTTCTCAAGAGTAAGCCACTTGTTTTTGTTTACTTTATAGGTCAGATGGGGGATAATAACATTCAACACAAATAGACTTGGAGTGATACTCCAACAAGTTGTCTGAATCCTGTTTTAAATTACAAAAAAAGCATCATTGTTATATATCCTTTCTCCTTTCAGGTTCTCTCCCTTGATTCTAACATCACCTTACAAACGTCCAAACTGAAGAGAGATCTTCTGCGTCTGATTGGTTTTGGCGAGTTTTCTCCTTGTTCTCAATTCAAAGATCCTTGCTTGTCATATGTCCTACCAGAGGTAAGAATGAGATTTTGATCTCATCATTAATTTATTGTTGTAATAATAACTAGCAGGCCTACATATATTTCTGTAATTGAAATATGTACTTTTGTTCAAGTAATTTATTGCCTATGATACGTTTCTATATTAACTATAATCACATGGAAAGGCAAATGAAACTTATTCTCCAGCATGGTAGAGTGAAGCTCTTCATACACCCTGTCTCTTTACTGGGGAAGGAAAGACTGTCTCTTCAACAAGTCTTGTAAAACTGGTCTCTTTTAGAAATCTACTACAATCTCAGCCATGAAGCATGAATGGATTTGGCAAAGCGAGCTCATATTCTGGCTGGAGCAGTTAGTTTTCACTTGGCACTGATACCCTTGAAAACGGCATGAATCCATTCCTCATCCTAGATAGGGGTAAAATAGTACAGGGTGAAGTGATTGAGGCTACTTCAGGTGATAGTCACTTTTAAGTCTAATTCCCACATTGCAATAAATAGTAAGTTGTAATGTGATATGTGAAGCCCTAAGCAGGGCTGGCTGAAACTGTAGCCAGCATGAGGGCACTACTCAGTTATAAAAAATTCAACAAATAGGCTTTTCTTCATCATGCTCTGTTTTTATAACTAATTATTGCATTCATTATTTGTACGTTTTTTTTTTTTTCAGGTTATCTGCAAAACATGCAACCATGTCCGTGATGTGGATCTCTGCCGAGATCCTTACCTTTCCAATGATACTCCAGGGTATGTCAATTTCCTTCTTTATAAAAAGATGGCTTCATACATGGAGACAAAAAGAATGTGTACTTAGATGGTTAATTTGTGTTAGAAATCGTAACTCTCCCTTATTTTTCAAAGTTTTTAACTTTGCTAAGTCCAGAGATTGCAGATCTCTTCTGCATCGTGCACTTCAGAGAAAGAGAGGATAGACTTTCTATTAATGATACTGCCTTGTTTTTTTGTCAACAGATCCTCTTGGGCTTGTATCCAATGTGAGACGGAGTATGATGTTTTGGAAATAGAACACAGCCTTATTGAGGTTGTTAATCGGAAGTCTATGGCATACACGTTACAGGATTTGAGATGTGTCAAATGTAAAGGGGTAAGTAAAGTATTGTAAGACCTTGTTCTTTGATACTTTCCATCTGAAATACACTGTAATATAACAAAATTTGATTGTCATTGATCTTGTGGTGGAAGTACAGGTTGAGCATCTCTAATCCAAAAATAAGTCCCAAGTGGAAAACATAATTTTTCCACTTTTTAATGGTATGTCATATTTTTTACTGTTAAGTACTTATCCATGAATAAGTTTAAGAAAATCATATTTGTAGCATATCAATTTAGAGTCGGGAATGAAGGGGATGACAAACAACCACAGATTGTCCACTTGGGCAACTGAAGTTGTGACACCTTAGCTTTCTGATGATTTGGTGAATGCAAACCACAAAATCATTAAGATTGTATAAATTACCTTCAGGTATATATGAAATATGAATGTTTTTTGTTTTGACTTGGGTACCATTCTCAATGTATCTCATTATATACATGCAAATATCAAAAAATCTGACATACTTCTGGTCCCAGGCATTTTGAATAAGGGATACTCAACCTGTAGTAAAAAAACACAGCTCGCTATTTGGTGGTTAATAGCCCTCAGTTTGATGTAGAATGGTGATAGAAAGAATGGTCAAACAAGGTTTCCTTATTTGAAATCTTCTGACTGCATGAAAAGACTGGGAAGGAGGACTTGAGCATGAGTGCTCTGTAAATGCTTACTGGTAGATTTATTTATGCATTCCCTTGCTAAATCCATATCGGCACGTGATTATATGGTGTACTCAGTTGGTCACGTATCTCCCTTTAATCATGCCATGTTATTAGATCTGGGCAACTTGGTCACATCTTGTTGCTGAATATATTACATTATAAATATAGTAGTCCTATTCACTCAGTATCACTTGCTTTAGTTCTCGGACCCTGACAATCTCTTTTCAATGCACACTAATCAGTTTGAATGGCAAAACTTACTAAAACTAATTTTACGTTAACAATTGCAAAATTTGGTGTTTTATCATTAATGTTTTTCTCATCACCAGCAATGTTTAGTTTATGAAGAAAAATAACTAAACTTCAGCGGGAGAGTGGTGGATAAGTAATGAAGCCATTAGGCAGCAATAAGAAAAGCCACAACCTTACTTCTGCATTCTGTGTTCAAATGCAACTCTGATTATTGTTTCATTTTTTTTCTGTAACACCAAAATTTGTGATATCTCTCACTGTATATGTAATGTTCAGTCAATGGAATTTTTTATCTATTTATTACATAGATCCTACCTTTTGATATTAAAGATTACATAAATAACTAATACATAATTATTTGATTCAATTTCTTCCACATTCTACTTGTCATGACTATTCTGTTTGATTTTTAAAACATATTGGCAAAATGTTTAGTAAATTTGTGAGCATTCAACTATGTTACCAGGTTAGGATGCAAACAAGACAAATGAAAATAGAGATCACTATTGACTCTTAGCAGCTTATCAAACAAATTAGATACTCTTCCTTTGTATAACATAATCAAAGGTGAGTAATCCAAGTTGCATTTACTGCTGTTGTATAAGATGAACATATAAAGATTCGGGTGAGGTTATGTTGCATTAGGATGGTGATTCCTAAAGTATTTGCCATTACTCCCCTGGGCACCACGTTCAGTTCTGAGGGTACTGTGGGATATTCAAAAAATTTAATAATTATAGGCAATCATAATTCAATGCACTGTTACAGTCATAATAATGGAAGGTGACTTCTAACTGGCACTTAGTGAATCACTTTGTCCATCTAGAACTTCTCCATTTCAACACTAGATGGAACTGGAAATGAGGCTGGCTGTCTCCAATTTGATTCAAAAATTTGAAAAACAGTTGTGAACAACACCCATCCCATAAGTAATTACAATTATTAAAAGAGGAATCAAATATATATGTCTAAATCTTTTATGAATTTAAATCACATGATTCATTAGAATTTTGAAAAATTTTCACCCAATCAATGTAAAAGAGCATGCAATTTTTCAGTATTTTCTAAGTGACGGTACCATGAAGAAATCCTAGTACCTTTAGTGTAATGCCATTATCTCAAAAAGTTAGGGAGCCATTGGACTAGAACAAAATTTTGTTTGTTCTTGTTGGTGAAATTTAGTTGCAATTGTGATTTCAGGTGAAGGATAACAACATGCAGTCTTATTGTTCCTGTGCTTGTGATTTTGAGACCAGTGTGTCACGTGATAATTTCTTTCTTCACATGAAAACCTTCCACAGCATTGCAAGGTTAGTACATCTATTTATTTTGATTTGTTTATCATTTGTTTAATCAAAATTTTAGGTCATAGTTTTGGATCAAAAAGCTCCCCAGTATATCTTTCAAAACTTTTAATTTATGGATAGTAATATTCAAATTTCTTAGATTAAGCATTGTCAATTAATAATAAATTAATAATTTAAGATTAAGAAAATAATTGTTAGAAGTTTTTCTGTTTTATCACTATTTTACTATTTTAAAAGTTTAGTCAAACTCATCTTCGACATCTATTTATTGCATGTATTGCACAGCCAGCAAAATTGCTCTATTGATTGGGTTAATAATGTATAAGTGGAGAAACAATCAAACAATCTGTGGTTTTCTTCTATGTAGTAAAATGGTTAGAAAAACCTTTGAATTACAATCTCGGCCAAAAAGCCTCTCCCCACTATTGCAGTCCAGTGGTATAAATGAAAAGATGACATTAAAAGACCTTGATAGCTTTTTGGTTTTATTGAACTTACATAACCAAAAAGACTGATAGATGTAAGTAGAAATTTGAAAAAAACAAGTAATTATTTTGTCAATGACACAGAAATGCATTATAATATTCTTGTTTGATTTGATATTACAAGTTGTACCTCTCCAATCAGTGCTCAGTTGGTCATGAGTTCAAATCATGGTCGGGGCGTGTAGGTTTTACATATTGATTCACACCCCTCATATGGGTGAGGATTATTCTTGTGGTTATGGTAGGAAAACAAAGACAACTCCAGAATGTACTGAGATTTGACAAAAATGATTTGTTTTCTGGCATTTTCTATGGTCTTACAATGACCATGCCCCAGGGTTACCAGATAAGGGGTACAACCATGTGAATGGTATTTGTGTTTTAAAAAATATGTTTCTATATCTTTATAATTTCTTTCTTTCTTTCTTTTTTGTAGTCACTACAAGATGCGACTTCTTTTGGAGACTGTAGATTGGATTCTTAAAATGAACAATTAGAAATTTTGTAAAATAAATAAAATAAAATGTTTATACAGTTGCAATAGATTGGAAAAAACTGCTGAGAAACAGCCACTTTTTCATCAAACAGGTTGAAAAAATTTTGATCCCAGAATTGTAAATTTTGTTATTTTACCTGGACTTTTTAAAAAATGCAGAATAAATTTATTTTAAGTGAAAGCTTTTTTGTACTTTTATTGCTTTAAAAGTAAGCCTCTTTTATTCAGCTTCAATGTTTTTGTTGTGGAGTATAGGGCTGCATTCCTGCTTCAGGAGTAAGTAGATTTTACTAGTTGGAATTGGTTGCCCCCTTCCCAAGATGGGCTGCCTTACAGGGCTAAAGGGCTCCAACTGCTCTTATATAATGGTTTTCAGATTCAGCGGACACTTTAATTGCACATCCACCAAAAATTTGCTTTTAGCATTGTCAACTTGGATATTTTATATCTAAATTTAGATATTTTTGTTGTGTTCAGGTATGAAAAAAATTTTTAGAGATTTTTTTTTTCAATGAGGCTTAGATACTTTAAAATTCTTTAGATCTTTTGCCAAAATCTTGATATTTTTAAATATTTGATGAAGTTCAGGGCCTGAAATTTCATCAATCATCTAAAATATCAAAATTTTGCCGAATCCCCTGTGTGGTGCTCACTTACTGTGCTGCTGTTTGTTTCTCTACTTTCAACAAGTTTGTCTCAAAATTTATTTCATAACAAATGGTTTCCCATTTAATAAATTGTTTTTCAGTTTAAAGAAAAAACTTTCATTTTTGGAATAAATATCACTCTTATATCAATTTGAAATTTTCCATTTTTTTTTACACTTTAAATCTGCACCTAAAGGTGGGCTACACGGGGAAAAAATCTCACGTAGACCAACTTGAAAAAAAATCCTCTAATTTCTTATACCTGAATTTATTAGTTTGCCTCAAAATATATTCACAAGTATATATACTTTGAAACAAAATAATAAATTTAGGTGTAAGAGCTTAGAATATTGTCAAACTCTTTATTGCATCATGAAACATTGATGAATCATACACAATGACTAGTCAAAGTGTCAGATTTCTTATATATGATGAATTGTATTGTGAGGGTTGCATGAGCTGAATTTTGTAAAAAATAAACTGATTTTTCTAAATACTGAACACATCTAGAAATATTTGTTTTAAAGTTGATGATGGCACAAAAATCTGAAATATATCCATTTTAGAATCATTGATATTTATCTATCAAATCAAATTGAATGTTGCAAACTTTTGGTTTCAGACTATTTTATTTTATCTAATCATAGAATAGAATAGAAAATATTTTATTTCATTGTACAAACAATAACAAATTGATTTTCACATTTACCTATTTCTAAGTAAGAAAATTGATAGATTTAGGAAAAAGATGATTAATTTCAGAACTGTTCCTTGTATAATTCTGTCTTTTTCATTTCAAATGGAAATGACATGAAAGTGGAGTATTTTTCAGTTTGGGTGTCCAAGTTATGGAGAAATGTGTTTTCATTTAACTTTCGTTCCAAAGTTAAGACCTGTTGATTTTCTATTATGCAAAATATTATTTTTATATAACAAGTGACTCTCTTTGTAAAGATGCATGTAGAAATTTTGATATTTTTATGTTGGCAATTTTAAATGGCCTGAAGTGGCTAGATTTTCAGTGTTTCACTGATGGTCAAGAGGAATTAATCTCTATTTAAAAATACCGTTTTCACACAATCTTTTGGTCAAGATACAATAATAAAAAATAAAAGCCATTAATTTGTTGTTTGTTTTATTTTATTGTAAAATATAAAATCAGACGAATACATTGTGTTGATGGATGAATGAAAGGCTCACCAAGAAATTCTAAATATGCATAACTACCACATTGTAGTTCTATACAACAATGTAATGATCTGAAATTATACTGATAAGGAAAGTAAAAAATAACTTGTTTTCGGGCCATAAATTTGTCAAGGTATGATAGAAAAAATTCACCCAGTGTACTGAAATGTTTAGATCAGTGTGAGAATGTGTGTACTGAAGAAATTTGAATAATTTGTGTATTAAAATGTCTTATTTAAATTTGTAAAAATTCACATTATAGATGTGGCCCTTAAATTAGTCAATTTTGAAATTCAAAATTAAGAGAAATAAAATCTATAGTTATGTGGCTATTGAATCTACCTAAAAGGCATTTTTTAACCTAGCCACTTTAAGCCATTTCAAATTGCCAATATAAAAATGGCCCCTATCAAAATGTCTAATTGTTAACTAAAGATGTCATTAAAACTGTTTAATATGATAGAACCATCTTAACAATGTAATGTCATTCATAATCACAGATGAATTTCAATTTTTCATCAATGTTTCCGCGGCTCAGTAGTTTTTAAGGCATTTAGCTTGACAAATGCAAATTGAAAATTCCATTCACAGGAGCTACTAATAAAGGAGTTGAAATGGGACATGTAGTTTTGTAATAATATTGTATGGAGAAATGATTTCTGTTTTGTTTATCTTTTAGATTTCAAAGAGGCAAGGGTTTTTGACCCTAGCACAGCTAAGCTTCTTTTTCTTTTTGTGTTCTCAAAGTTGATCCAATTTCTTACACCTAAATTTAGTTTGTCACAAAGTATATTTTAAGATAAACTAATAAATTTAGGTATAAGAAATAGGAGTATTTTAAAGTTGCTCTAAGTAACATTTTTTTTTTTCAATGTAAGGTTAACGTTTTTGGTAAAGATTCATTTTGAACATCACAGGAGAATTTCTGTCCTCTTTCTGCTTTAGATGCTTTCAATCCATTAGAAACCTGGAAATTTGCTAGTTTCTAGAAAATATGTCTTTGAAATGATTTACAAGGGTGGGTATGGGGTCTATTTACAATGTAACTATAACTAGGCTATACTGATCATTTATTTCCCATCATTTTTACAGCAGTTCAGCTTACATGAATTATCAAATAACCGTATTTTGACATAAATCCATTACTTGATGTTTCAAAAATTAGAAAAAATCTTAATGAATTGAAGGTTATAATCATTCAAAATAACAAAATCGAAAAAATAACTTTCATATTTCCAATTTACAGTGCTTAAATTTTGGGTGTTTTTTATATTTTGATGTAAAATGCAGTAAATGAAGGCCTAATATGATGCATTTTTTGATAATTTCCTACAACATGTAGATATGTTTGGATATTTTTTGCTTCAGTATTGGATAGTATTTTTGACAGTTTTCTAGAAAAACTAGATTTTTAAAAAAATTACTTTTGGATTAGGCATCTTGCTATCATCTGCAGTTTCTGAATGCTTACTTTTTAGTTCATTACATAATTTTGCTATCTTTGACACTCAAAATAACATCAACTGATACAGTAGTTAGAAAAAAATGTGTGCAAACTTGAAGGTGGTAAAGAAATTAAACTTCAATGAAAAATAGTCTCTTATTACTATGAACAGGGCAGTAAGTTCAGAACTAGAGCTGGCCAGACAATAGTTTTGCAAATTTTACTGACTTGTTCTGAATTGTTAATCATCGCCACCCACAAAAGTGGTTTAGATACTGTTGTTGGGTTTAGATCATTCATGTCTTTCAACATTTATATGTATCTATGTATCTATCAGGGTTTAGGTTATTCGTGTGATCAATCATTTATATGTATCTCTGTATCTATTTGCGTTTAGGTTATTCATGTGTTCTATCATTTATATGTATCTATATATCTATTTGGATTTGTGTTATTCATGTGTTCAATCATTTATGTGTATCTCTGTATCTATTTGCGTTTAGGTTATTCATGTATTCTAACATTTATATGTATCTATGTATCTATTTGCGTTTAGGTTATTCATGTGTTCTATCATTTATATGTATCTATTTGGGTTTAGGTTATTCATGTGTTCTAACATTTATATGTATCTATGTATCCGGACTTTGCCCAGCCCTAAGCATTCATAGTAAAAACTTGAAATTTTGGACATACCCTCCCCTCAGTCTGTCAAGGAATTTTATTTTATTTTATTTCATTTTTTTTGGATATTACTGTTTTTTTAAGATTCCCCTCCAAATTGAGGTCTTAGTTTGGGGTTGAAACAGATTGATATTTCTGGTCATTTAAAACCATTACACATTTACCGGACTCCAATTTTTCTCCCTCAGTGTATTAACACACAGATGAATATACCGTCTAGTACAATGCTAAATAAATTCAGTCAGGTGAGAAAATGTTTCATTTGGAGATAACACATTTTGCTGGAACACAAGTTAGATTTTCCTGAACACTTCATCTACAGCAAAAGTACATTTAAATAGTTGTTCTAAAAATTGCCTCATCCATCTGGAAAAAAGTGACTTTCTTTTCATAGATAATTAGTGTTAATATTCTGATATAGACCATCCTAAAATTTTGCATCTCACGCCCTGACCTTTACCCCAATCCATAAAATTGGTAAAAACAATTTGATCCTCATCCAGTTCTCATAGCAGAATGTAGGCTGTTCCAAACACTTTGCACAACAACCATTTATTCCAGTCACATACGTTTACATTCATACACACACTAACATAAGAACCAAACTTTAGTTTCTTTACTTCCTGCATATGCATATGACCATTCTTAATATTATATGCTTATATCACTTTATGGAATTATTAACGTTATCATAACAAATAGTAAAACATCCTTAAAAGCACATTCTCTTCTTTACTTCTTCAAATTTAATTGAATCATTATATTTTAAACACATTTCAATAAATGCATTTTTTATTTTAATTCTTGTTTGTTTTCTTAATTCTTTGCATGCAAATTTTCTATGCACCCTTCGCAGTGCATTACAACTTCCATTTACTGTTTCAATTTGACATCACTAACCAATCAGGTTCTTTCCTATTTTTGTGCCTACTGCTAATAGGGAAAGAAAGAGTCTAATCTTCCTTCTCTCTCTCACCTATAAAGTCAACTCTGAACGGACTGCTACCATCAGCAATACCCAGCCTTGTGGAATTACTTTTCCGTGATAGATACTATTATTGATTTTACACTTCATACAGAACAAAAAGATTACAATTCAATATGTAGTTGGTTATATATTTAGGTATTTAATTAGAGTCAGATACTAAAAATTTGATTGACTTAACTAAATAACCATTACAGGGTTCAATTTTAAATGAAAGTTCATGCTAAATTGGTCCCTTACTTTATGTCCACCCCTCTGGAAACAAGCAAAAATGAGAGAAAATTGATAATGACTTGCAGTTTCATTATATTTCGATTTGTTTTCTCTTTTAACTTAAGAGGGAAAAAAATCAATGTTTATGCATGAAAAAAGATTTATTAATAAAAAATGGAAAGAAATAAGAGAATTCATGAAAGAGAAATAAAGTAGTTAGATACATTGTATAATTATTGCTTTGAATGAATTTTTTTACCTTGCTCATATCTTTCAAATTTTTATTAATTAAAAATGGAAAGAAATAAGAGAATTAATGAAAGAAAAACATTGTTTTTAAAAAAATCGTTTTGCTTGATCTTTTTCTATTTCACATTCAGCCACAGTGGTCTCAATTGGAATTCCAAGTTGTGCCAAAAGTTTCCAAGAAAATCTTTTAAAATGAGCACTTTTCTCCTTGAATATATTTGTAATGGCCAGTGTGTGAAAAAAACCCAACATTTGAGATGGCCAGTATATGAAGAAAAAAAACAACCCCAGAACAATTTTTTTTTTTTTTCAAATAAAAATGAACAGAAAATAAGAGAATGATGGGAGAATTTTTTTGATGAGCAGGTTTCCTTCCTTGATAAATTCCTGGTGGGCACTTTTCTGGTGTGTTCAATCTCTAGATGGGCAGAAATCCAGATGGGCATTTTTCCAGGACTCATTAATCACCATTACCTCCAACAAACTGGTTAAAACACTTTTGGTATTTTTAAGTCAATCATGTGCTCTGACAATTATATTCATGTATTTGTCCATGTATGTGGACTTCGCCTAGCTCTAAGTATTCAGAGTAAAAACTTTGAATTCTGTTCACACACTCTCCTAAATGAGTTGTGAAATTTTTGTTTTTGTTGTTGATTTTTTTTTACCCCCGCCCCCAAGTTTTCAGTTGAGGCTTCAATTTACAATATAAGTTTATGCTAAATTTACATTATAAAAATGAGTCTATATGGGCAGTGGTGATTCATAAATTCCCTAGAATGCTTGTTCTGTATTACTATTTGATAAATTCATATTCTATATTATATCAAGCTATTTTTGCATTAAAATGTTCGAATTTCAATTTGAAAAGAGTAGAAGAAAAAACAAAAATGCCGTTTCTTGGTAACACTTGATTTAAAAGGCCCGTCCTTATTAGTCTGTTAAACCTGTTAAACTGTACTTTCTGTTACAAGTAACTGACCTTCGTTTTATAAATATCAGATGAAAAAATTAATGATTTAATTGCAACTTGCAAGTAAGTATAATTTTTGTACAGTCCACTTCTTCAGCTGCTTTTTTGTACACTCCATTACTCTAGCTGCTCACAGACCGTACTGGCTATGAAAAAATTAGAGGGAAATTAGTCTCAAGTGATTAATTAGTAGAACTTGAAAAAAAGACATCGGCAATCAGTGAACAAGGGAAATAACTCTTTGTGCAGTGGTTGTCATGACAACAAAACAAATAAACGCACATTGTATAAAAATGGTTTCCTTCTCTGGTTTAACGAAAAGGAAAATGTTCTGCTATAAAATACTTATTTAACAACAACAAAAAAGCTCTAGAACTGAGATCAAATAGGAAAGTTGTTCGTCATGGAATCTTACGATCCTACGTTTAGCTTTCAAAGGAGATCATTCCACTCGAGTAATAGCTACAACAAGAGCAATGAATATGATGACAAAAATCGGGAAAATCTAGGAAGGCGGTTATATAGCCGGTCTCGGGTGAGTAATAAATTAAATTCATTTATTACTTCAGTTGATACGAAGTCAATCATGTGGCTCTTAATTTTTGGTTCTTGTAAACTTAAAGAGTCATTAAGCTCATTATTTAATTATTATCAATATAGAAAGTTCGGAAATCCAGCAAACCCTAATCATAACACACATCTCTCTCCTCATTGAAAGTTAGTTTAGCCGACTGTAAAAAGATTGCAGAGAAAGTGTATACAACCGTCGAACCGATCATCTGGCGATCTTTTTTCTTGATGAAATATAAACTTTCAATCCAAAAGACCGTGGAAAATTATCGGTTTTGTTTAGAAAAATGTTTGTTTTTTAGGGGTGTGTCTTTTTACGTTATAACATTATTGTGAAACTGGGCACTTAATTTCCGTCCGTTGTACCAAAGGTATGAACAAAGATTTTTCAGCGTGAAATCGACAGCTTAGGGAAAAGGGCTCAAATTTGTATAAGAGATAATTTCATCGTCGAAACTTTGTGTCATTATTAAGAAGAAAGATCAGGCATAAAACTTTCTCTCGCTAAACCCTATCGAACTGGAGATTTTGCAGAAAAAAATTGACATTCGGCAAAGTTATGTTTACAAAGAAAATGGCGTGATATTCAGGAAAGTTTCCAAAATCTTATGACACAGAACACCTTGATTTTAAACACTTTTCAAAATTCAACAAATTATTCAATTTTGGTAAAATTTTGAATACTTATTTATCGAAGGACGAATTTAAAAAAAAATTTCCATTCCTAATTTTGAAGAAAAATAACTTTTTTAAGATGATTACCCTCCCAGCTATATTAATCTGATGATCGATTTTTTTCCACTTTTTACACAAAATTAATATCTTGGGGGATTTCTATTTAAGTGAAAAAAAAAAAATGTGTACCAGGACAGCCGTCTGGATAACATTTTTGGGGATTTAAAAACTAGAAAATTGAGTCAAATATTTTTTTTCTTCGCAACTTTTTTGTTTTATTTGATTAATTAGGCTTTTTTTTATCACTCTATATATTGAAAAAAAAAGACAGATTTCTTATTGATTTCTTCAATCAATCCAATATTTTTTTCTATGTCATACTTTTACAGAATTTGTTTTAAAATCATCGCATTCACTAGCTGTTAAATATGCAGCCTGAATATTGGAAATAAAGAAGTTGCCTCCATAGAAATTTCTACTCACATATCAAAAAACTTGAGAGCCTGTCTGAAATGGACGGTGCTTTATTGGCAACCAAAGCCAAGCGGCAGACATTATTAAAATTTGAATATTGAGTTTCTTTTTCACAGACAGATTACAGTCACCAGAATATTGGGTTGTTAATATCACAGGCCACTGCAAAGCAGAGATTGGTTTGTCTCCATTCCAAAATCATATAGAAAAGAAATGATAGCAAATAATACTGATTGGATAAATGAACTCACAAAATTCAATATTTTATATACACAGTTGCTCAGTGTTGCACTGATAGTTTTGACAGGAAAAATTTTGAGAAAAAGGAGTAAGGTATATCACGGAGTTGATATCCAGGTCTCTCTCACTGAGAAGCATACTTAATATGAACTTACATTGTGAATAAAACCCTGTGGCTGGGGTATTTTTCACATGTGAGTATATATATATATATATATATATATATATATATATATATATATATATATATATATATATATAAATATATATATATATATATATATATATATATATATGATTTGGACAAGTGATATAACTGGCGAAGGTGGATTTTTCCTATGGGTCTGAGTGACTTTGAAGTTCCCAGTATTGAATGTATCTGGGTGGGGGGGTAGAGGTGGGTGTGAGGATATTGTTAATAGGTGTTTTTTATGAAATAAAGATCTGTGTGATTGGGGTTATTAAGTTTAGTTTTTAATCCATTAGGGTACAGAGTTTTGAGTTTGTTGATCCACATATCCTCATGTCTTTCTAGAACTTTAGTTATGTCAATTGGAGTAGTTTTTTCTATTTTTTCTATGATGGTGAAGCTAGCGTCCGTGGCAAAATTGTGGTCAGGTGTGTGAAAATGTAGTTCTACGGGAAGTGGGCTGCGATTGTTTTGTAACTTAAACCTGTGTCTGTAATTGTTGAGTCTAATATCAAATTGCCACTCGGACTTGCCTATGTACTGTAACTTACATCTATAGCACTGTAGAAGATATATATTTGTAGTCATATATATGTATACATATATATATATGTATACATATATATGTATATATACGCATGTGTATACATATATATGTATATGTATAAATATATACGTATATGTATATATATATATGCATATATACATATACATGTATATATATACGTAGAAATATGTAAATATATATATGTGTATATAAATGTCTATATGAATGTGTATATATATGTATATATATATGCGTACATACATAAATATGTATATATATGTATATGTATGCGTACATATATATATATGTATAAAAAAAAGGAAACCCAAAAGACCTCAACAACTATAGGCCTATAAGCCTACTCAACTGTGTATACAAACTTTTCACAAAGATCATCACCAACTGAATCACAAAAACACTCGATGAAAACCAGCCATGTGAACAAGCTGGCTTTAGAAGAAGCTACCCGACCATTGACCACCTGCACTCGATAAATCAGCTGAAAGAAAAAGCAGCTGAATATAAACTACCACTTGCCGTAGCATTTATCGACTTCAAAAAGGCGTTCGACTCAGTAGAAATCCCTAAGGTCATGGAGGCCATCAGTCGGCTAGGTGTAGATCCAGTATATGTTGAAGTGTTGAAACATATATACAATCATGGCAGCTCCTTTATCAGGCTACATAAAGACCCGGACCCCTTTCAGCTGCAGAAAGGAGTAAGACAAGGTGATACCAGCTCACCTGAACTCTTCACAGCCTGCCTCGAGATGATCTTCAGAAGGCTAGACTGGGAGAGCAAAGGAATTAGGATAGACGGCGAGTATCTGAGCAACGTTAGATTTGTAGACGACATAGCTCTTTTCGCAGAGAACCTACACGACCTCCAACTAATGATAGATGAACTAAATGAAGAGAGCAAGAAAGTCGGCCTACACATGAACTTCAGCAAGATGAAGATCATGTGCAACAACCACATTGGGGATGAAAACACTAAGATCAAAATCGAGGACACACAACTTGAAGAAGTAGACCAGTACATCTACCTAGGACAACGAATCTCCATGAGACTCTCAAAAGAAGAAGAAATCAAGCAAAGAATCACACTAGGATGGCAAGCCTTTGGCAGAGCTAGCCAAACCTTCAAAAATAATAAGATCCCATTGATCCTAAAGAGAAAAAGGTGTATAACCAATGCATCCTCCTAATAGTCACTTATGGAGCTGAAACATGGAACCTAACCAAGAGACAGATGCGTAAATTGAGAACCATGCAACGTGCACATGAAAGAATGATGCTGGGCCTCACATGGAGAGACTGTGACACTAGGGGGCCAAGAGTCCCCCCTGTCCTGAAAATTACTATGGCTGTTACCAAAAATTACTATGGTTATTACCAGTAATTACTATGGTTATTACAAAAGGAGTTATCTGTGTTAAAAGGGATAATGTGTTTTTCGAGATACTATAGGAAGTTGAATCACCTGCACTTTCTCAATCTAATATCTTCTGTCTAATCCTGGGTTGCAAAAGCCAGATGCTTTTGGAGAAGGTTTTCTTCCCGATTCGATGACCAGATAAGGGCTTAATATGTTTTTTGAAGATACTGTAGGAAGTGAGAATTACATGCTTCCAAGTGCGGGCACCTGTGCCTTCTCAATTTAATATCTTCTGTCATTTCCCTGGGTTTCAAAAACAAGTCCAGATAAGGGCCAGTGTCTGGGGTCTTGAGAGAAAGAGTAAAGCTTATGAAAGAAAAGTTATTTGCGGAGTCCTTGAGAGAGGGGGAGACTAATTTATGATCTTAGACGGACTTGCGTCGCGAGATTGGGGTTTTCCGGAAAGATCGAGATAACAGGAAAAAGAAAGAAAGGAAGTCAATTACAAAGAAATAGTGTTGATAACAAGGGCTTAAATAGGAGGGATTTTTGTAACAGCGGCAGAGAATCAAATTGGGTTTGGAGAAGAGAATCGCTGCCAGTCTCTCTCGTGTTAGCCGCCCTTAGTAACCGTCAACCGCTGCTACTATTCAGTAGACTACCGTTCGTGATATGAGAGACCAGTCGTCAGTTTGACTTAGATGAAAATCGGCCTCCTCTCTTTTCAACTGCGAATAGGCATTTCCCGTCTCCAGAGATATTGATAATCAATATTCTATATAAAACATTTAAACGAAATTCCGACTTGTTGCCTTCTTTTACGAACCCAGAACCACGGCTGGTTTAGTATAGTTTGTGAGGCCATCACCATAGGTGAACCCCCACAAGACCACAAGACAGCACAGTACATCTGAGAAAAGACAAGAGTTAGGGACATCATAAAATCCATTAAAAATCTCAAATGGCGGTGGGCTGGCCATGTTGCAAGAATGGCAGACAATTGATGGACATCGCAACTCACAACATGGATCCCCTGAGACCACATGCGCAACCGAGGCCGGCAAAATGTTAGATGGAGAGACAAGCTAGACAAGTTCAGGAAGTACTGGCTCCGTGACACCCATGATAGGGAAGTGTGGCAAATCCTGGGGAAGGTCTATGTCCAACGACAGACGTTAAAAGACTGATGATGATGATGATGATATATATATATATATATATGCGTACATATATATAAGTATATATATGTATATATATATGCGTACATGCGTACATATATATATATATATATATATGTATGTATGTATATATATATATGTATATATATATATATATGCATATATATATATATATATGTATATATATACATATATATGTATATATATATGTATATATATATGTATATATATATATATGTATATATATATACATATATATATGTATATATGTATATATATATGTATATATATATGTATATATATATGTATATACATATATGTATGCATATATATATGTATGTATAAATGTATGCGTATATACATGTATATATATTTATATATATGTGTGTATATATTTATATATGTAAGGGAACAGACTGGATTTCAAAGAAGCTACTTGACCATGTACCATCTCCATTCAATAAACCAGCTGAAAGAAAGCAGCAGAAAACAAAATGCCACTCGCTGGAGCATTTATAGAATTCCAGATGGCTTTCAACTCCTAAGAAATTCCTATGGTCATGAAGGCCATCAATCTACACGGTGTAGACCCTGTATATGTCAAAGTACTGCAACATATACACAATCACAGCAACTCAATAGGACTGAATTAAGTGATACATTTACTCATGCACAATTCCCCATCCACCAGAGTGCTCCATTCCAGAGTTGGAAGAGCAGTACTACATATATATATTTATAAATTAGTTTTACAGGGTTTTTTTAATGGAGAAGGTGTACAAATTCTAGACTTTTGAAGATTCTTAAAAAAATAAAAGATGGTTTTGATATCTAAATGAATGACATGTCCATGATATATGGCAATCCTCATCTAAAATACAAGACTATTGAAATATTTGTCCCTTTTATATCATGAATTGAAGAGAAAATTCAATGCTTTCATTTTTTTATATTTTCAGCATCAAATCCCCAAAAGTAACATTCAGAAGTGGATTGAGGTAGGTATGAAATAGAAAACTGAAAATCCTCGATTATTTGCACAATGTGCAGAGGCTTTTATCAGTGTTATTAACTCTGATTTTAAACTCTGATTTTCACTCAATTGTCTTCTTGATTAATTCAGCAGTTTTCAAGAGCAATAGTTTTCATATCGATTTATTTCTGCTTATCATGAATGGCATCAGCTTTCCTATTGGGTGTACAAATTTCTTAATAAGAAAAGATTTCTGACGTATATTTCATCATCATCATCATCATCATCATCATCAGTCTGTTAGCGTCCGTCGTTGGACATAGACCTTCCCCAGGATTTGCCACACTTCTCTGTCATGGGCGTCACGGAGCCAGTACTTCCTGAACTTGTCTAGTTCATCTCTCCATCTAATATTTTGCCGGCCTCGGTTGCGCATATGGTCTCGGGGAATCCATGTTGTGAGTCGTGATGTCCATCGATTGTCAGCCATTCTTGCAACATGGCCAGCCCACCGCCATTTGAGATTTTTTATGGATTCTATGATGTCTCTAACTCTTGTCTTTTCCCGGATGTGTTGTGCTGTTTTGTGGTCTCTCCATGTGAGGCCCAGCATTATTCTTTCATGTGCACGTTGCATGGTTCTCAGCTTACGGGTCTGTTTCTTGGTTAAGTTCCATGTTTCAGCTCCATAAGTGACTATTGGGAGGATGCATTGGTTATACACCCTTCTCTTTAGGATTAATGGGATCTTATTATTTTTGAAGGTTGAGCTAGCTCTGCCAAAGGCTTGCCATCCTAGTGTGATTATTTAAGCAGACATTAAACTGGAGAGATGATGGACACAACGAAGTAACTCCCATTGCCTTGAGAAATGCCATCATGGACTTTGCATGGTACCCTGATAATCTACTGTATCATGGGATAACTTAATTTTTGATGTGCAGAATTTATCTTGCCTTCTTCTTTGTATTATGATATTGTGAGCCATTCTTCCTACCCCAATTTGGTTTTTATGACCATCTTCATTCAATAAATCAGCTGAAAGAGAAGGCAGCAGAATACAAAATGCCACTTGCTGTAGCATCTATAGACTTCAAAAAGGCATTCAACTCTGTAGAAATTCCCATGGTCATGAAGGCCATCACTCTACAACATGTAGACCCTGTATACGTCAAAGTACTGCAATGTATATACAATCACAGCAACTCATTCATTAGGCTACATAAGGACTCTGAACCGTTCCAGCTCCAAAAAGAGTAAGGCAAAGTGATTTCAACTCACCCAAACTCTTTACAGCCTGCCTCGAGATGATCTTCCGAAACATGGACTGGGAAAATAGAGAAATTGAAATAGATGGCAAATATCTGAGTAACCTCAGATTT
Source organism: Thysanoteuthis rhombus (assembly GCA_963457665.1). Taxonomy (NCBI): domain Eukaryota; kingdom Metazoa; phylum Mollusca; class Cephalopoda; order Oegopsida; family Thysanoteuthidae; genus Thysanoteuthis; species Thysanoteuthis major. Next base: position 20,268,352 of record OY735221.1, on the reverse strand, counting down.
GCTGACAACATTGTCCTTTTCACAGAGAACCTACACTACCCCCTACTAATGCTACATGAACCAAATGAAGAAAACAAAAGAGTCAGCCTACACATGAACTTCAGTAAAACGAAAATCATGGGCGATAATCATGTTGAGAATAAGAACATAACTGTCAAGATAGAAGATGCAAAACTTACCAAGGTAGACCACTACATCTACCTAGGACAACGAATCTCCATGAGATCCTAAAAAAAGAGGAGAAAATCAAGCAAAGAATCACTCTAGGATGGCAAGTCTTTGGTAGAGCAAGCTCAGCTTCCAAAAACCAGACAATACCAATAATCCTAAAAAGAAGAGTATACAACCAAGGCATTCTCCCGATGGTCACTTATGGAGCTGAAACATAGAACCTAACCAAGAGACAAACCCCAAAACTGTGAAGTACGCAATGTGCGCATGAGAGAATCATGCTCAACCTTACATGGAGAGATCACAAGACAGCACAGTATATCAAGAAGAAAACGGGAGTCTGAGACATCACAAAATCTATTAGAAAACTTCAATGGCAATGGGTATTTCATGTTGCAAGAATGAAAGACAACTGATGGACATCGTGACTCACAAAATGGGTCCCCAGAGATCACATGAGAAACCGAGGCCACCAGAATACAAGATGGAGAGATGAACTTGACATATTTATGAAAATACTGGCTCAGCAACGCCCACGATAGAGAAATGTGGTAAATCCTTGGGAAGGTCTATGTCCAATGATGGACGTTGAAAGACTGATGATGATGATGATGAAGCTAAGCTCAGTAAATACCAAGTATAAAATATGTAAAGGCAATCCTGACTCAAGAAGAAGCATGGGAACATATAAATTCTGTAATAAGCAAAAACAAGTGAATAAACTTAGGGAACGTGTTATGGTTATTCAAAGGTTGACCATTAATCTGGCTTCCAGAAAACTTTCAGCTTTGTAGTATTTTGCTCCTCGGTTGCTTTGTAAGAATCACCACAGACTTGTCACAAAATTGACACCCAATGACAAAAACTATTCAATCACATACCAGAATTTGAAGTCAATTTATGAAGATCAGACACTGCTTTAGAAGCAAATTAATTTGTATCTGTTAAATTCAATTTAGTTCTTTAGTTTTCCTTGTTTATTTTATATTTTAAGTATATATTAATCCTTGATTCAGAAAACCAGTAAAATCCAGTTATCTTGGCAGTGGCATAGTAGGGTAGAGTTGGGGTGGGGGGAGTCTCCATCAGGCACGAGTGTAAAGGGGTACAAAATTCCTTTGAGCCTAAAATACCAGCAAAATAAGTAGTCACCCAGGGCGCCCAGTGCTTGGACCGTTTATCATGTGTCTGAGAAATTGGAAACATCAACATGGGGAAATGGGAACTGAATGAAAAATAGTGAAGATAAGTAACCTCTCTGATGTGGAATATGGGCAACCACAAATCAGAATTAAGTCTCAGCAAGAGAAAAGGCTATTTTTCATTTCGCTCTGTCTTATTTAATCACCCTTGACCACTAATGGCTATCGGTAGATAACAGGAGTCAGATACTTGATTAAAGCGTCTTACCAACCGATACACGTGTTCATTTGTTCTCCTTGCAACCATTACTAATCTGCACTAACCCTGCATGAAGCTGATTGTGCTTAACCAATAGAGCTAACCCCTAAACACCCTAATAGCACGAATGTCACTACAAGTAGAGATAATATGACAAAAATAAAAATTTCAATAATCTAATCTTTTCTCTCCTTAGTTGCAGTCATTTCTGAATTTAAATCTTCTTAATTTGATCTTAAGGCACTATTACAGATCTAACAGAACAAATGATTTTAATTTTGATTTTGATTTTGAAACCAATTTTGAATTGACAAAAGAGCATACAAATAAAACAAAACAAATAATTCTAGGTGATTGTTACTTTTCCATGTTGAATTCAAAATATTTTTGCTTTAGATTTTGTGTAATATACAACAGAATGGCATTTCTTTACAAATTTTGAAATTGAGATGAAAAAAGGGTTGTGCTCAGAGTTTGTGTTGATTTTGATTCTAATTTTAAAATGTTTTATTTGATTTTAAGTAAGAATTTACACCACACCACTACACCAGATATTTTTCCATGATAATCCTTAAAACCAAATATATTGGTTCTCTTTCCACATGAATTGATTCATTTCAAAATTGAAATTGAAAGTTTTTATGAACAGCAATTTGGTATAAATTTAAAAATTTATTTTTATTTTCACATCATGATTTTATCCATTAATTTTATCAAAATAATTCCACTTTTATAGGACCCTAGAAACGATTTGGAAAACGTGCAATAATTTGGGACACTGAAATACTATCAACAATTTGACGCAATTTACAGATCAGACTCTGGAAAATCACAACTGGCAATCTGAAAAAATGTCCTTGTAAGCTCAAGCTCTAACTTTCCATAAACTTATACCAAAAATATATTACTCTATTAGAAGAAAATCCAATTGTTTGATATATTTAGTCTTAAATTAAATCAGAACTCTGTTTTATATAGATATGCCGTTTTGGAAATGACCATGGAGAATAAAGAATTTTAAACTATTCAAATTGGGATTTTTAAAAAAAATCTTTTGAAAATCAATTTTGTGAAAAAAATTTTGTGCCAAGTCTACAATATGCTTTAAAAAAATCCCAAGGTACAAGAAAAAAAAATTCACAAAATAGCATAATAGCTACCTAAAAGACATAATAGAAAGAGAAGTCACAAGTTTGGATTCGTGGGTATAAAAAGATTATGCTAACCTTTGTTTACCAGTATAATGACCCCCAGGTAAATAAATGCTTTTTTCCACTATTTTTCCGTAAGCAAGCAATATTTTTGCAAAATCCATTAAACTAATTATTAGATTAATCAATTTTCTTCAATTGAAATTACTCTGAGGTAAATTCTATTTTTGAAAGATTTCTCAAACTGAGTTACTTAATGCATGAATCAATACCTAAAAAATGGCGGAATTTCATTAATAAAATGTAAGCACAGTGTGAAGCTTAGAAATTGGCTGTGAGTAAGCTAAAAGTATTTTTTTCTTGATTTCATGATGAACTTTAAGTAATTTTAACCAAAATTACAACTGAAAAGATGATAGTTAAATTAGGCAATATTTGTTGAGGTAGTAATCACTTTTCTATGTTATTAATTGTCATTAAGTGGGTCACCGAATAAATGATCAAGACATTTTTGGGGTGGGGTACCAAAATTATCTGGGTCACCTCAGGTCTCAAGCTTGCCAGATAAATGATCCAGTATCATGGATCATCTTCATTTAATAAATCAGCTGGAAGTAATGCCATAATACAAAATACCACTTGCTGTAGCATTTATAGACTTCAAAAAGGCAGTCGACTCTGTAGAAATTCCCATGGTCATGAAGGCCATCACCCTCCAAGGTGTAGATCCTGTATGTGTCAGAGTATTGCAACATATGTACAGTCACAGCAACTTTTTTATCAGGCTACATAAAGACTCAGACCCCTTCCAGCTCCAAAAAGGGGTAAGACAAGGTGATGCCAGCTCACCTGAACTCTTCACAGCCAACCTTGAGATGATCTTTTTGAACTTAGACTGGAAGATTAGTGGAATCAAAATTGATGGTAAATATCAGAGCAACCTTAGATTTGCGGACAATGTTGCCCTTTTTGTAAAAAACCAACTAATGCTAGATTAACTAAACAGAGGAAGCAAGAAAGTTGGCCTACACATGAACTTCAGTTAAACAAAGGTCGTTTGCAACAACCACATTGGAAATAAGAACACAACTATCAAAATCAAAGATGCAGAACTAGAGAAAGTGGACCATTACATCTACCCAAGACTACAAATTCCCATGAAAGCCTCAAAAGAAGAAGAAGTCAAATGAAGAATCACTCTAGGATAGCAAGCCTTCAGCAGAGCTAGCTCAACCTTTAAAAACAAGAAGATCCCAATAATCCTATAAAAAAGAGTATACAACCAATGCATCCTCCCGATAGTCATCTACAGTGTTGAAACATGGAACTATCCAAGAGACAGACTCGCAAACTGAGAAGCATGCAACACGCACATGAGAGAATCATGCTTAACCTTGCATGGAGAGATCACAAGACAGCACAGTATATCAGGAAGAAAACAGGAGTCTGAGATATCATAGAATCTACAGGAAACCTTAAATGGCAATGGGCTGGCCATGTTGCAACAATGGCAGACAACCCAAGAGATCACATGCGTAAATGAGGCCTGCAGAATACAAGATGGAGAGATGAACTAGACGAATTCAGAAAGTACTGGCTCCACAATGTCCACGATAGAGAAGTGTGGTGAACCTGGGTAAGGTCTATATTCAACAACGGTTGATGAAAGACTGATGATGAGCGATGAGATCTGTAGTAGCAATTGTTTGCTGTTACTGCTGGTTTACCTTCTACACTGCAGTGGAGGAGTATGATCTTGTAAACAGCTAGTGTTTGTTTTTGACATTGAAGACTCTAAAAATGTTAAAAAATGCTGCAGATTCCGCTATGATAACAGTATGGAGCAGGAAAGCAAGCATCTGTCATTATTGATATGGTACCTGTACTACCATTCCAAAATCAAAAAAATGTTGAATTCCAAAAAAGTTTTTGAGATTGAGTACTTGTAATATCATTCTTTAATGCTTTAATCCTTGTGGAAAATGTTATTTCTCAACAACTTCTAAAAGGTCAGTATTGTTATAAGAAGTTACATGCCATTCCTAGAACAAAACAAATCTCTGAAAAGTAATTAAATATGAATATACTGCAAGAAGCAGATCATAAATACTTAAAAACTACTTCCATATGATATTTTGTTTCAGAGAATTTTGAGTTTACTGTTTTGTTTTTTTTGTTTTGATAGAAATGAAATTTGCTTGGTTTAACATTTTTTAGAATGTGGAAAAATCAGTCTTTGACGATGGTACATTAGGGCAAGTGCTGTCTCCAGGAATATATTTGTCTCCTCAACAAAAATTCAGCCGCACGTCATTAGCACAGATGACACTTGACCAGTTAAAGCATCATGATGAAGCCCAACAAGAAGGTTAGTATTTGTGAAACTGCCTTATCTTTTATTTTCCTTGTTTTCTATGCTATATCAATATAACCTTGGCTTGCTGATGTATATATTTACATCCTTGTTGTTCTCTGGCCGGACAAAGTAACAAATTGCTTTTGGTCACTTGAACCATAGCTCCAATTCTCTAATGAAGCAATCGTAAATGATTTGTGTTTTCACTGTCAATCTTGCTCACAATGGCTATGACTTTTACTCCTGGTGCAAGAATCCCTCACGATGGAACTCAAAGCTCTCTTATAGATTCCAGTGAGCCACTTGAGCTAATTTTCTCACTGTCAAACACGGTTTTGATGTTCCAGGTCATTATCCTGTCTCTTGCCTTCATTAGAACGTTGTTTGGCGAACTGACTTTTCATAGGCTTTAACCAGCATGCATCTGGGGTCATCACTGGGGCAATTACTGGGGTGATGCTGCTGCAGTTTCAGTAGCGAGTAAGTTTTATAGGAGTTGCTAGCCCCACAACCAACATGCATCCTTTATCTGGGCTTGGGACCAACAAGATGACCCAAATGGAACATCTTGGTGGATTTCTTTTGTATGGTTGGTGTTTGATGCTTGGAGAAATCTCAATTGAAATTGAGTGGCCATTTTTGAAATTGTTAATTCTACACTTATATTATTATATTTATTTTCTAGCTGAAGATTTACTTAATGACTGGGTACAGAAAAAGTTATATGAACCAAACATATTGACTGATGACTTGGATGAGTTTCTCAACCAAGCAAATGGAGGTAAAAATCCAAGGCGATCTCCAGGTAAATATCATTCCTTCTTTGTATCTGACAACCTGTTCATTAGCAGCTTGAATCTGGAGATAGATTCTTAATTGGAGTAAGTGAACTTAATATAGTAGATCAATGAATTTTGTGAAGAATCATCATCATCATCATCGTCATCGTCATCGTCGTCATCATCATCATCATCATCATCATCATCAGTCTTTCGACGTCTGTTGTTGGATTTTTGCTATGATTCGTCACACTTCTCCTACCTATGATATCACAGGTTACGTAAACAGATACTTACTTATATCAGTGTTACTTTATAAAAAAAAAACAACAATAATACATGGTTTTCATCATCTTTAAGTTTGCTTGATTAATTGAATGAATTTTCTTTCAGATCTTTCTCAATCTGTGGATTTTGATGAAGATGCAGCAGTGGATGCTATATTGCAGAAGATGTTGCAGAAAAATGTTGTTCCTGTGAAAGTACGCAGTGACTTGGGATTTGATTCATCAAGAAAGCAAATTGATCCAAGAGTCAAAATGGAACTCAGATGTAAACAGGTTTGTTGCTTTTGTATTAGAATCTTTTACTCCTTTCAATAGCGTAAATTTTTCTGAAAAAATTTGGCTATACCAAACACAGACCAAAAGTAGTGTAGAAGGAGAAGTTCAGGGTAAAAGTAGATGAGTGAGGCCCAAGCAGCATTGGTTTGACAACATAAAATCATGGATCAATATTCATTCTTATGAGCTCAACAATATTGTGTTAGATCGTACTATGAGGAGGATTATGCATTTAGCAATGTAGCGGAGGAAGCATTGGGAGAGAAATTTTTCTCAAATAGTTAAAGATCATCAGATGACACAGACATTTTTTTCAATAGTTTGCTTTATGCTACTTTGATATTATGAAAGACCTACATTGGTACAGGTTTCCCTTGGTATCCAAAAAAGGAATAAAGCAAAGAAGCCATTACTATTATTTCATACGGTAAAAACTTTTGAGTGTTCCAGACCTCCAAAAAGACCTTTTTTTATGTCTGCCTGTCTTTTATGTCTCATAGGTTGATATGTTGTGCCTTTTGTGGATGATGTGGAAGTCTTGAAATATGACAATATGCTTGACTGTTTATCCTCATGCATTTTCAAATCATTCAGTTCTTTGCAGACACTTAAAACATCCTGTAAAGCTGCCTTAAACCTATTTGTCCTTTCAAAAGTCATACTTTTCTGCAATCATTGTAGCTCTGTTAATCATAGCAAAAATCTAACTCAAGATTATTTTTTATTGTGAGGAAAACCTACATCAAGTATTATTCAAAATATTGATATGCATAAAAATTATAAACACACATATGCAAATGCACTTACATACAGAAATATTTGAAGTATTGTGAAGATGCCAAATAGGAGAGTATTACAAACAAATGAAAGGGGTGAATAATAATCAATTGGGACTTTTGTTTGGTATGCATATCAGAAAGTAAAAGTGAATGTTCCACTGTATTTTCAAACACAAAAAGATTTTTGAAACTTGTAGGTGAGGGAGAATCGAATGAGAAGAGAGAGAGAAGTGGAAAAAAGACGTCAGGAGATACAGATGAAAAAAGAAGCACGACTCAAAGCCCATCAAAAATTTATGGCGGTAAGAGATTGTACAGTTTTATATATATATGCCTAGGTATAATTATCTATCCATCTATTGATTGATATATATATATATGAGAGAGAGAGAGAGAGAGGAAGAGAAAAAGAGACAGTTATTATTCATTTTTAGCACTGGTTTTAGATCAAATGATTTTTATGAATTCAGATAACAAAATGACTTTATCAATTGCCAGAAGCGATGATTATGGTATTTTTGGTGCTGATTCTGGTAACGCTTCCACAGCTTCATATAGGTAGACAAGGTGTCAGGTTGTCAAACAAGAAGTCAAAAAATCATCTGTAATATGCACAATGTACTGTTGCACAACAATTATATTCTATAGTGGTTAACAACAAGAAAAAGTGAGTAAAACTTAAAAACCCTACTAAGCACTTACCACCAATCTTATTTAGATACTCAATAAACTAGAGTGACATGAATCTAAGATTTTATGTGTGTCTGTGAGAGGTCATACATTTCCAAATATGACGTAAAGTTTAGTTGTAACAGAAATTTTCAATTACTGAAATTCTGTTAAAATAACTCGACTCATGATCACTGCTCAACTTTTTATAATTGGACTGTGTTTATAAGATGACCAACCTTAAACACAAACAGAAATGAATTTTATCCAGATAGTGACAAAATTATTCAAAATTTTCATTTGAGTTTAAAGTTTTCTGGTGCGCTGTATATATGACCAATGAATGTGTGCATGGATATATTGAATATACAAAAAATGAAATTATAGGCATGTTTCTCATTGATAGCTGCTTTGGCATATTTTATGCATGTATATATGCATGCATGCATGCATTCATGTATGTATGTATTGTATATAACAACAACTCAAATTGCTATAAAAAAATGCACTTGGGCAGTGGATAACCATAATTTAGTCAGTTAAATAAATGATAATTATGATTATTATCATCAATAACTTTAAAAACTAATGAAAAGATGTCATTATATTACAATTCACTTGCACATACATACGAACATATTGTTTTTTGCTGTATTTGTATAAAAATGATTTTTATTTAGGAGGAGAAATTGAAAGAAGTCAAAAGACGCCAGGAAGAATACGAGATCCAGAAAGAAATGGCACTGATTCGAAAACAGATGAAGGAAGAGAAAAGAAGAGCAGAGGAGAAACGGAAAGAGTTTGTATTCTTTTTCTCAAGTTCTATCTGATACTTTTCATTCATTCAATTGTTTCTTGCGACAACTTGGAAAATTTATCTATCCAGATGAAGATTAAGTTATTACAGCCATGGATCTAGTTAGTTCTATGAAGTCCTGAACCCCACTCTGCTTAGGCAAAATACAATTAAAGATTTTTTTTTAATATCTAGATGAAAGAATTCAATTATAGAATTCTTTAAACCCAGATAATCCCAAGTAATCATAAATTAAATCTAAAAACAAAATTTATTATTTTGTTTTTCATTAAGAGATGCATTCTGTCTTATTCTTTATAAAATTATTATTTATTCTTTCTGTGGTAGATTTCCTTGATTGATTATTTCCACCTTACTGTCCTCTTTTATCGATTCCAGTGCTGAAAAGCTACAACTAAAATGTGAATGAAAAATGTCAGATCTTTCACATACACACATAAGTCTGTACGCGATGTATCTAGCTATTTTAGTCATTTTGAGAACTGGTTTCATGGCCTTGATGTAACTTGGCAACCAATTACTATGAACGCTTGAACAAACACCTTCAGAATATCATTTGTTTCATTCCAAGTAATATTCCTTGTCTGTTTGGCAGTTTTTAGCAGACTATCATGGGATGGAAACACCTTCCACATGCAGTGCAATCTCTTTACACCCTCAAACAATCACTCACTTTGTTCCATGTAACTCTTATTGTCTGATCAACAGTTTTAAGAAGTTGATAATTTTGAAAATTTCTTGAAGAATTCATCATATCAAAACAGAAATCATTTTTTTTTATTAGGGAATGCACCATTTATCTGAAAGTAAATAAATATTTGTTAATTGAAATCTATTTATTCTTGAATAATTTAGTAGTAATGTAGAACCTTTTTAAAGTATAGACAAGGATAAACTTTACAATAGTAATCTTCTTTTGAAAAAAAAGACAACAATTAACTATTTGTTCATTTTTTAGGTTCTCGGCTGTTACTTTGAACCAAACAAGTAAACATTTTCATTTTTTAGAGAGCTAGAACCCTTTGGGAAAACACCTGAATTGTCTGAACCAGAGATTGGCCAAAACGGATGGACAGAAGCTCAAGAAACAGTTGAGGCTTGTAGACGGAAAGAAGAATGTCAACGACAACGAGCAGCCAAGATAGAGATGTTGAAAATTCGACAGAAAACTTTGGAATTACAGGTTGGAATACCAGTTATGAAAAACTTTTCTCTATTGACTAATCAGTCAATTTGGCTAGTTTCCAATTTGTGAGAAAGGTTCAGTTTAGTGCTGCCTCTTTAGCATCGCTGTTTTAGCACCAGTTCATTACTACTGTTTTAGCGTCAAGACATTTTGTCACTCTGTAGCCCTAAGACATTTATACCAAATGATCTGTTATTGAAGTCCTTTGACATTCATTTATTGATTTTTTTGGAAAAAATTTTTGGTTGAAATGAAAAGATTTTCCCTAATTTCACTTGAAATTAGTCCAGTAAGTTTAACATTGAAGTTACTTTGGCTGGACTTGTTTTGAAGCCTGATGTGAAATCATTTATACAGACAGAAAAACCTTCCAGTATTTAACTTTCTCAGAAGTTATTCTATTAATTTATACCTAAAATATTTGGGTTCAATCTTGATATTAATCAAATTCAGACTTGTATGACATGAGGCCAAATTTGGGTATAGGTATATTGTGTTGTGCTTCTTTTTCCAAGTTTGGACAGCCTACATGTCTTCAAAATCAGTTAAAATTGTGATTTTTATCTAAACTGCCACTGGTGTGGAAATGGATAACTATTTCAGCCATGAGGCATGCTATTATTTCAAGTCAATCTAATTCTTTAATAATTCTTTGGAAATGAATGTTGTTATTTGTTAAATCAACATTTTCCTGCTTAGAGCCCACTCAAGAATGTTTTGAATGCCTATTTAACTTCCTCAAAATATCTAAACTGCATAAAATTTGACAATACAGTATACCTTCTGTTTAACGGACTACTATATAACAGTTTTGGGATTTAGCTGACACTTTAACTGCAAATGCAAAATGCATGTGCACAACTGCTGATGCCAAATAGCCATTTTTGTGGCTAGATGCAGCCAATTTTTAGCAAATTGCTGAAAATCTGGCCATTTGAAAAAAACATAATTTGATTTAATTTTATAGTTAATTCAAGATATAAATATATTGATTTTTTTAGCAACACATGTAGCTGAAAGTGGAAAAACTTATCTGCTTTTTAGCCATTTTTGAAGGTACATTCCAAATTGAAAATGCTTGATTTAGATCTGTTTTAGTTTGTTTTGACACCCTGTATATTCCTAAATATGATATTCATACACCACTATGACTTACAGAGACCCATTGAAAAAGTTGATTTTCAACATCAAATTGCTTGATTTAGTCCTGTTTTTCATAAACTTAATTTTTTTTTCCCTAACACTGATCAACTCAATCTTAACCAAAATTTTTGCTTTGAGTGTATTTTGTATATAACAGTATATAACATGGACATTTACTTAGAAAAAAACAAACAAACTAGGGAATAATGTGTGACTTTCTTTGACAACATTTTCATTATTGAGCCTAAAAACACAATAAAAAACTGTAAACGTATAGATTATTCATGTTAATTAATTAAAACTGATTATTTACTAGTGTTTTTACTTGTAGACTTTACACCGTCACTTTTCTGCTTGGTATACTTTGGTACTACAACAACGACTTCGGGTTGGCAAAGCTTGTGCTCTGGCAGACTGGAAACTACTTTTGCGTTGTTGGAACATGTGGAGATCTGTGACCAACCGGCATCAAATTGACAAAGAGCTACAACAACACCAACAGAATATTAAGGATAACCAAAGGTAATTCCAGTAAAAACTTTCTTTGCACTTATACTATCTAAGGTCATCTACCAAAGCTTGATATGAACATTTATGGGACTTAGATGTATTGCAGTTGGTGGCTGACCACCAAATACTCTTGTAAAACAATTTGTTTTATGGTCTTGCATATGCAGTAGATAAATTGACCTTCTTCTTTGTATGGTAGTTGATATACATTAAAACAATTGTAGTCAATCATCTTTATTTATCACTAAATGACAGCAAATACAAAACTGATATCTTGTTAAGTCCTTGCTAAACCTACAGTGAAAATGAAATGGATTTGACAAAAAATTAAATTTCTCAATAAACAAAACATTTATACCAGCATACTGATTACTCATCACCTCTTTTTTCTTTCCTTTGTGATGTTACTGACAAAAATAAACATTCAACTACATGCGGCATATTATCTTAGAAGTTTGTCAAAAAAAAATTATTATCCTCATTTTTATGTGAATGTTTTTGATTTCAGGAAGGACAAAAGAGCCAACCTACATTATTCTGGACATTTATTACAAAAATGCTTTCTCACATGGCAGCTGTATGTACATGGAGAAAAAGAACGTCGTCTACTAGAAGAATCACAATTAGCAACCAAAAAAAGGATGAAAGCCCTTTTGGATGCTGCTCTTTCAAGGAAGTTACCTTGCCCTGAAAACGCTGATGAAAAAGTTTTAGATAAACAAGAAGTCCTTATCAAAGATGAAAAGTCACCGGTGAGTATACCACTGGCATGAAAAATAATGATAATGTATAGAATGTTAGAGATTTTCTGAAGCTGAGCATCCTTTATTGATTTTATAGATGTTTAGATGGCTGATTTCAATGATTAGAAAAGTAATCTGGTTTTCAGTTTATGACTCAAGATTTAACCATTATTAATTTTTGACAAGTATTTTCTTTCATCTTGATTTTAGTTGCTTCTCATTGCAACTACTCAGAACGTTAGTCTGTTGTAGTGAGTAAACAACACAGTTCAGAAATAGGGAAGAAGTTTTTTGCAAACTCAAACTTGCATCCCTTTTACCTTGGGAAGCCTGTATATATATGGCAACTGCTCTTCCAATTGAGCAACCAGAGATGAAAAATGATTACCATATATGCTGTACTATGTGGGTATTTGGAGGACCATTGCTCTCTTTAACTCATCCAATACAAATAACTGTCCATATCGAGCTTTGGTAGATGGCCCCCTATTCATAATACCAGTGCATTGGACACAATGTAATATTTACAATTTTTTTCTCAATTACATGTCTGTTTTATGTTGGCATATACAATGATTTTTTTTTGTTTAAAATTATGTACTTAAAAAAAACATTTAAAATTTTTGTTTCTTTCTTAGGAAACACTGAGAAGTGAAAATGATGACAAGGTTGTCAGTGCTTCACAAGCTTCAACCAAAGTGCATCTTGCTGTGAATGGAATGAAACAAAATCCAATGCCAAATGAACATTGGAAAATTAGAAGAAGTTTAGTATACATGAAACCATCCAAGATGGCTGCTATGCTTGGTGCTGATTATCAAAACGATAAAAACTGTCGTAAAAGGTAAATTTGTATCAATGATTAAGTACCCACGTATATGCTTGTAGATAAGTCTCAACCCCTTTGTATTCATAATATTTTGGCTTCAACCTTTGACCTGTGCATAAGTCACTTGTTGCTTTTCATGAATACTGTTCAGAACTTTGGTTGCCGTTGTGCTAATTCCTGCGATTGCAAAAAATGGACAGAAATTGAGAATTTTGATCTCTGAAACAGCATTTAATTTGATCATTAAACAGTATGTTCATGTGTTCAAATGATAAACATTTTTAACAATAATCATTGCCAATATAGAGTAGAAAAGTCCCAGAATCAACAGACCAACCAGTGCCTTTTGAATTGCTACTATTGATTGACAGACAATATATGCAGCATCTAAGGGACATCAGGTTAACAGCTGGCCAATAAAAAACAACTCATGTACTGGCAAGACATTTAGACAGGTATGAGCAATATAACAAACGTCATGTTACATTGTCTATATAACATACATGCCATATAGGAGCAAGGTTCAGCATAGAATTGCATTGAAAATAACAGAAAAAGAAATTGTCAATGGTCTGGAATTAATGTATGCATCACCAAAAGAATAAAGCTAATATCCACACCTATAAAATGCAATTTGTATCTATATACATGTATTTATTTTATTTTTATGTGCGTCTAACACTTTTAAATGAGCACAAAGATATAACACTTTGACCCTAAGCAGAAGTTCTGGAGAGTGCCACTTTGACCCCAAGCCAAACTCACAGATACCCTGATCCTAGGTGGATCCATTTGTAAATAATGCTGTCATTTTTTCTGGGTACTATGCTATGTATTTATGATACTTCTGGTAGAATCAGATATTTAAAAGAGAGTATCTGTATGGTTGATAAATGGTTTATTCACACTCTATTCTTTGATTGGCTGTTATAGAAGCTGTCTTTTTTTCAAATGTTCCAATGATTTTTTCAAGTTATTTCTGCTGTTGGTTTTAATTCTCACTATGTTTCAGCAAATGTCTGTCTGTCCTTGCAGAATTCAAGAATAGCTAGAGCTATGACCACCAATGTACTGTGGTTACCAATGCGACCCTGGAGCATGTTTTTGAGTATTCCAAAATTTTTAAAGTTTTCAGTGAGGGGTTTGATTATAATGAGTCAGTGAAACGCTAAATTGGACACTTAGTTTGTGTCTTTCAGGTTAGCTCAACCAAATCTTTATCTTGTTGTTTAACCATGTAAACAGGCATCTAATTGAAAACCCTGCCTAAGGTGGGTTTTCAACTAGTTAAATGTAATTCATACTTCAGTTATTTTATTTTATTTTTTTCTTTAGTTCTGCTGGACCAAATGTTAGTCCTCTTGAAATGAACACAATTGAGAGGCAATTACAATCCCAAAAGAAGTTAGTAAAGGAACAACAGAAACAACTCCAAGAACAGAGAAGAATGATTGAGCAGCTTCAAATTGATCAACGACGCCAGATGCTGAAGGAACAATTAAAAAATCAGCAACAGATTTGCAGACCTCCTAGCAAAGAACGAATTAATAGGAGCACAGAAACCACTGGAAAGAGCCAGTCTAGTCACAGGCAGTCACTTACAAAAAGGAGAAACAGTATTTCAGAACCAAATTCTTCCTCTTCTTCTCCAAAAAGGTTGTATTTTTATTATACTTTGCTTTTGATATCATTGATTTCTAAAACTTTCAAAACATTATAACATTTGTATGGAAAATCAAATCTTTTCCTCTCATCTTTCATGTTGTCTACACAATATTTTGATCATTTTTCAGAAACTAGGCAAACTCTTCTTTTCCCCAACTTTCTTCACATTTTCATCTTCTGTGAATTGGACAACTTACAAGAGTCAAAGAATGAATTGACCAAAATATTGTCTTGACAACATCAACAATGGAAAGAAGAGATTTGTTTTTTCTAAATAAAAGTTGGAATCATTCATTTGTCTGTTTGATTTGTTATAATTTGTCAAGATTTTGTCAAGAAAATGGTGCAATTTCTTATTCTTGTATACTCCTTTCCCATATGGATTGAATGCCTGAAGAAGGTTGTTGAATGGATCGGCCAAAGTGTTACGATAACAATAGTCCTAACATATCTTGGAATGATAATGTGTTTTGCTTGTTTATTCCTGCTGGGGTTTCATTAGCAATTTCTTTAGGGGTGGAGGTTTCTAGCTATACATCCAATCCTCTTCCTTTATGCTGGCTTGGGACCAGCTATGGTGTCACTATGGGTGTCACTGATTTTACAAGCATATAAATTTTATTTGAACTCCTAAGAATGCGAAAAGCCAACAGATTGATACAAAACAAGGTAATATAAAACACTTCTAGCCAGATGGATATAATTATGGTAACCTGTCAATCAAAGATGCCCAGCAAGCAGAGGTGTCATCCAGTCAATGCTCCTTTAGCTAAATGTTACATAAACACTATGTATCATTTAAGTGCTTTGCTTGTCATTGATAACAAGCTCTCAATGCGGGTATGAAAAGAACATTTCATATTTGCAATGTTTTGCACAGTCACCAAAAGAATACTGTTATGATGGAAGAGGGTGTTTATGCTTGAATAGGAGCCAGAGGGACTCAACCTTCACTAACTGTCATTCATTCATTACTAATCCCTCACATGACTGAGGCTTAAAAATCAAGTTATACCAGTGGTAGTAAGTAACTGGTAAATAATTACTTTAACAAAATTATATACTTTAAAAGCAGAAATATATATGTCGAGTAAAATGATATTATAAGTGTTCAGCATTTTGGGATATTATAAGTGTTTGGTGTTTAATCTATGTGCGCTTCCCAAAGTAAGGAAAATTAGGAGATTGGTCACGGTAGAAAAATAGTAAAGTTCAGATTGGTCAGGAAGCTAGCAAAATTATACCGATCTCAGAGAGGAGGAAAGAGAGAGAGAGAGAGAGAGAGAGTATAACTTGCTAGAAGTGCCAGGGCAAAAGGGTGTAACCAGCTAGAAGTGCCGGGACCAATAAGCAGTTGAACATGTGTGTTCAGGGCTCTCATTGGAGGTTGTCGTAGGGAAAAAAGAAGGGTTTTGTATTTAATTCTTAACAAAAAGTATAGGGAATATGACAATATCTTAGTTCTAAAAACACATCAAATTTCCCCAGATTCAGCTTGTATTTTATGAAAATTGATTATAACAGAGAATTACTTGTCTTCAAACATTAAGTTTTGCAAAACTTCATGTTTAGGTACATCTTTTCCCTTGAAAAGCCATATTCCTCTCAAAACCAGTTGACTAATGGCTCTAAGATTTGCTCATAGGTAATTTTCTGAATTTAAAATATTCACTCCAAGAATTTCATTTGGTTGAACTACTCTGATTTTTCATTTTGTTTATTTGGATATCAGGGGTGAAATGAAAAATTGTGACCAGCAGAAAACCTTTACCATATATCGTTCTCAAAGTATGGACTACATCAACACAAAAGATCAGAAGATACTAAAAAGTGAGTTGAAATTGTAACAAATATTGGAAACACTCTTTAATTCACATGAAGTAAAATCTTTCACTTTTTTCATTGCAATAATTAGAAACCATCAACCAAAACTGTCTACATGGGTTTCTTCCATTTTCTGTGTCTGTGTCTGTCTGACACAGTGCATTAGAAAAAAATAGATTAATATTTCATGCTTTTTTTCAAATTTGTATTGATAGAATAAACTTTTTTCTTAAATTTTAGACATGGAGGCACGAGCGGCTGAAAGAAGAAGAATGAAAGAAGAAAGGAAAGCTCGAAAACAACAAAAAGAAGAAGAAAAATTGGTAAGATCATGAATTAATGAGATTCAGATTTTCTTTTAGCTGTTACCACCTTTCTTTCCGAACGTATGAGGTGCTATCAAAAGATTTGGGAAAATTAAGGCATGAAATGGCATCCTCAAAGGAAAAAAAATCAGTAGAAAACAAGGTTCTTTACTTGTTTGATGAGTGAATCAGAAAGATGTATGAAATGTCTGGTAAGACACAAGAAATATTGGGTAATTTGACAAATGAACAAATCAATTAATCTGTTAAAAATTTCCCAAACCTTTGGGTAATGCTTTGTATTTGAGTATTTGTTCAAACTTGAAAAATGTCTGGGGACGGTCCTATGGTTCCTTGTGCCCTGGGCAAGTTGAACTTCATCGCTCTTTAAAATATAGTATTATCTTATTAATTTATTTTTGTTTCACAAATAAAAAGAAAATATAGATATATAGGAGTATTTATAAGAAGGTAGTATACTATACTATTCTGATTGTTACTAAATTCCAATAATTCAAATTACAATGTATTAGTTAAGTGAGATTGTCAAGGGTTATGAGAAATTCAATAGTTTCACCACAACAGTAAGTATCTAACTATCAGATATTTCTGAAAAATCTGACTTCACATCACATTTTCTATTTTGACTGTTTTTATCGTATGTAATTTATCAATTCTCCCATTTATCTCTTTATTTTCTAATCTTCAATGAAAATAAGATATCCACACAAATTGTGCTTCTAGGCTTTTTTGAGGGCTGCAGAGGAGGAACGTCTTAAAGAAGAAGAGGAGGAAAGAAAAGCCAAAATAAAAGCGCGTCAGGAACAAAAACGTTTAGAACAACAGGTACAAATCATGTTTGTTTTTATGCTTTTTCTGACATCTATTATCACCATCTTCAATATGTTGGAAAGGTTTCATTGACTAATTTTTTCATTGTATTTTTGAGTGTATTAGAGAATGAATTTTGATTGAGAGGAATGATATAAACAGAAATGTTACTTGTGTGTGTGTTCAGACATAAATTGGCACAGTGCTGATGAAAGATGACAGAATCAATCGAGTATGGATAAATTACATGAATATAAATAGTAGTAAATATATATTTATTGCAAACCAAAAAAACACACCTTGAACAAAATTTATATTTCTATCGATTATTTAGAACTCTTCAAATTTTTTGATTTTTAATAATCTTAAAACAGTTAGTCTGAAGAATGGAAAGAAAAATGAAATTGACACATCAGCAAAAGGAGTAATAGTCATATTACCAATAGCAGTTTCCTGCTTAACTTTACCAGCAGCAACTCATTTTTTGTCAGTGTTTTTGCCGTATCTACTTCCCTTCTTTTTTCTTGTTTTACTGTATCCAGAAATCAACATAGTTACTGATATCAAAACAACACTGCTTTGTTTGAATATGTATGTTTAAAAAAAATGTTCAAAAAAACAAAATAAAACCTCCATAATAAAATGGGAATTTTCAAAACCAATCCCAATCTGCAAAAATAACACCAAAAAGTGCCTACTCTACCAAGAAGAAAAATTATGCATTATAGAATTCATAAAAGAAAAATCACTATTGAACAAAAAAAAAATTGATAGGAAATTGTAGACACAAGAAAAAATTCCTACTAAAAACTGAATATTCTAGGTATTAGATTAATATCAGCAAAATCAAAATACTAATTACACTATGAAAACAACTAGAAGAAATAATGAAAAAGTATATGAACACCCATTAAGATAGATAAAAATATGGAAAAATTAAAACAATAACACTTAAAAATTACTAACCAACAGTGCAACAATCTTAATTATGAAAAAAGATAGAAAACTTCAAGACAAAACCAGAACACATTGAAAACAGTATTTCAAATCCATAAAAAAAATACTTGATATAATTTTCTTTTAAATCCATATATACCACAAGGGAAATAACTTGAATTCAAACTGGATACATATATAAAGTGAAACTAGAATAGTGGAAGTAACTAATTTTCGGGTAATTTTTCAAATACCAAACTCATCTGAAGATCACAGAATTGTCAACAGATCTGTTGTGATTATACATCAGTATGGAGATTATATTTGTAAATAAATAAAATATGTAATAAACACATAAGAATACAAAATATTTTCCCAAAGCACATCTGTGCCATATTATTGTATTTATCAACTGGACAAACAGACTTTATATTTTTCCTTTGCAGCATTTCGTTCATTTGAAATTTTACACTTAGGTATTTGTGGTTCTTTTCACATTGCAAGCAGTGGCGCTCCTATCACATGGAAGGATGAGGTTGTTTTATTCATGCTGTTAATATTATGTTAGTTTTTTTCTTTTAAATTTTTGCATCAAATTATTATTTAATCTACTTTACAATCTTATATTGAATTTTAATCAAACTGTATTTTATGAAAAATATCATTAGGATATTAGGAAAATATCATTAGGATGCAATATGTTATTATCATCATTGCATTATTACAAATAAATGCATAAATGTAATGAATAGATATATCTAAATATAATATATAAATATAAACAAATCTAATATATATAATACACACATATATACATATTTCTTCAAAAAGAAACCCAATAGAAAATGTACTTGGAAGAGCCCCAACCATGAAACCAAAAACGAAACAGACTACATCTTAATGGACAAAAGCCACACCATCAAAGACATCCAAATCCTAAACCAAGTGAATGTTGGGAGCGACCATAGAATGGTAAAATGTGAAATGCAAATAAACACAAATAAAGAATGCAGGAAAATGTTCCACACTAGACTGCAGCCACTGAACATACCAAATGAACTCACCCCAGCCTTCAAGCTACAATTGAAAAACAGATTTGATATCCTTACCAACAAAAACAACACCAACGTAAATGAACTCCACAACCTCTCTATTAGACACTGCCAATATATTCAAACCAAGAAACACTGCGACCATTAGCAAAATCCCAGATGAAACCAGGAAACTGATTGAAAAGCGCAGAAACCTCAAACCACCAACGACCACAAGGGAAAAATAGAAGAAATTGAACTGAACAAAACAATAAAGAAGAAACTAAGAGAAGACAAAAGAAGGTATACAGCAGCCATCATCGAGACTAATCTCGAAAAACGTTGAGGATCTAAACAGTATAAACAAAGCTCTCAGGAAAACTAGCATTCTCGAAGCAAACGGAGACATAACAACAGATAGAGACAGAATAGTTGAACGCGCCCAAGAATTTTACCAGGAACTGTACTCTTCAAAACATGGACAATACAACAACAACGACCAGAATACACAAGAATACATGGGAAGTGAAGCAAGCCATCAAACAAACAAAAAAAGGAAAGCCCTTGTACCAGATAACATCACCATCGATCTACTCAAAAAAACTGGTAAGAGAGTCAACAGAAAGCTAGTGTAGAGCCTCCTATACTCCATGTTCTATGTCTTTCATAGTCTGTTCGTCAAGAGTCTATCAGCTTCTGAGAATAGCTCACACACAACCCAGTTTCAACGTATCTGGGAGCTCTCTGAGTTTTATTCATGCGTGTTTCCCGAAGTGAGGATGGTGGTTAAGATCAGATCGGCCAATGGGTTGGCAAAATGATAACGATCTTAGGGAGATGGGAAAAGAGTGGAAGAGTAGCTGGCTGCGAGGGCTGGGGCCAGAGGCATGACCAGCCAGGGGTCCTGGCGCCAATGAGCATTGGACCAGGGAGAAGGAAAGAGAGAGAATGGCCGGCCATAAAGGCCGGGGCTAGAAGCGTAACCAGCTAGAAGCGTAACCAGCATGTGTGTCCAGGGGTTTTGTAGGGGTTGTTAGAGGAAGTGACATTTTGGATATCTAGCTGAAAGAAGAGTTTCGTATTAAATTCCTAACTAAAACTATAGGGGGCACTACACTAGCTATTCAATTCAACTTGTGTCTGAAACAGAGTGAAGTCCCGAAAGACTAGAACATTGCTATTATAATGCTTCTACATAAAAAAGACCTCAACAACTACAGACCTATAAGCCTGCTCAACTGCATATACAAACTTTTCACAAAAATCATCACCAACCAGATTACTAAAACACTAGACGAGAACCAACAACGAGAACAAGCTGGATTTAGAAGAAGTTACTCAACTATTGACCATCTTCATTCAATAAACCAGTTGAAAGAGAAGGCAGCAGAATACAAAATGCCACTTGCTGTAGCATTTATAGACTTTGACTCTGTAGAAATTCCCATGGTCATGAAGGCCATCACCCTACAAGGTGTAGACCCTGTATACGTTAAAGTACTGCAACATATATACAACCACAGCAACTTATTCATTAGGCTACATAAGGACTCTGAACCGTTTCAGCTCCAAAAAGGAGTAAGACAAGGTGATACCAGCTCACCCAAACTCTTTACAGCCTGCCTTGAGATGATCTTCGGAAACATGGATTGGGAAAATAGAGGAATCAAAATTGACAGCGAATACTTATGCAACCTTAGATTTGCAGACGACATCATCCTTTTTGTAGAAAACCTACACGACCTCCTATTAATGCTAAATGAACCAAATGAAGAAAACAAAAGAGTCAGCCTACACATGAACTTCAGTAAAACGAAAATCATGTGCAACAATCATATTGAGAATAAGAACATAACTGTCAAGATAGAAGATGCAAAACTCGGCAAGGTAGACCACAACATCTACTTAGGACAACAAATCTCCATGAGATCCTCAAAAGAGGAGGAAATCAAGCGAAGAATCACTTTGGGATGGCAAGCCTTCGGCAGAGTAAGCTCAACTTTTAAAGACTAGACGACCCCAATAATCGTAGAAAGAAGAGTATACAACCAATGTATTCTCCTGGTAGTCACTTATGGAGCTGAAACATGGAACCTAACCAAGAGACAGACCTACAAACTGAGAAGTATCCAACGTGCGCATGAGAGAATCATGCTCAACCTTCCATGGAGAGATCACAGTATATAAAGAGGAAAACGGGAGTCCGTGACATCATAGAAACTATTAAAAAACTCAAATGGCAATTGGCAGGCCATGTTGCAAGAATGGCGGACAACCGATGGACCTCACGACTCACAACATGGATCCCCAGAGATCACATGAGAAACCGAGGCTGACAGAACACAAGATGGAGAATGAACTAGACAGATTCAGGGAATACTGACTCAGCCATAGCCATGATAGAGAAATATAGCAAATCCTAGGGAAGGTCTATGTCCAACAACAGACGTTAAAAGACTGATAACAATGATGATATATATATATATATATATATATATATATCTAGTAGAAAGTAGATTTGCAACACGTTTATGTTCGTGCCTTGTTTGGGCCTCTTCAGGTGAAAGATTCCCCTGAAGAGGCCTAAACAAGGCAGAAATATGAACATGTTAGTGTAGCAAATCTACTTTCTACTATATATGTATAAGAAAGTGTTACAGCTTTGAACACTAATCATTAAAAAACTTTTTCAAAAATGTTTTTGTGTTACTTCAGTCACTTATTCCCCCAATATCTGTCAATGCAAAATAATTTTCAGACTGCATGCTTACCAACTTATATTATCATCTTTAAGAATACTAATAACAGATAAACTTCTTCGAGTTGATTTTCTATCAACATATTCAACTGAAGAATTTGAAAATTTTTCCACTAACTTAGAAGTTAATTTGTCCTGATCATATACCGTCAAGCCTCCATCAATTATTTTCTTAACTCTTTTAATGATCAAATAAAGTATCCCTACATATATTGGTTAAAACAAAAAAAACTAAGCCTATTTCTAGCTGTAGTAACACCTCAATAGGTAATTCTGTTGATATATTTAGACTATTTGTTACATGGCATTCCACATTCAATATCCCACCCCAAAGTGAGAATCATACCCCTAGACCAATGAGCCCGCTGACACATGGCACCATATAATATCATGCTATACTTAATATCAAGTAAGTCAGTTTGTGCCTTAAGCCAATTGACCATTACTTTGACAGCCCAGCTAAGATAAAACTTTTTTCCTAGTCATTCCAAACTGTGATACATAAAACCTGTATGTGACAAAAAACATTATCGTTTGACAGCAGAGAATCAGTAGAAAAAATATCAAAATATGATGAAATTCGCTGTTTTTGGGGGCAGTTGATCTTCTTTTATCAATGTTAAAATCTCATTTTTGCCTTTTTGCTGAAAAATAAAACCCATTTCAAATCAAATTTACTGAATTACATCTTTATTGTCAAGATTGTAGGGTCTTTAGTAGAAGAAATAGTTTCATCTGAAATATTTAGACACTAGCATAATCCCAATGAAAAGGTAGGATCATTCTACAGATATTTCTTTAGTACAGATGTATTGCAAAAAAAAATATGGCTTGAATGAAATTGATTTTTTGTCAATTTTCTACAAATCTTCATGTTTTATAGTTTTCAATAATTCTAAAACAATAAGGTTAAAAAAACGAAACTGACATCAGCAGCAATAGTAGTAGGAGTAGTACAATGATTACCAACAGCAGTGGCTTCCTTACATTTAGCAGACACAAACACAAAATATTGTGAACACTAAGATACAAAATGGGCTACTGGTAAACATTTTGTATCTTTGTGTTCACAGTACCCTCTTCATCTCTTTCTGTTTGCTTTAGCATGACAGACAACAAAAAACAAAGAAAGTGATGTTATATCATATATTCTATAATTCTATAATAATTTCACACACCCTCTTGAAGACATTAGTCATTCTGTGCTTAAAATGTATCCACCTAACCTACCACAGTTTGTAAAACAGAAGTTGAAACCGGTGTCATTGTGTATGTTGTTTGGACCACAATTGCTACTCTCGACAAATCTGTTGCTCTCAATCTAATAAGATTGGCCACATTGCCAAATAATGTTATTCTGTGACAAAACACTGTTAGCTATGCAACCAGCTTGGAAACATTGCTTGTCCTAAGACAAGAGAATCAAGAATGGAGCTCATTACAACTTGGACTATCCTCCACTAATCAAAATCTTTGGAATGATTTTGTCGCCATGGAAGCCAGATATTTTCTGTTTTTGTTCTTAGTTTTAATATACCATTGTCTTGGAAGTTCCTTAATTGCTTATATGAATTTTTGGCAGATAAAAACTAGACTGGATGCTGTTTCTATGTGCCCACCAATAACAACCTAACTCTAGCACCACTCAATTAAACAACTTTGAATGAATCCCATGCTGTTATAAGAGAGAATACTTCCTTGACATTTATTAGCAAAATCCCTGGTCATTCATGATGGAGGATCCATCATCATCATCATCATCATTGTCGTCGTCGTCGTCGTCATCATCGTCATCGTCGTCATCATCATCATCATCATCGTCGTCATCGTCATTGTCGTCATCATCATCATCATCATCATCCTTCTTTTAACATCTGTTGTTGGACATAGACCTCACCCAAGATCACCAGACCTTTCTTGAGCATCACTGAGCAAGTTCTTTCTGATTTTGTCTTATTTATCATGCCATACCATTTTCTGCTGGCCACAGTTTTGCAAATGATCTCTTGGAATCTCCAATGTGAGTCATGATGTCCAGTGTTTTCTGGCATTCTTGCTATATGACCAAACCATTGCTATTTGAGTTATTGAATGGATTCTATGATATCTTTGACTCCTGTTTTTCTTCTCGTATATTGTGTATCTTGCGATCTTACCATGTGAATATATTTGCATCTGTCATAATAAAACCAGTGACTTGAACCATAACAGAAAAAAGAAACCATATCACAGGTTGAGTTACATGGACTCCCCCAACCTACCAAAATGAACTTGTTCAGCTAGTTGAGATATAAGCGCATATTAACCAGCATTCATCCTGCTGAGGTTCCATGTCTTGTGACTCTTGTCACTGTCCAGTGTTTCTCATCATTTATCAGTTCAGATTCACTTTTAGGGATCAAAAGGCAAGGGAATTTTTTTTCATTTTCATTGGTCAGTCTAAGGAAAAAATTTTTCACTCTTGGGGGTCAAAGTTGAGAGTGGAATTTTTTCCCCCATTTTTAGGGGTCCAAATTGAGAGGTAATTTTTTTCCACTATTGGAGGTCAAAATGTAAGGAATTTTTTCTTCGCTATCAGAGGTCAAAGTTGAGTGGAAGATTTTTTCCACTTTTAGTGGTTGAAATCCAAAGGATTTTCTGTTTACTTTTAGGGATCAAAATAGGGTGGGGATATCGTCACAAACATTTATTTTTATCTTTAGAGATGAAAATCAAGTGGAAATTTTCAAAATCATGTCGTGGAATTTTCTTCTAATTTGGGGTCTTTTTCATTTCATGGGGTCAAAATAAAGAGGGAACTCATTTCCTTTTTTAAGATTGAGCCTTCCCCTTCTCAACATCAACCCCCAATGCCCTTTTTTCAACTTTTTACTCAATTTTTGAACATTAGCCCCTCTTTTTAATAATTTAACAATTTTCCATAACTCCCCTTCCCATTAACATTACATCCCCATTTCTAACATTATACCTTTCCTTCTTCAACAATTTTTCAACATCAGATCCCACTCTCCTTTCCATCAGCCCTGCCTCTTTTTGAAGATCAGCCCTACTTTTCATCCTGAAATGCACGTTTTTCAACGACAGCCCCCCCCCATGGCCCCTTTTTAATAATAACCCCTTTTTATATCAGTCCAAACCTTTTTCACATTATTCAAACATTGTTTTTACATAAGCTCCCCACTTATTCAACATTAGCACCCAACTTCTTCAATATTATCCCCCTTTTTTTTTCTAAAAAGTGGTATTAAGCCAATTTTAAAAACAAATTAAATTAAACAATATCTGATTTCCATTCATCTATTTTTCAATTTTTTTTTAGGACAGTGTTTTATAACACCTCTTAGGGCAGTCAAAATGATTGCAGAAACTGTCTCCATCAATAAATAAAAAGCTTTCATTGTGGTTTGACTAACATAAGCCCATTCTCATTATTTAATAGCCACAACTCGTATATGAGTTATTTAGACTAACCTACTTGGATTTTTGACAAAACCATATTATTACTTTCAGGATTTTAACTGAAATTCATGTTTTACATTCATTAGACAAAAAAAACAAACTTTTACTTACTTGCAAGATTAATTAAAAGAAATCAAAATACAAAAACTGGAAAGGTAATATTTTATTATTTATTTTCATTATTAGATGAAGTATTGCAACCCAATGTTGTATTAATATTGATGACTTTTATCTTCATCTTAAATTTTTGTTGTTTTTATTTTTATGATAGTCCAAGTTGGGTTATGATAAAAACAATTAATAATTAAGATGAAGATAAAGAATAGTCAAAATTAATGCAACATTGGGTAATATATTTTTGTACATTTTAGCAAGAAGCTGAACGTCAGAAGAGGTTTGCCAAAATGCAGCAACTAAATGCCCAAGCAGATGATTCAAGGAAGTATTTATTACTGAAATATAAAGGATTTCTCCCATGGAAGAAGCTCATAATCATTACTCGAGACAATCAGATACTAGCTGTACAGCATAGTTCATCAACATTATTAAGGTAAGTGCCGCTTGTGATGAAATTATGTCTTGTTGATATTTACTAAGCCTGGCCTGGTATTGCGCCAGGCTAAACTGCTAGGAATGAGAATAGGAAGATTGTGTTAATCCAATCTTAAGTGCAGAGTGCCTGCCAGCATGCCTTGAAAATTTGTATTCAAAATCCTGGCTTCGTATGAGGGCTTGAATGCGATGAAATGCATAACTATCTCACCTACAAGACAAAAGTCTAAAACTATCTTGTTTCTTTGGACTTGTGTATTCTTCTTTTCATTTTTATTCATAATAAGTTGTTTATATAATCCATGATTATCATTACATAGTGACAATAAATTCTGGCAGTAGAAAAGAAACAAAAAAAGATAGAAAGTGCTCAGAGAGTGCATATCTCTGCCAACTTCATACACCAATTGAATACGGAATGAAAAATCTGTTAATATATAACTCCCATGACGTGACTGTGATTTTCCATATTTCATACAATTGTTTACCTCTTTTTAACATATAAAAAATAACTCTTAATAAAAAAACTCCTGGATCCACCCAAAAATGTGATCAATTCTTCCTTAGCCCATGGTCCATTTTATCACACAATTTCATTGAAATTTATTTAGAACTGTTGGATATATTGTGCGGACAAATAGACAGACAAGACAGATTTTGTTGACAGGTAAACAATTATCATGGTCATGTTTTAACACTGACTGCATTTGAACCCAGTATATGTAAGGTAAGTTTTAGCTTTCCTTATATTTGCCCACTGACTTCATTGCTACTCCACAGGAATAGGAAGGATGTTACTGACAGAATAGGACTTTGAGACCTTTCCATTGCACATAAACTTTTTGATAACATTTGTTAAAAAATAGTTTTCTTAGACTTTTGAAAATGACGTCCCTTTTCTTCGATTGTGAGACATGATTGACTCCAAATTATGATGAATAAATGAAAAATTTGATCATATTTTGATTATGTGCATTTAAAATCATTGTTTTCTTAGAGCTCTAAAAATGACATCAATTTTCTTTGATTCTCAGACTCTAAATATGATGGATAGATAAGCAAATAATCACATTTGGATCACATCCTTAATTAACATAATTTCCCTAGAGCTTTAAAGATGACATCCATTGTCCATGATTATCAGACTCCAAATAAATAACAGATAAATAAACAAATAATCACATTTTGATTACATCTATCAAAAGCTATTGTTTTCTTAAAGCTTCCAAAATGACATCCTGCTACATTTTACAATGAGGGTGAGATTTTAAAAGGTCTTGAATAATATACCATCTATAGACAAATAAGTTAATATAGAGTCCAATTTACACATTTTGATCTTAGTTATTACTTTTTCTGATGATAAAACTTATATTGGATAGTTTTCCCTATTTAAAAATTTTTGCAATTGCACTGTACTTGAGAGATATCAAAAACATAATGTTGCTCTGCATTTTCTTGTTAATGTTCAACCTGAATGAACCCGGATTTTTTTAACACATTTGCAAAAGAAAGTAAGGCAGACTACTCTTTAGTTAGTATTTAATAGTTACCTCCATTGACAAATATTACAGACAAAAATCATAGACAATCACATGATGTAATATATAAGTAGATTATACAGAAACCACCTGATTTTTTTTGTATGAATTGCTTTCAAATTTCTTTGCAGGAAATGCGTGACGGCCTGGTTTATTCATGTACAGGAAACAAACAACTTCAGGAACCAATTGGCTGACACTAAATATAAACAACTTATAGTTGTACGCTTATTTCGTCGCTGGAAAAATGTAAGTATTTTTTATAGATATAACTATTCGGATAACTTATAAAGATAAGTGATAGATCGATACCACACACACACACACACACACACACACACACACACACACACACACACACACAAATGTATGTAGAGTTATGCATATTCTTTGCAGCAGTTAATTTGTCAAGTATAATTAATGGTGTACCCATTTTCATTGTACCATATGTGGTACTGCATTTTGGTACCTATTTTCACTGTACAGTAAATGGTACAACAATTCTAAATTTACAACCTTGCGTCAGTGCCCCGCACTCCCTATCTTTTTTCCACTTTAGATTTTAACAACAATGAAACCTACATTGCTTCAGACCAGAAAAGAAAAAAAAATGTTAAAATGCAACAGAACTTGGAAAATACAGCTATAAAATATTAGTAAAAAGAGGAAAAATCTTTTAAAAAATACACATATTTTGAAAATAATATTTTTATCACTTTAATTTCAGTACAATAATTACACAAGCATCTTGGAGCTGAAGGCAGAGCGCTTTTATCTGAGCAACCTGCGTTTTAAGTTCTTCAAAGCTTGGCTTAGTTATTCTAGTGAACAGACTCTGGCTTCCTGGGAAAAAGAAGAAATGGCCAAAAAACATTACGAAAGGTATGTTTTGTTTTTACGTTTTATGTTGAAGTAAATCATTGAACATGTTTCACAGAATTTCCACATTTTTCAACCCTTTTGAGAATCTTGGGACACACATATCCTAAGGTTCCTAAAGCCATTGGAATATGTACTCATAGATCTCTCTTAGAAGTCTAAGACATTTTAATTCAGACATCAATCACCATAGTTGGTTTGTCTTGAAAAGGGTAAATAACTGATTTGATTAGCTCAATATTTTTTTATTTCAAATTTCTTGTCATTATCAAATTAATTTTTCTTTTATAAAAATGAATTCCATTTTGTATAAGATATTCATTAAGCTTGGCACAGATTCTCAATATTGGGTACTTGGTAAGAATTTAAGTAACTATGTAGATGGTCTGTGAGACTAACTTATTAGCTATCAGTTGATGGCATGACCCCAATTTTTTTTATTAAATAATTTCCATGAGGGAAAAATATCCATTAAAAATTAGTAATATTTCATAGCAAGAACTAATGATAATAATTTTATTTTTATATAGACATTTAACATCAAAAGTTATCCCTTTCCTTTTTGGATCCAGTCTTCTCACTATGGGAAACAATTGGCACCTTATAGAGGCTGGGGATCAAGAGGTTACAATGAACATTGACAGCTTTCAACGAGTCACTTCCAAGAACCTTGCCAGACAAATGACGTCCAGATATATCTTTTTGCCTTCTCTGGAAAAGTGGCAGTAGATGCCCATGCTTTGACATGGAACTGACATTCAAACTCACATGTGGCAGTAAAGACAATCTGTTGCAACATTGAAGCCCACATGTGGCAGTAAAGACAATCTGTTGTAACATTGAAGCCCACATGTGGCAGTAAAGACAGTCTGTTGCAACATTGAAGCCCACATGTGGCAGTAAAGACAATCTGTTGTAACATTGAAGTCCACATGTGGCAGTAAAGACAATCTGTTGCAACAGATGTGTTACATGAGTCAGTACAGGTTTCCCTGTATTTCCATTAGAAAAATTTTCCTGAGCCGAAATAGTCAGTATGTCTACACAGTAATTTGAAAGGTTAATGCGAGATATTGTCAAGTGAAATTCTTGAATTTATTTTTGTAAAAAAAAAATTTACACATCAACAGCAGTTACCATAGTAGTAATAGTAGTAGTAGTAGTAGTAATAGTAGATGTAAATATACCATCAGCAGCCTAAAAACACATGTACACACACAACACACATAGCAGAACAGCATTTTGTGTTCATGATAGCCTCTCCCTCTCTTTCTGCTTGTTGTCACAGACAGACTGATAGCTTGCTACTTATATTATGGATTATTAACTGAACAGTGTCTTTTTGGCTCAGTTGTCACAACAACTACACCAGAGTTTATGGTAAGGTTCAGATATCGGTCAGCACAATGCAGGTAGTAGTTGTGGGTTCACAAAACTTTAGGTTAGAATTCATTTAGATCAAGCAGATGTGTGTAGACTTTGTGGATGGATGAGACCTGGATGAATTGTAAGAATTGGCCCACAAAAACATCAGTATTTATGTTGGGTGATGGAAAGACTGGCTAAGACATCAGTGTCTATATTGGGTTAGGAAAATGTGTGATAAAAATTTAAATCAATTGGATATCCAAAATCATCTTTTCGTCCAATTCTAGGCTAAACATAAATTTGGATAGATATTTCCAAAGCAAAAATAGCTGTGTATACAAAACATCCCTCAGGAAGCTATAATTTAGGTTTATTATTCAATTATTAGTTTTTGTTTCATCACAAAGTTGAAAGAAATTTGATACATTTGAATTACAATATAAACAATAAGTTTAATGCAGGAGCACATTCGATTTCAAATAGTCAGAATTTTCCTTGAAAGTGCCTCCATTGTTCAAGTCACTACAAAATAATTGATGTATGTAATTTTCATTTTAGTTTTTTGATCTCTGAGAGATCATACTGTCTATTTTTTTAAAAAGAAAGAGTAATTTTATGTTTCTGAATATGAGTGAAGAAAAGTGAGGTTGACTGTTAACAAATGTTGAGTCTGGATGCATGATTCATGAAACAATGTGTTCTTATTAACAGGCACCAGTCAACCCTTGGATTTACAGTGCAGTTATGTGGAATAATCAATTAATTTAATCTTCAGTAAAGAATTTCAAAGATTCAGTACAGTCAATATATGCCTGCACAGTCACATACAACTTACTTCTCCTATAAAGGTTACTTTTTCTCAAAAAATAAGAAAAATAATGGTCAAATTTAGTCAAGGAAGATCATACTATTTTTCTACATAGGAAAATATTTTTTCATAATTTTTTATATATGTTTTCTCAAGTGAAAATATTTACAATGAATAGATTTTGTCTGGTATTCCCAAAATCCAGTGATGAGAGGTCCGCTAATAAGAGGATTTAAAGTACTACCATTCCAAAATCCAACAAATTTCAAATTCTAAACTAGAATGCATTCAAAGAGCGCATACTTTTACCAATACCAAACTCTGACTAAAATAAAATATCAAGAAACAAAGGAAGAACTTTAAATGTACAAATATTGAGTTACTTCCTTTGAAATTTAGAATAATCCTTTTTATCAACTATTTGTTTTTAACTTTTTTCCTACAGAATAATAAAAAAATACTCCTTCCAATCAAAAACAAATTCCTGGATATACCCCAAAATTTAATCATTCTTCTGTAGCCCTTAGCTCATCCTTCAACAAAATGTAATTGAAAACTTTTGAAGATATTGCTTTTCAGAAAAGTGATTGTGCACCTGTGTTGAGTGATATGGACACATTTTTCTAATAGTTTTCTTATTCTCTCTAATTTTCACTTTTTTTCAACTAACTTTTTGAATACTAATATATTTCAAAATCTTTTTTTGTTGAAAGACAACTGCAGAGAAGAATGTTTGGCATATGGCGGACATTCCCAGAGATGAAAAGGAAACAGATGGAACGTCAGGAGAGGAAGGAAAAATTGCGACAGAAAGTGTGCATGCTTATACCAGATTTTGAATCAGAACCATGAATCATTTTCCATGTACAAGCCTCACTGGCACCGAAGGGCCAGCAAGACATGAAAAAAAACCCTCCCATAATTCTGGTATAGAATGCACAACTTTGTGTGCATTTTATATCATCTGGGGTCAGCTATAGTCTTCCAATCAAGCTATGCCTTTTTTTTTCTCCAGACCTCAAACATCTGTTAAAAGTTCCTTGTGAGGCTTTTCTCTTTCTTACAGAAGTCTTGCTTAAAGGTTTTAGCAACTGATTATCAAGCATTATCTTCACAGTTGGGTTGTAGAAGAATATTAGCTGAAGTATACTTAATGATTTTAATTGGCTTAATTTTAATAATTAAGCCATCAAGTCTAAATGATAATAAATACTTAGAAGGACTTACTATATAATCAATCAATCAACACTACTGTATTGTCTGATGCTTTACATGGTCAATGCTCTCTATTTGATTGGTCAGGTATCAGCAAGCTGGACGTCACTCCAGCTCTTGTTCACCCATTGGAGGTTTTTACAGATGGTTTGTGTCCAGTTAGTTTATGGCCGGCTTTGTATACATTTTCCATTAGGAATCCACCACAGTACTTGGAATGTGAGCTTAGTAGGTTGGGACTTTGCTGAAATGATGATAAAAAGAATGTTGACAAAATGTTTTTAAAAAATTAACTCTTTCACTTTAAACAATCTATTTCAATCAACATCTGGCTTGCTATGCCCACCAAAGCTTCACCCAAATCCTGTTCTGGACATTTTAAGAGCATGTTCCCTACCCTGTCCATTGCCAGTCTCTCAAGTTGCTGGATGGTGGGGATTGAAATTTCTAGGTTTGAATTCAGTGTTGTCTGTCTCCTAGACTGGCTGCTGACCATGGCTGAAAAGCCCAGTCTACCCCGCTATGGATTGATTTGTGCCTATATGTAACTTACACTTAGAGAGGAGTGATGATCTTTTCAATAAAACATTTAACATGGAATCACCAAACATTAGGTTTCAAATTCCTTTACCTCTTTCTTCATTGAATTAAAGAACTCCTGGTGGTTATATGATATGAAGAGTTGCTGAATTGATCAGAGTCAGAACTATATGTATGAAATAGCAAAAGATAAGCATTTCTTCCACCACCAACACTGCCAAGTTGGTAAGAGCAGCAGGGCATTAACCTGGCATTGAGGGATGTGAGTTTGAGTCTCATCAAAACCTCATTCTCTATAATAAAGGCTGACAATTCATATGACAAAATGAAAATAAATGCTGATGTTTTTTGACAAACATAGAAATGCTCAATAACAATATAAATAGTTCATACATTAGGTTGAAAATGAAGAACATAGAATCATTCAAGTGAAAATCTATTAACCAGCATAACTGAGTCTTAGAAAAGGTTGTTATGGGAGATAATTCATTGCTAGCGCTAAATAAAAAGTAATAGAATTCTGAAGGGACACATGCCATTGAAGGCTGATAGATCAAGTTAAGCATATTGGAGTTAGTGGGAAGAATGAGAAAGACAGACAGTGTAAGACATTAAAGAGCCTTTATGGATTCTCAACACTGATAGAGGTTGTTGGCTAGAGATATGTTAGTCATAGTATCAGAAAGAAACATGCTGGTAAAAAATGGCCAGGACCGTAGCAATTAACAGTAGGGGGCTAGGAAGGCCATAAAGAAACTCAGAGATAAGTTAGAAAATTACTGGTCCAAAGACCAGGGTGTCACATCAACCAATGTGAGCATGGTAGTAGCCAGCTAGGAATACTGGTGCCAATGAGCATTGGACCAGGGAGAAGGAAAGAGAGAGAATGGCCGGCCACATAGGCCGGGGCTGGAAGTGTAACATGCTAGGGGTGCTGGAGCTAGTGAGCATTGGACCATCTGCATCCAGAGGTTTTATAGAGGTCTTTGGAGGAAGTGACGTTTTAGATATCTAGCTAAAAGAAGAGTTTCATACTTAATTCCTAACTAAAAGTGTAGGGGGCACAACAGTTTTTTCATCTTTAGAATTATGTCGTTAGTTTCATATTTAGTTCCATGAATATTTTAGCTACATAAAAATGGGTTGCTACAGTAATAATAATGATTAACAATACTTCATTTTATAAAATTAATATAAGGATACTTACTTTACTAGCATTTCTTATCTTTATTTTTGATGTGGTTCTCTCAGCTTCTGGTTGAACCATTTGCGACTGGCTGACAATATATGAAAAATTTCTCTGTCTTTGGTCTTCATATTCTGGCAGTGAATCAGATAGTTATTTAAGATATTTTTGGCTAAAGAGCCTGACACTAGCTATTGAAAACGGGGCTCCCCAGCTTGCTTCTACTTTGGACACAAGGCTTGTGGTCCCACTTCCAGCATATCAAGAATGGTACTTATTTGTCCTTTATCCAACACATGAAAAAGAATATGAGAATACAGGAACATTATAGTGGTTATATAAATAAAGGATGCCTATTCAATAAATACAGAAATATATCTACTATGATAAAAGATAAGAAATATATCGACTATATATATACCATGAGTATATTTTTTGTTCGTATCATTTGTCAAGGGTGATAACTATTAAATGCTTATTATAAAGCCATCTTCCTTGTAACATAATGTTTTTTATATTTTATAAGTAAAATGTTATTGCAAAATCATCTAAATGCTGCCATCATTATTTGACGGCACTGATAAACTGGCACATATATATATATATATATATATGAATTCATTGACAATTTGGAAAATCTTTTAAATGGCAATTTTCTATCATCAATGATGCATTTCTATACTTTATGGATTTTTAAAATGAAAATAAAGTTTGTATGGTTGTCATAGTATTGGTACATGACAGTTATTTTTCATTGTTATGGAGATGTTTTTAAATTTTGGAATCTCAAACTGCATCTATTTTATTGTTACTGTCTGATATTTATACTTTGTCAAATATCATTATACACTATTTATATATATATACATGTATACATATGTCTGTGGATGACACAATAATTAACGCTTATCTATTCAGGGTTGTGCACTCTTTAAGTGAGGTAACTTGTTCATTGTAAGCTTATGTACTGCTCTTCCATAGGAATAGAGCACTCTGCCTTACTGACCGTCCAGTCCCGTTGCTCAGAGGTAGGATATCCTCCTCTGTGTCTGAAGTGGAGGTTTCAATCCTGCCTCATGGTACTGGATGGGATGATGGAAAATCTATAGCCACACTGAAGAGTTGTAATACAACAAAGCAGCTGTCTGTGGATGACACAATAATTATATATATATATATATATACATATATATGAATCAAGCAAGTAACCATCTTTTTCGTGAATGGCTTTTTTCAGGGAAGATTAGTTTTATAGTTTTTAGTATTAATAATTGTAAAATTATCAATTGGAGTGCTCATGACAATTTTTTGTCAAAATGTTTTTTTTTATAAAAACATTTTGTTAGAGCATATATTATTAATGAGACAAAAAAATCAGGAATACACTGTATTTTCAAGCCTCAAGAACATACACAATTTTCACAAACAAACTTCTGAAAAAAAAAGAATAAAA
Source organism: Thysanoteuthis rhombus (assembly GCA_963457665.1). Lineage (NCBI taxonomy): Eukaryota > Metazoa > Mollusca > Cephalopoda > Oegopsida > Thysanoteuthidae > Thysanoteuthis > Thysanoteuthis major. Next base: position 20,232,904 of record OY735221.1, on the reverse strand, counting down.
TTAATATTAACCTACCTTACCAAAATGTATTGTGGGTGACATAGCGACGAGTAGATCCTCTTGACCACTCATAGTCCACATTTTTACGTTTTCTTATACAATATAGAGACATGGTAAGTTAACACTCAAAGTTTATACCTAACCTCTCAGTAAGTACACAAGATTAAGCCAGTGTTTTTGTTTTTAATCATCATCACCAACCTTTTAGTGTCCATCATTGGACATAAACTTTCTCCAGAATTAACCAGACCTCTCTATCATGGGTCTTGCAGAGCCAATACTTCCTGAACTCATCTAGTTCGTCATGCCATCTTATATTTTGTCAGCCACGGTTTTGCATTTGGGGATCCACGTAGTGAGTCGTGATATCTGTTCGTTGTCAGCCATTCTGGCAACATGACCAGCCCATTGCCATTTGAGTTTCTAGTTGATTCTATATCCCTGTCTGTGCTGTTTTGTAATGTTTCCATGTGATGCTGAGAATGATTCTTTCATGTGAACATTTTAAGGTTCTCAGTTTGAAGGTCAATCTTTTAGTCAGGTACCATGTCTCAGCTCCATAGGAGACTATCAGGAGGATGTGTTGGTTGTAGAGGCCCCTTTTTAAAACAAATGGATTTTCTTGTTACCAAAAGCTTGCCATCCTGGAGTGATTCTTTGCTTGATTTCTTCTTCTTTTGGGGTGTTTCATGAATTTTTGTTGTCCAAGGTGGATATAGTGGTCTGTGTTTTCGATTTGGATTTTTGAGTCTTTACCTTCAACATGTTTGTTATAAATGACATTTGTTCCACTGAAGTTCATGTGAAGTCAAACATTCTTGCTCTCTCTGTTCAGTTTGTCTAGCATTACTTGGAAATCGTAGAGTTTTTTTGCAAAAAGGACAATGTTGTCAGCAAATTTAAGGTTATTTATGTATTCACCATCTATCCTTATTCCTTTATTTTCCCAGTCTAGATTACAGAAGATCATTTTGAGACTGGCTGTAAAGAGTTTGTGTGAGCTGGTGTCACCTTTTTACTCCCTTTTCAAGCTGAAAGGGCTGAGAGTCTGCATGCAGCCTCATAAATGAACTGCTTTTTTGGTATATATGTTGCAAGACTCTGACATATACAGGGTCCACACTTTGTAGTATGATAGCATGATGACTTGATCAGTGGTTGAGTAGCTATTTCTGAATTAGCCTGTTCTTGTGGTTGGTTTTCATCCAGCATTTTGGTGATTCCGTTGGTGATCACTTTGTTAAAAGTTTGTAGAGACAGTTGAGTAGGCTTATTGCCCTGTAATTGTTTAGATATTTTGGGTTCTGTTTCTTATATAATAGTATTATGATTGCAGTGTTCCAATCAACTGGGACTTCATGCTGTCTTAGGCATATATTGAATTGGATGGCTAATTTCCTGGTGATAACCTTCCCAGCTTTTTTGAGTTCATCGATGGCGATGTTATCTTGTCCAAGGGCTGTTTTTTTTCATTTGTTTGATGGCTTGTTTCACCTCCCACGAAGTAACTTCTGGGAATTCTTTAATTTGGTTACTCGTAACTTATACCTCCTGTTTGTTGTTTTGTGTCCTTTGTTTGGATGATGACCCCTTTAAGTCAAGATTATCTGAAGAGAGTGAAATACTTGTAATATTGCTGTATAAAATCTAAATTACTACAAGTCTATTGGGTTATCTGCTGTAATAAACTGATGCAACAATTACATGATATAGAAAAAATATATTCCAGTGACACTAATGTTGCATAATATATATATATATATATATATATATATATATGTATCTTCATAAGTGTATTTTGTAATTTTTGCAAATTACTATATATGTAATACTATAAAGATGACGAATGTTTGTTTCTAACTTTATATTTCATAGACACCTAGATGGTTACAACCAACAAACTGATCACCTCATCATCATCATCATCATCAGTCTTTTAACATCCGTCGTTGGACATAGACCTTCCCCAGGATTCTTTATCATGGGTGTCGCGGAGCCAGAATTTCCTGAATTTGTCTAGTTCATCTGTCCACCTAGTGTTCTGTTGGCCTCGGTTTCTCATGCGATCTCTGGGGATCCATGTTGTAAGACGTGTTGTCCATCGGTTGTCTTTCATACTCGCAACATGGCCTGCCCATTACCATTTGAGTTTCTTGATAGTTTCAATGATGTCATGGACTCCTGTTTTCTTCTTTATATACTGTGCTGTCTTGTGATCTCTCAATGTAAGATGATTCTCTCATGTGCACGTTGCATACTTCTCAGTTTGTAGGTCTATCTCTTGGTTAGGTTCTATTTTTCAGGTCCATAAGTGACAATTGAGAGAATGCATTGGTTGTATACTCTTCTTTTTAGGATTATTGGGATTGTCTGGCTTTTGAAAGCTGAGCTTGCTCTGCTGAAGGCTTGCAATCCCAGAGGTCATGTTTTTGTAGTAATTTTATTAAAAAAAATTTTAGATATCAAAAATGTTATCTTGCGCTGCATTTTCTCCTTTCTACCTAATACTTCCTAAATATTATACTAAACTAAAGGTAAAATTGATTGAATAATTATGGAATTTCATTTATCGAGTTTAACATAACATAAAATTCTACAACATAAAGCCGAGCAAAATTTCTCTCATCACTTTTTTTTTTGTACAAAAAAATGTTATTTACACACACAAAAAATATATGTGTATACAAATCAATGTTCTGCCCACAAAAATTGATGAAAAACATTCTATTCACCATTGAATAATTATGGAGTTTCCTTTATCAAATTTAACATTACACAAAATTCTATTTCTACTCAAAACAATTACACATTTACAAGATTACATATTTTTCTTCCTCAGTTTATCAAAATACTCATGAAAATACCCCCAAGTATAATGCCCCCCAAAATTCAGTAGGGTAAGAAAATGTTTCATAAGGAGGTAACAAATTTTGCTGGAACACACAAGTTAGATTTTCCTGAACCTTTTATATACAGCAACTAGTCTATTTAGATATTTGTTCTAAAAATAATCTCAAACACTAAGTCTGGAAAACTTTCTCTCTCTGATTTAATTAGTTTTAATATTTTGATATACATCGTTCTAGATGACAATGAATTTTGCTTCTCATGCCGCTTCTTTAACCCTCTTCTATAGGGGAGGCTCACACAACTTGGCCCTCGTTCAATTCTTATTTTCCACTTAGTAGAATATAGACTTGGTGGAACAAGCATTTCACTTATGTACATACGCATTCATACACACTCTAACATCAACACTCTAGTTTCCTCATATCCTGCAGACACATATGAGCATTCTTAACTACATATGAATATTATGCACTTATATCTACATTGAAGTATTAATGAGTAGTAAAACGACTTTGAAAGTACATTCTTTTCTAATGAGAATTACAATCGAATCATTGCAATTTATACTCATTTCAATAAATACATTCTTTGTTATTTCAAGTCTTTGTTTTTCATCTATTTCATGGCATGTACATTTTATCTGCATCCTTCCAAATGTATTACAATTTGCATTTACTATAGTGATTTGACACCATTAAATTGCCAGCTGCCTTCCTATTTTTGTGCCTAAAGCTATTAGAGAAAAAAGGGTCTAATCTTTCTTCTCTCATATCCTTAAAGTTAATCCTTTCTCCATTTTCCTGAACAGACTACTAGCATCATCAGCAATCAGCCCTTAAAGAATTACTTTCTCCTTGTTAGATACTACTCATTTTTACATTTCATACAGAATAGTAAGATTACAATTCAAATACTAGTTGGTTATATAGTTAAATTAGTTACACAGTTAAATACTTAATTTATGATTGATATAGTTAGAGTATATTAGTGAATCAATTTGACTAAGTAACCTCTACAAGTGGATTCTTCTGATTTTGTTGAAAAAGTGTTGCACAAAAAATGGATGCACATTGCATTTCATGATGATTTCACCTGATCAAATTTGTTTAAATGTCTAAATGTTTTACATTTAAACTTAAATATATATGTACCAGTATCAGCAGCATGCGCATTCGGGGTTGCAATAAGCATGCAGATCAAATCAAGAGTCAAAACGCTATCGGTTGATTTTAGTTTCAAGATGTTCATTTCTGGGGCAATAAACAGCAGTCAAAGCATTAACTTTGTAGCAGCATCACTTTAGGGCAACAAAAAAAAGATGTGTGGTAGAGAGAAAGAAGGGTTGGGAGTTATATACTCTGGTCATCAGTCATGGCCACTTGATTCAATGGACAGATGGAGGATGAAGAGAGGCAAACATCTGCCATCTCCACAGGGCCCCCACTGGGCAAGGAAAGTCTTACTTGCTCTGGAGTCAAAACACAACACACTTATTAAAGTTATTTCAAAAATTATGCCAAGAAAGACCTGTGATTCTATTGGCTTAACATGATCATGTGGTACCATTTTCCGGCACCTCCATTTTCAAACTTTCTCTCGCAAGAAAATCCATTTACCACTTTTACAAGTTCCCTGCCAATTAGAACATATTCGAAACAGATAATGACACTGGATTTCTGAGTCAGAGTTAATGTCTGACCTATCGGATCTTGGCTGACAACTTTGCATAGGATAGCAGTGTCTGCATTCAGTTTTGTGATAATTAAAAGTGGCAAAGAAAACATGACGTTTAAACAATTAATTCTGCACCATTTCCCCATCATCATTCAGTTTTGATACACTCATCCCCTTTTTTTAAACAAATGTTTGCATTTTTTTTCAAAAGCATTATACCCGCTGATTCAACTTACATCATTACAAGTATAATTTTTTCCAATTTATCTCATCAAAAGGGCCATCCCTCAAATAACATTGTTACATTTATCATTCTTTTTAATTCATTTTTTTTTTCAAATAAAAAAACTTCCTCTCTTTCTGTACAACATAAAAAATGAATCGGTCAATATAAAACATTCAAAAGACCGCAAAAAACATAGGGGAAAAATACCATTGCATCTCAGCAACAACTTTGAGTCAACATTTGCATTGCCTAATTCATGCGTGGCCGTCATATTCCCAAACATTATTTCTACTTTTTGTTGTTGTAAACCATTTCCATTTGAACCAAATTTTCTCATGTCACCATATTCGTTTCCAAATCCAAAATTTTTCTTCTTTTCTTCACCTAATGTAATTATGACTCAATTACAGAGTTTTATCCTCGTCTCAAACTAGGCCTACTTGAGATATATCCAAGGCATTTTGGCCTAATCATAAGACGCATTTTCCCCATCGCAAATGACCATCAAACTTAGTTTGAATGTCATCGACGCATATTTCCAAGTCTGCATTTCCTATAATTATAGGACAGACCTCACTAAAAGAAAGAATTGCACCCAAGAGAAGAGCTGACACCACCAAACTACAACTGACAAGTATGCAGTTGCTCGTAGCAAGGTTGTTTTTTTTGTTTTTTTTAAAACTGCTTCCCCGCAGAAAAAATAAGTCTCAACCTTCTATTGAATGGGGAAAGAAAATTCCCTTTAAGACTATAGGAAGAAAAGATAATATTTTCATAGAATTCCAGTGTCTCACATTTTTCTTCAACAAAAACTCTGTCTCTCTCCATTTTTCTCTTTTTATTTCAGTTTACAATTTTTCTGTTTTTTCAATGAAACTTTTTCTCTTTATTCTTTATAACCTCTGTTTTTAGTCTTTGATTCTTTGAAACATATTAAATATGAATGTGTCTCTTGCCGTAGAAAGAATACAAAAAATCAAACATAAAATCAAACAATTCATGATGGAATGAACAGGAAGAGAAAAAAATAAAAAATGATACAAATATAGTTATAATTGCTGTTATAACTGAATACCCTCCCAAATTCACGTTTTAGAATCAATTCTCATGCAGAGAATCCATCTACCATGAGTGTCTATGGAAAAAAATTAACCTTCATTGAGTCATTGTTTTAAAATCAACTTTTCTGCATAATAAATTGGAATTTTCATTTCCGTAAACCGTTTTCTTCATTAATTCCTAACATTTCCAAGTCTCCCCTGTATTTCCTAATTCTATTAACAGAGCACACACCAAGAAAGAACAGCAATGCCAAGATTCTAAATTCCTCATAAAGATGCACAAGAAAAATGTTCATGGAAACCAAACGGAATTTATGCATTCGAATTATGAAAAAAACATTTTTTCCCTGAATCGAACAAAGCGAACAGATACTGTGCAAACAATCATATAAAGAGTCCTATCATTTCCAATATAAGTCAAAATGATTCATTTCATCAGCTTTTCAGATTTGTTTTACAAATTTCTTTTTTAACAAAGTTTTTTTCCCTTCAGATTACTCTTTTCTGGTGTTTTTTTTTTCAGATTCTTTCCATCATTTTCTTACAAATTGTAGTGCCCCCTATATCTTTAGTTAGGGATTTAGTATACGAAACTCTTCTTTTGTCTAGATATCCAAAACGTCACTTCCTCTGACGACCTCTATAAAACCCTGGACGCACATGGTCCAATGCTCATTAGCTCCAGCACCCCTAGCATGTTACGCCTCCAGCCCCGGCCTATGCATCCGGCCATTCTCTCTCTTTCCTTCTCCCTGGCCCAATGCTCATTGGCACCAGTATTCCTAGCTGGCCATACCTCTGGACCCGGCCTTTGCGCTCAGTCACTCTCTTTCCTTTTCTCATGTTATATGTCTTACATAGTGTCTCCGTCGAGAGTCTAACAGCGTCTGAGAATAGCCCCCAAGTTAACTCACTTGGCAGTAAGGCTTACACACCGAATCCGGTTTCCACGTATCTGGGAGCAATCCAACCATACGGAATCCACGCGTTCAGACAACTCCGCTACAACTCCGACGCCAGCTCTATCAAGGCAAGAGAACTACCACCTTTACGATCTCTTCTCCAAACATTACTTCTCACGATCGATCGTATTAATGTTACCGGTGCATGTACCTCATCTCTATTCTTGTATCAAACGTACGTCTCTTCTCTGGCCAAAATATGTGTATATCTTAATTTCATCAATGCGCGTCCAACTTCATACTTGGCGCACATTCCATTCCCTTCTCTTCGTACAGCATCCTTTCATTTCACAGCTACAGGGCTGGCGCACTACACATCACCCATGAGGATCCAAAATTCTCGTCTCTCAACAATCTGATGCTCAAAGTATGCAATCAGTTGTACGGGAGTGAAATGCTCACTTTCGTGGATTCCCTTCTGACGCGTCGTCCAAATCACTATTCTTATGATGCCAAATAAGCACATGAGCACTTGATGTACATCCTTATCCAACGGCGGAAACACATTGCTACACACAGCACTGGCATCAAAGGCAAAGAAACGTGCCCCGACGATACGAACCATGTAGCCCTCAATCAACTCGCACAACGGATGTACAACACTGCAGTGGAAGAAGGCGTGCTCGATGGACTCCTCCGTATCATCACAGCGTATGCACTCTGGTGAATTTACCAGACCCACTGTGAAAGACCATTTGCTGACCCAGAGCGCATTCTGAATGACGAGCCAGGCAAGGGACGCCTCGTCGATTTTGAGACACCTCAGCCCGGGCGTCCAAGGCCAGATTGAGCGACTCTCTCCCCTCGTCAAACTGAGCCCCGCTATCGTTTTGTCTCGAACAGACCCCCTTACTATTATTCAATTTAATGCCCTCACCCGTGAGAAGACCCTCAGAGCGCACCGACATTCGCTGTAGAAGGAGCATTCCGTCCGGGGCGTGCGACGGGCCCCGACCCCGTCAGAATGCACACTTCTCAAGGGTGGGAAAGCCTTCCTGGCGTTTTCTTCCAGAATTCGCTGTTCTCCTCTTCTTATGTACACATTCGACCCAAGAAAGTCAACTGCAAGGTATGTTGCCGAACTTGGATGTTCGGCATCCCTAGGCTGCCCTCTGCAGGTTGGAGATGACAGATCTTGCGAGATACCATAGGCTTCCTGAGACCCCAAAGGAGTCTGAACAGGGCACGCTCCAACTTTAGTTGGTCGGTACACGGAAGTGGAAGCACTGAGAGTCGGTAAAGGATGAGTCCAGCAACTAGCCCTCGGACTTGTCGCAGTTGGTTTTGGCCCCTGTCACCATCTCATACCTTTGGATTTCTATGTTGACTTCCTTAATCTTGGCAATGCACGTTACGAACAAAGTTACATTGTCAACATAGGCGATGTACTTGGCTGACGTCTTACCGCCAGGCAGCATTATTTCGCTTAGGACCGGATTCGCCTTTACTTTGCGCAGGAAAGGCTTCAGCGCAAAAATGTACAGCATCGGCGAAAGTGGACAACCTTGATGAACTAATCTGGACAACTGGAAAGGCCTCAACATAACTCCATTCACCTCGAACACCGAGCTGGGGGACGCATACAAGAGGCGAATCCAGGAGGGAAAATCCTGGCCAAAGCCAGCCGCAGATAAAATGGACTCAAGAAAGCGGTGGTCTATCCTATCAAAGGCTTTGGACTGATCTAATTTGATCAGTGCGGCTCCTTTGTCGACTTTCTCAATGATCATGCACACCGTATGCAGGTTGTCTTGGATAGTCCTCCCCTTTACAGAACAAATCTATTCAGGGCCAATAAGACTATCCAGCACAGTCTGTAGGCGGTTAGACAAGATCTTGGCCCAAATCTTTAGCTCAGTATTTAGCAGAGTTATGGGCCTGTAGTTATCTATCCTGACCCCTCCATTTTATCTTTGCGCAGCAATTTCACCACCCCTCTGGTAAAGCGACGGGGATATTCTCCAGCTTTAACCAGTGGTTAAAGATCAAAGCCAGCAAATAAACAAAAATGGGCGACAGCCTCAAATACACTTCGTAGAGCAGGCCATCAATTCCTGGAGTCTTCTCCTTCTCCACGCTCTTTAACGCTTCCCGGACTTCATCCTCTGTTATGGACCCCTCGCACCCAGCTGATTCAGTCGCCTCAAGACGAGGGAAATCAGCTAAATAGGTGTCGAACTAAGCCGAACTCAGACCAGGCTCCCTGGTGAAAAGCTCCGGGAAGTTTGCACGAAATACCCCACAGATACCTTCGTTTGTGGTCACAAGTCGTCCGTCCGGTGACGTGACACTAGTGATATATCAGGTTGAAGCACTCTGAATTTCTTTTACTCGCAGTTCAGTGGCCATGTTCGTTGCCTCAGGAGGACATTCTTTTTAATCTAGTTCTAACGACCAGAGCTTGGTTCTTCTTGACAAGCAAGGAGGACAGCTCTGCCTTAGCTATTTTTATTTCGCTAGAGTCCCCTCTATCCATCGCCCGCTCTATTTGGGATTCTAATGTCTTTTGTGCTGCTAATCTCCCTAAGTTGAGTCTTCTGCTATATCCGGCAGCAAAAGACCTAATATTATTTTTCAGGTGCCCCCAGAATTTGTTTCCCAGGATGACCCCCGTCAGTTCCCGCTGGATTGTTAGTGTTAACTGGTCCCGAAAATCCTCCACATCCATTTGGGATGTGTTGAATTTCCAGTAACCAGACTTGAAAGGCTTAGAAGTAACAAAATTTACTCGGATCCTCACTAATCTATGATCTGAATAAAGAACGCTCTGTAAACTTGGACATTCCAAAAGCTTTAGGCCGACTCTCCTAACACCCGATCAATGTAACTAGACTGTTGCATCGTACTCGGGGTGCCGCTACCAATTCAAGTCCACACTACTTTGCAAGGGTGTTCATTTTGGAATTCATCAACAAGGTCTAGCCTGTCGACAAATTCTCGAAATGGAATCACACCTACGTTGTTAGTCTCTCTATTTAACCCTCTGTCTATCTCGGGATCAAGGACGGCATTCCAATCACCTGCTAAAACTACCCGCTTCGACGAAACTATGAACGGATCAAGCTGCCGAAAGAAATCGGCTCGCTCATCCTTGCTGTTGGGCGCATAAACCCCAATCAGACTGAAAGCATCCCCTCTTATGGTAACATCGACGACGTATAATCTGCCCGCCGGGTCGGCATACATAAGGAAACACGTCGCGTTCAAGGCATGGCTTATTAGCCTAGAGACACCTTTTGAACGATTACCAAAGTATGTTGAGAAGAGATGGAAACCTCTAGACAGCACACTTTCATTGTCGCTCGGAATAAAGTGGGTCTCTTGAATACAACATATACTCATTTCGAGGTGTCGAAGAGTGTGAAAGATCGTAGCTCTTTTCAATTCACTCCTCAACCCCCGGCCATTCAAACTTGCTAAATAGAGTGCCATTATCGGTTCACTGGCGTTGGGGGCCGGAAGCAAACATGTCGGGTGATGGCACGCTGACAGCGGGTCCTATAGCCTCTGTGCCCATATCTGTTTTGATGGCACGGTCATAGGACACCCCGCCGACGTGCCTGGGGAAAGTTAATTTGGCTGCCCTATAAAGGGAGGGATGCATATATACAGGGACATTACCGAGCAAAAGTTTTTAAGTCTATTTACTTCTGGGTGGTGCCAGACAGCCAAGCGGCTGGACATGCTGAAGGCACTGTTCGCCTCCCTCAGCATGTCCCATACCTGTCGTGTGCTGTCGCCGACCTAGACGACAGTCAGCAGCTTTTTGACCCTCGGGAAAATGGTTGGGTTCTCCACGTCTGGCCTACCAGGCTCGACGTAACGAAAGTTGAGGAGGACCCTAAGCTCTCTAAGGGGCTGCTGCTGCACTTTGGCCTTTTCTACAGTTTCCAGGTCTACGCGACAGATGTGTAACCCTCTCTTATGTCTACTTTTTTACTCTTTTTTGTGGATTGGTTGATCTTCTCCGTTCCCCCGTTGGGCTTCTCAGCCTCTTCTGGGAGGCCGTCTGAGATGTTTTTTGCGTCAGGGGTGACGGCGGCGGTTACGACGGTGGCAGTGGGGATGCTATTGTTAGTGTTGGTATTGGCGGTACTGGTGAAGTTGGAAGAGGAAGAGGTGTGGATTGCTTTTTGGGAGTTTATTTTTGTAGGGGACCGGGAGATTTTTTTTTACAGATATTCAATGTCTGAGTTTTTTTTTTGGGGGGGGGATGCTTCCGGGGGAAGGGCTTAGTGGTGTTTTCGGCGCTGGAGGAGTGGTTGGAGGGGTAACCTTCTCCACTGGCTGTCTGGTCTTTAATGTGATCAATAGTGCTGCTGCCTTTTCTTTCTTTTCCTGGCCTGGACAGGCAACCCCTCCCCTGCTCTAGCCCTGTCCGCATATGACTGCAGGGTCTCTCCCTCGGGACTGTTGATGCCACTAGATTTGGGAGTGTAGAGGCCCTGCTACTTGAGCCTTCCTCACAACTTTTCCCACTACCTGCCACTCTCCCTCCGACCCCTCTTTAGGTGTCATCGTTTTAGGTGGCAGAAGGGACGGCTAGGCCGAGGGGAGACTTGGGAGTTTCCCGACAGTCCACCGGATTTTTCCGGTCTTGGTAATCGGCGAATCGACGGGAGATTCTTTTTCGACGGTCTTAGTAGGTGGAGGGGGGATCTTTCATTGAGGCGACCGGGTTCTTTTTGCTGACAGCGGTGAGATGACCTCGCTGCATATCTAGCAAACTGGCCTCCTACCTTTAGAGGCAGTTTTCTTCAGCCACCTACGTCCAAATAGTTGGGATTGGCCAGATCATTAGATCGAAACGCCATTGCCTGCGTATGAGTCAACCGAGACAATTTCCCCGTATTCCAGGAGAAAAGCCCCCATATGTTCCCCAAGAACATGGGAAAGAACCTTATGGACCAACATCCTGGTCTTTCTGCGGCCCAGATACTCCACACGAAGCAAGTAATCCCTCGTTTGGAGTTCCTTCTGTATCAGGGCAACGCAGTCTTCTTCCGTGGGTAGCAGAACGTCCCACGTGGCAATGCCGTCGCCTTTCACAACCTGTTTCGCCTTGACTCCCAAACAAGTCAATGATTTCATTATTACGTCTTTCGTTGACCTGACAATCTTGTTTTGTTTCTTGTCGATCAAGAAGACTGACACCATTTTTTTCCAATGTCTTTTAGTTCGACCAGGTCCACCAGCAAACCATCCTCTTTTACGAGGTAGGTGTAAGTCTGGCATCTCCTGACGAACTACGTCACATTGTATTAATATCGGAAGGGGAATTCCACATATTACGGGAGCCCCTGCTTGTCATTACTTTTTGTCCTGCCGGAATGGGCAAGTTTGTATTTCTCCCTTCCCTTCATAGACGGGGGACTTTCCATTCTTCTCACTTTTGTTTCTTTCCTTTTCTATTTTATTATTTCTTCTAGTTTCTCTTTTTTCATCATCATCATCATCATCATCATCATCATCATCATCATCATCATCATTAGTCTTTTAGCATCCGTTGTTGGACGTAGACCTTCCCCAGGATTCACCACAATTTCCTATCATGGGCATCACGGAGCCAGTATTTCCTGAATCTGTCAAGTTCATCTCTCCATCTTGTTTTTTGTCGGCCTTGGTTTCTTATGTGATCTCTGGGGATCCTTGTTGTGAGACGTGATGTCAATTCTTGCAACATGGCCTGCCCATTGCCATTTGAGTTTTTTAATAGTTCCTATGATGTCACAAACACCTCTTTTCTTCCTTATATACTGTACAGTCTTGTGATCTCTTCATGTAAGGTTGAGCACCTATTTAATCACTGTCCCACCACAGCAATATTTGACACAAGGTCGGGCTTAACATGAGAAGAAATAGGAGCAACCCTTCCAAAAATGGCTCCAGCCATGTAAGGTTGAGCATGATTCTCTCATGTGCACATTGCATACTTCTCAGCTTGCAGGTCTGTCTCTTGGTTAGGTTCAATGTTTCAGCCCCATGTGACTAACGGGAGAATGCATTGGTTGTATACTCTTCTTTTTAGGATTACTGGGATCATCTGGTTCTTGAAAGTTGAGCTTACTCTGCCGAAGGCTTGCCATCCCGGAGTGATTCTTCGCTTGATTTCCTCCTCTTTTGAGGATCTCATTGAGATTCGTTGTCCTAGGTAGATGTAGTGGTCTACCTTGGTAAGTTTTGCATTTTCTATCTTGACAGTTATGTTCTTATCCTCAACATGATTATTGCACATGATTTTTGTTTTACTGAAGTTCATGTGTTGGCCGACTTTTTAGCTTTCTTTGTTTAGATTGTCTAGCATTAGTTGGAGGTCATGCAGGTTTTCTTTTTCAATTTTTTCTAATTTCTCCTTTATATCTCTGTCCATTTTTTCTGATTTGTCCTTATCTCTATTTTTGTTTTTGTTTTTTTATTTTTTTTTTTCTTCTCTATTTTGTTGGGTGATGGTCTTCCCCCTCTTCCGCCTTATCGGGGGAAGCAAACAAAGCCCTTCTGGCCTCGTCAGCCATGAAGGAAAGAGAAAAAATACAACAAACTGGACAAAAAGCAAATACCTGGGCAGACTAGAGTATAAAGGCACAATTTCCAGTCTGGGATCCTTCTCCTGTTACTTCAGTCAGTGTAGTCAAAAACTGGTCACTTCTGTTGCAAATGGCATCTCATTGTCTATCTGGAGGTCGCAAAATTTTTCCCACAATGCACAGCAAAAAAGATTGACACCAGCTAGGGGTACTGGAGGTTGTGAATATTGGACCATGTGCGTCCAGGGGTTTTATTGGGGTTGTCGGACGAAGTGACGTTTTTGATATCTAGCTAAAAGAAGAGTTTTGTATTTAATCCCTAAATAAAAGAATGAGGGTGCTACACCACTAAACATCTCACTTCCACACAGAATAACTTCAATGGAAAGTCAATAACCCATCACAAGGGAATGTGTACAATCTGTATCACAAAATAAAATGAAAGAGATTAAAATGCTTTTCTTTATTCTCCTGGGTCAGCTTTCTCTCCGGGAGGGATTTATGCCCTGCACAAAATTTATGTAATCATTTGTTAGACTAATTCACTACCACAGAAGTCCACCTTTTCCTTTAAGAACAAAGAGGGCAAAAATTCAACTCAGACACCAGGCAAAGCCACTTGCCAAAATAAATATCACACATTTAAACCAACAAAAACGCTGCTTTGTCGAAACATGAAAATTCAAGTGAAACAAAAATAATCAAAACGACATATCAAAAGATCATTTGTTCCCTTTCCTAACAATATTGAAGATAAGGAATAAAACTACACGAGGAAAAATAGTCTTTCAATAGTTCTTTTTGTCCGTGTTACTGTTACAATAAAAGAAAAAAACGTTAATGTCCTGTGTATCTGTGTGTATGTATGTACAAAGCATTTCTTTGATTTTCAATTAATTTGTTTCATTTTTCATCAATTCAAAAGAAAAAGTTTCACTTATTTTCTGTGTTTGTACAACTGTGTGTGCCTATGTTTGCAACAATATTCTTTCATTTTCTTATTGGTTTCAAATGTAAGTGTGTGTTTTTTTTTAAAAAGATTATTTGTTTGATGCTTTGGCTGTGATGTTTCCTGGTACTTTCTTTTTTTTTCTGTTCTTGCAACGCGGTTGGGCTGTTGTTTTTATCTTCATCTGTTACATCTTGTCACCATGATTGCTATCGCGATGTCATCTACACTTGAGTGTTGTGATCCCATTCACCATTTCACCATGATTTTTTCTGTTGCATTTCCCTCCCATCTGGGACCCAATGCTTCTTGATCTTGATAACAACAGGTTTGAATGAGTGATTGTGTGTATACAACCACTGGTCACAGCGCCAGAAAGAATCTATACTGGAATTGGTAACATGCATATGTGAGTTGCAAAAGATATGCACATCAAATAAAGGAATCAAATGTCACCGGTTGATCTTAGTTTTAGTATATCTTTTTCTTAGGCCGCAAACAGCGGGTTGAAGCATCAGAATATAGCTGCAGCAACATTTTTGGGCAACAGGAAAAAGGGTAGAGAGAAAGGAAAACTGTGAGTTATATACTATGGTCATCCATCATTGTCACTTGATTCTAGGGACAGACGGTGGAAAAAGAGAGGCAAGCATCTCAATCCATCGGCTGTCTTCGCTCCAAACCTCAGCTGGACAGGGAAACTGTGAGTTGATGTCATAATCCTTCAGAGTCTAAAACACAACTAACTTATTGAAGTTATTTAAAAAACTACACCAAGAAAAAGTTGCAATTCTACAGGGTTTCTGGCACTTCCATATTTGATTTCCCACGTGAGAAACTCTATCCATCAATTTTTTCATTGTCCAGCCAACCAGAACATAATTATCCGCAGCAGATAACGCCACTAGAATTCTCTGTCAAGGTCAATGTCTGACCTATCAGATGTTGACTGATAATTTTGTGTGGGGAAAGCAGTATCCACATTCTGTCTAACAATAATCATAATTCTATGCCCCTTCCCCATCATCATTCTGTTACGTTATGTAAGCTCTCATATCTACCTGCTTTTCTGACCATTCAGCAACAAAATGTTGGGTTTTAATTATGGTTTCAAAAAAATGTGTGGGAATTTTTGCTAAAATTACCTCTGAGGGAAAGTTAATCACTATCTCTGAAAACTGTTTACACATCTACTTATATAATATGCCATGTGTTTATCTGTAACATTTGTCAAGAGAGATATCTAAATACTAATAAAATAGTCAACTTCATTTTTTGTAAACACATAAAAAATCTGGGTTCATTCTGGTTAAATATTGAGTACAATGTACTTGCTAAATTTTTTAAACTAGCTGAATATTTGCCATAACAGCAATGATTTTCACCTGGAAGTCAAAAAAAGAATTTTTCTTTACACTATTATAATGGTGAGGGGTAAACATTCACTCACTCTATTCTCCTCTCTATCACAAAAGAACATTCATTCTTTCTATCCCTCTCCATCATAAAATGTTGGTAACTTTCTGTGAATTTTGAACCAAACCCTTTATTCAGTCTATGGGTGTAGATTGTCCTCATTCAGTAGACAATGCTAGAGTAAATCTTCTTAGTTAATTCATGCTTGTGATGTCACTTCCACTATATCACTTTTTTGCACTAGGAAAGAAAAGGGGTTATTGTAAACAAGAATATTATTTGTTAATTTGTTACTAGTTAATTTTAATATCTGTCAAAGGCTTTTAAAATATAGGAGACCTGGCAAAAAAAACAAAACACTGTCATCAATAATTTGGGGGTTTGGGGATTTTTTGTCTTGCATTGCATTTCAAGAGTGAGGGTTTTGTTCAGGCCCCATCTTGACCATGCTATTTAGATGCCAACCACTTTGACCTTGTATAAAAAGAAACAGTTTAAATGAAAAAAAAAAATGAATGAATAAATAAATAAAATGAATCCTAAGGATCAAAGATCTATCCCTGAAAGACCTGTTCCCATTATATTATGAGAAGAAGGGTTTAGGATACATCAGGATGTTTGCAGAATGCCCTGGTATTTTTTTGAAAAACTCCATAGTAAATGGAAAAATCACTTTGTGTTACATTTTGCTTTAATTAGACAATACAAAATGAAAGGTAACCCTTGGTTATATAGATATATATATATATAGATATATATCAAGAGCATATAATCTGAGTGTGGGCTGCACACATACCAAAGGATTAATCATGAATATTGATTTGATATCATCAAGTTTACTCTGGGATATAATCATGGATCAAAATGGGGAACTAATATTCCTGTTTTGGCAGTTGTGCTGAATTGGCAGCATTCACCTCTCCCCTGTATCTTTATCCACCCCAAAAATGTAAACACTTCTTCCCAAGACCATTGCCCAAACTTCCACAAAATTTCATGGAAATCCATTGAGAACATTCAGAGATATTGCGCTGTATACACATATAGTTATGATGTAGGGGAGGTGACTGTGAAAAATTGCTGGATCTGTAGGAAAAATTTAAACACTTCTTTCTTAGGCTATCACCCAACCTTCCACAAAATTTCACTAAAATTCATTGTGAACCTTAAAAAATATTGTGCTGTATATGATGCCCGGAAGGTGATCATAGAAATTTCCTGGATTCGCATCCTGATTCAAAAACTGCTTACTTAGCCCCTTGTTCAACCTTTCACAGAATACAGTGAAAACTTTTGGATATATTGTGCTGTTTATACATAGCTCTGATGTAGGGGAGGTGACTGAGAACAATCCCCAGATCCACCCAGAAATGTATTGACCACCCTCAAACAAAATTTCATAGAATTTTTCTGAGAACCTTTGGAGATATTATGCTGTGTGGACATAGGTATGATGCATGAGAGGTGACCAAGGATCCGCCCTAAATGTAAAGACTTCTCTCTTAGTCTATTGCCCATCCTTTCACTAAATTTAACTGAAATACAATGAGAACTTTTAGAGATATTATGCAGCGTATATATACCTCCGATTCAGTATAGGTGACAGTCGACAATCTTCGGACCTGCTCAAAAATGTACACACCAAATTTCAACAGGATTTCATCAAAATCTATTGTGAACCATTTGAGATATTTTGCTGTGTAGATATAGCTCATTTCATTGAAGTATTGTGCTACGATGCAGGGAAGGTGATTTTGGGAATTCATTGAATCCGCCCGCAGATTATTCCGTTCCTTAGATCATTGCCCTACCTTCCACAAAATCACACGAAATTCCATTGAGAGTTTTTGGAGATATTGAACTGCTACGATGCAGGGTAGGTGTCCGTGGAAAATTCCAGCCCCACCTCCTCAAGCCAAAAAAAAGCAAATACCACTTCTTTAGCCTATTACCCACCCCTCCAAAAAATTTCACAGAAATCAATTGAGAACTTTTGGAGAAATTATGCTGTGCTCCAAGCAGGGTAAGTGGCCATGGGACCCCCACCCCCGAAAAAAAAAAAATGAGACACCACTTCCTTACTTCATTGCCCATCCTTTCTCTGAATTTCACGAAAATGTATTGAGATCTTTTAGAGATATTGTGTTGTATACATATAGCAACGATACAGTAATGATAAACAAATAATATGAATATGAGGTCAGGTAAAAAAAATTGACTTCCTAAAGAGAGTGCACGTGATCATAACAAAATAATATAAAAGAGTTTCTGATCAGAATAAAAATAGATTCTCTGATGATACCAAAAAAAAAAACAAAACAAAAAAACAAAAACAAACTCTAATTGACGTAATCACCATGAAATCGTGAAGGTCATATAAGTCCAGTTCCGCATCGTAATCGTACTACATACAGAAAAACTATCATTCTTATATGGACGGAAATTTCTTTTTTTTTTTGCAGATAAATGTTCGGAATTTTTTCTCTCTGGCCAAAAAATAAGAGATATTAAAACAAAAATCTTGAACTTTTAATCCTTTTTACAAAATTGGGTATCGAAGTCTTTCAGAAGTGGACTGAGATGGAGAAATAAACAGAAACTTCACTATGATGAATAAAGTTTCTCTTTATTTCTTTGTAATACTTATTAGAAGAGAATAACAGAAACTTTCATTTGTATGAAAACAACTTGGAGTTTCTATTTTTTGTATACTAAAAACTGAATGGAAACTTTGAGTTATCCATATCTAATACATATTACAAATGAGGCGTAGCTAGGGATTTGGGGGTAATGTGCTTGCATGCGTGTGTATATGTGTGTGTCAGTGAAATACAAACAAATTACCTAATAATCGTAAAAAATGAATGGGTGTTGATCTGTATAAAGAACTATGCTGTTCTCACTTGCTATTTTGGAGTGGTTCCATCAATAATTCCACCCTAGCTAACCGTCAGCCACCACAGAATATCTTTCAAATTCTTTGTCTGTTCACACGATAACTCCAAAGTTCCTGACGAATTCCAATTAAATTTTGTTAAAGAGTGGGTTATAGATTCGAAACGAAGTGATTATATTTTTGAGCGGATCCATGCACAATCATCTCCCTTACATTGTAGCTATCTGTCCTTGCAAAACAATATCTTAAAAATTCCACAGTCTATACACACGATATCTCCGGAAGCTCTCAATTATTTTCAATGAAATTTAGTTGTAGAGTGGAAAATACGCCACAAAATAAGTAATTCAAATTAGGAGTGGATTTGTGCTATTTATCTCCCTACGTCCTAGTTAACTGTGCGCACCAACGATTACCAACATTACTTTACAGCTATCAGTCCTCACGGATGTTTCATTTTCAAACAACGCTCTGTGGCATTTGATTGTTAATAGAAATGGCTTGCTCTGATATGCATATGATACTTTTGTAAACTTTACTCTTGAAAAAAATGTCCTTCCCAGCGATATACAATATGCCCATATTTATGGAAACATCTTTCGGGCTAGGGAACCGCACCGAAAATCCGCCATTATGAAAAATGGTACTAAAATCAAGATATTAATACCCACGGAGGTTCCCTACAGCAAGCCCAATTGATTTCATTAGTGAGCTACAAAAAAAAAAACAACAACAAAAAACAAACTCTATATGCCGCTATTACAATACCAGGACTATGCACTTCAAATGGTAACTCGCTTGAATACATGTATCAAAGTGTGCAACTATGTATTTGTCTCTTCTGTCTTTCTCTATTTTCTCTTTCCCTCACCCACACACAATTGTATGCCACCACACTTACTAACACTGGCCACCTTACATCACAACACGGACACAAAAATGTGTCTATTTCAAGATGGAACCTGAATTTACGCTACCCCCCCTCCAGCAAAAAACAAACAAACAAACAAAAAAACCATTTAACCTAGCTCCGACGCTGGCCCTCCCTGACCGGATGCTCAGCACATTTACCAGTCGAAATATCAGAACAAAATTTGATGAGGATGAGCAAATATGTAGGATCTCAAAAGCAGAAAAGCAACAACAAAAGGAAAACAACCTCATTCAAAATCAGTCAATTTATTTCACTATGGCTTTACTGACAGTAACTCCAGAAGCATACGAGCCGTTAGTCAACATTCGATAAATAAACAAGTATGATTTTGTAAATATTTCGTGCTAAGCGTACTTCCTCCGCCTGTTTGTCCGTGTGCACACATGTGATATCTCTGACAGTACTGAGTTGATTTCAAAGAAATTTTCAGGAATCTGCAATCAAGTATCTTGGGCCGGATCAAAGAAGTTCTGGATTGAGAGATATTTTTCATTTCTTTTTCTCTCTCCATCCATACATATGTATACATCCCCATGTCTGTCCACACGATATTTACACGCAAAATTACCCCCACTTCGTCGTAGTTACGTGTCCACACAACATAATATCGCAAAAACAATTCATGTCTGTCCACACGATATCTTCAAGAGTTCTCAATGGATGTTAGAGAAATTTTGTGGAAGGGTGGTGAAACTTTTGGGCGGGTCCATGCACAGTTATTTCCCCTGACATTGGTGTTGATAGGAGTATGCACTCTCGGAACTAACTGAAAATAACTTTTCCGAACTAACAGTTATCAAAAGAAAGAAAAAGTTCACACTAGGCAATAAAGCTTATAAAAATATGAAAAAATATTCTTTTTGTTGTTGTCAGTTATTGAATTAGCAAAAACCAAAGGTAAACGAAACGAAACAGCAACTGCAGATCATTCTAAGAAAAGAAACAGAAACGACAAGTAAACACTTCCATTGAATCCCGCTCCCTGGCCCAAACAGTTATTGTATAATGTGTGCACAGTTGATATCCTGTTGCACATCATTTTCATTTACGGAAGTTCCGTCTGAGTGAGGTGACGGAAAAAATATCGTATTAAAAAGGCAGTTTGTTGAATAGAAAAATATTGAAATGATCAGTGCTAAAAAGTAACGGAAAAATAAGAAGGCTCCTTTTATTAAGTTTTAAACAATGAAATGTTATTCAACAAAAGTTGAAAACTTTTGTATAATTTATATTTTGTTTCACCAGTGAAGATTGTTGAGAAATAATCGGGTGTCGACTATCTCTCAGTCCCAACCAAAATTTTAGTGATATATAAATACGAGGCCAGGTGAAGAAACCTAGGGGAGGTAATTAAGTCTGGAATTTGTGTTGGGCGTTTCGGACGCCAATATAGACGATGCTCGAGAGATCAATATGGGGAAAATGTCACGTTAAAAGAAAATGGAATAGATAAAATAATAATAAATAAATAGCGTACAACAACGTAATTGTTTTTTTTTACAAGTTCTCTACTTGATGTCAATTTCAAACTAAGTTGTACCTATTTTTACAAATTTGACTTTTTCTTTATTTGATTAAAAAATCATCTTGGGGGATTTAGAAAAAACTAAAATGAAAAAAAAAAACCCAAAAAACAAAAACAAACCCAAAACCTATTAATCAATAAGCCTGGAAAGCCCCAACAACTGAACTAGCTGTGATTGGTTAAATGATGATCACATGACTATGTGTTTTTTCTATGTGACATCACTTCGTTACACGGAAACTAAACTTATATTTCTTGTTATCCTTAAGCACACAGACTTCATAGCCGTGGTGGAGAGGGTTTTTTTTTTACTAATGATTTTGTACTATATTTAACAACTCTGTGATGGACGGATTTACCTACTGAGGTTATTTGCGTATATTGAAAATGTTGCTGTCGGCATGTTAAAAATATTCATGCACGTATTTCAACGCACCTCTCAAAAGACAACAAAAACACCGGAAACCTTTTTTTTTCGATTACTTTTCTTTGTTTTTCAATCGAAACTAAGATTGACGACATCATGGATGTAATTGTTCCACCACATTCTTCTGGTCACAATGGAGTAGCTGGTCTTACTAATTTGCAGACGTCTTCCAAAGATAAAGAAGAACAAGACAGAATGATTGCCGCTGACGTGATGACTAAATTTTCCCACTACGCCTCACAATCGGAACGATGTGTAACTGCTCATAAACAGAAATGTGTCACTGACAGTGATAATAGTAACAGTAACAGCAATGGTACCAGTAGTAGTAGTCGAACTAGTAAGCTTATTATTACTTCTACCACCACTGATAGTATTACTGCTACAACTACTATTGATATTGTCAACACTAACGGTGTTAAAATCACTTCTTTGCCTTACCAACAACAGTCGACAACTGTCACTGTCCATACCTCTGCCAATCCTTCCATATCCCGACAAAAAATAGATATTTTAAAACCATCAGTGATCAATCAAACGGTGCTCTTATCAAGTGGTAGCGAAGTTGAGAACGGAATTCCCCTTAATTTAAATCACGAAAAGCAGTATCGTAAGCAGCATAAACAAGAACTACAGTCGAGCAGTGATCACAGCCCCCATACAAGCACAGACAACTTTTTGATCGTTTCCTCTACGAACGATTCCACTACAAGTGATAATAGCCGGAAGCTCCCTGATAACTCAGTCGAACAAATGATAGTGGATCTTACTCCAACAAATCAAATAAGAAAGGAAATTGAAAAATCCCATGAGAGTAATTTTCACAATAACGATGAGTCACACACTGTGAGTGTGAATATAAACAATTCCACAACAAACAATAAAACCCGGAAGAAAAGTTTGCCTGTGTTAAATGCTCGCATTTTAAAAGAACTTTTAGACTCCACGAACAACCAGGGTCTCGTCTACTTAATACACCCTTTCAATGATAATTTTCTGGTCAGGTCTATCAACAAAAAGGACTTCATCAATTCTTTCCTGAAGGTGAATCAAAAATTGGGCGGAAATTTTATTTCTGATGATAGTGACGTTCTTGGACCACCTATCTTGAACAACAATAGTGAAAATGAAAATCCGATTTGGGGAATAATAAAAAACAACAGGACTATTCATTTTTTTGAGCCCACGTCTAGCAAAAATTTAAACAATACAAATATCCTCACTGAACAAAGAGAGAATCATAGAAGTTCTGAAAACAATAATTCTATTAAAGATTTGTCAAACTCAGTGATTTTAAACAGTGTCATTTCAGAACCTTCCCCCAATGAAAAATTGGCAAGTCCAAGTACTCTTCCACTGAAAAAGAGAAAGGTTGCAGATTCTCTTTTAAGTGATTATGGCACTCACAGCCCGGGGTTACCTTCATCAACCTTTTTGGTTACACCCGACGATTCTCCTAGACTAATAAAATCAGTTTCACAATTAGCAGGTGAGTTAATGTTATGATGTTAGTAACATCCGGAGGGTAACAGGTCAACTCGTCCCGTCTTAGTTGACCAAATCGACCCTCCTACTCTTATTTGAGAAATAATTATCTGTTGTTGAGTGAATTTTACTGCGAATAAATATGTATAAACATATTTGTTTGTTTTTCAAAGGTGTTTTATAAATAACCTCATTATGAAATATATTTTGTTTGTGGAGAGAAACAAAGAAAACTGCAACTTGCAAGTGTTGTCACATTTTTTTTTCGTTTCCGTATATTTTACTCTATATACGTGATCTGTATTTAATATGTAAAACGATTATCTGTAAATTATACGTATTTATTTGCAAGATCCTGTATTAATCATGTTTGTTTATTACTTTTTGAATAAAAATAATGTTGGAAGCATTTGATTCGAACAAAACTTGCAGTTTTCTTTGTCTCACTACAAAAATTCGATTTTATAATTTTATTTAAGCTTTAAGAAACAAACATGAATATTCATTTGCAATAAAAATTAATCTACCGATTCTTATCTTTCAAATAAGAATAGGAAGGTCGTCTCGGTTCGGTCACCATTTAGTTGTATCCGCGATAAGGTTTTTCGGGCCCGGATGGGACGCGTAACCTCTGGTAAGATTCCCCCACACACCTTGTCTGTCCGGAGCTGATCAGGTGCGATCTGGCTCGATTGGTCACGTTTTGACTCCTTTTAGTAATCTCTGCGATAGAGTCAAGACAAGACTGTATAACTCCTAGGAAGATTCGAACTCGCTACTTGTCAATTTGGACAGGATCTGGTGTGATTGGATATCGATCCAGTAGGATATGATGTGATCTAACATTTTCAGTTTCAGACATCTTAAAGAGTCACCCAAAATGCACGCTTCCGGACATGCATGCTCTACAACAACTTTCTGACATGAGATAGAAAGGTCCAAAAAATATATTTGTTTTTTTTTTTTAATTCTGAAAAATGTTGTTGAACACTTGTTTCATTTTTAAATTCAGGAATAACTTCCGAACATGATATTTGTTGTCGGAAAAAAAAGATTAAGGACTTTTTTCTGCAGATTTTTGACCAAACGCATCAGGTGTCGATAAAACACCGGAAACTTGAAATCTTTTGATTTTATCAATTAAACTTTAGAGTATTGGTAGATTCCATTACAAAGAAGGATAGCAGAATATTATCAGCCGAAGATAATTTCTGTGGACATGGTTAATTCGAAAACAATCGGGCTTTGGAATTACTGGAAGTAACCGTTATCAGTATTAGGATGATCACTACTAGAAGCTCTTCTCTGCAGTATACCCTTTTCTTTCATTATTATTAATTTTTTTTGTTTCGTGAAAATAATTTCTGTTATTATTTGGTAAAATGACAGCTTTCAATATTTCTTTAGTTATTTTATCATAAGAATAATTTTTCCAATTTTTCTTGAATTATTTTTTTAATAATAATTCATGAAAAGTAAGCATCTCCCTTCGTTTTTGTTTTCAGAGTTGTTTCCCTTATCAACTACTTGGGGATGCGAAAGTGAAATCGCGCCTCAATTTCTATTACTTACGTACAATGCAATATTGAATTAATTGAATGAGTCTAAGGTTGGATGGGATGTCCTTAGCAGTGGGGTGGGTCCTGATACCTCAAAAGATTCATAATAGAGTATATTAAATATATATAGGTATGCTTCAGTTTAATAAGCATTTGAACATTTTATACCACTTGAGATTAATATGTGAATGCTATTTTGCAGTAATTTTTGTAAAATTTCGCACACAAAAAAAGATTACCAACGAAATCGGCCTTCAACAGACTTCCTCTCGTTGATAACGAGACTCTACACTGTGGCTTATCAGCAGTGTTGACGACAGCAACAATATGTTATAAAAATATATCAACAGCTGACAGTATTGACATTTTTACTACATATAGTTGCTGTTGGCTTTCACTTCCCACAATTCTAAGTATATTTGAGATAATTTGAATAAGTTTTTATTCTGATTCCAAGTTGGAGAACAAATTATCGTCCGGCATGAGGACTTCTCAGATGGTGGAAAGAATGGTCAAATGTTGGACTGTGTGCTGTAAAGCCAAACATTTGGCCTCCCTAGTCAATAATATTCAAAGAGTTTTGGGGATAAAGAATGAGCATTCAATAGTTACATGGGGATTTTGAGAGAAAAAAGACCAGAAAATGACCAAACTTAGATACTGAGTGTCATGGTTCATTTACCAGATGAATTTACTCAAACCAATATTTTGTTAAGATACTGTCTATAGTTTTGAGAAGGGTCATTAATATTGAAAGAGTTTTTCAGAGAAAAAAATATTCACTGTGTAGATCCGTCAACATTCAAGAAAGAATTGCCAACTTTTGATAACATCCAACAATTACATAGCTTGTATATGCATGCGCATCCAGAAGCGTACTTATTAGTGTTGGACTAATTACCAAGTTTTACAAAGGTCTGGTGCAGGATGAATATAACCTGCCTCAATGGAATATTCTCTTTTATTAGCACATAATTTTATGTCTATAGAAAAGAAAAAATTTTGTGCCCATTTACAATTATTCGGAATAGAATAACTTGTGAAATAATCATATCTAATTTAGGGTACTATTCAAGCCTGCTTGCAATCCGCGGCAAAGCATCATCATAAAAATATCGAAGAAGAATCACAGGAGGTTACCAAATTCTTTGAAGCCTCATTTCCATACCAAAGATGGAAATTAACGGTCCTATTTACCATAAGTTACATTCTCATGAGTGGAAGATTGTCAGGGTTTAATAGATTGAAAGCATAAAAAATTACTCAGAACCCAGTAGGTTGCAGGCATAGGAAGGCTGGGTTTTCTGGGCTGAACAGGTCCACATAGGTTCAGAAGTGTGTGTTACATGATTATTGAGCAGAACATCATTGATGGATCTATACTACACCTATTGTTACTCAATAGACCTTATTTATCACTATTTTTTAAAACACTTATATATTTTGCTTTGAATATAATTAGAAAAACAAGTTTGAGTGTAAGAATGTTTTATTTAAAAAAACAAAACAATCCAAAATCAGTGACACCTGTTCCAACACAACGGGCAAGTGAACCAAAAATACTTCAGTGAAAGAGTCCTTTGACATGTACCTTAATTTAAACACTTTTTTTACCATTTTTCATTTTCAACATTATCATTGTGTGATCAGAAACACATATGACATGGGCAGATTTTAGTAATACTAATTTATAAATTTACAACTTCTAGAAATCAAAAAATCTTAGACTTCGTACTGAAAGAAATCTGAATTCTAAAAAATGCATTGGTGTCTTAGCCAATGTAATTAAAAATGTTGTGTTATTTTGAATTTAAAAATTACTATTAACAATTATCTTTCTATTTCTGTGGTTTGCTCCTACTTAATTTTTAATCTTCAGACTTGTGAAGAAGAAGTAATAAATGAATGACAGTTCTAATCTTTTCTACTCCCTCTTCCATTTCATCCTTCATTACATGGGAGAGGTTGAAAGAAGAGATGCACACAAGTAAAATGATTTTTATTCATAACTTTTCAATGTTCAATATTTTTTGATTTCTTTCTTTAAATCCTTGATCACATTTATGTCAATTTTGAAGCTGAATAAAGGTTTAGAATTTTTTTCCTAGTGTATCAGATACTTTCTGCAATCACTGTATTTTACGGTTATGTATGCAAAATCTGAAAAGTAGATCTGATCTTCTCTCAGATATGATCAGAAACATTGTGTAAAATGTTTTGTACCTTACAAAGCAATGAACACTGCCTTTCATGTATAAAGATTTGTTGAAAAATTCAAGTGCATGGTTTTTCTTTCATTCCTCAATGCTAAAGTTTCAGAAGTTTTTATTTTGTATTTTTACAGAGGAATGTGTCAGAGATCGCAGTGTTTTCATAGTCTCTCCTTCAGATGTTCCCAAATTTGTGAAGACAGTGTCATCAAACCAATTAGATGAACGTACAAACCAACAACTGAAAACAAATATTGAGATTGCATTGCATCAAGATGAAGATGGAGACTTGTAAGTTATTACCTTCTAATTGGTATTAAAAGAAACAAATTTTAATTCAATTAAGGAAGATATTTCAAGTCTGAAAAAGTTCACACATTGACTTAAATGAAATATTAATTACTTCTTGACTAAATACTTGTCCTGACGAATGGTGTAAACTGCTGACGATAAAGAGAATGAAATAAATAGAAGGTTATCAGATAGTATTTGATTTGTTTTTAAAAAGTGATATTTATGACTTTTTTTGTGAAAATGTTCGTACACATAGATTAAAATAGACAATTGGTCATTCTTTTTACTTTTCTCTAATCTTACCTGGGGTCACATAGTTACACAGAAAGTTTCATGGAATTATGTTTATTTTTTGCAGTGGGCTATCACATAAAAGATAGGCTGAATTTTAATTAATTCATTTTATAAAAAGAGCTTCCGTTATTTCGAATCTATTAATGCAGTTGCTGTCATATAATGTTCAGGCATTATCTACAAATATTATCTACAAGTATGTAATTGTATGTGTGCATGTATACTATATATATATATATATATATATATATATATATATATATATATATATATATATATATATCCAGAATGTAGATTTCCTCAACTCATGGAATAATAAGATTCATGCACTATCCATGGAACTTATAAATAACACCCTTCAATTTTGCCAAAAAACCATTACAGACACTCTCATAGACATAAGCAATTTGGAATAGAAATTACAACACAGACACAGAGGAATATGATGAAATCTAGGATGCTATCAACAACAACATAGAAGAAAGAAAAAAAACAACTCAACCTTACCAAAACCAAAAAATACAACAAACACAACAGCACACACAGATCTGATAATCCACAGAACATGAGAACAGTTAAGAAACAACCCAACAAAAGAACCAACAGACCTCTACTACCCACTCCCAACCAACTACCTACACACCCAACAAAAACTGATGCCCCTACCAAACATAGGGTTAACACTAAACACGCAGACAGTGTTGATCCCACTAGAATCACTAATTCTGACAAAAACAACATTCATACCCACACAAACACCAACTATAGAAATAGATACATGCATACAAACAAACACAACAAAAATACTTACACAGATACTAATAACCCTGACACTAACACCTGTCACAGACACTCACATATGAACAAACACAACATAAATACTTACACAAATACTAATAATAATAACACCAATAATGGTAACAGACACATGCATATGAACAAACGCAACTACAATAACTATCACGCAGATAACAGGAACAAGATCACCAGACACCACAAGAACATTGTACCTACCACCCCTCAAATTCCCCAAAAGGAAAGCCTTAAGAAAAGCATCCCTTCTCATCCCACCATATTGACCCATCCAAGGTACCCTGAAGACTCAACCAAACATCCTGACCTGCAGGTAACCCCTCCATCATCTCACACACACACACCCACACACACACACACACACACTGCCGAAAAACGATGAACCCCCCCTAACACAGAATATGGAAGGGGGGGGGGTCAGAAAACTTAAGACCATCACTAATAGGAATTTTAGAAAACTTATTAAAAATTACCACACATCGTCAGAATTAAGGAAGATCCAGAAGGCAAAGTAATTAACCTGAGTAAATTTAGATTTACTAGGGACTCCTTCAAACTCCTTAACAAGGGCCTTAAGTTCTGTCCCTGAACCCCACACTTCAACAATTACATCCTTAACAAAGATCTCAATGACTTCTTCAGAAGAATCAAACTTAGAGCCCACTACCAAACTATCTAAATATGTAGATTACTACATCCAACCCTTAGCAACGCATATCAAATCCTACATACATGACACCACAGACCCTCTAAACAAAATCAAACTTATTACAACAATCCCAGACAAAGCACTTCTAGTCACTATGGATGTTAAATCTCTTAACTCCAACATCAAACATGATGAAGGTATCCTAGCACTTACAGAAGCCCTAAACAATAGAACTACTAAAGAACCCAGTACTGTAACAATTACCACCCTTATGCACCATATTCTAACTCTAGATAACTTTAACTTTAACAATAGACACTTTTCTCCTAGTGAAAGGCTGTGTCATGGGCACAGTAGCGGCCCCATCCTATGCTAATATCTTCATGATAATATTTGAAGAAACCTACATTTACCCAGAGATATATAACGATTGCATTTTTCATGGCAGATATATAGACAACATTTTTTTCATATACACAGGAGATGAAGCCAAATTAGAGAATTTCTTTACACATATAAACTCTGCACACGATTCTATTAAATTTGACTTTGTGACATCCACTGACTCCATAGCCTTCCTAGACACCCGCATATACATAGACAGTTACAGAAACCTCCAATCTACCCTCTACACTAAACCCATAGACACCCACAATTACCTCCACTCCAAGTCAGCCCACCCCCAACACCTAAAAAGAAGCCTACCATTTTCACAAGCCCTTAGAATTAGAAGAATTTGCTCTACAGATAGTGAACTCAACAGACATAACCATAACCTAGTACAATATTTCACCCAACGAGGATATTCACTAGATGATACTAAAAGCCAAATAAAAAAAGCAACTAGAATACCCAGGGATAAACCCTTAAGCTCTCCTACAATAATAAACCTGACCGCATACCACTTATAACCACCTTCAACAACACACTCCCACCCTTAGCACACATCATCAATAGGAAATGGAACATCCTCACCATTAAAGTAGATCTAAGAGAAACATTCACAGATCCATATGTCATCGCTTACCACAGGCCCCAAAACATCAGAGACATGATTAGCAGTAACAATATCATTAATAATGAAGTCATACACAAAAATATCCCTAGAACCACTAAATTCTGTTAACCTTACGACATAAAAAATAGTCTATGTTGCAACCGCCTCAAGTAAACCAACACATTCTCAAGCACTACCACATAAGAGAGTTACCACATATACTATAGCATTAACTACTGGAGTATAAACATTATTTACCCTCTAGAGTGCAATAGATGTAAATTACAATACATAAGCAAGTCTGAGTGGCAATTTAATATTAGACTCAACAATTACAGACACGGGATTAAGTCACAAAACAATTGCAACCCACTTCTTGTAGAACTACACTTTTGCACACCATATTATATGTATATATTGTATATGTATATTAATATCATGTATATGTATTTTATATATAAATTATATATGTATTGTATGTGTATATTAATATTATATATATATGTATCGTATATATATATATAATATATGTATTGTATTTATATATTATATATATATGTATTGTATTTATATATTATATATATATGTATTGTATTTATATATTATATATATATGTATTGTATTCATATATTATATATATATGTATTGTATTCATATATTATATATATATGATAATTTTATTTATATCATATGTATATTTATTGTATATATATATTATATATCTATATGCATTGTATATATATTATACATACATATATCTTATATATATATGTATTTTTATATATTATATATATATATGTTTTGTATGTATATATCATATAAATATATGTATCGTTTATATGTCATATATATATTATATATACATGTATTGTATATATATCATATATATACGTATTGTAGATATATCATATATATATATGTATTGTATATATATTATATATATATGTATTGTATATATATTATATATGTATCGTATATATATAAAGTATCAGTATTGTATATATATTTTATGTATATGTATTGTATATATATTAAGTATATGTATTGTATGTATATTTCATGGATTGTATATATATATTATGTATTTGTATTTTATATATATTTTCTGTATATATATTTCATACACATTTATATATATGTATTTTATATATATATCTTTTATGTGTATGAATTGTATATATATTTTTTGTATATGTATTGTATAGATATCTCATGTTTATGTATTGTATATATTTTATGCATATGTATTGTATATATATCATATATATATATATAATATAAATATATATATATATGTATTTTATGTATATTATATATATATTTATTGTATATATATAAGTATTGTATATTTATATATGTATTGTATATATATTATTTATATATGTATTGTAGATATATTATATATATATGTTTTGTTTAAATATCATATATATATATTGTGTATATATTTAGATGTGTATTGTGTATATATTATATATATATGTATTGTATTTATATTATATATATATGTATTGTGTATATATTATATGTATTGTGTATATATATGTATTGTGTATATATTATATATATGTATTGTGTATATATTATATATATGTATTGTGTATATATTATATATATATATTGTGTATATATTATATATATGTATAGTGTATATATTATATATATGTATTGTGTATATGTTATATATATGTATTGTGTATATATTATATATATGTATTGTGTATATATTGTATATATGTATTGTGTATATATTGTATATATGTATTGTGTATATATTGTATATATGTATTGTATATATATTATATATATATGTATTGTATATATATTATATATACATGTATCGTGTATATATTATGTATATATTATATATATGTATCGTGTATATATCATATATACTTATTTATCGTGTATATATTATATATACATATGTATTGTATATATATTATATATATATATGTGTTGTATATTTATTATATGTATATGTATATATTGTATATATATTATATATATATGTACTGTATGTATATTATATATTTATGTATTGTATATATATTGTTCATTTATGTATAGTATGTACATTGTATATATATATATATATATAAGTATAGTATATATATATATATATACGTATCGTATATATATATACGTATCGTATATATATATATATGTATTGTATATATATATATGTATCGTATATATATCTATATATTTATGAATGTATTGCACATATATTTCATATAGAAATGTATAGTATATGTATTACATATATATGTATTGTATATATATATTATATATATATATAATATGTACATGTATTTTACATTATATGTATATGTATTGTATATTAATATGTATATATATATATATTGTATATATATTTGATCGGACATATATTATATATATATATGTATTGTATGTATAGTAGACGTATATATATCGTGTATATATGTTACATATATATATATATCGTACATATATAATATATATATATGTATCCTATATATATTATATGTATGTATCGTATATATATTATATATATATGTATCGTATATATATATCATACATATATGTATATACACGATATATATATGTATCGTATACATATATATACATGTATTTTATTCATTTATATACGTGTATTGTATACATATATATACATGTTTGTATACATGAATATATATGTATCGTATACACGTATTTTTAAGTACTATATAAATATTATGTGTATACGTATTATATACATATATATATAAATTTATTGTTATTATTATTATCATATATAAAAATATGTTTTGTATATATAATATATATATGTATAGTATATATAATATATATATACGTTTTGTATATATAAATTATACATAAGAATGTATATATAATATATGTATCATATATATAAAATATATGTATTGTATATATAATGTATATACGTATGTATTGTATATATATTATATGTATATTTATTGTGTATACATATGTATAGGTATTGTATATATATATGTATAGTATATATATTATATATGTATTGTATATATATATATATTATCTACATGTATTGTATACATATTATATAAATATATGTATTGCGTATATGCATGTATATCATTTATGTATTGTATGTATTTATTATGTATATGTATTGTGTATATATTATATATATGTATTGTGTACATATATATATATGTATTGTATATACATATTATATATTTGTATTGTGTATATTCATATATATGTTCTGTGTATATTTATATATATGTAATGTGTGTATATTTATATATATGTAATGTGTATATATACCATATATATGTAATGTGTATATATACCATATATATGTAATGTGTATATATACCATATATATGTAATGTGTATATATACCATATATATGTAATGTGTATATATACCATATATATGTATTGTATATATATCCATTATATATAAGTATTTTGTATATATTTATTATATAGATGTACCGTATATATGTATATATATTATACATATGTATTGTACATATATTGTATAAAAATATATTATATATATGTTATATATATATGTATTGTATATATATATGTATTGTATTGTATATATATATATATTGTACAATATTATATATATATGTATTGTACATATATCATATATATATCATTTTGTATATATATATTATCTATATAGAGGTCCTGTATGTATATTTATATACTATATATATGTATCGTATATGTATTTTTTTATTATATAAATATGTATTATATATATATATATGTTTATATCATATATATGTGTAGTATATATATATGTATAGTATATAAATGTATATACTATGTATATATGTCTAGTATATATTTGTATATACTATCTTTACGTGTATAGTATACATATGTATATACTCTGTATATATGTCTACTATATATATCTATATACTATGTATATATGTATAGTATATATATATATATATATATTATGTATATATGTATAGTATATATATGTATATATATTATGTATATATGTATAGTGTATTCATGTATTGTATATATACGTATATACTATGTATATATGTATCGTATATATATGTTTATCTTATGTATATATATATCGTATATATATGTATATATCATGGATATATGTATCATATATTTATGTATATAATTTGTATATATGTATCGTATGTATATGTATAGTATATATATGTATAGATTATATACATATATATATCGTATATATATGTATATATTAAACATACATGTATCGTATATATATGTATATGTTATATATTTATGTATCGTATATATGTATATGTTATATATATATGTATCGTATATATGTATATGTTATATATATATGTATCGTATATATGTATATATCATATATATATGTATCGTACGTATATGTTATATATATATGTATCGTATATATGTATATATTATATATATATGTATCGTATGTATATGTATATATTATATGTATAAATATCTTATATATATGTATACATCATATATATATGTATCGTATATATATGTATATATCATATATATATATGTATTGTATATATATATATATATACGTATATATTATATATATATGTATTTTATAGGTACATACATATAAATGTATTGTGTATATACATGTATAAATCATATTTTGATATATATTATATGTACATGTATCGCATCTATATGTGTATTCCATATACATACGTATTGCGTATATTTGTATATAATACATGTACATGTTTCGCATCTATATGTATTTACTATATGTACATTTATCGCATATATATGTATATTTTAAATGTGCATGTATTGTATATATATTTATATATTGTATGTATAAGTATCGCATATATATGTTTTAATTTATGTATATGTATTGCGTATATATGTATACATTATATGTATATGTATTGCATTATAAGTATATATTATATGCATATGTATTGCATATATATGCATACGTATTACATATATATGTATATGTATTGCATGCATATGTTGTATATATATGTATTGCATTTATATGTTATATTTATATGTATTGCTTATATATCTTATATATGTATTGCATATAAATGTTATATATATATATATATGTATTGCATATGTATGTCATTTATATATTTATTGTATGTATATGTATTTGATATATAGATATGTATGGTATATATATGTATTTATCATATTTATTTATATGTATTGTATTTATATCTATTTGTATATGATTATGTATATATATATATATATATATATGTATATAATTATGTATATATATATTCATATGTATGACTATGTATAGATAACTAGGTGTATATATATATACGTATATATATATTTATACAGATGTCAGCAGTCACCTTATATTCATTATGCTAAAATAATTTTCATTAATTTCGACCTTCCAACAATATTTTGATTCCCCAAGCAATAATATATTCCCAGTTGAGTCAATGTAATAAGAGTATCAGAGCAACGTATTTTGTATGTATGGATATAATCAAACTATGATTATACATTTAATAATTTGTCACACATTGAATATATTATGTATTCCTATTGTTTTCGAAAGTCTTAGTCAAAACATAGGGTATTTGTCACATCATTGTATTGATTTGTCTGTGATTGAAGATTGCGAGACATCATGCTATGGAATTGGATTTTCTTTGGAAGTTATTTGAATTTTTTCTTCTCAAAAATGGTATTTTTTCATAGGGTTGTGCTCACCTAGCTTTTGTTTCATAACTTCACTATTTAGTTCAACATTCATTAGTTTTTCTTTATTTATGGCTTTGTGCCAGACTGAAATGAATTTCGGAAAATAATCCAATAATTTATTGCTTCTTGAACATGTGCATTTTTTCCAGGCCATTACATATTGCTGCAGTTCAAAAAGACCTCAAAATGGTCAGTTTATATGGAATGTTGATTCAACTTGCAGGGAAGTCTGTTGACAGATTCAACAAAAAACATCTTGTAAGTATATCACATAATTTGTTTTCTTTAATTATTATTGTACAATGCAGATTAAAATATCTGGACTGGTAGAATAGAGGAATCAAAATTGATTGTGATTATCCAAGCAACCTAAGATTTGTCTTTTTCGCAGAGAACCTACAATACCTCCAACTAATGCTAGATGAACTAAAGCAAGATAGCAAGAGAGTTGGCTTACACATAAACTTCAGTAAAACAAAAATTATGTGTAACTATCACACAAGAATAAGGACATAACCGTCAAAATTGAAGATGCAAAGGGGAAAGTAGATCACTACATTTACTTAGGATAATGAATCTCTATGATTCCCTTGAAAAAGGAAGAGATCAAGTGAAAAATCACCCAAGGATGGCAAGTCTTTGGCAGAGCAAGCTCAACCTTCAAAAACAAGTCAATCCCAATAATTCTATAAAGAAGAGTATACAACCAATGCATCCTCCCAATAGTCACTTGTGGAGCTGAAACATGGAACCTAATCAAGAGGCAGACTCGCAAACTGAGAAGCGCACATGAGAGAATCATGCTCAAGCTCACATGGAGAGGTTACAAGACAGCACAGTATATCAGGAAGAAAACGGGAGTCAGAGACATCATAAAATCTATTAAAGAACTTGAATAGCCATGGGCAGGCCATGTTGCAAGAATGGCAGACAACCGATGGACATCACGACTCACAACAGGAATCCCTGGAGATCACATGCAAAACCGAGGCCAACAGAATACAAGATGGAGAGATGAATTAGATAAATTCAGAAAATACTGGCTTTGCAACACCCACAATAGAGAAGTGTTGCAAATCCTGGGGAAGGTCTATGTCCAATGACAATGTTAAAAGACTGATGATGATTGGGTTTAATCCTATAGAAATTACCAAAGAAATATTCGTTTGGAACTTCAGAACAATAGTGATCAGCCAGTAGAGGTGGCCATCAACTGGCACATTATAAAGACAAACTAGGTGATTCAAGCTCACCCAAACTCTTCACAGCCTACCTTGCGATGATCTTCAGAAATCTAGACTGAAAATATAAAAGAATCAAAATAGACAGCAAATATCTGAGTTACCTCAGATTTGTGGACGACATTGTCCCTCTTACAGAGAACTCGCATGACCTCCAATTGATGAACTAAATGAAAAAAGAAGAAAGTTGGCCCACACATGAACTTTAGCAAAACGATGGTCATGAGCAATAGTCATGTCGGAAATATGGATACAATGATCGAAATTGAAAGTGCAGAACTGGAGAAAGTAGACTAGTACATCTACCTAGGACAATGAATCTCCATGAAATCATCTAAAGAGGAAGAAATCTAGGATGGTAAGCCTTTGGTAGAACAAGCTCAACCGTCAAAAACAAGAAGATCCTATAAATCCTAAAAAGTTGGTTGGATATACAACCAATACATCTTTCTGAAAGTCACATAGAGAGGTGAAACATGGAAACTAACCAAAAGACTGAGCCGCTAACTGAAAACCATGCAACATGCACATGAAAGAATTATGCTCAACCTCACATGACAGCACAGTATATCGGGAAGAAAACAGGAGTCTAAAACATCATAGAATCCATTAGAAAACTCGGATGGCAATGGGCTGACCATGTTGTAAGAATGGCAGACAATGTTAGACATTATGACTCACAACCTGGATCCCCAGAGATAACATATGTAACCGCAGCTGTCAGAATACAAGATGGAGAGATGAACTAGAAAATTCAGAAAGTATTGGTTCCGCGTTGCTCATAATAGAGAAGTGTGGCGGATCCTGGGAAAGGTTTATGTCTAACGACAGATGTTAAAAGACTGATGATGATGATGATGATGATGGATGGAGACAGTGTTCATCTTACATTTTCAGCATTTTGAATCATAGGTGATTCGAGGAAACTTAATCTTTTAACAAAAAATGTATTTATATTGAAAAAATATAAAAATATTGAAACTGGAATAGGTGATAATTTTTTGCTTTTAAGGAAAGATTTTATTAATGAATGAATTGGTATAAAAGAAAATTTTTTACATTTTAGTTTTTATATATCTTTATATTAGGTTTACTTAAGAATAGAAAAAGTTACCAATTAAACTATTAATGGTCACATTTTTATAAATATGCTTGTATGATTTCGATTAAACATTTTAATACACATGATGCTGATTACTTAAGCAAAGCATCTGGTGTGAATACTACTACAGGGCAAACTGTTCCATTGGTTCAATAGGTATGGAACTATGGATGCCAATGATAAACCTTGAAAGAGGCCCAAACTTGTTCTTCCTGATGAAGAATTATTGACAGCCATAGCCAATGACCCAAGAACAAAAATTTAATAACTTTTTGGTAATGCCTTCAAAAGTGATCATATCATGATAGTGGGAAGAGGCAGTGGGAGGGGTTGAAAAGTGGTAAAAGTTGGTCCCACAGGAGCTGAATAAAATGCTCCATAGCAGTACAACAGCCTACATCTCTCAGCTAACTGTCCTAGCTCAGAGAATTGGGATATACTCATAGTTTCCTCTGTATTCACTTGATAGTGTTTTTTGTTTTGATAATGACCATACACATATTTACTTCTTATTTGTGTTCTTGCAGACTCCCTTACACTTCTGTGTGAAAGTGAAGTTCCTTTCAGGGATTGAGAAACTGATCCAGATGGGAGCTGATGTGAACACATTAGATGGAAATGGGCAATCAGCTCTGCATATTGCTGTTTCTAATTCGGACCTTGAATGCTTTGATTTTGTGTTGCAACAATGTAGGATTCATGTCAAAGATATCAAATTGAAGCCTAACCTGAACAGCCATGACTATGAAGGTAAGTAGTTTACAAAAAAAAATAACAGCAGCATCCTATTATAATTTGCTTAAAGACTGTCTGTACTTGCCTACCATAAAAACTACTTGATATAAACCTATCAAATTTTCTCAACTCAGAAAAAATGATTTTGCTTCTGTCTAATATTACGATGCTCATTGGTTGTACATGGTTGCTTTGAATAGTGGTGTTTTCTTTAGTATATGTTTTGATCTAGTATGATTAAGATACATTTCTCCAAAACATAAAATTTGGACATCAGAGATTACATTGATCACGTGTAGGAACTTCTATTTTTTACTATTAGGGGTTTGAATCAATAGGGAACTTTCATATTTCATTTTCAGGGGGCAAAATCTAGGGGAAATTTCTTTTTTTTTTCCTGTTCAAGGAGTTGAAATCAAAGAGGGTGATTTTTTCTTTTTCTCTGTCTCTTTTTAAAGGGGGTATTTTTTTTTCACTTTTAGAAGTGAAAATCGTAGAAAAAGAAAGTGAAAGAAAGAAATGAAAAAAAGAGAAGAACAAATGGAAAGCTAAGGGAGACAGTGATACAAATAGATTACATTTCTCACATCATTATTAATTCAACTGGTGTCGCTAATAATGCTAAATTTGAATCAATAATTTTTTCAATCAATTTTGTTCAGTCGACCAATCACAAGAAAATTATTTAATTTATAAAACGTATTACTAAGTAATTTTTACTATTAGTATTTTCCGCTTATGTCACTCAAAATTAAGGGGGGATTCTTTTTTTTTTCACTTTTATGGCTCAAATCAAAGGGGAATTCTTCCACATTTAGAAGATCAAAATTGTTGTTCCACTTTTTGGTATCACAATCAAAGAAAATTTTTGTATTCAACTTTTAGGGACAAAATGAGATGGAAGAATTTTTTTTTTAGGGGTCAGAATTGGTGGGGTTATGTTTAGGAGTCAAAATCAGGGTGGGTAAATTTTTTTTTTTTTCACTTGAGTCTCGAAATTGAGGGTAAAATTTTTTTCCTTCTTTTTTTGGGCAAAAGTTGAGGATCTTTCATTGTTTACTTTTAGGGTCAGAATTGGAGGGGATTTTTCTCTTTTAAGGTTAGATATCAAGGAATATTTATCTTATATTTAGGGGTCAAAATTGATGGAATCTTTTTCAGTATTAGGGATCAAAATGGAGGGGGCTGACTTTTAAAGGTAATAGTGAAGGGAAAACTTTTGAGCTGTCAAAATTGAGAAGACTTTTTTTCTCCACTCACACGGTTTGAATCAGAGGTTATTTTTTTTCAAAATCAAATGGGAAGATTTTTCATATTCAGGGCAAAAAAATTGAGGGGAATTTCATTTTTTTTACTCTTAGGTGTTGAAATTGAAAAGTAATCTTTTTTTCTTTTAGGTGTTGAAATTGTGGGGGGGGGATATTTTTCAATTTTGGGCGTTGGAATCCAAGGGATTTTTCTTTCAATTTAAGGGGTCAAAATGAAAGATGAAGATTTTTTCAGTAATAATTTTTTTTTAACTTATCGGGGCCGAAATCAAAGGGAATGTTAACCTTCTTTTCATGGACTCAAAATAATATCAAAATCACTCCTTGCATAGAATCTGTCAAATCTGACATCAGACTCCCCCTCCCCTCTTTTTCTTTTTTTACATCATTCACCCTTTTTTTTTTTTGAGATTAGCCCTACTCTTTTCTAGCATAAATGCCCATTTTAAACTGTGTCACCGTGACCACTTTTTTTATGTTAGTTCCCCCTTTTTACACTATCCCAATCCTTTTTTTTACATTTGCACACCACTTCTCCAACATTTACCCCTTTTTTCTAACAGTGTAAAAAGTAGTATTAAATCAGTTTTAAAAAATGGAATTGAATGCTATCTGATTTCCATTTGTTTATCTTTCTAATTCTTTTTTGAACAGCAATTTAAGCTGCTCATTAGGGCAGGTATCTAGTCTAGTTTTAATAATTTTCCAGTTGCATATTATATAAGTAGATTCTTGGTTTAGAAAAAACACTGCAGAAAACTTGTACCAACTGTTAATTAGTGTGAGTTATACATTGGAGATGTCCTTTTGGATTTGAAAACAACAAAGCCTCAAATCAATGTTTTATATCATTTCTAGCAAAGAACCTGTCAAAATTGATAGGTAGCATTTTAGCTACATTATGGTAACAAACTAACAGATAAACAGAATTTGGATCTTTAAGTAAATTCAAACAAAAAGTTACTGTGAAAAAGCAGGAACAGTATCTGTTTTAGTGTTTTGTGTATTTTCAATAGCAGTAATAGGATAAAATACATTACAGATTTTTATCAAATTATGTTTGAGGTTGCTGTGTACTTGCAAATATGGTAATGCATATTAAATTAGTGAAATTGAATAAAATATAATTGTAGCACATTGTATGCTTTTTTTAATCCATACGTTGATTGGCTTGTCAGTGATTTCCAGTGACATGTTTTTGCTTTTGAATAAATCGGACCGTCTGTCTAGCATCTTTTGCTACTTTGTTACTCGCTTCCCCTACCCAATCTGACTGCCATGTTCGAATTGCAATCCTGTTAATGTTTCTTGATAATTTTATTTATCAGTTTGGGATAGTGTGACTGAGGAAAAGACATCTGTCCAAAAAAAGTGACAACAGTATTTATATAGTTAGATTAGTAAGACTCATGGAGATCCCATGCTTATTTTAAAAACTTCAATGTAAAATATATAAAATATGCTGTTGAAAACAGTTACTATTGTGAAGTGTATAAAATTGAATATTTCCTCTAAAAAAGTACAAAAGAAAAAACCTATAAATTAATATTTTGATAATCATTCTAATTTTTAAATCGAAACTTTTTTTAATATATACAATTAATTTTATGTTACTTTTTTATGCATCATTAATCAGTAGAAGAAGTTTTGGATCGAGAAACAAAAACATCAGCGGAAAAAGTCATACTATCCATTATGAAATCTTTTCGTATTCAATATATAATCACGATATAAAGGTCTAAGATGGGTTTATTTATCTATCTATTTTTGATATTTTTTCGAACATTCTACTCAGAAATATCTTGACAAAAATTGGTCAAAATATCTCCTAATTTCTTTAGTTACTAAAACTTTTTTTTTTCACCCACCCCAACAATTTCTTGTAATGATTATCTTGAAAAGAAATATTCACATAAAGTTGATAGTTAATAAATATTTCATTGAAAAATATTTTGGAAACAATAGAATAATTGTCCTGGAATTCTTGCTGTTACATTTCAGTATTGTCATTTTCTGATATCTATTTTTTCATTCCATGAGAAGAATACGACACTTGGTCTATTCAGGTTTAGGTTGCCCATTCACAACTGAAGGTTGCATAGGAAGATGTCATCCAGAAATTTCCTATTTCCTCGTCTATTGCCGCAAACACCAAGATGTTCTCCAACTTTCATAGTGCAGTAGAGAGACACTGTCTTGTAGACATTCCCTCGGCCTCAGACTTTGATTGATTATTGACTTTTAACTCTTCAGGTGTGACCCTTCTTCATACTGCAGTGAATAACAACAATATTGAAATGATTGAGAGATTGTTGCAGAAAGGAGCTGAACTTGATGCTATTGTTAGTAAATTTTACATTATTTCTTTCCATGCATATAATTAAACATTGATAATAGTTGAGAATTTTGACTTCCTCTAGCAACTTTTGAGTTAAAAAGAAAATTCTTGAGTTGAGTGAGTAAACTATCTTTACACGAAAGTTGCCAGAATTAATTAAAAATATTTCTTTTTTGTTTGAGTTAGGGAAGTGAAGACTTTATTGTGACTTTTAAAACGTAATCTTTTACTCGGATAACATGGTTTCCTGGGCTTTGGGTTGTAAAACGGTTTAATCATTTGAAAATCATTCAAATTTTCTGTCTTGGACAAAACCCTGTCAGCCATCTTGATATTTTGAGGTGGAAAAATATTTTATAAAAAATGACTAAAGAACCAGATTTAATGATTGATTATTATAGGAAAATAACAGTTTTTGTTCAGTCAGAGAAGCATTAATATTGTGTACCCAGATGCCATGTCAAGCTAAAAGACTGCATCAACTATTTTGTGCAGAATATTTTTTTGGTAACTACTTTCTCATGTGTAAATAGTGTAATTAATTTTTATTTCATTTGTGTTATGTGAGAAAAAATATATTGAAGAACTTTTTCTTTTCTTTGTTATATTCCTTCTCCTGGCAACACTGCTTATCTTTGCTTGTATTGTAATGAAACTAAAAAATTACTCTTGATTAGTTTTGTTTCTCTCTTTCAGGATTTCAAAAGTGGCCGCACACCATTGTTTTATGCAGTTGAAAATAACAACATTGAAATAGTTGAATTTCTCTTGGAGAAAAGAGCATCTGTTGATATTCAAAATTTTGCAGGAAATACAGCTTTTTTGGCAGCAAGTTGTCGTGGTTATCTTGACATTTCTAAACTTTTGGCTGATAATGGTGCTGATACAAGAGGCTTAATAACCCCTGATGAGGTAATGTCTAATCCTAAGGTAGGTAGCCTGATGTCTGTGTCTCTCTCTCTTTTATATATGAATGAGTGCATGTCCCTCAAAATGC
Organism: Thysanoteuthis rhombus; assembly: GCA_963457665.1. Lineage (NCBI taxonomy): Eukaryota > Metazoa > Mollusca > Cephalopoda > Oegopsida > Thysanoteuthidae > Thysanoteuthis > Thysanoteuthis major. The sequence continues at coordinate 20,189,779 of OY735221.1, read as the reverse complement.
ACACTAACTGCAGCCATGGTTATCACCTAAAAGTTGAATTCTCTGATAATAAATAAAAATGTTATACAGTAGGCTCTTGTTATGACACCCTCAGTGATATAGCCTTATGAGCCCTGGGGATTTCACTTATTTGGTCCCATGAATCATCATCATCAGTCTTCTATCATCAGTCGTTTGACATAGACCTACCCCAGGATTCATTACACTTCTCCATTGTGAGCATCATGGAGCCAGCACTTTCTGAATTTATCTAGTTTGTCTTTCCATCTTGTACTCTGTTGGCCTGAGTTACACATGTGATATCTTGGGATCCATGTTGTGAATGGTGATGTCCATCAATTGTCTGCCATTCTTACAACATGGTCAGCCCATTGCCATTTGAGTTTTCTTATAGATTCTATGATGTCTCTGACTTGTTTTCTTATGGATATATTGTGCTGTCTTGTGGTCTCGCTATGTGAGGTTGAGCATAATTCTTTCATGTGCATGTTGTTTTGTTCTCAGCTTGCAGGTCAGTCTTTTGGTTACGTTCCATATCTCAGCTCCATAGGTGACTGTTGGGAAGGTGCATTGGTTGTATACCCTTCTTTTTAGGAATAATGGGATTTTCTTGTTTTTGAAGGTTGAGCTTGCTCTGCCAAAGGCTTGTCATCCTAGTGTGATTCTCTGCTAACTGGCCAATTATTAAAAATTCTGAATGAATGAAGTTGGTGCAATGAAATTGAAATATCTCACAAATTATTAAGAATTAAGTAATACAAATTATTATTATATGAATGTCAATACCCTTTCAAATGGTACAGAATTGTTCAATTTTAGGCCCCTGGGTATCATTGGTAAGTAGATCTGGTTTTGGAAAACTGTAATTAGTCAGAATTTTACATATTTTGTGCATATTTCTAAAAAAGTTGTGATTAAATTTTTTTTCAAAATAGTTGAATGTAGTACGATTTAATGATATATGATAAGCCAAGTGAGAATCTATACATATAAATTTACATATAAAAAAATATGACCTCATATTTTACTAGATCATGAACAATGACGACAGATATTGAAAACTATTAAAGAAGGAATGTGTATGTGGAGGAAATTTCTAAAAAGTTCATCGGTTTATAATAGAAAAAAAATATTTTGAACTCTCAAAAGTGAAGCATTCTTCAAACAAGAACATCTAATGTTTTTTTTTCTAAACTGAAGAATAATTTCAAGATATATGGATATGTAGAGTTGTCTCCCCTTCATCAATGAAAGCTTTATAATTACTGCTAGAGCTTTTAGATAACAATAACGGGCTGCTAACATCAAGCAAAGGAAATGAAGTAAGTTGCACAGTTTACATTCATTGTTATAAATTCATTATGTGCAATTTTATTTAAAAAAAAAATAATGTGAAATTTACTTTCCAATCATCTTTAGATTTTTTATTAATTTTAACAAAGTATTTTGGACTGAACATTTCCTATGATAATAATTGATGGCTTCTGTAATTCACCTGATTTTTTCTCTTCATTTGCAGACAACATCGGCTGTTAAAAGTCAGTTGAAGAACAAATTGGTTTCAAGTAAAGCTAGTCAAATCCTTAAAGCATTGTGAAAAAAAAAGAACTATGAAAATATCTCTTATTTTCATACTGTTTTATCACTTTACAACTACCTGAATGTCAGCTTGCTACACAGAAGTCAATTTTTTAGGCCTGGGTTTGAAACTGAATTAGTAGGGAACCTAATGTAGATTTACTTTTTACAAAATGGACACCATGTGTTTTAAAAAAAAAATGTTTTTTTCCTATAAAATCGGCAGTGTTATTTTAAATATGCCTATAAAGTTTCATCTAATTCTGTTCTATGGTTAAAGTATACATAGATTTTACCCTGGACTAGCAGGGACAAGGATATTTTTGGGTGTGGGTTGATGTGGTAACAATTATACCCAGACTCTACCCGTTTCACTTGAATTACATGCACGTGAATATAACTTGCTGTTAAGTTATGACAAAAATGAACTGGTCCATATTTTCCAGAAAGATGAAAAGCTGAAGCAACCCTTTTACCATAACTTTTTTTTTTTTCATAAAATTATTATTGCATCAGTTACTCTTAATTTTTATTTTTGCATTTTCTGAACCTACAAGATATTTTTGCGATAATTTCTACGATAATTACTGAATTCACTTCTAAGTGTCTTCAATCCTATTTAGAAATCATTAGTTTTTCTTTATTGAACTTCACTGAACAATTTTTTCCTTTAATTTTTTTTCTTTCAAAAGAAGTATTTTTGGTGATAACTTCTTAAATCTCTCTTTGAAAAAAAAAAAATAATACCAATTATGTATTAGCGATGTTGAACACTCCAAGCATTGCTTAATTTATGAAATGTTTTTCAACAGATCCTTTCCCCCCTACTCTTGATCATTTGATAACTATTGCTTTGCATTGAAGCTAGTACTGTTTGCTTCATCCATGCACGTGTATGAGGTAGCAAATGACCTACTCATACCTGAACTCAATCATATTATGTCAATAACTTCATATTGTAGAATGAATCACCCGAATTATGATATTGAGTCACTTCCATTGTTTATCACAATCAGAAGTTAATTTTTGTCTGAATTTCAGAGAACAAGGATTATCACTATAATACTCTGATCAGTATATGGTAATTAGAAGCTCATACAATAATCCATACTTGAAGACTATTCAAAAACAATATGAAAGCTTAGAAAAAGTAAACTAATGGTTGTTTTTATTTCTTATATTAACATTTTTCATTATCAATTTATAATTTCCTTTTGTAATTAGATCATTTTATTTAATTCAATTATCCAGGTAAAAAATCAACTTGAAAATTTTGCGTAGTTGTTATAGTTTTCTGTTGTTGTAACTTGGAAGAATTAACTGATATGAGTATCCTCTAGCATTAACAGAGGAATGAGAACAATCTAATCCCCTGGATTGAAAATGCCAGAAGTTTACCAAATACAACAGACACCTGAAGCAGGCTGGGAGATTCAATGACCAGAATGTTGTGACTTCAGCAACCAAATTGAGGATACTAATGGGAGTGAATTGGTGAATAATAATTCAACAAAAAAAAAATTTTTTTTAAATGCTCATTGGTCCTGTTTATCACCTATTTGCAAGCTGTGATGAAATGAGAAAAAGTTCCTTTCATTTTCAGAGACCAAAACAGGATAATGGGAACAGAACTAAAGTTTTATCTGAGGGAATTTTTGTACAAATTGATATTCAAGACGTATGAATTTAAATGTTGATATTTATACAAAAGTTTATTAAAATTTTATGTATGTTTAAAATTTTCTCTTTTCTATGAAATTTTTAGATTTGCTTTTATTTATTTCGTTATTTGAAAAACTTCATTTGATCCTCTTTTTTTCTTGTTTAAAAAAATTTTCTTCAATAATTTGTTGTTATTATGATTTACAGACTTTAAGAGCTATATCATATTACAGTTGAGCATCTGATGCTTGGTAATATCAATCTGTTGTAAAGTCAAGTGGCCATGTCTAATAATCATAGAATACAATTCTTAGCCTTTCTTATTCTCTCTAGCACCTTTTTTTCTGTTGCCCCAAAATGTAGCGGTTATTATGTTTTTGGTGTTATTGACTGCTGTGTTCTGCTGTACCAAAAATTAACAACTTGAAACCAGCATCCACCGATGGAGTTAGATTCTTTATTTATGTGTTGTAACTTCTGTGTGCATGTAGTTAATAGCCATTCATAAGTAATTTTTTGGTTGCTCTACAAAGATATTCTGTTGAGATATTTTATTGAAATTAAATGAGTATTTTGTTTGTATAAGGATACTCATAAAATTCTCTGTTTGTCATGTAACTTTGTAGTTTTAATGATCTAACTGTGTAGTACCTTAAAGAAGGCACGGACTATGCCATACCAAAAACCTGTGAATTTCAGAGACCAGGGACATACTCAGCCTCAAAGTTGCCTAGTTTGTGATGCTCAACAGTATTATTATCACTTGACATGGAATTTATATGAGTTATTTATTTATCTTTTTGAAAAAAAATAGAATGCACACTTGAATCAATATATCTATAGAATTATCACATTCTGCTGGACATAAACTTTCCAATCTAATGATATATATACTGTCGGGAAAATAAGAACACATATATGTGTAAATATTCATTCCTACGGCTGCAGAGTTGAGAGATGGGTAGTTTAAGTGTGCTATTTCAATCTCCCGTTAGCTCGGTAGAGCAGAGTGGCATTGAGACTGCTTCTTGGTAGACTCAGAAGTAAGTTTTGTACTGAATTCATTTCTTTGTTCCTTTTTTTATCTTTCATAATTTGAAAGAATATAAAAAAGAAACCAGTTGACACACAACTGGTGAATATCTTTGTAAATCTTATTTTTTGTATTATGTATGTATGTGTGTATATATGTATATATATATATATATATATATATGACTGAGTAAACTTTCATGCAGCTCAATCAAATTCGGACTTAAGGGAAAAAATTTGGCAGTTATTTTTTTTTTCTTTCTTAAGATTTTTTTTGAGGGGGGAGTTCCATCTACATGCAACTGAAATTGAATCCTATGTTTCTGTTCAATATACATGCATTCTTTTATTCTGTTACATTGTGCACCTTTTTTGTTCCTGAGTAATAAGTGTTTTTTTTTTTAATTGACCATGTCAAAAAAGTATAGATAATACCATTTTTACCCTTCAAACTTTGTCACTCCTGTTTACGGAAGTAATTTGAAACCTATCTTTTTTTCAACTGAACATCGGGCAGACTTGTATATTTTTTAATGGCAGACTTGAATATTTTTTAATCACATAAAGTAAAAAAACAATTACTCCTGAATATCAATGTTCTGGTTGCATAAGAAAATTCTGAATGGAATGATAGCCATTTTCTGTACATTTTACTCATAAGCAATGAGGAAATAACACTGTCTACGTTGGAACATGTATGAATACTAAAAACAGAATTGAACCTCTATCAGAGTAAATGCACTGAATGTAAAAAATAAAAAATTGAATAATGATTTCGACTTACTTAGTTTTAGTTATGTAGACAAAAATAAAAACAAGATAGTCATTTTAGTCTTCCGTATTTGAAAATTGTAAACATAACTTCTTGTGCAGTCTTAAAAATTTGATTTTTAGCATAAAAACCAGAATTCTTTGGAAATTATAGTGTGGGTGTAAAATGCTTTTGTTAGAGAGAAATGTGTCAGTTTAAGTACATCAATATTATATATAAAAAGAGATAGATGTAACAGATCATTGCCAGGGGGAGTTCGAACATGCACTCCACATTAATATTCTTTTTAACTTGCGGAGACTAATTCGTGAAAAACATTCTCTGGGTTCCTATTAATTAACCACACCATTTCTGAGATTTGCTATGACGGATGGATATTTGCTGAATTAAATATACATGGTAACCTACCTCTATTAGAAATCGTTATAAAATAATCAATGTAATGTTTAGTGGTGGGAATAGTGAGTCATTCTTTAAGATGGCTTTTCTGAGGGATGGTTGTTGAAATTGAGAACTGAACAAAGTTTGATTTTAAAACTAGAAAGCACTTAACGAATATCTCTACCAACCCCATGCTTTACCTAAAAACTGAATGAAAATCAGTTCTTATATAGCTACGAGACAGGGATGTTGATTGTGTAAGTTTCGATTTTCTGTACTTGGGACCATTGTCTTAATGTTTGAAAAATATTTCTTGATTGCAAAAAAAAAAGAATTGTGAATCATCCGTCCCAAAATTTGATGAATTTTCAGCCAATGGCTGACTCTTCAACAAAATGCATTGAGAACTTTGGGATTTGCTGTAAGAACAAATGGACGAGTATGGGTGAATTTATAACTCTTCCAACTTGGCTGAGTCAATTGGGGTCTGATAAGAAATACTATTGGTTCTGGATGAGTTAGGATTACACTTAGGTCAGATATTAGGTTAAAGATTTGTTAGGTGTCAGAGAAACCTTCTGTTCAATGGATTGCCTCACTGGGCTAAAGGATTGCATCTTGCCCTGCTATTTACCCAAGAGAAGGTTTCTATGACAGTCCATTATAACACAGATTAGTGGTAACTCCTCCTTTCTGGCAACTCCTTCTGCCCGAAAGAACACAGGTTGTGAAGTCTCATCATACTATAAGAAAATGACTTTGAGAACTGTGAGAGTGGGATCATCCCTCTGCAATAACCCTCCCACTTAAAAATAAAACTTTCACGCATGTATCACTATGCAAATTTCTTGAGTCACTGACATCATAGGAACAATGGTCAACCAACAGCAAGACTAAGTGTGAGGGTTTGGGGGATTGAAGTTCAAGTTGAAATAGGAGTTGAAGGATGTTCACTACAAGTTATTTTGTATGGCTTGTTACTTTCATGTAATCAGGAAACTACTTGTTTCAACCAACAAAACGATTTCTGTCATTATTTTTGAATTGCATAATATTCTTTATTACCTGTATATCTTTACTGGATGTATAAAAACATTTGATTTCTGTTAATCGATTCATACATAAGTTTTTCTTGCATTAAGCTAAGACGGAAAACGGCTCATTCAAAAAATGTTATCTCAAAGAAACGATAACAATAAACGACAAGGTGTGAAATATCACGACCCAATGGAGTGTTTTGTCACAAAATAAGTATTGGAAAGCGCATGATCTGCCTTACTTCAAGTTAGAATTTATGTAGCTTTCACCATTCATTTATCTAATTAGGTATCATTTGAAAGTTTGAATGAATAACCTAAACAAGAATGTAAATATTGCATGCTTTGCAGAAATCGACGGACGTGCAAGGTGGCCAAGTGGTTAATGGAGATTTGAATGTCGAATCTGAACGCTGGCTCAAAAAGTTTGCGCTTACTTTGCATTATGCCTCTGGGAAAGGAATTTATCTATCTCTTTCCCCCTGTGTCACATCATGGACCAGCATGGTTGCGTAATTCTCATCACCCATTATTTACTTTGTCCCACAACGTACCTTAAAAGACTGATAAAGAGATGAAAGTCATGTTAAGTATTCATCTGCCTCATATTGCCATTTGTGAAAGTGATAGTTTGTAGTTTTATTCCATACATCCTACATGAATGAGAGGAAGAGGTAAAATGGAAGAGTGATCCCGTGATGTAATGTGTCAATTCGCGTTTCCGGGCTCTCGATATTTTTATTTCGTTTACATAGAATTTCTGTTATAAAGATTATTCTTATAAAATAATAAGCATACATATTTTATGTATTTTCCTTTTAAGTAAAAATTACCTTGATATTAAGGATGCCATTGAAGCAGATAATATAGTGATTGAACCTTTAAACAATATAAAAACAAGAATTCGAAAAAAGCTATAATTTTTAAGTATTCTTCCGGCCATGTTATTCATACTTATAAATAAATTTCAATTTTCTGTAGTGTCTCTGTGGTTCAGAGATCTAGAGCATTCTACTAAACATTAGAAGAATTTGAGATCAAGTCCAATGGGCAGCAAAATATTTTTTTCTTTTTCTTTGCTTTCAGTGTCAGTGGCGGATTAACCATTAAGCTAAGAATACTTTTTCTTTCGTTTTTCCTTTCGACGCTAGTGGTGGATTAACCATTAGACTGGGTAGACTTTTCCTTCCTTCTTTTGTCCAACTCTCATTATTATTTTTGTATGTGACAATGATCCAAAGATAAAAGGTGTGACGTCATGCACAAATAGCAGTGACCCAGTGACGTAGGAAAAAAATGATAAATTCACTCCCAATTTGAGTTAACTTGTTCTGCTTAAGTTAGCAAATCCCATTTACAGGAACCATTAATAAATGAGTTGAAAAAAAGTTACGTAGTTTTTGAATAATATTGTATGAAAAAATAAATTCGGTTTTGCTAACTTTTTAGATTTTAATGATGCAAAAGAGTTTGACCATAGAGCAGCAAATCTTGTTTTAATTGAGTTCAGGATCAGTCAAGTTGCCAGATTTTTAAAGCTCTGCCCGGAAAAAAGGCTAATGCTAACAAGTTTGGAAAGTTGATTCTATTGACAAATATATCCTACGCACCATTTGAAACGATCATTTCTTCAAGTTGCACTAAAACGAATAAACAAATTAATAAACAGAGATCTTAGATAAAGGAGCATTCCCAGGCGAAGCGTATGAAGATCATGAGATTCCCTGTCGCCAGAATTCCTCTCTCAGCCTCTCCAATGTAGTCCAGAAGAAAGCAGAGGGCGTTATGTCTATCATCAGCTTGGATGCAGGTGCTGTCAGAAAGACGTTAAATCGCCTTGAGGGGGCTTCACCCGCTGGTTCGGAATCGGAATCAGAGTTGTCTTTTTTCTAGATTGGTTGAGGCAACCAAGGCTAGAGAGTCCAATCTGCCCATTTTACCCATGGCTAACAGTGGTGAGATGAGATTGATTCATGCCTTATGGCATTAGCGTGAAGTGAACATAAACAGGCCCGACTGGTAAGTGGAGAAATGAAGACGTGTTCCAAGTTTCTTCTTAATAAGATCAATTACTTTTGGCATCATAATTGTAACAGTTGCATTTATAATCGCGTTTCACGACTGCACTGTGTCCAGTAAGTCAAAACCATTGAACATTTCCTATGACTTACACATCCCAATTACCATACGACTGTAGTTATGAATCTGGGATGCATGCCCCGCAAGAAGACAGTTCAGATATATCTAAGAGTAGGGATGGAATTCAGATGTGGAGAGCAAAGAGCGTTTCTTGGCTCAAAACTGAGTTGTGTTCTGGTTCAACTGATTTATTCGTAATCATCCCATCTTTATTAAGATTTGCGCACTGTCAGTCCGTAAACAAAACAGGGGGCAATGGAAAAGGTAGTATTATTTATTTATTAACTGCTGTGTTGTCATATGAGACTGTTGTCATAGAGAGAACATTTTTGAAAGTTAAAAGGCGTCGAAAGTGAGGGGAAATATAGTATGGGAGGCAAAATGTTTTTTTAGCTGTCAAGGTAGGGTATGGACATGGGCGCTCGCTGCCAATTTCCCAGGGGAAAGGGGCGCCTCCTCCCGGCAGATGTCCACAGGGATATAGGGGAAAAGGTCAAGAATCTTTGCCTCACGGCTTTGGCTTCCTTTCTTGTCTGACTTCAATCTGTTCGTTGTTATTGCTTTTTGTGTTATTTTTTTCCTCAATTTTGTCATTATCTGAATCATCCTCCTCAAAATGGCGCCTCAGTTGCTAAAGCGCGACTATAGACGTCGATATTGACTTGTGGAAAAACAACCTCCCTTTCACATCAAGTAGGCATTACCCTTACGTCGGCTACGGCTTCAGGTGTCCTTGCCCGGGCTCCACTTAAGAAGCTTTTCCGACTCAGCTACTTTTTCGAGGTTTGTGGTGTGTGAAATAGACTTAGAAACGACGAACATCTGAAGTGGTGTCATTCACTTCACCATCCGCTATTTTATCCATAGCTGATGGTGGGTTAAGAGATGGATTCGTGCCTTTCCCCGATGGCATTAGTATCAGCCTACAAACTCCACTTTCGAAATCGACTATTTTCAATATAAGAGCAAAAGTGTCTCTCTTGCACACACACTCATAAATGTATGTAATGTTCGTACGTAATTGTGTATGGCGCCTTAGTTCCCTTCAAAGTACTCCTCTTAGAAGCTCACATTTGAGATTCACATGCTATTCAAATATCAGTCAGAAAAAAGAGATCATAGGAATGTATTACATTGAATGTCGGAATAATATTCAAGTGCCTTATCCAATTGTGTTCATGTAGAAGATAGATTAACGTCTGGATAAAATACATTAAAGCCGGACGGTTGCCCCCTCCCAAGTGTGATCAACCAGAATGTAATTTACATAACTAGGCGTACAAAATCTCATTGACCCCAAAGGATCGTCCGAAATGGAGAGTAATGAACACCCTCAAACAAAAGGGGCAAAGCACGAGAAGGAGGAAAGAAATCTATTTTAGGAAATGCACAATGGCGGCGTTAAGGTTATCGGCACAACCAGTGAGGAGAGTGATAAACACTCTTACGCACAAGTCAGAAGAAGAAGGAAGAGGAGAAGAAAGAGGAGGAGGAGGAGGAGGAGGAGAAGAAGAGGATTATTTTTGTATTGGAGATGCAGAAAAGTGGCGTTAGGGTGATCAGCATGTCCACTGTTGAGAGCAATGAACATCCTCACAAGCAAAAGGCTAGGCACAAGAAAAATAATATTTTTGTATGGGAGATGAAGAATGGTGTCATAAGGGTGATTAGTCTGTCCGATATGGAGAGCAATGAACATCCTCACGCACAAAGGGCAAAGCACAAGAAAAGAACAAAATGAAAAAGAATATTTTTTCTGTAGGAGATGTAGAATGGTGTTGTTAAGGTTATCAGCATGTCTGACAGCCTCATGCACAAAAGGCAAGGCACAAAAAAGGAGAAGAAACCTATATTTGTATATGAGATGCGAAGGGTGTCGTCAGGGTTATCAGCAATGTGGGAAGAAATGAACACCGTCACGCTCAAAGGGCATGGCACAAAAAGAAGAAAAAGAAGAATATTTTTGTATAGGAGATGCAGGATGGTGTCATTTGAATGATCTGCACGTCTGATGTGGAGAGCAATGAACACCCTCAGGCACAAAGGACAAGTCGCAAGAATAATAATAGGAATATTTTTGTATACACTATGCAAAATGTTAGCGTTATAGTTATCAGTACATCCACCGTTGAGAACAATGAACATCATCATGATGCACAAAGGGCAAAGCACAAGGAGAAGTACAGGTATATTTTGGTGTACAATATGCAAATTTGGGCGTTAGAGTTATCAACACGTCCACTGTTGAGAACAATGAACATCCTCATGCAGAAAGGGCAATGTACAAGAAGAAGAATAAGAATATTTTCGTATACAATATGCTAAATGTTGGTGTTATAGTTAACAGCACATCCGCCATGGAGAGCAACGTAGACCTTCATGAATAAGTGGCAAGGCACAGGTAAGAGAAGGAAAACAAGATTATTTTCGTATAAGAGATGCAGAATTGTGTTTTTAGGATTATCAGCACATGAGGACAGTAATGAACATCCTCATATGCAAAGGGCAATGCACTAAAGAAGAAGAAGAAGAAGAAGAAGAAGAAGAAGAAGAAGAAGAAGAATCGTAAAAAGAAAAAGAAAGAGATTTTTTATAGGAGATGCAGAACCTTGTCATTAGAGTTATCAGCATGTCTGATGTGGGGAGCAATGAACATCCTCATGCGTAAAGGACATGTCAGAAGCAGAAGAAGAAAAAGAAGAAGAAAAAGAAAATCAGTCTTTTTATAGGAATTACAAAATGGTGGCGTTAGGGTTTATAGGATGTCCGATGTGGAGACTAATGTAGATATTTACTTGCAAGGGGCAAGGTACAAGGAAAAGAAGAAAAAGAAGAAGAAAATGAAGAAATAAAAGAAAAGGAAGAAGATGAAGAATATTTTCTATATAGGAGATGCAAAATGGTGTCGTTAGGGTTATCAGCATGTCCAATGTGAAGAGCCATGAACATGTGTAAAGGGCATGGCAGAAGAAGAAGAAGAAGAAGAAGAAGAAGAAGAAGAAGAAGAAGAAGAAGAAGAAGAAGAAGAATTGAAAAAAAAAGACAAATATTTTTGTATACTAGATGTAGAACCTTGTCATTAGAGTTATTAGCGCGTCTTATGTGGAGGGCAATGAACATTCTCATGCGTAAAGAGCATGGCGCAGGAAGAAGAAAAAGAAGAAAAAGAAAAAATATTCTTTTTATAGGAAACGCAAAATGGTGGCGTTAGGGTTATCAGCATGTCTGATGTGGAGACCAATATTGATATTCACGTGCAAGGTGCAAGGCACAAGGAGAAGAAGAAAAAGAAGAAGGAGAAGATGAATATTTCTTTACAGAAAATGCAGAATGGTGATGTTAGGTTTATCAGCCTGTCTGATATGGAGAGCAATAAACATCCTCATTCAAAGGGCAAGGCGCAAGAAGAAGAAGAAGAAGAAGAAGATTTTTCTATTGGAGATTCAGAATGGTGTCGTTGAGGTTATCACCACGTAAGACGAAATTGGGAAACCAAAAATTTGATTTTTATCTGAGGCTCATTATCATATTCCTACAATCAGACATTTTGTGCGTTTTGATTGCTTTTGGTTCCCTTCACGCTTATAATTTTTGAAAAGGCTTGGATTAAATCCACTTCAAAATGCACTCTGTATCATTGTCAGATATCTTGCAATCACTTGCATGCTAAGATGGTTGATCAGAAAAAAGTGGGAAGGTGAGCACTTGGGTTAATCACACTTGCATAACCAGTTTACCTGCTCAGGCAGGAGTCGTAAAACATTGTTATTACCATAGACAACATTGATAGGGGCCAGGCATTCTATAGACATACACGCTTATACATGCTTGATTTCATAAATGTCTTTCGAGTTTTCATGCTTTTTAGAACTTTTGAAAAGTAAATGAATTTTCAATCAGAAGTGGTTCTAATAAAAAGGAAAATACAACAAAATCTTAATTCTCTCTAATCATTGCATATATTGTGTCGAAAAATTTGTTGGTTGGAAAAAACAATAATCAGATTTTCGTATCACTTTCCATTGACTTTATCGCTCCTAAACTCAGACTCGTCTGTAAGACGATATGCGAGGTAAAATGGAAGTCCAATTCTTATTTTTGCAATTATGGATTTTTACAGGTTTGGGTGCTAGCTTGGTGCCCAAAATGAACTGCCTCACTTGGATAAAGAGTTTTAACTGCTCTGTTTTCGAGAAGAGGAATGAATTCATGCTTTTCCCATGGGTATTAAGGTGAAGTCGATGAAAACTGTCCAAGTTGGAGTTAGAACTCAGTTAGCTGGTTGCATTCCTCGTGTCGTTAACCGTTCTTCTCGTTTTTCTGGTGATAGGTGAACGAATTGATGATAAAAAATAGAACTTTACAATTATCTAAATTCTGTTAGATCACTCAATCATTTAAAATCAAGAAAGGGGATAGTCAGTGGTCAATTATTTATGCAAGGTTCATTGACAGAATACCTCGATATTCATTTACCAACATGATCTCTTTCCTTTTCAATGTGCTTGACCCAACGCTCCTCCATTATTCTCATAGAGTAAACGTTATACCATGAGGATTTCAGATCAAAATTCGGCTAATTGTTGTGCCAGTCTACGGACTTATTAATCCAACCTCGTATAAAGTTAAGCTTAGTAAATAAATATCAAGATTAAGATGAAGATATAAACGAAATGAAGCTTTATTAAAGGGGAAAGAAAGAGGAAGAAAAACGGAAAGGAGAAAGATTGTTAGGAGATTACGTGAAAGCAGATAAGGAGTAAATGAAGGAGAAAACGGAGTTAAGTGGAATAAATTAAAATTGAAAGAAGAAAAAATCATAGAGAATGAGGCGAAAGAAAAAAAAACGATTTAAAGATCGACTGATAAATGAGACATTGGTCATTTATTGCTCGTTTTATTGAAGATACATTAAATCCGTAGTTTAACGTAAATAAAACAGTTTTCATATTTAACAAACCCCAGTACAAGCAATTTCGGAATTAACAGACTTTTTTCATGAATATTCCATTTTATTTCATAGTATCAACAAATCAACCCGAAAGACCTCAACAACTACAGACTTATAAGCCTGCTCGACTGCATATACAAACTTTTCACAAAAATCATCACCAACCGAATCACAAAAACACTTGATGAAAACCAACCACGTGAGTAAGCTGGCTTTAGAAGAAGCTACTCGACCATGGATCACTCGCATTTGATAAATCAGCTGAAAGAAAAAACAGCAGGGCATGAACTACCACTCACCGTAGCATTAATCGATTTATAAAAGGCCTTCGACTCAGTGGAAATCCCTAAGGTCATGGAGGCCATCACTCGATAAGGTGTAGATCCAGTACATGTTGAAGTGCTGAAACATATATGGAATCACAGCAGCTCCTTTATCAAGCTACATAAAGACTCGGACCCCTTTCAGTTCCAGAAAGGGGTAAGATGATGGAGATACCAGCTCACCCAAACTCTTCACAGCCTACCTCGAGATGATCTTCAGAAGACTAGACTGAAAAGCATTGGAATCAGAATAGACGGCAAATATCTGAGCAATCTCAGATTTGCAGACGACATTGCCCTTTTTTGCAGAGAACCTACACGACCTCCAACTAATGATAGATGAACTAAATGAAAAGAACAAGAAAGTCGGCTTACACATGAACTTTAGCGAAACGAAGATCATGTGCAACAACCACATCGGAGATAGAAACACTGAAATCAAAATCGAGGACACAGAACTGGAGGAAGTAGATCACTACATCTACCTAGGACAACGAATCTCCATGAGACCCTCAAAAGAAGAAGAAATCAAGCGAAGAATCACCCTAGAATGGCAAGCCTTTGGCAGAGCTAGCTCAACCTTCAAAAACAATAAGATCCCATTAATCCAAAAAACAAGGGTATATAACCAATGCATCCTCCTAATAGTCACTTATGGAGCTGAAACATGGAATCTAACTAAGAGACAGATCCGCAAATTGAGAACCATGTACATGAAAGAATTATGCTGGGCCTCACATGGAGAGACCACAAGAGAGCACATTATTCAGAAAGAGACAGGAGTCAGGGACATCATAAAATCCATTTAAAATCTCAAATGGCAGAGGGCTGGCCCTCTTGCAAGAATGGCGGACAACCGATGGACATTGCAACTCATGACATGGGTCCCTAGAGATCACATGCACAACTGAGGCCGGCAGAGTATTTGATGGAGAGACGAGCTAGACAAATTCAGAAAGTACTGGCTCCGCGACGCCCACAATTGAGAATCCTGGGGAAGGACGTTGAAAGACTGATGATGATGATGATGATGATGATGACGACAATGATGATGATTAGTAGATAATGAAATATCGTAAATTACCTTTCGTTTTTATTCAATAATATTCAGTATTTTTAATTATGCCTAAAACGAATTTTATTTATGAGAACATGGGTCTCCATAGTGGATATCTGATAGGATTTGAAGCCACTGCTAAAACTGTCAATAACCTGTGAGCTACATCGTCAAAAAGGTGAGTGAATATTACATATTCTTTTTTATAATTCATCATGATACGGGCTGATAACCGCCGTATCGGACGGTTTCAAGATAGTGTTTATATGTATATGTGTATATTGAACGGAAAGTGATAGCCTCGCTTAGCATTATACTTACATTGTGAGTAGAACCCCAATCTAAAACTTCAAAACTATATATTCGAAAATATTTCCTTATGTCCATTGAGTATACATGGCAAATTTAGTCGAGATGCACAAATGTTTAAAGAATTACTCAGTGACAAACGGAGCCAGTGATTATATATATATATATATATATATATATATATATATATATATATATATATATATATATATTGAATGGAAAGTAAGGGTCCAATTTATTATAATACTTTCATTGTAAATAGAAGCCCTCTCTAAAATCTAAAACTTTTTTTCTCAAAACTTTCTACTTCAAAACATTCCCCCAGATCCCTACTAAATTTGCACCAGTTGTTCATATATATATATATATATATATATATATATATATATATATATATATATATATATATATTATAAACCTCTAGCAATGCATATCCGTACTATAGAGAATAAGAGACAAAGCCTACTATCTGTGTACATAACAGGATATTCCTTTTGTATAGTAGGTCATTGAAAGCAACTATTTTCCCTACTGATCTTTACTTCCCTCAACTAATGTCACAAACGGGGCAGGAAGTGCTCGAATGATGTCAACATCAGAAAGTACCGTGCGAATACTTTTGGGAAACCATCTTCTGATTTGCCAGGCGGCCTGAGTAGCTTATTCCGCTGGCTGACTAGATGCAACTCTCAGACCCAGGGCGGATGTCTCGGTCTTTCCGGTAAAAAACAAAAATAGAAAAATAACCATTCGTTCTTTTTTGGTCTTGTCAGTAACAGACATGGTTCAGTTGTCATCATCATCATCATCATCATCATCATCATCTTATCGTGCCACCAGCGAAATGTTGCCAGGTGTCTTTCATTGTATAGAACCAAATTTATATGGTCTTGGGACCAAATTAAATAGCTTCAGTACCAATTGAATCAAATAATTTAAATTCTATCAACAAACTAAGCAAATCGGAAAACTGGTTTAAAATTCATATCTTTATAATCTACTGTTAATGTATATTTATGCTCTATCGAGGGCGGCCATTTCCAAATTTCACAAAAGGAGGACACTTTGGACCCTCAATTCCTAACCTATCCACCGACACAGCAGTTCCATCATCAGGCTACATAAAGACTCTATTCAGTAAACTAAAAGAAGAAATGAGATTAGGTATACCAGCCCGAGAAACTCTTCACAGCCTGCCTTGAGATGATTTTCCAAAACTTGGAATGGGAACACAAAGAAAGAGTATATCTCTGAATTTTTGAGATGAGGTATTATTATTATTTCTATTATTATTATTATTCGGACTATCCTCATCTTGGCTGTTTTTCATACAACGTTTCGGCCGTTGTACTCTACAGCCTTCATCAAGTATCATCTGGTAGGTGTGGGGAAGTAATGAACCGAACCTTATTCCATCTGTTATTTGGATGAATATTCCCATCCTTATTGTTTTTATCATTACATTTTAGATTATGTGTTCTAAAGTACTGTCTCGGCAAATCCCATGAGAGAAAGGTCTTGCGCATCTTGGGAAAGGTCTTTGTCCAATGGCGGACGCTAAAGGGCTGCTGCAATTGATGGATTAACAGCTGCTACGTACAAACCATATAAAATTTATGGATTCTCCAGCATGAGACATTTTTGCTTTTTTACACAATGTTTTTAAACACAATTTATAGATTAACGTTTGATATACAAAATTTTACCCCTTTTTCCAATCGATATCAATTGATTTTACCCCTCTTTCCGATCGATATCAATTGATTTATTAGCGCCTTGCGTTGCCAGTTACTAGCACGTAGTTGTTTGATTAGCTGTTATCGGTCATTCAGGCACTGTGATCCGCGAACCTTTTTCTTTAAACATATTCCTCCCTCCAAAACATATCCTGTTTATTTTCTTTACTCAGTAGAAGGATCGTTCTTGCCGAACAAGTCAAAAAGTTTCTGCCTTTGTTTTGGAGTGCGTTGCTTCTAATTAGTTTGATTATTGCCCATCTCAAAACCATTTGGATATTAGAAGAAAGGAATCATGTTGTGCCACTTTCTCTTTCTCCTGCATTTGATCACAGGTAAGTTTGAATAACACGATACAGTAAACTCGTTGTAATGGTACTCGTTTCAATAGCACTATTTATTTCTAACGGCACGTTTGTTTTTATATTTTTGTAAGACTAATATCAGGGATTAAGTTGAAGCTACAGCACAAGGAGTTTTCAGTGCATTATCTTAAGTACTAAAATTAGAAAACCCTCAAAATATTGCCACCTAAATTCATGACTCTTGCTAATTTTTTTGCATACACAATCCTTTTATTTTTGCAACAAACTTTCGCTCGTTCAGTGTATTTTCTTTTTACTGATACGTTCAATGCCTAATCATATAACACCGAGTATATGGTTGGCATAATAAACTTTTGGTTCGTTAATTTATAAGCTGACCTGTTACCTATATATAGAACATTGGACTGTGAAATGTTTATATTTACTTTTTATAGCACTTAAACCCCTGTGGATGCAATAATTACGAGAGGCTGCAGTATTAAACCGTCAATTTTGTCATTTTCAGATTTATCAGGACGGCTGCACCTTATGGGTGACTAAATTTGTGTACAATGGTAATTTGACCACAGTATGAACATAAGTGGCATTGACCTCAGTAAACTTCTGAAGCTCAATTCAGGGTCAAGTCAATCTAAGACGTTTTCAACCCAAAGGGATAGAGTGGCCCTGATCTCTGGTGACCTCTGAAGGAAAATTCAAGGTCAGGTCGATTTTAACATTTTCCATCAACCATAATAACAATCACTGCTTTGGAAAGCTCTATGTTAAAATTTGTTACTTTACCTTTGAGAATCGATTTCTTTTCCCCCGGGAAACACCGGGTATTCAAGAGAGTATAGCGTTCAGCCGGGCCAAGTCCGCATTGGATGGCATATGTCATCGCCTCACCCATGGTTAAGAGATAGAAGTGAATACTGTCCTCCTTGCGTAGGCTACACATATCACAACACTGCTTATTCGGTCCTTATTCGCAATATATGGAGTAAACTTACAGGTGACAAGCACCCGAAGTCGCGTCACTGAACTCACTCTTTGCTGTTTTGACCATAGCAGGGATTCATGTCTTTCCCAAAGACATTAGATAAAAATGAACACAAACTGTCTCTGCCAGAGTTTGGACTCAACTCACCAACACCATTCTCCATATCGTTACTATATGGACTTGATCATTGAACTGTACCAATACATGAGAGAGTTAGAGAGTTAGAGACAGAGAGATAGATAGATAGATAGATAGATAGATAGAGAGAGAGAGAGAGAGAGAGAGAGAGAGAGAGAGAGAGTGCGAAAGAGAGAGAGAGAGGGACAGAGGAATATACATGTATATATATCTCTCTCTACATATTTATCCCTATATATATATATATATATATATATATATATATATATATATCCCTATATGTATGAATAAATCTCTCTCTGCATATATATATAGATGTATACACACATATATATATATATCCCTATATATATGTATAAATCTCTCTCTCTCTCTCTCTATATATATATATATATATATTCATATATATGTACATCTCTCTCTATATATTTGTATATCTCTCTCAATATAAATGTATCACTCTCCCTATATATGTATCTCTCTCTCTCTCTCTCTCTCTCTCTATATATATATATATATATATATATATATATGTTTGCGTCTATATGCATATATATGTATGTACATATATATGTATGTATATGTAGATATTTCTTTTTGCATATATTTGCATTTATATATTCATATATACATGTATATGTTGTATACACGTATATATATATATCATATAAGTACGTATATATATTTGTATAAATATGTAGATAGTTACAATGTGGATTCGATGCACAAACTGGCTCATGTTTCTGCCCTCTTCGGGCCTCATCAGGCGAATGATTGTCAATGTTTTTTTGTCTATTTATTGGGAATTTGGTGAGAATGTTGTGAGTGTGGTAGTGGGTGGTGTGGGGATATTCATTTTGTCAAGGGGTTTGAACTCTATTAGGGATCATCTCTGCAAGGATGCTTAGTGGTGGTCTGGGAGTATTTTCTATCTTGACCTAGGTATCTTGGCATTAGGTTTTATTGCTCCTGTTGGTATCATCTGTAGCTCTATTGGATAGTATTAATCTTGATGTTTAATTTATGTGTTTGGGTATTTTTATATCAATGAAAACATCTACAGATTATTAAACTTAGTTTCCATACACTTTCACTCCTGAGTCTGATTCACTTCCTATAGTTCAAATTATATAAGTATACATATATCATCATCATCATCATCATCATCATCATCATCATCATCATCATCATCATCATCGTCGTCAGTCTTCCAACGTCCGTCTGACACAGACCTTCCCTATGATTCGCAACACTTCTATATCATGAGCGTTGCATTTATCTAGCTCGTCTCTCCATCTAATATTCAACCAGCCTCAGTTGCACATGTGATCTCTGGGGATCAATGTCGTGAGTAACGATGTCCATCAGTTGTCCATCATTCTTGCAACATGGCCAGCCCACTGGCTGAAATTTTTGAAATTTTAAAATTTTTAATGGATTCTATGATATCCCTGAATCTTGTATTTTTCCATATGTACTGTGCTGTCTTGTGGTCGCTCAACGTGAGGCCCAGCATGATTTTTTCATGCATATGTTGCATGGATCTCAATTTGCAGATCTGTCTCTTAGTTAGGTTCCATGTTTAAGCTCCATGAGTGACTACTGGGTGGATGCATTGGTTATATACCCATCCTTTATTCATGTTTATATGAATACATATATATAGTATTTCTATTATCATTTGGACTATCCTCATCTTGGTTGGTTTTCATACAACGTTTTGGCCATTGTACTATTCAACAGCCTATACATTGTATGAAAAACAACCAAGATGAGGATAGTCCAAATCATAATGGAAATAATAATAATACTTCATCCCAAAATTTCAGATATATATATATATATATATATATATATATATATATATATATATATATATATATCTACCAATATGTGTACATATATGCATATGTATATAAAAGTGTATATAGATATGCATACATGTACATATATGTGTGTATATATATGTGTATATATATATATGTGTGTGTGTGTGTGTACATATATATATATATATATATATATATATATATATATATATATAAGTATATATATGTACATATAAATGTGAATATGTATGTATATATATAGGTATGTATATGTGTATATAAATGTATGTATATATAAATATATGCGTATATATATATATATATATATGAATATGTCTGTATACATATATTTATATACATATGTGTGTATATATGTATATATATAAATATATATATAAAATACATATACACGTATGTATACGTGTATATGTGTATATATGTATATATATATATACATATATAAATGTGCACATATCTATATATATATGTATATAAATATTAATGAATGTGTATGTTTGTATGCATATATGGATTTGTATATATGTATATGTATATATGTATATACATAAATATGTATGTGTATATATGTATATATAAATGTGTATGTGTATATGTATGTATATATGTATGTATATATATGTATTTATATGTGTGTATAGATGTATATATAGATATGTACATGTATAATATGTATATATATAGGGAGAGATATTAATGTATATCTGTATATATGTATATATATTCATGTGCATATGTATATATGTATATATATATGTTAGTATGTAAGTATTTTTGTGTATATATGTATAATTGTGTGTGTATATATATATGCATATATATAGGTATGTATATGAACGTATATGTATACATGTGTATTCCTTTGTATCTATGTATATGTATATATATATATATATATATATATATATATATATATATATATATATATATATATATATATGTATGTACAGGATATATATGCGTTTAGATATGTAAATATATATACGTGTATATATATGTATGTTTATATATATACGTATATTTGTGCATGTGTGTATATATATGTGTTCATATATGTGAATATGTATATATATATTCATACACGTACATGTATATGTATATATATGTATATATATGTATGTATATGTACATATATGTAAGTATATATATGTATAGATATGTATATATATGTATATAGGTACATATGTGTATATGTACATATATGTATATAAGTATATGTACATATATATGAATGTATATGTAAATATGTATGTATATATGAATATGTTCATATATATGTATATATGTATATTAACACATACACATATATATATATATGTGTGTGTATATATATATATGTATATATATATATACTCATATACGTTCATGTTTATATATATATATATTTATATATATATATATATATATATATATATATATATATATATATACATGTATATGCATACGTATGTACAAGTATATAAATGTAGTTCTTTTATGTATATTTATATATGTATGTATATGTATATATTCATATGTGTATATATGTATACATGTACATGAAAATATTCATATGCATGTATGTTTATGTACACATATTTATATTTACATATATGTTTGCACCCTGAAAATTATAGCGGCTGATCTTGCTGGGTCCACAATACCAAAAGGCCTAGCCTCATCATTCGTTTTTGGTGGGGGTGATGTGCTCCAGAGGCGATTACCTAAACACCAAACCAAGAGAGCATTTGTTTCTGCTGGGTCATCAGCCCCCTGAGACTCAGCCAAATCACTTACTTTTGGTTGGGTTGAAGTGCCCTGAAAGCGACTACCCAAACCATTGACCCCATCCTACTGAGTCATTGGTCCCACCGCAACTATTTAAACATAGCCCTAAAACTGTCACCAAAATGACAACATTATACATAGGCATCCACAACGTAACAACACTGTCAACTGACATGCACCTAACCGATCTAGAGAGTGAAATAAAAAATGTCAAATACAAACATCATAAGCATTAGCGAAGTAAGAAGACCCGGAAAAGAACTAATCGAAGTTAGGAGCCAACTTCTACAGCTACAGAAAAGAGAAAATGAAACAAAGTGAAACAAAGTGAAGTAAGCTTTCTCATCAATAAAGACCTCAAAGACAATGTTACTAGCTTCAAAGCCGTCTCTGACCAAATAGCAAGCGTCCCCATACAACTTTCAAAGAGATAAAAACTCAATATAATCCAAGTCTACGCTCCCACTTCACAATTAATACGAGAGGAAATAGACAACTTCTATGATGACTTGAACTCCCTACTCCAAGACACAAGAAAATACTTCAATGTTATCATGGGAGACTTCAACGCACAGGTAGGACAAGGAAATGAAAATTGCGTCGGCAAATTTGGATACAAAGTACGGAATGAGAGAGGAGAAGATCTTGTAAACTTTGCAACGGCTAATGGATTCAAAATCATGAACAGCTTCTTCAAGAAGGGACCCAATAGGAAATGGACTTGGAAGAGCCCCAATCATGAAACAAAGAACGAAATTAATATCGAAAAAAGCAATATCGTCATAGAGTCCTGAATCAAGTCAATGAAGGCAGCGACCACAGAATGGTACGATTTAAAATACAAGTAAACACCAACAAAGAACACAGGAAAATCTTTCACACCAAACTGCATCCTCTAAACATACCTGAAGAGCACGCTCCATCTTTCAAGCTCGAACTGAAGAACAGATTTATAATTCAAACTGAACAAGACGACATCAACATCAACCAACTAAGCAACAACAACAATGACAGCATCTATAATAGAAGTCACCACTATATTCAAACCAATGAGCACACAGAACATTACTAAAATCTCATATGAAACCAGAAATCTCATGGAAAAACGCAGAAATCTCAAGTCAACGATAACAACAAGAGGAAAAATTGGAGAGACCGAACTCCAATGAGTTAATCAAGAAAAAACGAAAGGAGGGCAGAAAAAGATACACAACGGCCGTCATCGAATCGACTCTCGAAAGAGGTCGGGGCTTCAAAGCTATAAACAGAGGCATCAACTTAGGACGAAAGCAAATAACCAGCATACTCAAGGAAAATGGAAACTTAAGTACAGACAGAGACAAGACTGTCGAACGTACAAAAGAATTTTACCAACTCGATTCGTCCAAATAAGGACTACAAAACAATGAACAGGATACGCAAGACGTGAGCAATCAACTCAAGGACTTCCCAGAAGTAGCCCCGTGGGAGGTGAAAAAAGCCATTAAACGGACGAAGAAAGGAACAGCCCCTTGACCAGACAACGTCACCCTCGACCTACTCTGAAAAGCGGGTAAAATCATCACGGGGAAACTGGCCGTCCTTTTTGACTTGTCTCTAAAACAATTAAATCCCGAGAGACTGGAATATTGCTATCGTAATGCTTCTACATAAAAAATGAAACCCGAAAGACCTCAACAACTACAGACTTATAAGCCTACTCAACCGTACATACAAACTTTTCACAAAAATCATCACCAACCGGATAACTAAAAGACTAGCTGAAAACCAACCATGAGAACAGGCTGGATTTAGAAGTTTCTGGACCATGGACCATCTTCATTCAATAAATCAGCTGAAAGGAAAAGCAATAGAATACAAATTGTCACTCGCTGTAGCATTCATAGATTTCAAGGAGGCATTTGACTCTGTAGAAATTCGCATGGTCATGAAGGCCATCACCCTCCAAGGTGTAGACCCTGTATACGTCAAAGTACTGCAACAGATGTACAGATATACAATCACAGCAACTCCTTCATCCAACGACGGACGTCAAAAGACTGATGATGATGATGATATATATATATATATATATATATATATATATATATATCCAAGTGACAATTCAACATTAGACTTAATAACAACAGACAAAGAAATAGATCACAAAACCATCCTAGGCCACTTCCCGTTCAATTTCCTTTTTGCACCTCCAGATTCAATTTTGCTACAGACGTTAGATCCATTGTCATTGAAAAAGTACGAAAAAACCCACACCCACTGACATAATTTCTAAAAAGACAAGAAAACTATAACTTTTGCATTGTATTCCACTCGTACAGATCAGAGCCAGCAAACTTTCAATGACCTGTGAGGTTAATATGTATGAAGTTTTTTGACCTTATCACCTCATTATGTTTACTATCCCTAACCTACAAATACAATCCAACTGTTAACCACTTTCCTTCTACCCTGTCACCCTATGGCTTCTGTAAAACCTACTACTGCTGCTATCACTACAGCTTACTCACAGACAAGCACAGACTTTATCACAGACTTCATTGCAGGGGGGGGTTCTTATAACAGTCGAAAAAGGTGAAAAATGGAAAACTTTTTCGACTGTTATAAGAACCCATCCCCCTGCAAGTTGATGCAAGATGAAATTGAACCAGATAAGTGGACCTAAAGTTGCCACATTTTTCTCTCTATTTTTCTCATTGTTCGTTCATTCAGTTATGTAGTTTGACCATTACAATGTATACCATACCCTCCCCCCAATCTTTAATACCGTCTAACATCTGCCAAAACTTTCACCAAGAGTAAGGCTTTGATATTTTTAAATGTACGTAAAAACTTTGATTGGAATATTCCACTAAATCCCCGAACAGATAGATCTAAAAAAAAAAAAAAAAAAAAAAAAAAGACAGAAATGAAAGACACATTCTTCCCCCCTTCCAGCTAGGGGTAGACCGGCCATAAAACTTGAATTAAAAGACAGAACATTTTCAATCATCCAAGGAATAAATTCTTCCTGTTTGTAGTTAGGGTGACCTATGAATTCTTCAAATGTAAGGTGAAAAATGAAAACCTTTTTTGACTGTTATAAGAACACCCCCCTTGCAAGCTGATGCAAGATGAAACTGAACCAGATAAGTAGACTCTGTATACATCAAAGTACTGCAACATATATACAATCACAACAACTCCTTCATTAGGCTACATAAGGACTCTGAACCGTTCCAGTTCCAAAAAGGAGAAAGACAAGTTGATACCAGCCCAACCAAACTCTTTACAGCCTACCTTGAGATGATCTTCCGGAACCTGGACTGGGAAAATGAAGGAATTGAAATAGACGGCGATTATTTGAGCAACCTTAGATTTGCAGACGACATCTTCCTTTTCGCAGAGAACCCATACGACCCCCAACTAATGCTAGATGAACTAAACGAGGTAAGCAAAAAAGTCGGCCAGTAGAACAAATATCATGTGCAACAATCGTGTTGAGAATAAGAACAGAATTGTCAAGAAAGAGGATGCAAAACTCGGCAAGGTGGACAACTACATCCACCTAAGACAACGAATCTCCATGATATCCTCAAAAGAGGAGGAAATCAAGCGAAGAGTCACTCTAGGATGGCGACCCTTCGGAAGAGCGAGCTCAACTCTCAAAAACCAGATGATCACAATGATCCTGAAAAGAAGAGTATACAACCAATGCATTCCCCAATAGTCACTTATAGAGATGAAACATGGAACCTAACCAAGAGACAGACAAACTGAGAAGCATGCAACGTGCACATGAGAGAATCATGCTCAACCTTACATGAAGTGACCTCAAGACAGCACAGTATATCAGGAAGAAAACGGGAGTCCAAGACATCATAGAAATTATTCAAAAACTCAAATGGCAAGAATGACAGTTAACCGATGGACATCACGACTCACAACTTGGATACCCAGGGATCACAAGCAAAACCAAGGCCAACAGAATTGAAGAAGGAGAGATGAACTACACAAACTCAGGAAATACTGGCTCCATGATAGAAAATTGTAGCGAATCCCGGAGAATGTCTATGTCAAACGACGGACTCATGATGATGATGATATATATATATCTATTTATATATATATATATATACATATACATCTATGTATTTATAAATATATATATATATATATATATATATATATATATATGTTTACATGTATACACACATACATCACATATATATTAATCTATTGATATATACGTATATATTTATCTATTCATTTATATATATATATATATTTATATATATATATATATAAATTTAATTATTCATATATACATACATACATATATATTTATTGATTTATATATAAATACATACATATATATGTATATATTTATATATACATACATGTATATGTATCTATCTATTTATATATATATACATATATATGTATCCATGCATCGATGTACATATATGCACATGTATTTATCTACCTCTCTCTGTAGATTTATATATATATATACATTTATATACGTATATATATATATATATATATATATATATATATATATATATATATATATGAATCTACATTGATACATACATTCGTATATATATATAAATGTATATATACAAGTATATATTTATGCCGACGTATATTGTATATGTGTATATCTATCTGTGTATATATATATATATATATATATATATATATATATATACAAATACATATAGCAATATCTATCTGACTCTCGCTATGATCACCTCTCTCTCTTTCTCTTTATATATATATATATATATATATATATATGCACATGCATATATCTGTCTTCCTCACTATATATATGTATTACTTTCTCGCTCTTTATATCCATATATCTACATCACTGTCTCTCTTTATATCTATGTCTCTGACTCTACATATCTCTCTCTCTATATATGTACATATATACATGTATAAATATATATGTTCCATATCACTTTCTTTATATTTATCTATATATGTATATATATGTGTTTATGTTTTTAATATGTTATATATATGTTTTTCCATAGGAATAGAGCACTCTAGTGGATGAGGAATTTCTGCGTAAATGAATATATTGCTTAAATTCAGTCTTATCGACCGTCCAGTTCTGTAGTCCAGCTGTAGGATATCGACCTCCGGGTCTGAAGTGAAGGTTTCAATCCTGCCTCGCAGTCCTGGATGGGAAGTCCATAGCCACACTGAAGAGATGTAATAATCGAAGCAGCTGTCTGCGGATGACACAATGATATTTATATATATATATATATATATATATATATATATATATATATATAAATGAATACGATATGATTCTATCTTTACATATATAATACATATTTATTTATATACATATAACATATATCTATCCATCTATCTATCTCTCTCTCTCTCTCTCTCTCTATATATATATATATATATATATACATATATGTATATAATATATATCTATTCATATGTATTATCTATCCATTTATAAATATTATATACATCTATTTATACATACGTATGTATATATAATGTATATCTATCTATATATATGATATATATCTATATATATGATATATATATATATATATTCATATATATTCATATCATATATCTATTTATATATATATATATATCATGTATATGTATATACGTCTATCTATCTTATATGCATATAACTCTCTCTTTCTCTCAATACATATATATATATATATTGATGTTCATCTATGAATTTATGTAAGTCTTTCGTATTATTCCTATATAGATACGTATAATAGCGTGTTTTTGATCTTATATATCATATTTTGAGTGGCTTTCAACACAACGTTTACAAGAGCTGCCACGTCGAAAGTACGCTAAGCAGCTTTATTGAGCGTCGTTCTCAGGAAGAACTGATCCCAATGTCGTCAGACTGACCGATGTGTCCACTCCCTTTGGACCCTCACTTCCTCTTCCCATGTCAGTTCTTTCATCATCATCCCCATCTCCATCGCCACCACAACCGGAACAGCTGCTAGACCAAACAAACTTGAATCATTATCGCTAAAGTGTCATGACGTTTACGCAGTTGCCCTTCTGAAGGAGAAATGAATCACCCGTTGGTTATCAGCGCTGAGAACTTTTAGCTAGTGTTAGTCACAATATTTATGAATACTAGCCGAATACCCATCCTACAGACAGGTTATTTGCAGTGTTGTAGTCAATGGCTTAGTGCCGAGGAAATGCGTGATAACTGTGTTCCAGTACTTGTTTTTAGTGTAGGGGTCGTGTTCCCTGACTATCTATTTACTGCTAAGATCTAAAAAAAAATCAACCTGCATATGTCTAAATAATCAACCCGTATGACAACTACAGACCTATAAGCCTACTCAACTGTACATACAAACTTTTCATAAAAATCATCACCAACAGGATTACTAGAACACTAGACGAAAATCAACCACGAGAACAGGCTGGATTTAGAAGAAGTTACTTGAGCATGGACCATCTTCATTCAATAAATCAGCTGAAAGAGAAGGCAGCAGAATACAAGATGCCACTCGCTGTAGCATTTACTGACTTTAATAAGGCATTTGACTCTAGAAATTCGCATGGTCATGAAGGCCATGGCCTTACAAGGTGTAGACCCTGTATACGTTAAAATACTGCAACATATATACAATTACAAGAACTCCCGCATTAGGCTATGTAAGGACTCTGAACCATTCCAGCTTCAAAAAAGAGTGACAATGTGATACCTGCTCACCCAAACTCTGCCGTGATCTTCCGGAACCTTGACGGGAAAATAGAGGAATTGAAATAGACGGCGATTATTTGAGCAACCTTAGATTTGCAGACGACATTTTCCTTTTCGCAGAGAACCTACACGACCTCCAATTAATGCTAGATGAACTAAACAAGGACAGCAAAAAAGTCGGCCTACACGAAAATCATGTGCAATAATCATGTTGAGAATAAAAACATAACTGTCAAGATAGAAGATGCAAAACTCTGCAAGGTAGACCACTACATCTACCTAGGACAACGAATCTCCATGAGACCCTCAAAAGAGGAGCAAATAAAGCAAAGAATCACTTTGGGATGGCAAGTTTTCGGCAGAGCAAGCTCAACTTTCAAAAACCAGGCGATTCCAATAATCCTAAAAAGAAGAGTATACAACCAATGCATTCTCCTGATAGTTACTTATGGAGCTGAAACATGGAACCTAACCGAGAGACAGACCTACAAACTGAGGAATTGGCAACGTGTGCACGAGAAACCTCAAGACAGCACAATATATCAGGGAGAAAACGGGAGTCCGAGACACCATAGAAACTATTAAAAAACTCAAATAGCAATGGGTAAGCCATGTTGCTAGAATGAAAGACAACCGATGGATATCACGACTTACAACATGGATCCCCAGAGATCACATGCGAAACTGAGGTCAATAGAGGATGGATGATGAACTAGACTAGAGAATACTGGCTCAACGACGCTCATGATAGAGAATTGTGGTGAAGGTCTATGTCCAACGACGGACGTTAAAAGATTGATGATGATGATGACTCTATATCATCATCATCAGTAGCCTATCAGCGTCCGTCGTTGGACAGACCTTCCCTCAAATGAGCCAGACTTCTCCATCATGGGTATTGCAGAACCAGAATTTTCTGGATTTATCTAGCTCATCACGCCATCTCCGTCGGCCACTGTTTCGCATATGATTCCTGGGTATCCACATGGATACCCAGAGATCATATCCAGCAGTAGTCTGACTTTCTTGCAACATGACCAGCCTATGACCATTTGGGCTTTTTAACAGTTTCTCTAATGTCTCAGACTCCAGTCTTTTCTCTGATATACTATGCTGTCTTATGATCTCTCCTTGCGATGTTGAGCATAATTGTCTCACGTGCACTGTTGCATGGTTCTCAGTTTGAGGATCAATCTTGAGGTTAGGTTCCATGTTTCAGCTCCATGGGTGACCATCAGTTGGATGTACTAGTTGTATACCCCTTTTTAAGACTAGTTGGATTTTAGTGTTCTCAAAAATCGAGCTTGCTCTACCGAAAGCTTGCCAACCTCATGTGATTATTCGCTTCATTTTCTTCTTCTTTTGATGACTTCATGGAGACTCGCAGTCCTTGGTAGATGTAGTGGTCTACTTCTCCCAGCTCTACATTTTCAATTTCGATCATTGTCTCTTTGTCCCCAACATGTTTGTTGTACATGACATTTTTTCTGCTGAAGTTCATGTAGAGATCAACTTTCTTGCTTGCTTCATTTAGTTCATCTAGCATTATTTGGAGATTGTGAAGGTTCTTTGCAAAAAGTACGAAGTCGTCAGCTAATCAAAGATTACTTAGGTATTCACGGTGTATCCTGATCCTTTTGTGTTCCCATTCTAAGTTTTGGAAGATCTTCTCACGGTAGGCTGTGAAGAGTCTGGTGAGCTGGTATCACCTTATTTTTTTTTTAGTTTACTGAATGGAGTGTTCCGATGACGGAACTGCAGTGTCAGTAGACGGGTTGCAATACCCTGATGTATACAGAGTTTACACATTGTTGTATTATTGTGTCTTTGACTTTGGGTATTTCCACTGAATTGAGGGCCTTTTTAAAGTCAAAAAATGCTACAGTTAGTGGCATTCTATATTCTGCTGCTAGTTGGATGAATGGAGAATGTCGTAGTTGAGTAGCTTTTTTTTAAGCCAGCTTGTCTTTGTGGTTGGTTTTCATCTAGTGATTTGGTTGGCAATCACTTTGGTGAAGAGTTTGTAGATGCAGCTGAGTAGGCTTATTGACCTGCAGTTGATAAGGTCTTCTGGGTTTCCTTTTTTGTATAATTGCATATATCGATACAATGCGTCGTTTCAACTAATTTGCTGATAAAGAAACAAACGAAATGAGAATTTTAGTAATATCATGACATTGAGGGACCCCCAACAAAGTAAAAGCACACTGTTCCTACGTGTTCCCACAGCACATCATTGGTTATTCGTCAAGTTTTATGCATTTTAAAAATATTTTGGGGTTTTACTTGTCAACTTGTATATTTATTCTTTTGAAACGTTTATATCTTTAAAGTAAAAAAATAAACCTAATCATATAATGATTGATTAAAATAAAACATGATTGTAATTTTATGTGTGGTTTTAACAATATTTCATTAAAAGAATTTTCATTTTCTCATTTTATCGGTTGGGTGTTTCAATTTTTGGATTATTTCTCATTTCAAGGATTGCAATTTAGAATATGAATGCAAATAGTATAAAAACATGATTCCAAAACACCGCAAAGGACAAAATGTCAATTTTCCCTTCCCTACCGTCCACACATAATTTATATGTAAATCAAAGGTCACTAAACTCTTCAGACCATGGACCCCTTCATGATATTCTTGATCCCTTACCACCCTGCAAGCATGTAGATAAAATAAATGAATAAAAAAACTATTAAGTACCACGTGCAGTTTCTAAATGCATTAGTATAACCACACCTATTTGTCCAGTGCGACTTAGGACACTGAAGTGGCAACCCCCAGCCGTCTCTGTGTGGGGCTGTTGTATCAACAAATGTGTTCGAGTAAACACTATATATAATAAAAAGTTATTGTTCTATTAACCAGAAATGGGTACTTTTATTTCTTATACAAGTGTTGGCTTTCGACCTAGGAGATTCAATAGACACACCTTCTGCGTTTATCGATCAAGTTTTTACTCCTAAGTATTTATCGACCCTTTGAATGGTTCCATCGACATCAGAGGATCGATATCGATCACTCTGGAGATTCTTGTGTAAATAAACTCAGTTTTCTTTCTCTTTTCGTTTCCTTCTTTTCTCTCTTTCCTTCTTTCTTTCTTTCTTTCTTTCTTTCTTTCTCTCTCTCTCTCTCTCTCTCTCTCTCTCTCTCTCTCTCTCTCGGTGTAGTTATGTCTCCTGTGACCCAGAAAAAACAAGTGAGTCTGTTAGAATCAGTTTTGAGAAACAGGTGAAAACTGTTGTGATTTCCTTGAGAATGGCAGACATGATTGGTTCTTATATAAGCAAAACCTCACAAAAAGGCTGAGTTTCTAACTCATCAATATGAAGATAGAAGGGTACAATCTAGTGAGCCTAAATATGTAACTGATATTTTGTGAAATTTCGACTTAGGAGGTTTTTTCCAATATTACAGGAATTTTCTGCAACAGGCAGAAAACGAAAACATGGATACACACAAAGCAGGATTTAGTGTTCGTATGTTCGTTATGATTACTTGGTTTAGTTTACATATATTTAAATTATCTCCAATATAATAAGGGTACTACTAGCATAGTATCTGTGAGAAATGGATACATTTTACAAATACAAATTATTGTAAAAATTTATCTAATACAAAAAAGAAGACAAAAAAAAAATACCTCGAACGAAATTTATTTACTATGGCATCATCATTACCATCAACAGTAGTATCATCATCATCGCAGGCAGTACAGATTTGCTTTTCACCTTTCCCTCTGTTCGCTTTAACAGAAATGAACAAACAGACAAAAAGTGGCATGGGCCTTTATATTATGAGCTGAAGCTAGAGTGCACGTCTGCACAAGGTTAGATATCTAAGGAGTAACACAAGGGATAGAACTTTCGGACTTGTAAAAATAAGATTCCCTTTCTTTTTGATCCCTTCAAGAAGAAATGTTTCCGTTCACTTTTGATGCTTTGAAGGGGAGACGTTCACCTTACTTTTGATCTCTAAAGGGAGTGGGGGATTCCTCCATCACCTTGGACCCCTTAACGGGGAGTTTCCTTAAAACGGGGAATAGTTTCCCTTAATTTTTGATCATTTGACTAGCGTTCTGTGACAAAAAGCAGGAATATGATACAGGTGGGTATAGCCAGCTTGCCATAAAAATCAGCATTCGAAATCATGGCGTTTACATAGGCTCGAAAACCAAGAGAGGCTAGTATGCAACACTCTCAATCACCATGCAAGATATTTTCATTGCCAAAAACTATTGATAAGCTCAATAGAACCGAATTTTTAAAAAGAACTGACAACGTAAAAACAATGAACAAGCAAAATAGTTCATGTCAGTAAATTCAAGAAAAAGTGGAAGCATGTTCGAAAAATTAAGTAAATATTGACTTTATGACAATCCAAATCTACATTATGATTAATAAAAATTTGTTTTTTTCTTTCAGACAATTTTTTTATTTTTCTAATTTTTTTTGCATAAAAGAAATTAAGATTGTAAAAAAACTTTTCGATAAGAAGCGTGTCTATGAAAAGTTTCGATAAATAGTCGTTTCGTTTCAATGGGACGTCGTTCAAAGAAAAAAGTCACGATCTCCAGCAGTTTTTTGTCTTTCATAAAACATCAATTGACCCAAGTGATGTCAGCACTCGTAGAGTTCAGATTCGGCTCCCTACGACTTACGATTTTTGTTTTTGACGATAGACGAGATTAAGGAGAACACAACTCGGCAGCTAATGTCAATCCCGAAAGAGAACATTACAGACTGTTTTGAAAGATGGAGATGATGGGATGAATATATGAAATCCAAACGAAAGGACTCAGGTACCATTATTCTAAGCGGTCTATTTTTCGTAGCAATCAAATAGACGCTTTTCGGATTTATTTGTATGTACTCAAGTGTATGTGATTACTCAGCTTTATGGGGATCAAGGCAAAATGGGACTAGGAGGATTTCATTGTTGTATTGCATCAGTTTTCCTTGTGAAGAAGTTCTGTTTGTTTAGAAAATTAGCATCCGAATTTATGGCCATTTACCTGGGTATTCAAACAGTGACCTCTGGAATCAGTGGGAAATAAAATTATTAAATGTATATTTATGTACTGACTTGAAAACCAGTATTCAAAATTCATAAACCCCCACTGGTATTCGTGAAAAATACACAGCTATCCCAGCCATGAGGCAGGCCTTATCGTGTGGATTCATTGAATTGTGATATCAGCCGTCTTATGGATTATTTACCAAGTTACCATGTTTACATTTACTTATCTTTGGTAAGTTAACGGAGACAGCCTGGCACAATAAACATCTCACCAACTAATCCAAAATTCAAATATAAGAAGCGTGTGTGCTAAGCATAGTATGGAATCGAGAAGTAGACGACACAAGTCAGAGGAGAGGAAACTCTGTACATTCCACCTACGTAGCCTCCGAAATATTCTCAGCGTCAATTGGCAAGACGAAGTTTCAAACACAATGTCTAACAATCTAATGCAAAAAAATGTCAATAACCGGATACCTAAACAACTCCTTTTTAGAAAACTTACCAATGCTTGGCGATACAGAAGATCCAAATACAAGATGTGTGCAAAAGCACCTTGTAATATTTACAGATCGACTAAATCCTACGAACAAGTTACATCGATTCGATTCTCGTTTTTGTGGGAAGTTGCATTTTGAGGGTCAAAGTCGTTGAGATCAAGAATAAAATAAATCAATTATTATAAATGGAGTGGACAAAATTCAATAAAGGTTTTTCTGCTTTACATTTTCATTAATACCTCAACAGTGTGTAAATCTGTGTGCATCTTACCCGAATTAGTCAAATAATATTGAAATTATAAGTAATTTTAACATGTCAGAGATAAATGAGCCACCCGCTATACTTATTAATCTGAAAATTTTCTTCTGATTTTCAAATATATGGTTTCTTACATATATTGCAGTTCGATTGATTTTTGCGAACAAGTTTCCTCATCTTTGTTGTTTTTATCGAAACGTTTCGGCCACTGAAGATTTCGGTCATTCTCAAGTGACTGTTGCATTGAGTTACCTCTCAGAAATGTTGGATAGATCCCTTAGGGCATGTTTTGTACCAGTCACGCCCGGTGTTCTTCCCAGGGCATTTCAGAACTTGTAAGTAAAACTTTTTGATACCTGTCTGCTTCTCCAGTGAGTATGGCATATATATGAACTACCTAACCCAGGGATTGAATTCATAACTTCTTGTGAACCTTCCCTTGCAAGGACACTGGATGTGGAAGGTAAAGGAATGTTAACAATATACATCCATGGATCAAATCGTATACGCCAGGAACCTGGTGAAGGTCGGGGGTGCAGCAGTTGAAACGTAATAAAGACGAAATAGGAGAAGAAACTGGCCTTAAAGAATCAATGTATAATGGATGTATACTCATCTTAGTTTGGTACAATGCAAAATGGAGAGAATTGGAATTATGAATATTGTGCTGTGTGGAACTTCCAATCAGTATTCGAAATCATGTTATTTTCACCAAGTTTTGAACCGGACTGACATTAGTGGAAAATACACAATCACCTATAAGCCACCAAACAGGCCAAGATAGATGTAGGTATAGTTATTTACTAAGTGTACGTAATTGTTAAGCTTGATTTAGTTTTGGCACAAGGCCACAAGCATGGCGCCCCAGTGTAGGATCGAACTCATTATTTAGTAATGATGATATGCGATACCAGCATGTTAACCATCGCACCGAGATGTAATTATATAATGAAAAACTCGAAAGCATTCAGGGAACTCATATCTCTGCCAATGTCGTACACTAATTAGAAACTTAATGGAAATAAAAATTATAAAAAACAAGGGAGAAAACTTCCATTGTTCTAATATTGAGTTACTTCCCTTAAATTTAGCCTTTTTTTTAAATATCAACTTTTCGTTTCTTACTTATCCTGCAGAATATAAAAAAAAAACTCTCAATGGAAAACTGATTCCTTGATTTTCGCTTAAGTTCAATGATTTTTCTGTCACCCATTTCCATCCTTAAAAAAATCCATCGTGAATATTAGAGCCCGTGGAGTGAACGGAGCGACAAATGCTTTTGATGGATATTCAGCTTTTGTTATCTTTTCCTTTGTTCCAGCAGAGGCCACAAATGGTAAGCCGATATCGAACAAGTCCCATGGGAAGGTCTATTTGTACCTCAAGCAAGCAAACACTCGAGAGGAAGCAGAGAAAGTAAGTCAGAAAAGAGAGATAAAAATTATCAATAATTGTAACACTATATTCAGATCTAATATATATATATATATATATATATATATATATATATATATATATATATAGAGAGAGAGAGAGAGAGAGAGAGAGAGTTGAGTTATCTATGAGTGAACAGTGCTCGATATCGGGAATGGAGATTATGTTAATAGGTGTACATAGAAATTTTAGTGCTTCGCAGTGACTCCAAGTTTCATGCCTGTGTTATCAGACCGTCTACTACTACTAAGACTCTCCCTATATATTGGGTGTTTAAAGATGGGGACTAATGGTATACATTAGACACTTCCAGTAAAATGTTCGTTTTTCGAGAGATTTCTCGTCTGCAATTGTTAGGTGGACCGTGTTAATCAAATTTAATCGTTATTTCCACATTTGATTTCTCTATCTCTCAATTTCATTTTCAATCCTATGATTCGAGTTACCTCCCTTGTATTCCAAGTTTTGATGATATTTTGTAACATTTTCTGTTTTTATTTGAATTTTCTTTCGTTTTTTCTTATTTTGTTTTTTTGTTTATTTGAATTCAAGTTATTTAGTTTTGTGTTGATTGTTGTTGTGACATTCACTGTCTTCTTTTAAAAATAATTGGATTTGAAATTCTAGATCTAATTTAGTTTTTTTGTATTAATCCAATTTTAATCTATCATAAGATTTTTTCAAATTCAAATTTATTATGGTATTGCTGGTTGCTTTAGAGTGTCTTTGTATTATTTGTTTTATATGTTTGATGTATATCCTCATGATGTAAAGTGAAGTGCACCGGCCCTGTTCTTGTGGAGGGAGAAAAGAGATGTTCGGAAGTGAATGGAATGCGCGCCAAGTATGAAGTTGGACGCGCATTGACGAAACAAAATGGAATAAACACATAAAAATATTTTGGCAAGGGAAAAGACGTACGTTTAATTGTAGAATGATGAATGAAGTTAAGGTATATGCAAGGATAACATAAATACAATCGATCGCGAGAAGTGATGTTAGGAGAAGCAGAGAAGAAGAGATGGCTAAAGGTGGGAGCTTTCTTGTCTTGATAGTACTGGCGTCGGTATCGAAGCGGAGTTTGTCTTAACTGCTTAGATTCCGTGTGGTTGGATCGATCCAAGATGATACGTAGAATCTGGGTTCAGTGTGCGAGCCTTACTGCCAAGTAAGTGAGTTAACTTGGGGGCTATCCTCTGACGCTGATAGACTCTCGACAAACAGACCATGAAAGACACAGAACATGGAGTTTTATCCAAGCGTGTTTCCCGAAGTAAGGATGTTTAGGAAAGATCATCGTGACTATCGGATAGTGAAAAGGCTTTGCCATTTCATTCACGAGAGTGAGAGGTGATATGCGTTTGTAGCACGCGATGAAGACACGTTGGCGTAGATGCGAGGCTGTGCAGTGAAGTGAAATGGGCAAAGTTATTACGGAGATAGGGTCATGGATGAAAAATGGTTAAGATCGGATCGGCCAGTGGGTCGGCGAAATGATAATGATCTTAGGGAGAAAGAAAGAGTGAGAAATAGCATGAACTGCCAGGGGTTCTGGCACCAATGAGATTTAGACCAGGGAGAAGAAAAGAGAGAGAATAGCCGGCTGCAAAGGCCGGGTCTAAAAGTGTAACCAGCTAGGGTTGCAGGAGCTAATGAGCCTTGGACCATGTGCATCCAGGGGTTTTATAGGGGTCGTCGGAGGGATTTCATATTTTTAATATCCTGCTAAAAGAAGAGTTTCGTATTTAATTCCTCACTAAAAGAATGGAGGACGCAACAGTTTTTAATAGTGGTTTTTCTTTTGCAAATTTCATTATGCATAGTTTCTCTTTTTAGCATGGTCGGCATTTTGGATGTTGTTTTTGCATATTATTGATTTTTAAATTTCCATTTTATCATGGGTGTTTTATTTTTTTTAGATCCTATACGTATTTAGGCAATGCTTTGTCGTTCATTGTTTAATTACTTTTTGTGGTTATTGAAGCTGATCTGGAACTACAGATTCCTATATAAAATTCATCATTGTGGTTAACGAGAAGTTATGGCTGCTTCGTGAATTATGTTGTTTTATACGGCATTGTTTTGTTCAGTTGGGCATTGATTAGTGTTTCTACGATTTATTTTGTTGTCTTTGTTTTGCTTCTTCATGGTTGTGTTTTCTTAAGATTATTTTGGTTATGATGACTCTGCATGAATAGCTGATTTTAAGTGTATTTTGTTGAATGTATTTTGTAATCAAGATTAGAAATGTCATCTCAATATTTGTTTCTATGTTTAAATTGTGAAATATTTTATTTAAATGTTTTCAGCATTTCTTGTATTAGTTTTTCTGTTTCGTTTCTTGGAGGGTATTCTAATTCTGAATTAAATTTACTTTGTTTTAAAGCATCTGACGAGCACTGAAAATCACTTATTTACTATTGAAATATTTAGATGCCTAGCATTAGAGAATGAGTGAAAACCAAACCCTTATTGTTACCTTCTAAGTATTATAAGTTACTGTCTCAACAACAATTGAACAACCATTGCCGTTTTGGAAAACTTGTTTGCATTTGCAACTCGATATACTAGTAAAAATGCATTGGGAGATTTGAGCCCGATTTTCACTTACAATTCCAAATTCCATCAAAACGATACTAATTGGACGATTCCAATAAAAATTGGGGCTATATCCATTTTTGAATGAACTTTCATATGAAATGGGCATTTTGTGAGAAAATCTTACGGGATTTTTCTTCAAGTCTATTCTCCCATTTTAATGTTGCAATAAATCAATGAAATACATTTTCATCCCGACCATATTATATGCGTTAGAATTTTATTTGATCCCACGGTCTGTTTTTCTTTATTTGGAAAAAAAAATCCCCAAAAGAACATACGCAAAAAAATAAAAAAATTCTTCTCAAGAAGGTTTTTCGTTGTTTTTTTAAAAATAAAAATACAGGGTAAACTTTTGGTATTAAAAAAATACCTCCTGAACATTTTTAATATAAAGTTTTATTCTGAGTGGGCTATTTTTTTCTCTCGGACGTCAACGTTATTTGTATATGGTGGCCGGTAACTGTCTATCTTTCTCTGCTTGCTAGCTAGTTCAACACGTGTTCGACGAACTATATTTGCCAATTTTAGTCATCCGTATTTATCACAAGCCAACCAATACCAGAAATGGGTAAAGATATTTTGCATAAGCCAGTCAATTAACCATTAAAGTCAGTTCCTTCAATCTAAATTTCTCTACGATAAATTTTTGAAAGATTTTTAAACATTAACTTTCTTATCTATGTTGACGCATCAACCCAAACCTCAAAAATGTCGGAATTTTAGTCACATAACGTAATCACTGTGTGAAATTGCTCAGAAATCATCTTTGAGAACGCAAAACTAGTGTTCTTTCTTACGACAAACTTTATGCAATATTCTTGCAACTATAACAAAAATTGAACCTTCAAAGAAGATATTCACGTTTTGGTATACGTTTTTAAAAGAGCGTCAAAAATCTTGTGATAGTCCCTAAAAGGAAATCAATTTTTAAAAATCTTTCAAAAGAAAAATTTACATCAGAGAAAATTGAATCGAACAAAATGAGTTTATTTAATGATCAACTGACAGGATTATGCAAAAGTTTTGCCTACTTATTACTGGAAATGTAGTGAAAATGCATTTACCAGGTGGGGTCATAACAGAAGTTCAGTGGTCAACTTTGATCTTACGCAATTTGATGTAATTTAAACCTCCTGCTACCACAAAGCCCGCCATGTGTTTAAACAAAAGAACACACACACACCATCATAAAATCTCAGACGAAACCAAGAAGCTCATGGAAAAACGCAAGAATCTCGAGCCATCAACAACAAAAAGAGAGAAAATTGAAACAACTGGACCAAATAAAACGATTTAAAAGAAACAGAGGGAGAACAAAAAGAGATACACGACAGCAATTATAGACACGATTCTCGAAGTTCAGGGCTTCAAAGCTATGAACGAAAACCTCAACATAGGACGAAAACAGGTAACTAGTGTACTTGAAGAAAATGGAAACCTAACAACGGACAAAGATCGGATTGTCGAATGCACCAAAGAATTCTATTGGAAACTCTCCTCCTCCGGTCAAGGAACACATAACAATGAACAGGACACAAGCAATCAGTTCGAGGACTACCCAGTACGCAACGGGAAGTGAAATAAGCCATCAAACAAACAAAAAAAAAAAAAAGAAAAGGAAAGGCCTTGGACCAGATAACATCACCTTCGGCCTACTAAAAAAAAAACAAAAACAAAAAAAACTGGCAAAATCATCGCTAGGAAACTAGCTATTTTATTCAACTCGTGCCTAAGACGAAGTAAAGTCTCCAAAGATAGGAACACTGCAATCATAATGCAGTTACATAAAAAAAGAAAACTTGAAAGATCAATAAGTCTACTAAACTGCATCTAAAAACTTTTCACCAAAGTTTCAATCAACCAAAACACAAAAACGCAAGACTTCAAGGAGCCTTTCGACTCAGTAGAAATTCCTAATATCATCTCGATAAGGTGTAGAACCCGTATACGTTAGAGTATTGCATCACATATACCGTTGTAATGCCCACCTCTTTCAGCAAAAGAAAATTACACATATATGGAGTTATCTGCCCTTGCTAGAGATCTACTTACAATTCCTCACACAGTTGTAAAGCTCTGTAGAAATGGTAAATTCTTTGTCGCTTCATCTTTGACGTCACACAGAGCTTTCGATAAGATTACTGATCGTTATCTTTACGGTATTTAAACTGTGGCGGTAAAACTATCTCTCTCTGTGTCTGTTCTGACAGCGTCGAGGTAAGCTCGCTCTTTTCGCTCTCTCTATTTCGTTTGGGTAGTTTATATAGTTTTCACACACATCAACTTATTACACACACCCTCACATATAAAAAGTAGCCCATTCTTCTTTCATCTCAAAAACCACCGTCAAAGCAGATCCTTCATCAGGTTACCTAAAGACTCAGAGCTCTCAGCTCCCAAAGAAGGTAAGACGAAATAATGCTAGCTTACTAAAACTCTTCACAGCCCACTTCGAGATAGTTTCCTGAAAACTAGACTGGGAAACCAAAGGAATCAGAATATACGATAAATACCGATGTAACCTCAGATTTGCAGCGATTCTCCTTCTCAATCTCCAAATAATGCTAGAAGAACTGAACGAAGAAAGCAAGAAAGCTGGTCTTCAAATGAACTTCAGCAAAACAAAGATCGAGTACCACCAATATGTCGGAAATAAACGCAGAGCGATCAAAATCGAAAATGCAAAGCTAGAGAGAGTAAACTACGACATCTACTTAGGACAACAAGTCTCTATATATCCTCAAAAGAAGAAGAGGCCAAGCAAAAAATCACTCTAGGGTGGCAAGTCTTCGGTAGAGCAAGCTCAACCTTCAAGAACAAGAAAATCCCATTAGTCCTAAAAAGAACAATATACAACCAATGCATCCTCCCGATAGTGACCTATGGAGCTGAAACATGGAAGCTAACCAAGAGACTGACCCGTAGACCATGAACCATGCAACGTACACTTGAGAGAATGATGCTCAACCTCACATGGAGAGACCACAAGACGGCACAGTATATCAGGGAGAAAACAGGAGTCCGAGACATCAAAGAAACCATAAGGAAACTCAAATGGCAATGGGTTGGCCATGTTGCAAGAATGGCAGACAATCGATGGACATCACGACTCACAGCATGGATCCTCATAAACTAAATGCTGAACCGAGGCCAATAAATAAGAAGATGGCGAGACGAACTTGACAGGTGTAGGTAATATAGACTCCACGACGCCCACGATAAAAAGATGTGGTGAATCCTGGGGAAGGCGTATATCTAACGACAGACGATAAAAGACTTGATAAATATGGATGACTGGAATGAACAGATGATCAGTTCCCAACTACCATACACATATAATAGTAACGTCTGTGATTGAAACATAGCTAAGCAAAATTATTTTTGAAAAACGTGTACCTCAAAATTTCAAGTTTATGTCTATCGATAAATAGGATACCCTGACATTGACCGAAATACATTTTTCTTTGACACTGCATGACGTCATTCAAACGTCAACCGTTTTACAAACGTAAACAAATAGCACGTTTTTTCAAAAGTTTTTTTTACTCCCAGAAAAAAAAGTAATTTTTTGAATAAAAGAAATGTTGTGCCTCCAAAGCAAGAAATGTTAGATAAGAAAAAACGATATTTTCTTTGAAAAGTTACTTACCACTAGAAAAAAAAATGTTTTATTTTCCATTGAAGTTATTTGAAAAAAAAATCATTTTCGAAAGTTAACCACTTGAAAAAAAAAAAAAAAAGGGACCCAAAGAGACATTTTTCGTGCTTTCAATCCGAATGTATAAAAACGTTACTTACCGACAGGAAAACAAAAAGTAATTGAAAAATGCTTCTTTTGTGCTTTCAATCCAACTGTATGAGGACCTTTGAAAATAAGTTTTCTCAAAACTGACAAATTTATAGAGATAACAAAGGTTTTAATGGATTGAAAGCAAATAATCTTTTTCTATTTTCTGTGGAATATTTGATCTAATCAAATCTTAACCCTGTGAAGCAGAACCGTTTTAGCACAACGTGTCGAAGAATCAATTTCTTAAAATAATCCTCACATCGAGTCATTACATACATCCATTTTAGTTTAAGGCATGTTTTTAGGATTTTTGTTTTGTTCTGATATATTTCTAAAACTAATGTTTAAATATAACTAAAAATTCCAAATTATAATTACAAAAATAAGATAATGAAATGAAATCTACAGAGTTATCTCTTCAAATTCCATCTCATATCACCTAAAACCTAGGCATCATAGGTTCGCCATAGCTGTTTTTACAAAAATAAGTGGATACGTAGTTTTTATTTGATTAAAAGTTAATGTGATCAAAACTGTGATAAGTACTTTTTTCTTCCCAAAATCATGAAAAAGAGAAATGTTCTCTTAATCCAAAGGATACTGTGGGGAAATTGTATCACAAAATTTGAAAAACTCTAATATAGGGTAACTTTCGAAACCACAATGACTTGCTCTTTTGAGGATAAATAATTTTTGAAAACGTTTGATTTATTTAAAACGGCTGGCGTTGGAATGGCGTCATTTGGTATTAAGGAAAAATGAGTGTGCATTTACAAATAGGTCAATCTGAAGTTGCAAAAAGCTTATCTCATCTGGAGGTTCATTCAAAATTCAACGTATCTCAACATTTTCATTCAAATCGCCCCTTTAGTAAATTTTTGGTGGAATTTTTGAATGTGTGTAAAAATTGGGCTCAAATTTCCCAATGCAATATCTAGTACATCGGGTCACAAATGTTAACAAGTTTCCAAACCCGGTTATCTCCGGTTTTATATTGTCGACAGAAAAAAATATAGCTGATGATTTTCAGCAATCTTTCCTCAATTGATAAACACAAACATCACTACGATTTAAATGATTTCAAGTTACATACGTTTATCGACACATGTCACTTATCGCCGAAAGTCCATGATAGACATCGATCAAAATCTAAAAGATATCAGAAAATTAGTCGAAGTACGCAATCACGGTGTGAAATCGCTTAGAAATCTTCTGTGAGAGCTCGAAATTATTATTATTATTATCATTATTATTATTATTATTATTATTATTATTATTATTATTATTATTATTATT
This sequence comes from Thysanoteuthis rhombus, assembly GCA_963457665.1. Classification (NCBI taxonomy): domain Eukaryota; kingdom Metazoa; phylum Mollusca; class Cephalopoda; order Oegopsida; family Thysanoteuthidae; genus Thysanoteuthis; species Thysanoteuthis major. The sequence continues at coordinate 20,146,116 of OY735221.1, read as the reverse complement.
ATTATTTGGAATCTCACACCAGTTGCCTGGCGGTAACCGCTGGAGTTTGAGTGACAGCAAGTCTCCTCAAGTCTCCAGCCCTCCTCCCCTAGTAATCATAGGTCGCAGTAATTCTGCGATTTACAGTTTCACACCGGTTGCCCAGTGGTTATCGCTGAAGGCTGAGTGACAATAAGTCTCCTCAGGTCTTCAGCTAACGTCTCCTCTCTTTCGCATATCATGACAGAGCTACAATTCGTTGCAGTACTTCTAGCACCTTCCTCAGTATCCGTGCAGTTCCCAGTAGTGCTGTGGTCTGTACGGTCTCTATCCTCCTCCTAATCCCGATCTCCTCCAGTCTCTCCCTCAGCATTTTGGGGACAGTTCCTAGTGCGCCCACTATGACCGGTACTACCCTGGTTTTCATGTTCCACATTTTTCTTAACTCCCTTGCTAGGTCCTGGTATTTTTCCCTTTTTTCACCTTCCTTCTTTTTTACTCTATGGTCTGCAGGTACAGCAACGTCTACTATTTGGCAGGCCTTCCTTTTTTTGTCTACTATTACTAAGTCCGGCCTTCTTGCCTGGATGAGGTGGTCAGTTTGGATGTCAAAGTCCCACAGTAGTTTGTGGTTGTCATTCTCCAAGACTGCCTCTGGCTTTATCATTATTATTATTATTATTAGCAATCTCACACCAGTTGCCTGGTGGTATTATTTGCAATCTTACATCAGTTGCCTGGTGGTTACCGCTGGAGGTTGAGTGACAGCAAGTCACCAGCCCTCCTCTCCACATTCTCATAGACCACAACAATACTGTGGTTTACAGTTTCATACCAGTTGCCTGGTGGTCATCATTGAAGGCTGAGTGACAGTAAGTCTCCTCAGGTCTTCAGTCCACATCTCATCTCTCCTTCTCCAATCACATTAATGCTATGGTTCATACCTCTGCTACCATCTAGGTATTTCGTTTGTTTTCTTTTTCTTTTTCTTCTTTCTCCTTTGTTTGGCCAATGCTGATATTTAGGGTCGTGGAACTTACATTTCTAGTAATTTCTTCAGTATCCGTGCAGTTTCTAGCAGTGCTGTGGTCTATACAGTCTCAGTTCTTCCCTTTATCCCGAACTCTTCCAGTCTCCAGAGGGTCCCTTTGTTATATTAGGTATCACATACGAATGCAAATAAATATGATAATGCAAGATGAGGATATTAGTCTAATAGATTAATGTATAGTAATAATCCCTCGTCTCAGAAATTTAGAAAAAAATATTATGAATGTCTCGACATTATTTATTCCCCGTGATCTAGTATTTTTTTTAATCGTCATTATTTTCTATGTTTGACAGATTTGTAAAGCTAACAACATGAACCTCTTGTCGATTGCGCAACAAGCTGGGACAACCTGGTTTGAAAAAATTCTAGGTTTGTTGATCGAGAAAATATTTTCTTTTCCTATTTTTGAATAAATGTCATAATTCCATCCTGTTTATAAATTTTCATAAATCGATTAGTGTGTATGAGATGGTTTGTGGTTTCATCTTAGAAACATTCATGAATGAAAAAAAATGGCGCCCGCGATTGGATAATAGTTAGGAAGTAGTGATTTTGATCTTCATCAGGTGTCTCGCACTTGTAAGATTCATGTCAGAATAATCTAGGCTTAGAAAATACCATTTTTTTCGTATATTGAATATGAGGATTGAGCGAAGATTGCTGATGATTTTATTTGAAGGAGCATTGAAAATGATTGTACTGTAGGAATACGTTCAAATCGGACGGAAAGAGATTGAGAGTGATGAAGAATTAATGCCTGCATTACTGACACAAAAGGGCTGTTTATGAAGTTAAGTAAATAAATTGATAAGGATTTTATTATAAAAAAAGCTTTGTGAATGCATGTATGAAAGAGGTACATTGCTAATGAAAAAGAAAGTGATTGTCACTGTTCAGAAATTCATGAAAGCGTTGCAGGCAAGATAGGGCTATTTGATGTGCAATTTTAGTGAAGGTAATTTGAAGAACACTTTTTATAATACCTTTTGAAAATGTAGCCCTAGTAGAGTATAAAATATATATTAAAGTGATGTAGGTACCTATGCTTATTAAGACAGAAAACAGCATGGAAATCTCCTCAACCGGGAACATGGTATCCGCCATGTCTAACAAGTGTACTCAGGAGATCATCATGCGTGTTTATCAATCCAGTATATGTGTTGATCTACCCATTATATGTCACCAGATTTCACTCTAAATTTAACACAAAAAAGAAAAGAAAAACATCGATGGTGCCTATAGGAATTTCTGGTACCCACGCAAATAACTATCAATATTAAGGACTTCCTTAATCTGAATAAATTATACACCTCGGGAAATCAGAATAATTTATCAGGTGAAACGTACTCCAACATAATTCCGTACAACCCGTGGAATAAAAAAGTTCATTGAAGTTCAAAATGTCACTTAATGATTGTCGGAGATTTACCAGTCAAAATGCAGTGATCACATGCATTCAAATTTTGATGAGAAGACAGTCCAAAACAATTCCTGAGTACTTTTTTAACCGGGGTTCGCCAATTGTCAAGGATTCCTCTATGCAAGTATCCATATTAGTTTGTTTCATATGAAATGTCATGTTTGAATAGTGAAATGAAGCATGATATAAACAACAAAAATAGCAAACATTTGATCAAAATATGATCCATTTGAAGCAATCAACTTTTCTCCTATATTCCTATAATGATAATATGCCATATCTGTAAAATTCTTTAGCTTTAGTGGTCACAAATACAGTAAAAGTACAAACTATGGCTTCCTTATTATTGAACCTTTTATTACGGATATGGAATTTGAAATGCCCCAAAAGATGATTATCTGTAGGAGAATTGTCAGGTGAATATGGAGGATGCTGCAAAATTTCATATCCCAATTCTCTAACCTCAGTCATCATTTACTGAAAGGCGTGGGGTATGGCATTGTCATGGAGCATTTCATTTGGTTAATTTTTCTTACTGCCTTGAGATCACTTGATATGGTCACTGTTGCTTTCCTAAAGTATCCATAAAGTGATCGAACCATTATCCGTGGGTCTTTGACCACTGCTATCGATATATCCTCATTATTAAGAATCTGTTTGGGCCAACCTCGATGTTTATTATTCGTGTCCATATTTTCAAACCTAAATCTACTTAACAATTTGCACTGTTATTGTGTTCACTCCAAATGCTTCGTTGATGTCGTCAACAGGTTGAGCAATATTATGCCCTAATTTTAAATCTTACTGGGAAATTTATCTTCTTCGGTAGACACCATTGCTCTATTGCGCTAAAAATTCACCAATAATAATAAATTATATCTCTATCTGCAATTACTGTCGTAAATCTCTCACTTTTAGAATTATTCTCTGATGTAAAAGAACAACAAAAAACAGCATTTCATATGTAACAACATAATGCGAATAAATATGAGTATGTATGTCTGCGTGTGCATGCAGGTATGTGGGCATGATTGTACACGTGTGTATGTGTCTAAATGATTAGGCATCATTTTTTCTCTTCACATCTGTTGACTTCTTGGACTGGTATCTACACTTGGTGAAATCAGACCAGTGTGAGACATGTTACCTTCTGTGCGCGGCGGTTTGTTGTGATGGGAAAGGTAGACCACGAGAAGCTGTTCCACGTGCCAGTTGTTCTTGGGAGGAAAGCCGGGGGGTGTGGTATCTTCTTTGGGTTCGGAGCTTTGCCACTGTAAGGATTGCAGAACTCGGTAAGGTGACTATGAAAGAACAGACGTGGCGGTAAAAGTACACAAAATTTCATGGAAGGTATAGTTATACCCATCCCGTCGATGAAGAATGCAATAGTCGGTCATTTTAAGACCTGACAGTATAAGAAACACTTCTACTGCATTCAAGTTATCGCTGCAGATATCAGGAAATATCATGACCCTCTCTTTTGAGTGTATCATGAAAGTATATTTTTTAGATGGATCTAGGGTGGTTAGAATGATTATTGGGTCTTTTTCGTCAGTCCCCAACACATCAAATAACTATAGTTATTACAGCTCATCGTATTTCCTTTGCTAAATAGATGTAGATAGAAGAAGCTAATCCCTCAGCACAAACTAATTTTTGCCCTGAGTGAATGACTAACCCTACGTTTTATTTCAATAAATATTAACAGTCGAAATGTCCTTAATTATTCAAATTTGCATTAGTTTTGCAAACAAAAATACGGTGAAGCATAATGGCTATAATTACTTAGTGTGAATATTCAGTGTCATGGGGACTAACGAAAAAGACGCAACTATTATCTGAGAGTAAGGATCAGGATTCAGCTATGTCTGACTAGATCGGCTTGGCACAAAGCCACAATAGTGAGACACCCAACGTGAATAAAATTCGCTGCAGTAGCCAATTAGTCTGCGAGACAAGATTGCTAAACATCTATGCCAGAGAATTACTTATCAAGCTTAGCATAGTTTTGGCACAAAGACACAAATATGGGATACCCAGTGAGGATTGAACTCACCATGCAGTAGTAATGATCTACAAGACCATATTGATAACTATTAACCCACTGTGTTTTCAGTGCCACTCACGAAAGTGAAGCTCTCAACCCAATGGTCTCCGAAACTACCCTCTCCTGCAAATTGCATTTTATTAGCATAATACATGACAAAAAATAAGATCTTAATTGATATAAGAATGAGAGGAGGGAGAGAGACACTTACAATGACACAATGCAAAAAAGGAAGGTAGGTAATTTTCATACACCAACAAGCAAATTATCCGATGAGCTAGTAGATCGCTAAGATTACATGTTGGGTGCCCCTGAGCAATGAAGTTAATTTGGTACCCATCCCCTATCCAAGTAACATGCAATACATTTATCTATCTATCTATATATATATATATATATATATATATATATATATATATATATATATATATATATATATATACTAGCATAGTATCTGTAAAATGATGGGATTTTGAATCGGCACCTGCCAAGGAACAGAGTGTAACATATGTATGGTCATTGAAATGATAGACATAATGTGTTTGGTGTGTGAATTCTGACAAGTAAAACTCAGCTACTGGACAAAAAGTCATTTGAAAAAGGTAACGGTAGAAAGTCATGATATCCGATAATGTGTGACAGGGAATAAAACGAGAAAAAATGTCCTTATGTAGGAAAAAAGTCCTTCAGAATGATTTAATAATAATAATTTTTTCTTATGACTTGGAACGAAAAGATCCGACGTCTGGTTTCTTAGTGGAAGATTTGTTCAAAAGAAATTTTCCAATGTATATTTCTCTCCAAAGTGCCAAAGAAAATAAAATCGCTTCTATAATGAAATGTTTTTTAAATTCGTAAAATTTGAAAACAGTAGTCGAAAATTCTACAGTTTATCGAATAATATTTCAAAAGATATTTTTGAACAATGGGAATGTTAAATATGAAATGACTATTCAACATATGTAGAGTATCAGAAATATTTTTAAAAGCTGAAAAGATTTTCCTGAATTGAAGGAAGATTTTTTTTGAAAACCAGACCGAGTCTCTTTTTTTAATCAATTTTCTTTAATTAACTGACGATTAGAAAACGAATTTATTTGAAAAATATGACTCATTCAAATAATTCCAAACATTCAACTAAACTAAGACTATAACTCTTCCAAGCAATTAAAGATTTATTTTTCTCTTGTTCAATAAGTGTTTTCTCGGCGTAATGGTTATAGCACCATGTAGGACTGTCAATCACGCTACAGCTTCGTCGTTAATTTTATAATTTTGGTTTAGCATGACTTTTTGGGCTAAACAGACTAACAAACTAACACGGTGCCAATAATATACACACACACGCGCACACACACACACACACACACTATATATATATATATATATATATATATAAAGGATTCGCTACGAAAACACGTTTGTACCCCGTTTGGGCTTCTTCAGGCGAATGGTTTGATTTATTTTAGATCCTTATATTGGACGTTTCTTTTGATGGAGTGTGTCACTGACCAACAACTGAACAAGAAAAGGAAAAGAAAATTATCAATAGAATAAGAGGACGGTTGTACACCTTAGAAAAATGAACACCCCCTAAAACGTCTCACATAGGGATCTAAAATGAATCAAACTATTCGCCTGAAGAAGATCAAAAAATGAAGAAACTTTAACGTATTTGTGTAGCAAATCCTTTATTTCATCATATTTAAACTCTATTCTAAATCAACTTAATGCTTAATGTTGAATGTATCGATCACTTTATGAAATAAACCAATCACACATCAGATATTGCATTATATCATGTTATATTCTATTTCTGATTTGTATTGTGTGTATACGGGTGTGTACTCTTGTCGTGACGTTCGTGCGCATTTGTATTTCAAGAATTGCCATTAGTTCAATTGGAAGTTCTTCAAATTTTTCAGGCACGTTTCTTGGAATTGCAGTCAGCAAAACTTCGACGTTTGTCTGCGAGAAAAATGATATCTCTAGGATCAGTAAGTAGACAAATAAAACTCTTGAGAATGATATTTCTTTTGGTTTTGTTTCATTTTAATCTTAATTCTAAACAGCGAAACGTTCCATCGATTCGAAATGACTGCTGTTAAGAGTGGATCAGAATTTATTAATTTTTTCAAAATTAAAGAGATGATTGGATAAAGCCGTGAATAAAAGGTTCCCTACTGAGGTGTAGTGCTAAAAAAGATCTGAGTTAATGCAGGGCTGACTGCTCTGACGAATGTAACTATCCGGTGAGCAAAGCAAGCCTCTACAGCTGAGTGGTTTCGGGGCTGCGCCTCTTCGAGGTAACTTGATTCAATACCAAAAATATCTTGTAGACTGATTTTATTTTGATTCAAGTGCATTTAAGAAAACATTCGGTGGAACAAAGAATAATCATGTATTGATGTTTACTACACTTGGCTTTGTAAGGCAAATGAGAGTTTCGAATGAATTATACTTCACCAATCCTCCAAGTGGGGAAGACTCGCCCACCGAAAAAAATCGGCTTCGAAATATCAGCTTTTTACATAGGTTCGAACATCGACTTTTTGCAAATACATTACTAATTTAGTCTCGGGGCTGGCCAGAATAACTGTGTATCTGTGTCTATCAATCGGTTATTGCTACCTATATCACAATAAGCCGCTTCATCTGTATCTATCTTATGTAATGCCATGTCATCAATTTGCTTGCTTTTTTGCAGATGATTTCACGCAAGATGCATTGTTCTCATCTGCTGTAACTAAAATATCTAGCATGATGGGAAATCGGTTGGAGTGCGCAGTCCACTGCAGTGACATTTTACGATGTGATATTTTTACTTATTCGTCAAAAGCATGTCAGTTCTATAGCAAGGATGACGGATCAGGAAGCACAATACCGTGTAATCGATTGCAATGCTATGTGAAGATATGATCGGGCTTAATGAACGAAATACTGTATTCGATAGCATATGAGACCTCCTTATTCTAGCAGAAAAAATAAGTAAAAGAAACTGCATTTCCCTCTTCTTTATTATCCAGCTTTTAAACTTTTAATCAAATTTTGGCCAGGGTTGCCATTTGGTATTTTCCGAGATGAAATTAAGCATATTTGGTAGAGAACAAAGCGATTTGGTTTCGTAAATAAAGATTTGGTACTGCAGGTAAATTTACAAAAGATAACAATCCCTTGGATACAAATAATATGATACGACACATACAAGAACAATATATAAAACATATTTATCTTAATCCATTTTGCAGAAAGCTTAGTCTGATGATGGAAAGTGAGTTGTTTGATTATTTTGCTATTGATGCTACTTGATCTGGTCCCCAAACCATGCAAATTTAATCTTCTGCAGCGAAACACATCTGGTAAACCTAGTGTGGGGCTGTACAACGAAGGTTACTTTTACTTGTTGAGACTTTTTAGGGGAAAAGCTGGGTTTCATATACTGTCAAATACCTGATATATCTATTCCTATGCTCACGTTATTGCCTTGGAACAACTTGTAGCTCATTCCCGTTTCGTTTTTAATTTAAAAAAAAGGATCAAAATAATCGACATTTTTTGTGTTTATTCTCGTGGTAATTTCCTTTTGATGGTTTATTTAAGACCAAAACACAGATGCTAATAAACGTATGATTCAATGAAATATTTTTCATTCTTTTTTTTTTTTTTTTTTTTTTTACTAAACTTGGTTTATTATGGCACAAGGCCAAATTGGAGGGTGTGTGTGGTTAGATGATCATGTAGCAAGCTGAGAAGACTTCTTATTATCTTAGCAGGTGAAAAAGAGTCTGCATCCTTGTTATTCCAGAAATTCTATAGAACCAAATTGGGGAAATAGGAGTACAGAGATTATGCTTCAAGTGAATAAGATCAGCTTGCCTTAAAAATCAGCTTTCGAAATCATGGCCTTAACCAAAGCTTGAATACTGACCATTGGCGCCAATGGGAAATACGCAACCAAATAAATGAGTAGGTCTTAATTTTTGACACATTTTCGTCCTCTTCTTTTTTCTGTTCAACATTTTCTCTTTCTTTCTGTCTTCCTTTCTTTCTCCTCCTCCTTTTCATTCTTTCCTCCTTTCTTTCTTTTTTTCTTTCTTTCTTTTTGTTTGTTACTTTGTCTTTGTTCCAACCCGTTGGAAAGATAGGGAGGAAGACTGATTGGAAAGATGGGGAGGAAGACTGATTGGAAAGATGGGGAGGAAGACTGATTGGAAAGATGGGGAGGAAGACTGGAATGAACACAGAGGACTCAGTTGATCAAGATAAGAGTTTTCAAAATGAAACACTCCGTCAAGCAGAAAGGCGACAATCAGGAACGCGTTATAGGGCGCAAAGACCACGGGTTGACATACAGAATGCCCTGGTCATCCACTACATCCTCAGTCTCCAGCTGTCAGAGCTATGTTTTGTCTCTGGATTCAGATAGATCGCAATGAGTGAGTGAGGCCGACAAATCGCCCACACCTTAATGCAAGTCATGCAAATCATAACCCAGCAGTGCAATCTGAAATACTGTGGCAATGGGGAGGGGGAGGAAGCTGTCGAAACAGTAATTCCAGATCACACTGCCGCCTGCAAGCTCGCTGTAGCTACTACACCAATCACAACTGAAATCATGGTGATCTTCGAATAGTGATGGACGAAGGGCAAAAATTGTTGTAAATAAGCAAAAGAAAATGATTTTCATTGAAATGTATTCTTTAAAACATATTCCAAGCCGAAGTTTCGTGATAATTTTATTTGTTCCTCTTTTTAAAATTTTCATTATCTTTATCTTCCCTTTAATTTACCAGTTTTTCTCTTAGTACCTAACCCTAGTCCATTTTCTCCATTTCTTCCTCTTTTTTCGCTTTCTGTGTAATCTTTTAAAAGAGTATCTCCCTTACTTGGTCAGCTTTTATCTCGGTATCTTTGTCAACAACTACTTATATACTGTATTTCCCGATTAATATGGTGCATTATCCACCTCCCTAAAAATGTCCTCAAAAATCACCCTGCATCTTAGCACTCTATGGTCTAGCTATTTAATCCTCAAACACCCCCCCCGCAAAAATTAGCATTTGTAGCACCTTATCATAACCTACACATACAGGTTTCCTTCGCTATTTGAGAGTGCAGCACTGATATATAAAACATTTTATAAACTGAAATGATGTAAAGTGAAGAATCAATTACTATTGTTTTATATGGGAATAATTTTTTGAGCAAATTGTTGATGGTGTATTAGGCTTAATCATCTTCGGACGTTAGAGTGGTGGGAGTTGTTGAGAGAGAGAGAGAGAGAGAGAGAGAGAGAGAGAGAGAGAGAAGTGTGTGATTGCTGTCTCTGTAAAGGCTCAATGCAAAACAAACACAACGGCATTTTAGTTTTTCACCTTTTTCTGTTTAAACAAAAAGTATAGTAAAGTGAACTTTCGTGGAGTGGGGGATTCCTGTATCAACAAATACAAGCAAACATTCAGACAAACTTTTTGTTTTTTCTCTTATTTATATACCTTTTACATCATTTTCATCGGAGGGGTTGCATCCCGACTAATTTCAAATCTGATGTCTTTGTGGGTGTCGTCAACAAGTTAAACGGGAACATCAAAGTTGGAATTCAAACATTGGAAATCATAAGAATTTCACGTTTATTTTTTACACTACTCCCAGGCCCGTCGTGGTTAACGGCATGGAGATTTGACTCGACGAAACCAGGCTGAGTTAGTTTACTTATTGCACTTTCATCCTCGGGCATTTCTCCCCCAGCTATAACTGAAAATTATGACGTCAATTCAAGTATTCGTCGCTTCTAAGTCTGTACGACGCAAACCAGTCCCGAATTGAGTAGCGCCAGCCCAAGCAGGGATAGCTGAAACTGAAGCTAGCGTGAGGGCTCTACTTAAGTCATTTATTTCGTAGGTGAGAATAATGAATCCTATGCAGGCTTCCATTTTATTATTGAAATTTTAGACAATTCTTCGTCTTCACCGTAGTGTCGTGGTTTGCAAGCAAGTCTTGTGGATCGTTACAACTGGTCTTCCCGCTAATCATGAACACAACTTAAAAGATACACAAGAATGACTGTTACGCGGAATTTTTCTCCCATGTGATGTGAATTCGATTCTCAACGGGGGCCTACACTTTATTTCCGATCGTGTTGTTTACCCGAATCAAAATTATGATAAAAAATAACTAAAAATTAAGAAGGTAAAAAGTAGCCAAAATCAATAAAGTGTTTACTTAAAATACTTCATTAAATAATAATAAAAAAGACAAAAAGCTTTGGCTTCGTTCTATTCTAAGCTAAGATGTTAAGTATGCCTACAGTAGAGCAGAGGTTAGTAAACTCGTTTTTCAAACTAGTTTGCTGAGTGTCCAACTATTTTGACCTTGCATCAGAAAAGCTTAGTAAATACCTATACTTTTCAACCAGGGCAAAGAACCTCAGAGTATGATAATTATAATAGAAATAAAAAGTGCTTTGCCATGGAGTAATGATTATCAAGTCTTGCACACTTTTACTACTGGAATGAGTTCGAAGTTTTTTGTTAGTCCCCACTTGAAACTGCCGCACATAAGTTTAAAGTACAGAGGCCTTGAAGAAGAAGAAAAAAATTAGATACATCTTCTTCCAAGAAAGATCCAAAATGCTGGATCCTTTTCGTTTGTCCCCATTCCCAAAATGAAAACTCGAACCCAAACCCTATCTCTAATAATAACCCCTAGCCATTTGGGGGGAGGGGGACTAATGAAATAAGCTTAACATATCAATTACCACTGGTTTTGAAAATCTTTGGTTTGGTGGCGACTAATGAAGTAGTCCCCTCCCCCGGATGATGTGTTACATTTTGCTCTTACGTTTTCATTGCTAATTGTCTGTAGTGTTTACCTCTTCTTGGAGAAAAACTTTCACAAACCTCATAGCTTGAATGGTCTGGAACACAACTAACAAGGTATACAAAATTGACCGTTCGGGATATTCTCCAAGATCAAATTGCTATTAAAATTTGATACCCAACTTACACCACGAATTGAATTAGTCATCAAGAAGAAAAGGCAACAATCTTTTCGTTCATTTTAGGCTTCAGTACTTTAAAATTATAGAGGTTAGCTTTTGGTGTTGACAAAGGAAAAAGCACCAGGTTTAATTCTCATCGGGCACCCCACACATTTACCGTACGATACCAAGCTTTGAAAATATTGGGAACCGGGGTAATTTACACACACACACACAGAGGCAGGCAGGTATAAGTACGGAGGCACTGAGAGAAAGTAAGTTAATAATGCAGTCAGGAACAATGAAATTTTTATTATTTTTTATTAGTATAAAGAATAGAGTTACAATACAAAAGTTAAAAAAATGTAGTCGAAGAAAAACTTTGAGGTCATGCAAGTTTGGAACAACTTTCGCGGAAAGTTCTGGAGAATTATCGGTTCAATCCTGTCGCAGGGTTTCATGAGGAAAGATGAAATTTAGACACGAATCTTTCATTCGTCTAATAAAAGAAATAAAAATAAGCCCAGTTCTTATTTTATATAATTATTTCAAGGTGGACGATACAGGAAGAGGGACATTTTGACATGGGTAACATCGCCCATTCTACTACATCAACTAAAGAAGGCATACAGGTTTCTATTTGGAGATATTCTTTATATATTCGTTAAGGTTTTAATCGAAAAGCTAAGAGGGACTTTGAGTTTTATCAAAGTTTTTCGGGGTTGCATTTTGATGAATAAATTAGAAAAGAAATTATACAAATACCACGTTCTTCACTTTCTGACAGAGCGTTGCCGGATGCAGAGAGTGATTTTTTTAAAGCTGAATATCGAACACAACGACGTCACATAACAGAGATCTTGAGAAAAGGCAGTCTCAAAAGAGTATGTACCCTCTTTCTTTTTTTAATGGATATACATTTAAATGGATTGAATTATTGAGAAAAACTCATTACTAAGCTCATTAGAAATACCCGAATCCAGCAGACAATGTTATGGGAACGGCATTCCCTCACTATTTTTATATTATTCTGGAATTCGCTATTTGAACGATTCACTGATTCGCCGGTATATGTCCAAATAATTACCCCATATAGCCTCAAAACGTCTGAAATGGGTTGAATTGCAAAAATATCCTCGTGGTGGAAGCTTGTACTGCTCCCTCATTCCCACTGCTAACGAACCAACAAGCTTCCACTGAACTGAATAAGTCACAAATAAGCCTGTCCCACGGTGAACTTTGCAAAGATACGAATAGACAGAGGAGAAAATGGCTGATGAACGGTTAGTACTCGATTCAGTTTCAAATATGAACGATTCACTGAGCTACACCGCTGGTTTTAAAACAAATGGCGCAGTTATACTTCTCAATCCGACAATCTTGAGATCTGGATATTGCTGGACTACTACACGAAATGCCGGAAAATTGGAGTTATTTTTTCATATTATTACGTCATGATTTTTAGAAGTTTATCGATTTTTTACGATCTTTTTAAAATCGTGAAAGATGAAACGTTATATTTCAAATAAAATCTATATGATATGAATTATATCATAATAAATGAAAATTATCATTTGCTTATTTTTTCAATTTGTTGTATTAAAAAAAAATGTATAATATGAAGAAAAAGATTGATACATGTATGATTTTATACTAAAATAACATCGAAAGACGTCCTTTATAGAGTTCTTTGAATCGGTTTGAAATTGCTGTTACGCTTTTACACATTTAGTTTAACGATTCAGCTTTAAAAACCATTAAATTACAGTTTGAAACGTGGTTAGGAACCGAATCAAAGAACTCTAGTGACGGATCCACAAACTAAGAGCGGCGGATCTAGAACATGTCGGACTATGGGAGTTGCCTGATCCCAGAAAGCCGGATAAGAGAGGTACAATCAGTATTACAATCGATTTAACTTGAATATCGGTCTTTACAAATAGGCTCTTAATATGGAACTCTTATTATCCATCAACTGTAATAAAATCCGTAAGATATAACTTCTCGCCGGTTATCTTGACAGAAAGATGATAAAATATCAAGCCAAGATTTGAAAAATTAAGGTTTTAAGAAAGAAAATAAATCGAAGAGTCAGTGCATTGAATTGTTATATATTATGTACTTTAACAGTGCCGTAGATAGATTAGAGTTGTGAACTCTGACGTTAGTTGTAGAAAAATATATAAGTGTATAAAAAATAGTGGCATGGTTGCCTTGTCTAAAAACCAGCGTATTTTAAAAAGGGCTGGTCATGCGAAAGGAAAAGAAGGAAAGAATTAAAGGGGGTATTTCATTATTCATTAATATTCATTATGTATTCTTTAAATCCCAAACTGTAGATTTTTCCAGGGAATTAAACAGCCAAGTTAAATCCTTTTGTCCATTCCAAGACATCAGAATCCTGGGTGCTCCCACTGCTTCCGCTTTTGGGTCTTGGAGAAGAATTGGCGTAAATGCTAGGTTTATCGCTAATGAGAGTACTTCTTGGTGATCGACTACTGTCCTTCTGAACCAAGGCGTAGTCATCTCCATTGACATAGAAGTGAGGAACGTCTTTAAATACATCGTCGTCTCCTCCTTTGCTTTCGTGATTTTCTACAGGCTTTGAGACGTCAGCATCAAGGCGACTCCTGCCAGTGAAAGAGTTATCATTCTTGGTCATATGACCTGAGTCGACTGATTTGTTGCTCTCGTTGAGGATATTAGAATAATCGTCAGTGTTCTTGAGGCAGTGAAAAACGCTATCGTCCTTGCTTGAAATTGTGTCTGCAGTTTTGCTCGATCCGTTTTCAGAAGGAGCCAGGGAGTTTTTCTTTTTAATAGGCTTAGATATGAGGCTTTTCTTTGATGTAGAATCTCCACCTAGGCTGTCTTCACTTTGTTGTGATCTTGTTCCCAAGGTTCCATTGTCTCCTTCGGGGGGGAGATTCTTGAGGTACTGGAACGATGCCATATTTTCGTTTGTTGTCCCCCCAGGGCCGCTGTTATGACGTTCATCTCTCTCTTCATCGTCTGCAAGGGACCGGCGACGTCTACAAAAGGCGAAGTGTAGGTATGAAACAGGTTCACAACTGACCAGCGTTGCTAGGAGGAGGCGGTTTCGTGGTGGTCCCACAAGCAATCGTATTGGGAGGATTTCTGTAAAGATATAGCATTCTCTCAAACACGGGAGGAAACCAAAGCTCTTCAATTGTATCAATGCTTTGTTTCCAAAGCGATTTCTTTACTTTTCTTGTTTTTTTGTTCTTTCTCTATCATTTATATATTTTTTTCCGATTTCTGAGGAACTCCAATCCGAAATTCCTCCTCCATTTGTTGTAATAGTAAACATATCTGTTGCCCGACCATACTTGGCCCCATTAAAGTATGCAAAATATGTCAGCAACTAGAAAATACTCAGCAACCGATGCCATTGTCAATAAAACTGAACAATCTGGTTTCAGACCCCAGACTATTCGGTGACAAAAGCTAGTGATAATGATTCTTCAGAGGCATCCCTTTGAGTCTTGATTCACTTCAACACTAGTCACTTGTCATCACTGTGTCAACACAAAAAATTGTCCTATCTCGTAATGTTAACAAAAATTTAGTTTATTCTTTCACAGCCCATAGCCCACCCTTTCAAAATTTGAACACTAAGACAGCAAAATTCATCCACTGTCGATCTTTAGCCAATTATCACCATTGGTAAGGTTACTATTTTTATACTTAGTGGAAGTATGGTATCTATATTATAGATATACGACGCATAATACGAACGTATTTAAAACTGAAGTCAATGCCGCTGCACAAAAATCAAAATGAAAGCGAAGTATTTCTATTGCCGAAATGTCACATCTAGGTGTGGAGCAAATTAGAAAAATAATTTCTTTTCTATGTAAGTAAAATATTTATGCGTACTTAGAAAGAATTAGTACTGCTTTCTAACTTATACAATAGATCACACTCTAACTTTATCCAACCCTGGATTTATCTATTTCTTCACAGTATTCAAACAGCATTGGGCCTAAACCTCTAAATAATCAAACAGCATTGGTCCTAAACCTCTTGATAAATCTACTAACGATGACTTCACCATTCAAGCAACAAAATTATGGAAATCAAGTCAAATGCAAAAATGTCAACGTTCGTCTTGGTTAATTCCTAAACCTACGTCATCTTTTAAGTAACTTTAAAAACATTTTCCTTACCTAAATATTTTCAAACCATCGGTATGTTTACAAGATGCATGTTCACAAGGATATTTCATAGCTATAACTTACCATAACTCATCCGAACTCCGTATCTTAAGCCTTCGATTCAGATATCCCTTGCTATTCGAAAGTTAGTTTTATGTTAGATTTTCATTTAAAAAGGACAAAAAGCGAAAATAGTGTTCAAGATTAGTTTTTCACGAGCCGTTGTAGACGCAGCGCACCCCTTCCTCTCTCTCATACACCACAATCTTCTTTATCTCCCAATACACCAGCCACCGACGACTCAGTCTAACATACGATCATCATTATTTTGAGGTCTTAAAACTCAAAAATATTTTCCCATTTAAATCATTAGTAATTGCTTCAACTTACGAAAGATTTTTCGAATCTCCGGGCGAACCTGGACTCAGTTTTCTATTCATAACATTAATGCATTGGACGAATTGTAATATTCAGTTTTTTTTTTTAGTGTTGGGTAGTTCGTCAGTACAGTAATTGTTGACATCCATACCTATGGACAGCAGCTTGTCATTTTTCTTATCTAAATTGATTTCTCTTTTATCTTAAACTTATAAATTTTCGAGTAGCCTTCAGTTCTTTATTGTCTCAGGTAAATACTAAACAATCTTTGCTCTACATCATTAAGCAAGTTAGCAATTAAAGGGAACTTTATTATGGCCAACTGATTTTCTTTGCAATAATCCTAAAATATCCTCAACCCAATTTAAATCTGATCTTTAAAATGTTATCTTTATTTATTTTAGCATGATTTAAAAACTTTTATTCGTTATTTTTTGTTAACTGATTAACATATTCCTTCTGACATTGCATTGTAAAAAGATTCGATGTAAATGAAATGAGAGGTTATAGTAAAATGAAATTTTGCTGAAACACATTTCATTTTCAAATCTTCTGTTAAGGTTCCCTAGAAAAGACAAATCTCATATATCTCATCAATGGTCCATCGACGATTTTCATTGATTCATTGACATGGCGAACCCTTTTCAAGATTTTCGTAATTTTGGTTTGCTGCGGGTCAGCCAGATAAATACCACCCGTACACTCGAATTTTACCTAAGCTTCTTCATCGAATCATTACAACAGTTTGAGCTGAAGGTTTCCCCAAAGGGAAACAAAACTTCATCCACTCTTTCTGCTATTTTTGTCATCCGTCGTGAAAATAACCGAAAGTGTTGGCAAACTCCAGAAAAAACTGCAGGAAAATAATCGGTTGACCCAGAACCACGCCACATGGCAGACTGGCCCAAAATAGTGTCGACTTATGACACCTAGTGGTGCTATATTAGAATTCCTTTTTTGGTTTGTGTGTGTGGGGGGGGGTATAGACCATTCATCACTATGTATGTGTGTGTGCAAGCACACGCGTGTGTGAGTATGTATAGTGACATTATGTACATGTGTATGTATGTGTCTGGGTCTGTGTACCTGTACTTATGCATGATTCCCATTAGAGTGGTCAGTGTTCGAGCTTAGGCAAAAGCCAAAATTTTGAATACTGATTTACAGGACAGGCAGGCTGGTAACTTTTCACTAGGAAAATTGATGCAAAGCGATCTTTTTACTCTTTACTTTTCTCGGATTTTGGCTTGCGCTAAACTTAACTAGGCTTAGTAAATAACCAAAATTATCCAGTACCAGAAAATGGAATCTACGAAACAAGTTTAAATCTGATAAGTAAAATTTAATTAAGAGAAGGCATGATTCTTAGCATTTCTGCACACTCCTCCATTGCAAACTGTCTTGGAGAGTAGCTTGCTTCGATACAAGGAGAATGATTTGGGTCCAAATTACAGATCATCTCGAAAATAATCATATCTTTATAATCTCTGATTTGCTTGCGCTGGATCGAAATACGTACGAAGTCAAATGAATACCTAAACGCATGTCATATCATTGAGCTTATTAGGAAGACAATATCGGTGCACAGAGAGGGGAGGCTTGCTGCATGGACAATTGCATGCATTCCATACAACCTTACCCAGACCTGCGCCATACAGACACTGAAAGCAAGATTCTCTAGCCTTGTGCCAGAGTAAGCAAAGTTGATAACTAATAAATATTATGCAATCATTTTAAAAATCTACGATACATCTAATTGTTTCTCCATTTCATTGTTGATTTTCTGTGTAAGCTTCTCTATCTATCTCCGCTTTATGGAAGTTCATTTTATTCAACATGGCTTTTAAGAAAATGCCGCTATGGCTTTTAGCATTGGTTTTGTTGCAAGCCATTATAGAGTCAGCTACCACCCTTTTCTTCCCTCTCCTACATGCCAGCCTTCTATACTTCATTTCAATCTCCGTTGGCCCAACTTAATATACCAAGTTCACTATTTTGGGTGTCAGGGAGCGCTCAAAAGTTTTTCCAATATGAAATAGTGGTAACTGCTCTTTCGCTTTACGCGATTTCACCTTACGAAAGATTTTTCATAGGCAAGCTGAACTCTCGGGTATCGACTCATCGACTCTAGATATTAGGTGTACACTAAATTGCTCAACAACAAGACAAAGAGTTCTTAGTCTCGCATTTATAGTATCTTTTCTTCTTTTTTTTAACACCACCAAAAACGTAAAGCTGGAAGAAAGTAAGCTTGGTTAGAATTTCCTTCTATTGAAATTGCCAATTAACCCAGCCAAAATGTTTGTTTTTGTCATCTAATCCTGTGTAAAGGGGATGGTTTGCGTGCTGGTGAAAGCCTACGGAAAATCTGTCCGCCAAACAACCTTATAACGACAAAGGCAAAAACCAAGGTAAGGACCTGAATTAGCAGAACCCTGTTTGAGAATGAGAAATCAACGAAATGGTAGACTCTAACGGACAAGAGTGAGGCCAAGATGGCTGGACTGACATGGGCACAGCTGAATGGAGTTGCCGAGTCCACTGGCGTGGTTGCGGCCCTATGTCCCACAAGGAGTTAACAGGAATAAACAATAAAGAAAATCCTTGAAACTGTCATTAATCTCATACACATTTGTAATAAGTCTTTTACTATTTTTATGACTAGCAATGAATCTATGGCTGATTCGCTCAGTTCACCTTTATTACCAAGTCAGAAAGAAAATACAGTGTTGTGAAATGTACTGCTGATAAGATTTTCATGTCACAGACAGCATAGTATGATTTGCCTAAAGTTTTATATTGTGCAGTAATCAGAATTGAATTTAGGAGTCAAGTTGTCACAGTTGGTACATTACTGTCCACATGGTTGAAGTTGTCCACAATCGTTTCTAGTATTTCTCAAAGTTTTCTTAGCGTCATACCTTTGGTATTCATCGTGAAAAAAACCCAGGAAAAACAAGCAAATAAAAAACAATCAGTATTATTACTCTACAGGGTGTCCATTTTGTTTAAACAATGAGATAAAATTGATAGATACTTTATGGACAACCTGTATTTGTTTTAAAAGATCCAAATTTCGACTCAAAACTTGTGTTTTTCTTGTATTTTTATTATTTATTATTAGATTGGATGTAATGTTGTGTTGTTAGTGTATGTAATCATGTATGTGTGTGTGTGTGTGTGTGTGTATGTGTGTGTGTGTGCATGTATGCATCTGTGTGTGTGTATGTATGTGTGTGTGTGTGTTTTATTTCAGAATATAAAAGGCTGATGACATAGGCCTTGTACATAATAAATACATATGACGATGGTTTTACTGATTTTTAATGAGTCCGTCTATTATATATATATTTATATATATATATATATATAAAGCACCGGCAACTCTCCTCTTGTCCGGTTGATATTCTTATGCGGATCTAGGCCCGGGAAAACACTTACCGTCGCATGCTTGCAACAAGAGCCGTCAGCAGGATGATCACCAAACACGCAAGTATGACGACGCCAGCGATCAACCCTGAAAAAAGAAGGCAAAAAGTCCAGTTTTAGGTTTTCATCCGTAAGAAAATACATTCCAGCACTTTATTTTACCAGTACGTGCCTCCAGGTTTGTCAGAAGTATTTTGCCGCACTTTGGTCTTCGATCAAATTAAGTTACTTCAGAACCCAAATCATCAAATAACTTAAAATCCATCATCAGATTAAGTTTGCCGGAAAAATAGATCAAGATACATATTTATTAATACACTGTCCATGTATATTTATGCTGTATCATATCATTCCTGAAAGTGATTGTTAACTTTCGTAAATTTTATTTCTGTACCATATTTTTTGGAACCGAATAGCTTTGTTTAGTACCAAATTTGTTCAATTTTAGTCTTTGAAAATATCAAAAGACAACTCTGATATGTACTGAGATTTTTGGTAGGTTTTCGTTGCTTGCCCACATTTTCTACGCATTTTTGAGATAAAAGCAATAAGATGAAGTCACTAGCCAAATAATGTAAGTCCTTCTTACCACACAAACATACTTGTCTTTTGTGTATGATGTGAGGCTAGAAAAAATTTAAAACTGAATACATTTGCCAACAAATACTATTGTGTGCATATGTGGAACAAATAATTTATTTAAGTTGTACGATACGGTATAGATAATATATTCACAATTTTACGAATAAACTTAATAACTTAGAAGCAATTGACGAATTATTTTGTCTTGTGTCGACTCACTCTGATAGTGAATCTGATAGTGATTCAAGACAATTTGTAGGTGATGATGTTGGTAGGGAAATCAATGGTTATTTTAGAGCAGTTGAGAATATAATTAATCGATATGACGTCACAAAAATATTCTGGTCTTGAGCCTTCAAAAAAAAAAAAAGAAAAAAAGAACGCACCATTATCTTTAATTTTCAAGAACTTCACTGACACTGTTGAATCGTGTATGTGCGGGTTTAAAAAAGATATTTAATTAAAGACTTACCGATGACCACCTCTCTACTGTATAATCCAGTTGTTGGGGTATCGGAAACCGCTGAAAAATAAAACAAAAAACAATCAAGTAAAACTTCTTGTATCATCATCTTGCATTCCATAAATTGAGTTTCCAAGTGAACATTTTCACGGAAAAGACCAGGATATCACCTGGACAACCCTTGGAACTTCGGAGCCTAATTGGAAACATTTCTTACAGGGCTCTAGGTTTATAGCTAAAGTCTGTAGAATCAGAGAGATGTAAATGAAATTTATTATAGACTATATATCTCTATGGTAGAATGGAAAGTAATCAAAATGTGTGCTTGAAAATTTCAGGGAAATAAATTCTTACGTGTTCTATGATTAATGAACATATTATTTGTTCAAAGTATAATTTAAAAAAAATCAAGATATAAACAATATAAACAGACACTAGTAACTTTTTAAGAATTCAAAATAAAATAAAATCGTTGCAGTTTTCTGTAAAACCTGGAATGTGACGTTGGGTGCATGTTGCAATGTGTTGTGTATATTTGACGAGGCAAGGGATGATTGAACGGCAAAACATGCAAGCCAGAGAAAATAAGAATGAAAGAACACAGGAAAGCCATTACACACGGTAACACATTCAAATCTGTTATGGTGGGCCACACTTGCAGGGAGCATGTGGGCACAGGCCCCTATAAGATGAAGTATAAATTATTGGCAGGGAGAACAATTGGCGAATAATACGACTGAAGGAAGCAGCATGTTTACTTTTTCAGACGAATCAATTAGTCAACCGAGCATCGATATCAATAGCATTTTGGAATTATAAGGGACTTCGCAGAAAAAGCGAGCAGGCCATCCAATGCAAGGGATGCAACTCGTGATTTGACACCGAAAACACAACCCGGATATACAAAAAAACTGATGTGACTTGTTCGGTCCAATCAAGCATACATTCAGAAGAGTATTTCCACATTGTAGCACCAACAACACACAACGAAGCCCGGGAGTACACGACCGAAACGTTGCGGACAAATGAACTCATAGACGAGGAAAATAGCCCGACTACATCATACATAATGATAGAGTAGCTTATCCTTGCACGGGGTTCTGCTTCCATTGTGTTATGTAAAGTGCTGAGTTGTTACCTCGTTCCTCTCTAGCGTTGATTGGGAAGTATGGCCTTTTACCTCCTGCAGACTCAAAAGTAGTTTTCGAACCCAAACTGTGCAGTGCAGATCGGACCTTTTAGTAAGCCGAGGCCATCAAAGGCCACTGCCCAGCAGTAGGATTATTGTCATGGTTGCTTTCTCTTACATAGATTGCCTTACAGGGCTGAAGAGCTCCATTGGCCCAACTATCTCATTCAAAAATTTGAGAGGAGAAGTGGATTCATGCCTTCCCCAAGGGCATCGGTGTGAAGTGATCACAAACTACCTCGGCCGGAATTAGATCATTACTTCGTCAATTCTGTTTACTGCGCTGTTAACTAGCTCCGCGCCCCCCGAGTAAATTAGGCGTCCATCTGACAGTGACGAATATCGTATAATAAAGCCCACTCTTCCCTCCCAAATATATTTTGCATGTTGAATATGGATAAAAGGTGTGAAAGAATTACGTACATGATGCCTTTTCTCTATTTTCGTGATGTGTAGGATGATCTGGTGTTTTTCCAACAGGACTCACATCTCGATCACTGCTAGGACGGCTGCTACTGCTTCCGACTGTTGAAGGCATGACGGGAATAGTCATTGGTTCAATCTTGTCAACGACATCAGTGTCGACTGGAATACCATCTGGAATCACAATGTGAGGGGCTGTGCTCAGTTCGTCTGCACTTGGGTTGGCCTCAGTCTTGTGTACCATGTGCATGTCTAAAAATATAGGATGAATTAAAAAAACGAGAAAGAATAATAAACATTTTATAAACTAGAAAGCATTTATAGAATGCATATCTCTACCAATATCGTTCACTTCCTTTAGATCCGCTCCCCTCCAAATTAATCACTCTTTCCTTTACCTATAATATACACACTTTCATTGAAATTAATTTAGAACTTTCAGAGAAATCGTGTGACTGATAGACAGACAGACAGACTAACAGACCGAAAAAGCGGAATGGAAGCTGGAAGGACAAAAGACCTATACCTCGTTGGCAGAGGTTAATCATTTTGGGTATCGATGAATCTACAGACTTTCGTTGAATATGAATTTTGATTAATGATGATTTTTTGGATATAGAAGTGAGTATATCACATAATTCGTCAAATGAAAACTTCTATTCGAGGCATAAAAGGTTGAACCAGAATTAAATTTGTTGGCTTGATTCATTATAGCCACTAATGTACTCGTTGAGGTTTCACATCAGTAGTACCAACATTTGAGCATAGAAATCCACTCTAATAACATACAAGGTTTTACTTGTATTTTTATCATTTTACATTCTTATGTTCAATCATTTATCAACTTGTTCTGTCGTATTTGATATTGAATATATTTGTTTCATTATTAGGAAAACTTGCGTTTACTCTTCTAATACGGGTTGATTAAATTATGTCTCCCTGAAATTTACATGAAGTGCTAATCAAATCTTTGTTCAATTTTCTAGAATTCTAGAATTTTTCTAGAATCCCAAGTACTGCAGTGTTCCAATTTAGGTATGTTAAATCTGGATTTAGTTGTTTTTTGTTGCGTCTAGATGGTCGAAATTGCTTCTTGAATGATGGATGAAAATTTAGGAAAACATCTAGATTTACACTCATCATCTTAATAGCAATTTCTGACATCTAAAAACAAGTAGATCTCTAGACGAAGAATATCTAAATTGTCAACAGAGGAGTATTGCTGTTCCAACGCGATCATTTGTACATTTATACATCTCATTTGGTTTGAGGTGTTCATTGACTATGCACTTTTATGTTCAGCTTTCTCACCATTCAATGAACTCATGCACTTTGACAATGTCTTGAAAAAATTTGTTTTCTTGAATTTATTTTACAACCAAGCGTTTGATTTTAAAAGTCTGTCAAAGGAGGGAAGTCAAAAGACACCATGGAAGTGTTGTTCTACTAAGCATGAGCAAAAGAAAACGAACTACATGTATCTATGTTTTTGTTCCCGAAAGGAAAAAAAGAATGAAAAAACTCTTAGTTACCAAGTGGAGCAACTTAAACATAGGTCAGTTGACTCATGGATATATTCAAGAAATTTTGCAAGCAGCTTTGTTTACTTGATGAATGGTTTGATAATTTCTATGTGAATATCAAAGATGAGGATTTTTTATACATTGATCCGCTCTCACTGATATTCTCATTTTCGTTGTTATAGTTACAGTATTTCGGCAGTCATACTCCCTGGCCCTCTTCAGATGTCTGTCGTGTAAGTCAATGGAAGGAATTTCGGACCGAACCCTTTATTCAAAACATGGAGATAGATTTTTCTTATTCCATTGTCCAATTTTAGTATAGGAAATATCATGTATTACTTCTTTGTTAATACGTCCTTGTGATGTCACTTTTACTTTTGCCAGTTGACCATCCGGGATTGAAGTCATGACCAACAGGCAACTGAACACACATAATCAACACTTTTATCCTCTGGGCCCTGTTTATATGTTATCCATAAATATCAATTGTCAACTCATGATTCACGAAGCTTAGCTTAGTTCGGAACAAAGCCACAGCAGTGCCGAATTAAGTATTTAGTAAAAAAAAAAAAAGCATATACTACGGACTCCACATTTTCAAGGGCCCCGTGCTAAACGTTTCAAGGCTATTGATTGCGATTCAGTAATTCTGCACCATCTCTAAATATATACTACTATACTGCCGTCAATATTTATGAACGGCTGAGATGTGCAATTTTAACCAATTACCACCTTATTATTCTAACACTGTGATTAATGGGAGTTTGGATTCTATGTGATATATATACGATGCATGAATATGGAGGTACTTGAAACTGAAACTGCACAAATCAAAGCGTAAACAAAGTAATGCCAACAGCAATGACCAGCACATTTGTCGTATTATTTGTCTGTATTGCAAATGAGATCGTGAAGGTTCTTAGCAAAGAAGATGATGTCGTCAGCAAATCTGAGGTTACTTAGGTATTCTCCATCTATCCCGATTCCTTTGTGTTCCCATTCCAAGTTTCATCTCAAGGCAGACTGTGAAAAGTTTAGGTGAGCCGGTATCACCTTGTCTCACCCCTTTTTTTCTTGTTAAAAGGGCCGAGTCTTTATGTCGCCTCATAAAGTTGATCTCTACATGAACTTCAGCAGAACAAATGTCATGTACAACAAACATGTGGGGGACAAAGAGACAATGATCGAAATTGAAAATGTAGAGCTTGGGGAAGTAGACCACTACATCTACCAAGGACAGCGAGTCTCCATGAAGTCATCAAAAGAAGAAGAAATCAAGTGAATAATCACACAAAGTTGGCAAGCTCTCGGTAGGATAAACTTTACTTTCAAAAACAAGAAAATCCCCCAAGTCCTAAAAAGAAGAGTATGCAACCAATGTATCCAGACCGATAATCCCATACGCAGCAGAAACATGGAATCTAACCAAAAGAATGATATTCAAACTGAGATCATGCTCAATCATGAATCATGCTCAACATCACATGGAGAGATCATAAGACAGCACAGTATATCAGAGAAAAGACTGGAGTCTGAGACATCATAGAAACTGTTAGAAAGCCCAAATGGTCATGGGCTGGACGACAGAAAGTAAGATGGTGTGACGAGCCAGATAAATTGATAAAGTATTGGTCCTGCAATACCCATGATAGGGAGGTCTGATGATGATAAAACATGAAAAAAAATTAATCATGTGTTCTAATATTTATGTGCATATTTTTTCACTAATTTTGGGTCTCTTAATAACATATTCTACGGGTCCTGGTAGCCAATTAGAATTACACACAGCAATATGGTCCGAGAGAAGAACCTATCTATTGTCAAAGTTCCACTGCGTACTGAACGCCACTGCGTATTGTCAGGCAGGAAATTAGAAATGTTCTCTTTCGTGATTCAATGAACACCCTGTATTATGCAGAAATTAAAAAAAAATTAGTCAAACATGTTTTGTTAAAACAGGCTTTTCGGGTTGTAATTAAGAATTATGGATGGTATGAGTGGCCAAGCAGTTGAACGTACAGAAAATAGGATCTGCGAACCGAGTTCAAACTGGCTCGAAACGGATGGACGAATGTAATGCAATCACCGTCTCCAACGACACCAATAAGTATAAGTGGAATAAAAAATGTGCATCACTTACCTTTGCTGGGATTAGTAGAACTTGGATGTTTGAACATTGTGACTTTCGACATCTCTGAGGTGCTTGGATTACTCTTTGGAGTTGTCATGTTCATCGGTCCGGGGGATGGCATATGATCCTGGCACGTGCGTGTCCAAGGAAGTTCAGTATTATCAATATTGGGGTCGGGGACGGCAGGAAAAACTGAATTGACCAAAAAAAAAAAAAAAAGAAAAATGTAAATAGCTGTCTAGATAGAAATATAAGTATGAAGACGCATTTGGGGCCGTTAAAATGGAATTTGGGACATTCCATCGATATCGACGATGACGTTTCCTATTCCTTTAGACAACAGAATCCATAAGAAAACTTAAATAGAAATGGGCAGGCCACATTGAAAGAATTTTTGACAACTTCTGTATATCAGGACTCGCAACATGGGTCCCCAGAGATCATATGCGAAATGTAGCTGGCAAAAAATAAGATGGCGTGACGAGTTAAAAAATATTGGTGCTGCGACACTCACAATCAGGAGGTCTGGCGAATTTTTAGGAAAGTATATGTCGAACGCCAGGCGTTAAGAGTTGATTATGATGATGATTCATCTCCTTACAAGTTGAGTTAAAAGAAGAAACCAGCACAAGAGAGATTTCAATGCAGGGAGGATCTGCATAGACAACCAGCAGACACTGTCTTGGGTTGCACAGTCAGAGTCTAATGCCTCGTGAAGACATGCAACGAACTGGTGTTCTGCAGAATAACAAGAGAGTGTCGGATTATCCGTCTTTTGGTGCTCACCTATCGTAGTTTCCCACTACAGTTTGTCTAGTGTTGTCTTCCCTAGCCATCCGCCTTCCGCGACTCACCAACAACGCAATGTGACAAGACTTGGTAGACAATAAAAAAGGTGTACGGTATAGTATGTAATGAATGTAATATTTACATGAATATATTGAAATAAAATATTCTAATAATTTAAACGAGAATGAAATATCAAGAACATAGACCCACATATAAGACCACTTTCGAGTCAGTACATTCGAATGTATTTTCTTAGCGTTTACATTTTGTGAACATACTTCACATCTGGTAGTGTTTCTTAACCGTTGGAGGAATTGCTGTGAGGAAGAATAACGCACTAACTTAAGACGAGTTATCTCGTCCGAGGCATTGGACTGATGACTTGCTAAGACAAGTTATTTCGTCCAAGGCAGTGAACAGAGTATGGTAGGGGTCTCTAGCGTAGTCGATATAGACCCCTTTGATCAATGAGACTATCCAAGGGGTCGATAAATACTTGGAGGTCATAACGAAGTAGATAATTGCCTGAATGTAATGGGATTGATCGATCATTTTGGGTCGAAATCTGACATTAGTATAAGAAATGAACATGCATAAAATACTTTCTAATATACATATCACGTTTATATATAATTATTTTATGTTTTGAAATAATGATATTTTTAACATATTCATTGTTTCGTTCGGCTACGAAAATTTCTTTTTTTTTGTTGAAAAAGCAAAATGAACCGAGATGAAACAAAACCATGTCTGAAAGTGCACGTCAACTGGATTATTCATCTCTTCATTTTTGTACATGCCTAGGGTCTATGAGATATCGGGGATTCAATGGAGAGTCGGTGGTTTAAAAAAATTGGTGGGCCTCGATTGAGGGATATCTGTAATACATCCAGATTCGGCGCTGTGGCAATGCATCGAAGTCGATGCTCAACAAAACCTGGTGAGCCGGTGGAACGAATGTATGCCTGCTTGAGACGGTTGTAGTTGAACTCCAATCCAAATACTCATCCTCATGCATAACTCCCATTTCGGGCAGGTCAAGTAAGAAAAGTTCCAGCACCGAAAGCTGGTTGAAGTGAAGTTTGATTCGACAGTTGCTGGTGCCGGCTGGGATCATATTCGGATAGTCGGATGAGCGAATTTGACCCTCTTCATTATCAATCGCTTCTTCGTAGTCACACGTTACTGTCGTTGTTACCTTTTCTGAATAATAATAATAATAATAATAATAGTAATAATAATAATAATAATAATAATAATAATAATAATCTAAATGCATAATGGGCATGTATGCAAATTATTTTGTTAATCTATCTATTTATTTACTCACTTACGTTCCGGTTATAACTTAATGTACATAGTGGACTCGCAAATATCTGATACATTCATGTCTTGGAGATGATATAGAATAGGAGGAAATGTTGAGTCCTCTGTTATAACAACGATTACCACGTGAACACTTTCATGTGTTAAAGGAACGCAATGTGAGGGACCAAGAGAAAAAAAGCGAGACAGATTATCCCTCTCTCAACTGTATCCAATTCTACATCGACCAGGAAGGGAACAACCGTGTACGTTCGACTTTTTCTAACTGCTTTTTCTCATAATGTAATTAAACTTTTTCATGATTAAATTACCTGATACATTGTCTTTGGGTGCTTTACTAACAATTCATGTATGAATAACACTGTCATTTTTTACAGATATATTCTATTATTAATGATAAAAGTGATCTTAAAGAAAAAAGATAAAAAGAAATAACGAATGTGACAGAGATGAGACTGGTAATCATATAAGTGAATGGGGCAGATGGCCCAGAATAGAGTTTTTCAAAGAACTGTGCAAATGACTTGATGATCCGGATAAATTCAGAATATTTAGGCACCGTCACGCTCAGGATAAAAAAAATGGCAGATCTGGAGGAAGGCCTAAGTTCAACGGTGGACTTTATTAGCAATAATAGTACAGGTACCACAGTAGTAATAGGGTGAAAAAATCAATTCGATTCGTTGGAAATGGTAATGCTTCTGCAGTAAATCTGGCAAATATTCACATTGCTGTAAATAATATTAGAGTTTATTTTTACAGTAGCAAATGAAATGAGATAAAGATAGACCGTAAAATTATATGCGTACTTTTTATTTTCAAATACTGAAAGAAAAAAAGTTGAGCACTTCTACAAGTACAAGCCCCCCCCCCCGGATATTTTTATTGAAAAAAATTGTCCAGTTTTCGAAGCTTTTTGATTTTCATAATTCGGGTAAGAGATTGTGTACCTGTATGATTTTAAATAGGAAAATTTGATTCACTAAAAGGAGTTTTTTGCAGTACCTCTGCTTAAATTCCTAATTCTGCCTTTTACTTATCGGACATTTTACGTCACAGAATAATTGATAAAACCATGTTTTCTCTGTAATGTTCGACCAAAATCATATCAATTTTCGTTTTCCATACCTTTCATGCAAACGTAGTGCAATTGCATGTGGTCATCCGATTTGCACCTGTTGTGTACGTATGGCTCGTAATCCTCAGTACAACGTTGTCTCTTGTTGCAATAATACGTCAGACTGTTCATCACTTGGTCCGACTCGGACGAATTGCTGATTTTCATTATTGCAATCTCCGTACCAGCCGAACAATATGGCTTCTGCTGGCACATTTTGGTCACGCAGAAACTATCTGGAAAGATAATTGAGAGAGAAACGAATATTTTAATGCAGGTATAGAAATGAGGATGAAAAGAGGAATCGATTGATAGATAAATAGACAGAAGGAAGTTATCGTAGTTTACATCATATATATATATATATATATATATATATATATATATATATATATATATATATATATATATATATATGTGATAGTGTTGAAAGTGAAAGATTTACCGATGTATTGTTTTTAGAGATTCAATGTAAATAGAGATATGATTCATCAATTCATTGAAGATTTTTGAACCTTTAACAGAAATGTTGACTGCTCGAGACGTTATAGAAAGGTTTTTCAAATTTTTTCCCCACCATCCCCTCCTTTGATTACTTTTGTTTGATTTTTTACTTACGATCTTTATTACAATCCTTGTACTTGATAATTTGCTGTTAGATTCGCAAACTCTGGATTGATATTTGTGAATTTTATTTATGTCTCCTTGTGTGCAGGAATAAGTTCAACTTTCCTTTTCCAAATTTTTTTGACTTCATTAAAGCCATAATCAAACAAATATGAAGCTGGACAGCCCAGCAGGACAAGTTTCCCTTCATTATTTAACTTCTTAGACATGAGAGGAAAAATTATGTTTCAGTCTATTGCTCCGGTTCCGTTTTCGCTACCTTTGGGGCAATGTTGCCCCCGTTGAGAATTACTTGAATAGAGTAATTTTCAAGAACGATTTCAAATTATGACAAATTGATGATAACGTCAAAGCATTTGAAGTGAGCACTACTGCAGTGTGAACTGTAGACCTAGGTCTGGAAATATAGATAGCAACAATAAACCTCGATTGAGGCCCAAAAGAGTTTCTAATGAGAATTATCGATAGCAGCGACCAACGATTCACGAGCAACAGTCTGAAAACTTTACGGAGACTTTAGGACTTCAACAGCGACAATATCACGTCATTTAGTGGCAATAGGAAAAGTTGAAAAGTTGAAAAATTGAAGAATGAAATACTCCATTACACTGCAGATATCTGGTAAGCTCAGTTTATTCTTACACAATGCCAATTACAGGAAGGGAATATATTCTTTTACCAGGGTTCCTGCACCAGAAAGTCTACAGTCAGCCACTAAGTAAGGCTAAAGAAGATATTTTTGTTCAAGGCCAAATTCGTGACCCTGCAAGTTCAGTACATTGAGCACCACTCTGCAGCGGGTACTATTACTCTTACTAACCATATTACTCTTACCAACCATATATACGCTGATGGGAGACAGTTACTGGCTGGGTTAGTTGGGTATTTCCCAGCTGCCCCAGTGATCACTGTTCGAGCCCAGATAAAAAAAAAGGATCTTCCAAATGTTGATTTTCAAGGCAGGCAGACGTTTCTCGGAAGATTAGTACAACGATCTTCCATTCCAACTGGCACCTGGGCCAGACTATGTTAATATCTATATCAACAAAGATTAAATATAAGCGTTTGTCTTTGTTTTCTCAAACAGTACGCAGTTGCGTATACACATGCACTATACACACTTGTACAAGTTTTCGTTCTTGTGTATAAACTTACTCACAAGCAAACGATATTGGTACATAGACTCGTGAACTAGTGTTGCTTGTGAGACTAACAGACTGATAAAGATAGATATAGTGAGAGTGTGAGCGAACCAATAAGGAGAAAAGGAAAAGGAGAAGGAAAAGAAAGAAAGCCAGAAAAGAAAAGAGAAGGAAGAAAGAGGAAGAACTACAGAAACTAGAGAGAGAGAGAGAGAGAGAGAGAGAGAGAGAGAGAGAGGGGGGGATGGGAGGAAGTGATGACGTCTTTTTTAGAGGATTAGAATAATAGCAAAAGAAAATTTAAGTCAAGATTGTGAAGGGGTGGGGTAAGGAGTGAGAGATGTTTATGGCGAGCGGAAAAGCGAGGGAGGATGTAGTAATTGGAAGTTTTCTTATTGAGAAGTTCATGGGGACAAGTCATTTTGTCTCAAGTGATCGTATCCGTCCACTTTGTCTAATGGTGAGGTTAAGGCAAGTCAACAGTATGGATGAGGATGGGGCTGACCATGGGGATGTTGATTGGATTTTGATAAATACGAATAGATTGACATAGATAAATATATACATATGTACAGATACAGATATTAACAGGCTGAGATAGATATGTACACATTCATACACATTGATAGGTATGAGCAGTTCAAAATAGACATAAAAGTACTGACGTCTAGATGATTGGAAGAACGTATTGAGGAAATCGCACAAATGAAGAATATTTACCTTCAAATTGGCATTTGAAATCCTTGTTTTCACTTAGACTCAACAAACAAAACCTATTACAGACCCTGAATTCATTGACATAACGAGAAGAACATAGAATATATTAAGATTGACAAAGTAAAACACGGAAGGAGTGACATTTATCCTCTCCGTTGCAATAACATTGATTTAAAAATGTTTTTCTTTACCATGGACAAGGTAGCAATTGCTTGAGTCAGCTTTTATCATTGTGTGTCCATGTCCTTTAAAGTAAAATATTGCTGTGCAACTTTGTACTAACTAAGCTGAATTAAAATTCAGCAGATGCGATGATTTAAAACAATGATTTGAATATTGTTGTCTTTTATAGTAACATATATTTTACCTCTCTTTCGTATTACTCAATTATTCATACAGGTTTTATCCGCTATTCGAATGTCGAGCGTTCCTACATTGCATATGAGAGAGAGAGAGAGAGAGAGAGAGAGAGAGAGAGAGAGAGAGAGAGAGAGAGAGAGAGAGAGAGAGAGAGAGAGAGAGAGAGAGAGAGAGAGTTGCAGATCAACCCAAAACATTGCACCATTTTCCATACAAAATTCAATTGTCTCAGCCCTTCATCCTAAAGACAAGCTAGTGCGTCTGGAATAAAACATAATGTTCAAAACCCTCTCAGAGAATGATGATGACTTTATTTCAAATTTGATGATGAGCAACGTATCATGTTTTCAGTCTAGTTGCTTTTTTAATGAGTCAATTTTTGAGCCGTGTGAACTCATGAATAACTCACGAGGGACAACTGCATTTAGTTAAGGTAACGGTTTGGCATGTCGTAACTGATGAACGTATCATTAGACCTGATTTATTCGAGGAGATATTGTTTAGACGATTATTGGAGAGTGACAGAAGACGATGATTGAAAATAGTTTGATGTCAAACTACCTGAGGACTACAATCTATGCTTCTTGAAGGACAACTCACACCACTCGAGCCACAATGGATTTGGACGACCCAGACTTTTTGTTATCTTTTTTGCTTTACGAATATATATTGCATTAGAGTATATTGGAATTCTTTTTGAAATCACTACGTGAATGTATCATTCGGCCTAGACAACGTAAATAGAATGAGCAATTGAAGAAAACAGCTGCTGCAGGAAACGAAACTATAGCCATGACTGTTTAACTCAATGGTAAGAGCAACGTATAGTTGGTAATGCAAAAGCAAAAGCCAAACAAACAAATGACAATTTGGAGTTAAAACAGTTTGCATTACCAGTTGCTGTTTAGCTCAATGGTAAGAGCAATGTTACATTGAAGCTGTTACATGTACCGTGTAATATCGGGGGATCATTTCAAATCGAATTTTAATATAATATAATGTGATTTATGATAATTTCCTTTGGATCATGTATCCATATCTTAATGATATAAATATAATAAGTAGTGGGCATTAGTATCCGACAATGTGAATAAGAAAAAGTTCTAGAAACTAAATTTTGCTCGAAACGAATATTTATAGAAGGGCGCGAAACAACGGCGATGATCGAATATATATATATATATATATATATATATATATATATATATATATATATATATATATATATATATATATATATATATATATATATATATATATATGTATATATATATATATATAAATGAGCTGGTATCACCATGAAAAATCCTTTGCTCATGCTGGAGGATTATTCCGTCCTACTACTGTGGAAATCCCCCCCAACAAGCTTCGCTCACGAAGCCAAGTTATATACGCATGTGTGCATATGTGTGTGAGTGTGTGTGTGTGTGTGTGCTTATCATAAGTATAGATATGTTTTTGCAAATAAAAGTATGTGTGTGTGTGAGTTTTTATATACATAGGTGCACGACTGAGATGTGTTTAAATTGCCACAAGTTAATTAGTTGAGCACAACCAGTCACATACCTCTCAAAAATGACCACCGGATATACTAGATTGGAGACTACTTCCGGTCACATGTTGTGGTCACTCTACTTATTGCAAAGTTCACTCGCATTTTATGTCTCTCCCTTTCTTTGATTTTTCTCACTACTGCCGCTCATTCTTTCCTTATGCTCACTTACAGGGTAATTTAGAGACTTACTAGAATTAGTTGGGAAGCTTTTCAAATAGTTCCCATGGAAGGCTTAAATTGGATCTTTGGCCACAAAAGAGATTGAAGATTTAAACTATGTATTTATTGGATCACATTTTATCTAAAAATGATCACCATCATGAACAGTTGGATCACATTAAATTCAACTATCCATAGGGATTTCACAAAAGATTTGAATTACCTACATTCAATGTGGATATAGATAAATAAATAAGGAATAATACTCCACAATTAACATGTGATTGTTATCTCCCTTGAGAAATCACTTAACTAAGGGTTAGAGCAAACGCATACATTATTATCATTTTTTGGATTTTCAGAAAGATTGACTTAGCTAGAAGCATACCACAGGGTCCCATAAATACACAGACAAGGTTCCATGGGTATACGTCGTGTGGTACCTGAGTTATGCTCTAAACTACAGACCAATGGACAGGCATTTGATAAATTATCGTAGGCTATAACGCATCCAAAACGACGGACAAACCTAATCTTGATAAAGTTTCATTATTTACCAAAAAGGATGAAATATAGCATCTGATGATTATAAGATTTAAAACGTATAACGGAATCTACGTAAAACACGAAGTTTTTGTTGGTTAGGGGGAGGCGTTTCCAGACCCCCAAAACGGTATGTTATGCTGAGTCGTCGTCGGTTGAGATAAGTACAGGAAACCAGAGTGTAGGAGTAAGTAGAAGAGTGAGTGCGCTGCCCATATAACGTCTCGCTAAAAAAGAAACGCATGTTGCCTTTTTTCGTTAAAGTGAAAAAGTGGTTTCAAGCGAACTTTTGAAAATCTCAGGATACCCGTAACCATTTTCCTCAGCTAAGTCTGGCACATGGTCACATTCTTTGAAAGATTGTGGAATGCCAAGCCCCAGTGATTGACCAGCCTGAAATGTAATGTTGGAAATCTAGGTTTTTGTCTAGTTTCCAACAATAACTGGTAGAGCGAGTGAAAAAGTATTCGTACATTTCAAAAAATTCTTCAAGATACTTATACAACTTCAACGTTGACAAAATTTTGATTTTGGTTGAATAGTCTTTACATTGCCGGTTTTATGTTGTTTCGGTATGTTTTGATTTTTATATCTGTTGTATCAATATCAATCTTTGGTCCAAATTTTTAAACCGTACGAGAATGTTTAAACAAACATTTTGCAATGTACTGGATACATTTGCACTTAATGTTGGACAAGGGGGGGGGTATTCACCTTACCCTGGCACGCTGGCCCATGACATGTTGGGAGGGGGAACAGACGGGTACATGACTTTTCAAACGCAGTTTGAACCCTGTACTGTTAACCACTTGGCCACTCGAACATCAATTCTGATGAAGTTCTCAAATGAAATCATTCTCTATGAAGAATGGTACAAGAAGCAGATTTCATTTCTGAATTGACTTTCATTGTAAAAATAGTCGAACCAAACATCTACTAACGATGAAAAAATCTTTTGAAAAGAATAATATTACCTCAGTTATTACTCTACGCACCTTCCTAAAATGCAGCGCTGAACAAAACAGCTCTATTTGGGGGCATTATAAAACGATGAATGATTTTAAAATGTATGGTCGTTGTTCAGCCTCGACAAGATGGTATGGATCCATACCGGGTATCCCATCTGGTAGCTCCTTTTTTCATCACATGACATATTACTGTGTGCATACATGTATGTGTATGTATTTATTCTGTTGTATGTGTGAATATGTTCGCGTGTGTTTTATTATCATAAACATGACGCATTTACCAAAATGCATAATATAAACTTTAGAGACTGTCAATGATATGGTGTCTTATCACTTATCATTTTGGAAATTTAGCGTCACTAAATGAAGTACGAAAGATATTTTCAAAAAGAGGGCTATAACAAATCAGTGATAAGTGGAACAGCGCTAAGCGGGATATTACTGCATTTTAAAACTTGAAATGAAAGAATTGAATGCCAGGTATGATTTGTTATTTGCTGCTGAAATCGTCTTAAAAAATGGTTGAAATTGGATAAAATTTTTCTTTTCCCACCCAACTTTATAGCTAAAAGTGTCATTTATAGCCTTTCAATATTGAATGAATATTCACTAAGATTCAAGAACAAATCATTGATACAAAATGTGCATTTACTTTTAATAAACTTACTAATTATTCTTTTAAATGGCCAGATTTTTGGCTATCGTAGATTTTCTATTGGCTACATTAGAAAAGAATCAGCCACATCTTGCCGAAAATGGCCCATTTAGCAAACCTTAATTGATTAGGAAACTTACTTACCAGTATCAACTGAACTTGCCATGTCTTTTGTGGTGACAGCGTTTACAGCGGGTGAAGAGAATGTCGTCGGCATTTTTGGAGGCAGTGTGGTTTTTGTAAAAGTTTCGCCTGGAGAGACAAACGTATATATATTTATATATACAGAATACCTTAAAGGAAACATAGCAATATATATTTATTTATATTACCCCTGACGATGGATATGAACTCCTATACATGTCCGAAAAATTACTATATTTATATATATTAGGTCATTAACGGAGATGCTGACGCATTTCTCAAGGACATGGCCATTTTCTAGTTTGTCTCATAGGATGAACAATACTTCCTCCGTTGAAACTTTGTTGAAGATGTTGATTACATCGAAACTCACCATTAGCGATGATGAGATGGGCTTCTCTAATCGGTTCCAGGGAACGGGCTGAGTTCATCATATACGTTGGCCCTTTGTCCGACAACGGTTCAAGAACATTGGCCACGAAGCGACTCAAGGGGTGATTTAATGAATCAAGGCAGTCAAAAACGGGTTTTAGTGGGTTGTTTCCTGATTGAGCCGTGAATCCCTATCCTTGTACTGCATTTTTCATAGCCTTCTGCTGCTTTTAAAGGTATAGGTTTATTTCTCTTCGATAAGTGTGACCCAGTGATCCGGTCTTCCAGATTAAATTTGAACTATTAGAGTCATTACCCCAGGGCATTATCATTTGGTAGGACATTATTTGACCCGGTATGATATTCGTTGAAAAGAAGAAACAATGATGGAGGAGGTTTAAATTGTGACCTTCATCTTTTTATAAATACTTGACTACAAATATGTTCAGTTTTCTCTACAATAAAAATGTTTTCTCTCTTTCATCGCTTCGGGTGGAAACTCGACCGGTATAATTTGATATAAAATTTAGGGCCCTAGTACAGTTCGGCCTCTTGACCATTGCCGTTACCGTGTGAATCTGGGGGACAGAAGAAACTGATATCCTCCTCTGTGCAGCCTGCACTAAAAGGCTCACGTCATCTCGATTTCCATCGCTTCGCAGTGGCTAGGAAGGCTCCTGAGAACTCATAAGGCTTTCTACCTTGCTCCAAGTAAGTAATAGGAAGCAACTTCACCAGGCATTTCGTTTTGAACGCCTGTGTTCGTCTTCCTTTCTCAGCGAACAGTGTCCGTGTTTTGCACCCATACAACCGAATGGTGAGCATCAGTGATTTGAAGTGTCTGTATCAAGTGGTGAAGCCGGTGTTTCTCTTCCTCGCCATCTTGATCCTGGCTATCGCTATAATAGCTGTGGTGACGCAAATGCAGATTTCTCCTGTACAGGTACGATGTTTTGTCCAGACCCCCTCTTACTTTCTAAATTGTTCAATACAGATTTTCCAGTCATCATACTTCTGAGGTATTGTCAGATTGTTGATCTATGCCTTATCAACGGTAGAAAAGATTCTAAATCAATAACACAATTTTAATTCAATATTTCATCATCAATCTATCATTGTTGCATTGTGCTGTTGTATTTTGCAGCATATATGACGCACCGGTATATCAGAAGCATCCAGTTTGCTGATATACCAAATATATTCTGTCTATAGATT
This sequence comes from Thysanoteuthis rhombus, assembly GCA_963457665.1. Taxonomy (NCBI): domain Eukaryota; kingdom Metazoa; phylum Mollusca; class Cephalopoda; order Oegopsida; family Thysanoteuthidae; genus Thysanoteuthis; species Thysanoteuthis major. Next base: position 20,108,655 of record OY735221.1, on the reverse strand, counting down.
CGAGAACGGTCATTAACATTCAAAGAATTTTTTGGACGATTGAACTTCTTGCTGTTGAGATAACGTTTCGACCGCTCCATTTCTGTTACCACTATCACAGTCGGGTCGTACACCTGAAAATGGCCAAAGAATGGGTCGGCTTAGACGTATTGTTAAAAAGTGCAATCCCAAGACTCCCGGCAGATGTGGCAGGAAAAAACGGTAAAATTGCATAATGGTATCTTATATTCATAGAATACCCAACTGCCTGAAACCAACGAAAAACCTTTCCACCATGGAGGAAATTTCACATGGAGCCCCCTCCCTGCAAATTTGTAGAATTGAGGAATGGAAAGAAGCAGAAAGAAGAACTCCACCAAACAATGCAGTGCTAGACACAATGGCTGACAGGTGCGGCATTGCTTGCTAGGCGTGGCTGATGTACTCTTAATACAGAAAAAGTGCGAGTTCGTAGAACAGGGGGCTATATGCTCATATGGGGACTAAAGATCAGTGAATCACGTGAGTTGTGGAAAACATTGAATACCTTTGGCGAAACTGTCCACTCTCACCTGATTTAGCTAATATCAGCCAAACAACACTAGAGTGGCTAGTGTCTGGCGCGAAAAATTGTAATAATGATCTAGACTAAGAAGCAACAAGAATAAACTTAAAACATTCAAGCTTGAATAAAGTGCAACCAAGTATTATCAAAGCGTAAGCCTACCTTGAATGCAATCATATGCAAACCGAAGTTTTGGTCTTTTAGTCGCTGTGTAATCTGGGTCACCACAGCAAGACTCGACAACAGATTTCAGCTGGTTGATGTCGCAAACATTGACACGATCACATGTATGCTGAATCATTATTTTGCTTGAGGCCCACAGTGTAGGATCTGCTGGTTTGATACATCTGACAACATCGACGTGAATAAGTTTATCTCCGTCACAGCGCGGAGGATTCATCCGGCAAAGGTTGGAGCTTTTTCCATTCACTGAAAATAATAATAATAATTATAATAACAACAACAACAACAAAAAATTGTAAAAATGGAAATGATTTCATTATTGGACTTTAATTTTAAAAGTGTTCTTAAAATTTTAAAAAGTTCAAAATGAAAAAAAACATTAAAAGTTTCAAATTCTCACAAATGTAGGTACGTCTTGTGTAATAATAATAATAATAATAATAATAATAATAATAATAATGATAATGATAATAATAATAATAATAATAATAATAGCAACAACTGATGTGAGATTGCAAAAGCGGAGAGAAGGGGACTATTACCTGAAGAACAGAAGGGTTGCAGGAAAGGAACCATGGGGGCAAATGACTTACTCTACATCGACCAGATGATCTTAAAAGAAGTAAGGAAAAGAAAAAAGAAGATCGCAATGTGATGGATAGATTACAAAAAAGCGTACGATATGATCCCACATGGCTGGATACTCGAGTGCCTAAGAAGTTCAAGATCAGCGAACCGGTGGTTAGATTCATTGGAAACTCTATGAAAAACTGGAAAGTAGACCTGACAGCTGCGGGAGAAAACTTAGCAGAAGTAAGGATAAAAAGAGGAATATTCCAAGGAGACTCGTTGTCCCCACTATTATTGTTCTCACCATGATACCACTCAACAGAATCCTGAAGAACAGCAAAGGATACCTTTTCTCCAAAACAAAAGGAAAAGTTAATCACCTGATGTACATGGATGATATAAAATTGTTTGCAAAAAACAGGGGAGAGCTTGAGACTCTGTTCAACAAAGTAAAAGAATACAGTGATGACATCGGAATGGAATTTGGAATAGAAAAATGTGCAATCATGGTGATGCACAAAGGAAGGCTCACAATGGCTGAAGGAATAGAACTCCCGGACAACAGTAAGATCAGAGCACTGACCGCACAAGACCAATACAAATACCTGGGGGTCCTTGAATGTGACACGATAAAATGGGAAGAGATGAAGGAGAAAATAAAGAGAGAATACCTTAGAAGAGTAAGGAAAATATCAGAGACCAAATTAAACAGCAGAAATCTAATAAAAGGAATGAACACCTGGGCTGTGTCAGTAGTTAGATACACAGGACCCTTCCTAGGATGGACAAAGGAGGAAATTTAATCAATGGACAGGCGAACAAGGAAGCTTATGACAATGCATAAAGCATTACACCCTAGAGATGACACGGATAGACTATACGTTAAGAGAAAAGATGGGGAAGGGGCCTCATCAGCATAGAGGACTGTGTCCAGAGAGCTAAAACAAATCTAGAAAAGTACGTCCAAGCAAACAATGAAAAAATCATAAAGAGTGCACGAAACAGTGCAACAAGCAACAAAGTAGAAAACAATGGAACAGCACCGCAAACTAGGAAAGAAAAATGTGAAAGGAAAAACTGTACGGAGAGTTCAAAAGACAGATACATGATGTGGCAGACGAGAGATCATGGATATGGTTACGGAAGGGGAACCTGAAGAGAGAAACGGAATCGCTCATCATGGCAGCTCAGAACAAAAGCATTAGGACAAACTACATAAAAACAAAAATCGACAGAACACAGACAAACAGCAAGTGCTGCCTATGCAGAGAAAGAGATGAGACCGTAAATCACATAACTAGTGAATGCAGTCGACTCGCTCAGAAGGAGTATAAGCACAGACACGATAGAGTAGCAGCAATGATACACTGGGAACTGAGTGAACGAATGGGATTCAACCATGTGGAAAAGTGGTATCAGCACAAACCAGAGGCAGCCCTGGAGAATGACAACCACGAACTACTCTGGGATTTTGACATCCAAACCGACCACCTCATCCAGGCAAGAAGACCGGACTTGGTAATTGTAGACAAGAAGAGGAAGACCTGCCAAACAGTAGACGTGGCTGCACCTGCAGACCATAGGGTAAAGAGGAAGGAGAGTGAAAAGCAGGAAAATACCAGGACCTAGCAAGAGAACCGAAGAAGACGTGCAACATGAAAGCCAGGGTAGTGCCAGTTATTTAGGCGCGCTGGGAACTGTCCCAAAGACACTGAGGGCAAGACTGGAGGAGATCGGGATAAGGGGAAGGATTGAAACTGTACAGACCACAGCACTGCTAGGAACTGCGCGGATACTGAGGAAAGTGTTAGAAATATAAACACTGCAACGTTAAATGTTAATAGTAACCCAACAGAGGAAGGGAAATGAAAGCGGAAATGTGAGCTGTAGCACTGACATGATAGGTGGGGGAGGGAGGAGATGTTGGCTGAAGACCTGAGGAGACTTATTGTCACTCAGCCTTCAGCAATGACCACCGGGCAACCGGTGTGAAACTGTAAAGTACAGTATTACTGTGACCTATGAGCACTAGGAGAGAAGGGCTTGAGACTTGAGGAGACTTGCTGTCACTCAAACTCCAGCGGATACCACCAGGCAACTGGTGTGAGATTGTGAAAATTTTTGTTTTGGTTCTAATTGCGAGAAAATAGCATAGTATAAACTATCGTAAAAAATTGAAATAAAATTTGGACGTACTTAAGACAGGTTTTAAACTATTTTAATGTCAAATTTCGTCATCCAAAATCAACTTTGATGTCAATATGTTTTCATCATGATGGAAAAAATTAAACTCAGGAATTAAAAATCTTCCAGAAATAAAGTGGCCGTTATGAGAATATAGACTTCGACGAAAATTAGCTAATAAGATAATAACTTACTTTTAATTTGGAATATAGTGAAAAATATTGTATTTGTTACCTGTCAACTCGGTTCAAAGGTAAAATGAGTATTGAGTCAGATTTCTTTGCCAGGCACATCAAAGTGTTGGCCATAGACCTCCCTTACGAAAGTGAAGAGACATGGAGTATGATAGGCACTTACCCATACAGACCCATGACGTTTTGAAAGATTGGGTGGGATGGAGCTGGAGAAATAGATACATTTTATGGGATTTGTACAAAGTGAACGCAAACTATCTCATTTTGCCATTTTGCCACTCTGCACCTCCATACAAATATCAATTTTTGACTAATATTGATTGCGGTTAAAATATCATTTGCAGAATATGGACAAGAGAACAATAAAAGGATCAGAGAACTACTGGAAACAGTGAAGAAAGTGATAAAAGAACGACAAACACATGAACAATGAAGAATGCATAATCGGAAGGAAAATGTAGAAAATATCTTTCACTGATTCTTTAGAAGGTAAATAAAAACTCTCAAGACGAACAGTCATGGGCACGCACACAGAGAGGACACAAAGAAGGGTCTCTTATCATAAAAACCAAAAATAAATACATCGCAACCAATCATATTGTGGTGAAAATAAACAAAATCCGCAAAATAGTAAAGTCGTGGGCATGGAGGCAAAGACAATACTGTAAAAAAATCATAAGTAACTTCAGTCAGCATAAAAGGACAGAGTCTATGAGAAAGGGATACCCCGTTTTGGAGCACCATATGGGGACCAAGGCATTCTGAGGGCTGAGTATCAAAACCTGCAAATCAAAACAGTATGTCCACTAGTAAAATAGGTTGACGCTATCATTTACCGTCGAGCAAATATTGCCTGGCCTGAATCATGTTCAACCTCACATGGAGAGATCACAAGACAGCATAATATATCAGAAGGACAACGGGGGTCTGAGACATTATAGAATCCATTAGAAAACTCAAATGGCAATGGGCTGGTCATGTAGCGAGAATGAAAGACAACCGATGGACATCACGACTCACAACATGGGACAATATGCGAAACTGAGGTCGACAAAAAACAAGATGCAGAGATGAACTAGACAAATTCAGAAAATAATGGCTCTGCAACGTCTGTCATAGAGAAATGTGGCAGATCCTGGGGAAGGTCCATGTCCAACGATGGACGTTAAAAGAATGATGATGATGATGATGATGATGATAATGATGAAATTATTATAGCAAATAAAAACAGGATGGGTAAAGGATGAGTGTGTTTGTGCAATGTATGTAGGGGGTTGAAACTTGGCACCGCCTAATAGAATTCATTGGCCCAGCAAAAGGATTATGAAAACTGTCAGGATAGAGTAGTGACATTGACACACTGGGGACTGTGCAAACGACTTTAGTTTGAATATGTAAACAAATAGGATTGTCACAAAACCAGATGCTCTGCTAGAATATGAAAAAGATTAAAATTCTTCGGGCCTCCAAAATCAAGACCGACCACTCCATCCAAACAAAAAAAGTGATAGTTATGAGCATTGTACCAGATTGTTAGCGTGCCCGTATCAGCAGACCAGAGACTAAAGATAAAAGAAAGCAAGCGAAGAGTTAAAAACCAGGACCTTGACTTGGAATTGAGAGCCGTTCCTAGAACATTAGAGACAAAATTTAATGAATCGTAGAAACTGTCTCCTACATAGCGTTGCTGGTGTCCTTGAGTAAAGAAGGAGATTTGAAGAGATTGTCTGTTACTCAATCTTCAGTGATAACCAACAGTCATTTGTTGTGAATGAAAGCAAATGCAAGAAATATAATAATTCTACTAATAACTCATAATAAAAGGTAGGTCCAATGCTATCATCGAATATAGTTTGCATTTTATGGTAATAGCATCAGCAATAATAATAATAATAATAATAATAATAATAATAATAATAATAATAATAATAAGAAGAAGAAGAAGAAGAAGAAGAAGAAGAAGAAGAAGAAGAAGAAGATGAAGAAGAAGAAGGAAGGAAGTCAAAGTTAACATTCGACCACCTTAAGGAGGGCCTCATTTCTTGGTGTGGAATAAGAGTTATCCGTCTCCTAGACTCGTTGCCAATCATGTCCAGAGAGCCCAGTCTGTCTTACTATTCATCAATAGCTAAGGGAGAAGAGATGGATTCGTGCCTTTCCAAAGGTCAATACAGCGAAGAAACACAAACTGTCTCAGCTAGAGTTTTAACTCACTTCGCAGATTCCATTCTCTTATTAACTGTCAGCAATAAGAACAATGATAAGAACGATGATAATAAATGAATGACCTACTAACAAGATAGTCATCACTACACTACTGACACTATACTTTTCACTAAAAGGTTGTAATAAGAGCAGATATGGTTGTTGTAAACAAAGAAAGAGTTTGCTATCATAGACATGGGTGTACCCGCAGATCACAGAGGGAAACTTAAAAAAACAATAGGAAACAATGGAAAAACAAAAACAAAACAAAACGAAAAAAAAAAAACGAACAAAAACAAACAACACAAAAAAACCTCGCGGGGAACTGAAAAAGCTGTAGAACATAATGACATCAGTTTTGAACTACCACCAAAACCCGGTGCTACCTCAAGGCACTGAAAACCAAACGAATGTGACAGTACAACTAAATAAATTTATTGCAAAAAATGGGACATAAATTCAAGATTTATGTGTCATGACCGGCAGGTGCTCCTTTGTTAGCCTTCAGGAGGGACCCAGTCGTTGCCCCGTGACTTCTGGCCAAAACCCTGGCTTGTATACCCTTATTGACCTTCAGGAGGGGCACAGTCGATACCAAGCAACTGTTGGCCCAAACCACAGCTCATGCTCCAGTAATGGCAACCAGGAGGGACACAACCGCCACCGATAGGCAGTTAGCCAGAACAAGAAGAGAAAATGGTCAAGAGAGGACAAGTTATCAGCGTATTGCTACTTCAAAAAGCAAACCACCTGTGTGGCGCAATAGAGAACGCATGCTCAAAATATGGAGGGAAAAATCCATCATGGAGGCATCAAATCAGCACCTGGCTGATCAAGTGAAACAAACCCTGAAAAGCAAATGGCTCTCAGAGATAAAACTACAGGTAATCTGCAATAAAATAGAAAAAGAAGAAAGTGGTTTACCTGAAGAGGAACCTCTTAATATAATCAAAATAATAAATGATGAAATAGAAACTAATTCAAACAACAAAAAAAAAATCCCTGACCAAAAGCATATACCAAAAAGAGACACTGACACCCCAACGGTCGGATACTTAAAGAACTGAAAGATATGATGCAAGAAGGGAAGACGACACTGCCAACTCTTAGAGGGAAGGACAGGAAAAAACTAAAAGAGCCAACCGAATATGTCAACTACCTCCTACAGCATACTGAAAGAACGACGTAACAGATCTCAACAATTCAATCTACGCTGGAGCAAAAATGTTACTGAACCTCTTCACAACACAAGAAGAAACCTCGAATAACTGGAACAAAAAGCCAACTACAGAGGAATGAAGAACTACTGAAAAATACACCATACACGAAGAGACCACATGCAAGACTATGGGACAAATACAAGGTCAAACAAAAAGGCGTTCCAGCGGCAGTGGAAGAGATACACCAAAGAAGCAAAACTAGAGATATAGACAAAGGACTGTCCAATACACACAGAACCGCTCTTTCCAAAACAAAGAAAGTAAGTTCCACCATGACCTGTGCGGAGAAAAAAGAGAACAAAATCGGATGCCACAGTAGCAAAAAACTTCTGGAACAATGTATGGGGACACCCCTAAAAGACACAATCAAGCTCCAGAATCGTTAAATAACATTAAAAGAGAACTTCAAGATATAGATGATGGTGAACAAATTGTATTGAATGAAACCACAGACTAGACAGCTACCGAAGAAAATATAGCAGAGGTAAGTCTAAAAACGGAAACTTTTCAGGGAGACTCTCTGTCTCCACTATTATTTGTTCTGAACACGATACTACTCAACGGGATCTTGAAAAATTGCAAAGGACATCAGTTTTCCAAAACTAAGTGAAAACCAACCATCCCATGTAGATAGACGACATAAAAATATTTGCAAAGAATAGGCGAGAGCTCGAAACATTGTTTAAGAAAGTGAAAGAATACAATGATGACATTGGAATGGAGGTCAGAAAAGAAAGATGTACACTCATGGTAATGCACAAAAGAAGGCTCGTAGAAGCAGAAGGGACCGAATCACCGGACAGCAAAAAGATCAGAGCATTGACCACACAAAACCAATACAAAAAGCTGGGAGTTCTCGAATGTGACGCGATAAAACGGAAGAAATGAAACAGAAAATAAAAAGATAATACTTTAGGAGGACGAGGAAAATATTAGACACCAAACTGAATTGCAGGAATCTGATAAAAAGAATGTACCCATGGGCTGTATCGGTAGTAAGATACACAGGATCATTCCTTGGATGGACAAAGGAAGAACTCCAATCAATGGGCTGGCGAACAAGAAAGCTTATTGACACTACACAAGACCTTACATCGTAAAGAGGAAAGAAGGCAGTAGAAGACTTGTCATTATAGAAAAATGGATCCAAAAGGCCAAAACAGGACTATGTGCCAGTGAATAGTGAAGACATAAAGAGCATCCGAAGCAACGTAACGAAAAACAAAAAAGTAGCAAACGAAAGAGTAGCACAGCAAATATGGATAGGAAAATGGGAACAGAAAAAACTATACGGAGAATTCAAAAGACAGGTACAGAATGTTGCAAATGAAAGATCATGTACATGGCTACGCAAAGAAAACCTGAAGAGAAACAGAATCGCTCATCATGTCAACCCAAAACAAATGTATTAGGATAAATCATATCAAAGCGAAAATGGATAGAACCCAAAGAAACAGCAAATGCCGTATATATAGAGAAAAAGGATGAGATCGTAAACCACATAACCAATTAATGTAGTAACTAGCCTAGAAGGAGTATAAGAACAGACACAATAGGGTAACAATAGTGATACACCGTGAGCTTAACAAACGAATGGGATTAAGTCACGCACTAAAATGGTACCAACACAAATCGGAGACAACCCTGGATAATGGAAGGCATAAATTACTCTAGGATTTTGACATCAAAGCAAGAAGACCAGACCAGGTAATCGTGGACAAGGAAAGGAAAACTTGGCAAATAATAGACGTGGCCATGTCTGTAGATCATGGAGTAAATAGGAAAGAGAGTGAAAAGCCGGGGAAATACCCGGACTTGGCAAAGGAGCTGAAAAAGGTGTGTTACATGAAACTGTAAGCCACTGCACTGCTGTGGACTGTGAGAGAGTGAAGAAGAGGACTGAGACTCGAGGAGATTTGCTGTCACTCAGTCTCCAGTGGTGACCACCAAGCAACTGGTGTGCAATGAACCCTATTTTTTTCTGTTTCTCTATTTGCATTAATGGACTCATCCACTGAAAGATAAGAGTTTTGCTGGTAAAAACATCTCTTACCCAATACTTGAAACGATGGACCTTTCCACTAGAAAGCATTCAGCAATTTCTTTTGGAAAAATCTCTTAGAAATTCAAATGTATCAGTAAATTCTGTCTACTGTCCGTTTGTATCTCTCTCTCTCTCTATATATATATATCTTCCAACTTAGGAATAGAGCACTCTAGTGGATGGGGAATTCTGCGTAAATGAATAAATCGCTTAAATTCAACCTTACTGACCGTCCAGTTCTGCGTAGAATTATTATGCGAAGAATTATATATATATATATATATATATATATATATATATATATATATATATTGTGTGAGTACAAATCGTAGTGCGTACATCTCGACCACAAATAAACCCAGACTAAAAGAAATCCATTTAACATTTAACTCAATCAGGAAATTTTAGAATAATTCATTTTTACCTATTTATTAACAGTTACTAATAAGCAAATACATTTTGATTTTATTACAATCCATCGAAAATTGATCTTACAGAAAAGATTGTTTGTTTCATAACAAAGGTCAATATAAATACCTAGATTTATCATACATTCATCATATTTTTTGATACATAATATAAAAGTTAATGTAAAGTTCGTATAATATGGAATACAGTGAGTTAAGAATCGTTTACAGTTGTTACTCCACAGATTCAAGTAATACAAAACCTTGAGAAACTTTAATATATGGAAAAAACTTCGATTTCATGAAATTTCAAATACCCCCGCCCCTGATGGTATCCACAGATATTGATTTAAGAAATCAACCACGCTACATAATGGACTGATTCGCCAACTTCAGAATTGCCTAGATGAAGGCAAGGTGACCAGAAGCAGAACGACCATCACCCCAACCCTGGAAGCAGGCAAGAAACTAGAGATCAATCAAGTGCCTACCACTAACGTTGAAGATTCTTACTGGACAGATATCAGAGAGAATATATATTTCCATGGAAAGAAGTGGGATCTTACCAGAAGAACAGATGGATGCAAGAAAGGAACCAAAGAAGCAAATGGCCAGAACATTCTAAAAGAAGTAAGGAAAAGAATGAAAATGTTGCAATGAGATGGATAGATTACAAAAAGCATATTACAGGATCACACATAGCTGGATACTCGAATGTCTCCACGAATCAGTGGTGAGAGTCATAGCCAACTCTATTAAAAGCTGGATAGTAGACTTGACAGCTACAGGAGAAGACTCATCAGTGGTAAGTATATAAAATATAAAATGCTGAAGAGCTGCAAAGGGAAAAGACAACAATCTCATATACATGGATGACATGAAGCTACTTATAAAGGATAGGGAGCTCGAAATGTTGTTTAAGAAATTTAAAGAGTACAGCAATGACAATGGGATGGAGTTCAGAATAGAACTAATGATCATCACGCAGAAATCGACTTACCAGGAAACGAAAAATTCAGATCATTAACCACATAGAACCGATATTAATACTCACAAGTTCTCGAATGTGACTCATTATAACAAGAATAAATGAAAGAGAAAATGCAAAAAGAATACCTTAGGAAAATAACAAAATAATTAGAGACCAACGTAAACAGCAGAAATTTGATAAAAGGAATGAGCACACGGGCAGTATCGGTAGTAATATACATAAATCCATTCCTTAAATGGACAAAAGATGAATTGCGATCAATGGACCAGCGAAATTATAACAATGCACACACCTCTATGCTTCCCGAAACAACACAGCTAAAAGAAGAAAGAAGGTGGAGGAATCATCAGCATAGCAGACTGTGTCCAAATGGCCGAAACGTGGTAAGAAAAGTAAGCAGTAAATGTTTTTACGCGAAGCGCTCGAGGCAGTGTAACAAACAACAAACAGTAGCCAAAAAGAAAAGGACGGGAGAATGTGAACAGAAAAAAATACACTGAGAATTCAAAAGATAAAAATATCACAGACGAGTAGTCAGGAACATGGCTATGTATGATAGCCGCCCTCAAAAAGGGCCTCACAACAAATTATGTTAAGGCAAAGATCGACAGAATCCAAACAAATATCAGACTGTAAAGTACATAAATAGTGAATAAAGTAAATTAGCACAGAAAAAATGCAAGAACATGCACGATAGAGTAGCAACAGTGATAAACTGGGAACCATGCAAATGACTGGGATTCGACCTTATTGAAAGATGGTACCAGCACAAACCGGAGACTGTAATAGAAAATACAAGCCACAAATTACTTTGGGACATTGACATCCAAACCGATCACCCTATCTAAGCAAGAAGACCAGACCTGGTAGTAATGAAACATGAAGGTCGAGTTAGTACCAATAATAGTTGGTGCACTAGGAACCGTGCCAAAGATATTGAAAACGAGATTGGAAGAGCTGTAGACAAGATGCAGGATTGAGACTATGCAGACTACAGCGCTACCGTGGTCTGTATGAATCCTCTGGAGAGTAGAACAAATTTCACATTTACGCCCTCCAGTTATCAACAATGGCGTAACAGAATGAGAAAAAACCCATGAAAAACAAGTGTATGTAATACTGGGAAAGGTTGAGACTTTACAAACCACAACACTGCCGTAAAATGTGAGGACACTGAGAGGAGGGCTGAGGATCCGAGGAGACTTACTGTCACTCAACTTTGAGCGATGGCCACTAAACAACTGGTGTTAAATGCAGATTCGAGCTATCCGTAAAACTGGGTTCAACTCTGAGAAGTGCACCCAAGCCAATAACAACTTGGCTACAGCTGTAGTTTATTACAGTTCCAAAATCATAGATTAGAAAATAACTGAAATATACAAAATAGACGCAAAAACAAGGGAACTTTTCACTCTGAGCAGAATGTACCACCTAAAAGCAAACGTAGATCGACCTCACGTACTTTATCAGAAAAGAAGGCGGTAGCAGTGAGATCCAGTAAGAACTATCATACAAAACTATAACCATTGGCCTCCACGCTTACCTGCAGGCAAGTGACGATTGAATGTTGATTCTAGTGAAAAGCCATTGAACAGGAAAAAGACTTCACTCAGTAGTGAGGAAATCCATGGTATTTCAAGATGACTAAACATTACCTACATAAGCCAACATAAAACAACAAGGTTGCAAAAGATGTAAAAATATAGCAAAGCGACAAAGAATATCAATGTTAGAAGAACACTGGGAATAGTAACAGCTGCATGGCCAATACCTACTTCGTGCCCAAGATGTTGATGTAGGTCATACCAAAACCCATCAGTGGCTACAGGATTCGGGATTAGAAGCCGAAACAGAGGATTTCATCCTTGTTACTTAAGACCAAGTCCTTCTCACTTGGAACTCCCTAGCACGCGTTATCAAAAAAAGGTGCTAACCCTAACTGCAGGTTCTTTTTATCCACTCCAGAACTTCCTAATTTTTGCAGTAATATCTTCCTCACTCTTCCACAAAATTTAATTGAAATATATATATATATATATATATATATATATATATATATATATATATATATATATATATATCGTGTGGACAGACAGGCAGATTTGAATAAATTTGTCGTTATCCGTAGTTAGCTTGGGCATAGGGGGATAATTGTGCATGGATCCACTCGAAAGCTCTAAGACTTCTTTCATAGCCTATTGCAATTTCTTAATGGAATTTCATTTAAATTCATTCTGAAATAAGAATGTCGATAGACAGACGGGAAAAGCAGTACCAACATTTTTTGTTTAGTCCGAGCTGTTTTTTCCGTAGCGGTATCTGCAAAACCCCAGTTTATTAAACTTTGTGGAAGGGTAGACAATAAACTACGGATGAAAACAAGTAGTTTTGGAGGAGATCCATACACACTTATCTCTCCTGTAGCCTAGCTAATTGGCAACCACGAAGTATCTCCGAAAGCTCTCTGTTCTTCCACACGATGTCTCCAAAAGTTCTCAATGAATATCGATGGAATTTCGAGGAAGAACAATTACCAACTGATCTTTTTATTCACTGAAGACCCCTCGGGCAAGTCCAACTTTAACTTAATAGCGAATCTCTAAAATTGGCCAACGATGAAATTTCACAATATCTTTGCCCGAAATCATCAGATTTCATGCGATATGGCCTTTGGAAAAGTCATTAATCTAACTTTACCTTTGTTATAACTAGATATTCAAGGAAGGATCATGAGTTCTCTAATCAATTATTTTTTTTGTATTTCTTGTATCCTTGTTCTTATATTCGGCTAGTTTCCAATGTATGGATTACTTAACTTTATAACTACCGGTACAGAAATGGTTATGATGCCACAACAACGGAATGATACTTTAAACTTTCGGATTATCAATCTCGATATTTGTTTATGGTTGAAATTCATTTGCATCAGAACCAAATTTTCATAGCTGGAAACAAGAGTACCAAATAACAATCTTAGTAGAGGGTATTTTTTATCAGTAAAATTGCTAATTTCAAGTGGAAGAGTCTGTTACCACTGACAAATATACAAACAGAAAAGCTTACATTGGTGATCATATATATATATATATATATATATATATATATATATATATATTAGATTATGCTAATATTTTTTGTGTGTATGTTTTCTGTGTATGTGTTTGT